>JAYRBT010000010.1:4332998-4354435 GCA_036023395.1 Myiotriccus ornatus
CTATGACAAACTCTTTGCCCAGCCCTGCTTCTGCACATACACCATCAAGGTGTTCACTGGTGAGTCTCATCTCCTCCATGCTCCATTTCTGCATCCAAGTCCTTCTGCAGCAAAGCTCTCCTGGGATGGGCCAGAATTTCAAGCAGGTCCATGGTCCAGATCCTGCCAGTTCCTTGTTTTCCTACAGTTTAAGACAATTCAGGGTCTCAATCCCAGATTTTTAGCATGAAGGCACTTGAGCACTACTGCACTGAAAACTGCATCCAACTTTTCCTAAGAGAAGGAACTTTGCCTTCCAACGGGAGCTGTGAATCTGAACTGCCATCCTGCAGTACATTAGACCATTTTATAGCACCTGGTATGATTTGTTCTCAGCTTTTACAGAGTATAGGCACATTTATGTACTTGGTTTCCCACTGAAAACAATCTTGAGGGTGCCAAAATCCCCTTTCCAACTAGTTTGACGGGCTAAAATACTTACTGATATAAAAAACAGGCTTATTCTAGTGTGAAAATTCATCAGTTTCCAAAAGAAGCTGTTTTATAAATTATGTACTCGAGCTTTGCACTTGGTTTACACATTTCTTCAAACACATCTGAAATAAATCCACATCTCCGAGAAGGTAATTAAAACATCGGATACTCTGCATAGCAGCCCAGCATAAGAAAATGTGAGTCATATAACAGGATGGGAAAAATGTTTATTTTAACAAAGAGTAACATATCTGTTTGATTAAAACAAGAGCCAACACGGGCCAAACCTTATTGTTGCTGCCTGCACTTAACCCCAGTACTGGGAGTGAGATTTCAAGCCAGTGGGGACTCAGGACAGCTCTGCAGACTGGGGACCAGGCCTTTACCCTGGCTGGGGATTCACTCCCTTCTCTCTGCCTAACTGCAGTCAAACCTCTGCCCTTTGCAGCCAGGTGAGGTTCCAGAGCTGCTCCTCTGCCCTCCTGAGCTCTCCTGCAGAACCCTGGCTGCTCACTTGAACACGGCTCCTCACCTCTGGCCAACCTGCTGACAGCCCCTGGGTTGCTTCTTGAGGGCAGACCACCTTCACTGAGCAGGACAAGCACAAATTTCAACTCACAGCCAATCCTCCCCTTACATCCGTCACCTTTTCCAACATTTCAAAAAGTAAAATTGTGGAAAACTTTCAAAAAATTCAAAAAGAAACTAAACAAAGTGGATTTTTTTCTTTTTGGTTCTCAGCTGGGCATTTTGATTAACACTTCAGTTTGGATTGAACAACCAACTAGAGTTTCCCCTTGGAAAAGCCTAAATCCTCTCCCACCACAGACAGCTCTAATTGCACAGGCCCAAGCTAAATGCTCTGTGCTGACCGAACAAAGCTGACCTCAGGACTCAAGTGTTTCTGTATCAATCAAGCTCTGATCAGGGCCATGCAGCTGGGAGAGCTGCAATTCCATTACTGAAGCTCCACAATAGGTCTGACGTTAAGTAAAGAAGACAGGATTATTAGATTAACAAGCTAAATTGTTGAATTAGCATATATTATTCATCTCCAGAAATAACAGGCACCATAGCATATAGGTGAGCAAGGTTTTAATCTTGTATTCCCTAATATATAAGGGAAACACATCCCTCCCACCAGTGCTTGTACTGATTCCATCCCCTATCCCTACTGCAGTTCAAAGGAGGTTGGAGACACCCACCTTCAGCTCAGGAAGGAGTGGGGTTTCCCTCTTCTATGGATAAAACCAACAGTATAAGAGGTCCTCAACCAGCATCAGAGATCCCAAAACCTTCCAGAAGTTTCTGCAGATGGTTCCTCTAGATGCGGCTTGCAACCCTTCTAATTCCCACCTAGAGAAATCCACTGATTAGAAAGTACATGTCCCTCTCTTGAGGCCCTGACACCATTTAGCACCAGCACACTGGCCACAGAGGGTTGTGTATCTGCTGTGACAGATTTTGTCCACAAGTGTTTGAAGATGTGGGTTTTGAAGAAATGCTCTTCGTGGTCACAGCAAACCCTGCAGCAGAGCAGATTTCAAGATATTTCCGCATCTGGCAGGGCTTTCCCAGAGCCAAATGTTGCTCTGGGAAAGGGAGGTCAAAGCCTCACCAAGAGCAGGTCTGTGCTGGAAGATGAGTGGGCCAAGCACCACAGCACGGAGCAGAGAAAGATGAAGATCATCAACAGACAACAAATGCACCAAAAGTGGGTTTAGGGAGCATCCTACAGGAACCTGAAGCAGGAGAGAGATTCCTGACAAAGAGTAATGTGTGTGTATGTATATATATACATATATATATATAAAGAAGGACAAGCAGTGCCTTAGGAAAATATTCTCAGAGTTGATCCCACACTGAAGGCAGTAGGATTCAGAGCACCAGTGGGACGGAGGAGGAATGGGATGCTGCCAGTTATCACTGGACCCCCTGCAGATTTCCCAGGCCCTCGGTGAGCTTCGCTCCTTGTCCCAGCACCCCCAGGTCCAACCTGGCAGCTCCCAGCGTGGGGCAATCCCCAGGCTCTCTGCCACAGCCCCTGCAGCCCCTGGGTGTTCCTTCCCCTCCCTCACAGCCTGCCCTCCCTTTGCCCCAGCTCCTTGGCTTCTCTGCAAGTGCACATTTTTGCAGCTAAAAGGAGGCAGCACAGCCTGTTCCCAACAACATTAGTTCATGACAGCCATGTTATTACCACCCTTTAACACCCCCACTGTGCTTCTGTTTCACGTCGCTGCCTATTCAACACTGCAGTATTCGTAACTAAAATTAAGTCTGCGTTTAGGAGACCCATAGGGCACCCTTTCACACGGGCCACGTCTCTGGTAGCAGCACCAGGTTGTTCCTTCCAGTGGGAAGCACTGAGCCATGGAGGGAACAGCGCTGCCCACGAGCACCAGGACCACCCCGTCCTCTCAAGGGAGACACTTGGCTCCCAAGGGTGGCCCAAGGAAGATCCAGGCAAGGATATCCCACTGGCTGAAACTTCCAGAGCCTTGGTGCCTGACAGGGGTCAGGGGGCCACAAAAACTGGACCGGTCTGGGCTGCAGCAGGGAGCTTTCACATCTGCAGAATGCCACGCAGATCCAGATTTCCACGTCCTTCTGGCATACACAACCCACAGCCAACCATTTCTGCGTGGTCCTCGGCTTTACCATGGCCAGAACCACATAGTTTCCAACTTTCACACCCAAACTCCAGGATGAGCCCATCAGCTTCAGGGCATCAATTCCCATCACAGGTGAAGGCGGCTCTGTGAAGGTTAGGAATGGGCATTCCAGGACATTCCCTGAACTGACCTGGGATGCTCACGACCTCAGACCATATGCTTGGGATGCGAGTGAGCCGCTGTGTCCAGGGCTCAGGGGCACCAGCACGGTCTCCACCACGCAACACACTCTGGCAGCTGCTGCTATTTCTTCTGTACTCGCAGAAAAACCAACTCCCTTCAAAACAGATTGCTCCTAATGCGCTCCCTGCTGCAGGGCAGACAGGGCTTAATGCCTGCAAACGTGTGCTGCTGCCTCCCATGGCAATTCATCCCAGAACACCGAGGGACTCAGGCATCCCTCAGCCTCCTCAGGCTTTTGGTACCTCATTTATCCACGCCACACATTAAACAGCTGCATTTCAGCAGGTGAATTGAAGCCACCTGCTCTTTAAGCCATGCCCCAAATCAGTAACTGTCTTGCAAACTGCAGCTGAGTTAAAAAAGAATGTCCCTTACGGAAAAAAAACACTATACAGGCTGATAGAAATGTCGCTTCTGGAAACACCTCTTCAGTGCCATCTGCTTGACTTCGGCTCTAGTTTCATAGTAGCAAGATCCAATTTTGGAGGTGGCATGTAAAGTGCAAGGTGATTTTTCAACCAACAAACAGCGGGTATAACCCCCTCTCATGAACGTGAGTGCTCAGCACCCTCTCCAGCAGCAGGGATGGATGGTACTGGTGGCAGGAGACAACCACAGGGGAGCCAGGTTAACACAGAGACACCTGTTTCCTGAGGCTGGTTGAGGATATTTTTTTGGTCTTTTGTCCCTCTCTGTAAGGAAAACTGAGTATGAAGGAAAGCCCATTATGTGTGGTGTTTTCCTGACCATTTAATCAAGGAAACCTAACTCTGTGGCTGTCAGTGGTTTTCCACTGCATTTCACTGACTTGCAGAAAGGAGCCTGAGCACAAACCCACGGGGCTCTTCCGTGCACCAACCCAAACACTCCAAATCCGGGAGACATTTGGGCTGAACTTCTGAGGTCCCGCTGCTGAACCTGCACGGGACATATGTCCAGTTACCTTAAACCACTTTCTAAGCAAGCCATCCTCACAACCCTTTCACTGCGTCCCCCTTTGAGCCTCTCCAGTCCTTCTCACCCTTGGATCAGTACAGATCTAACCACCTTGGTTCCTGCCCACGTGGCAAGGCGGACTGGCACCTGAGCCAGTTCGTGCATTCAGGCTTCACACATTCATCAGTCCTAAGCACGACTCCAAGTCCCTGTCTCAGGGTGGTAGAAATAACAGGAGCAAGCTGATAAAGGTACTTACGTTTTATGGGGCTTAGGAGAAAATGCCACAGCTGCCAGAAGCTCTCACATGTATCTCGTGGGTGACTTAAGTCCTGGCGTTAGGAAAGTAAGTGTAAGAATGACATAAGTAACCCCAGATGTTGTGCTGTGGAGGGCTGAGATGCTTCCCTAATCCCAAAGATTTTGTAACTCAAGATACTGCAGACCCTGTGTTGCACGTTTCTATCTATGTCAGCTTAAATATCAATTTTAGACCTCACATACTCAAAGGCAGATGGGCATCACACTCTCTTTTTCATCCAGAGCTGCCTCCAGGGTCTTTGTCTGCCCTGAGCAGCCTTGACAACTTACTGTCCATCCTATCCTACTCCCAGTCACTTACTGTCAGGAGTCAATAAACATTTTGCAGTGCCTGTGTTCCACTGATTTAGGAGACGCAGCCATGCCCAGAGCAATACTATGTGATACACATACTAATTTGGCTGTGCAGGGATACATCAAAGCTTCCATGCTGTCCGATGCTTTAAGCAAGTCAGGTATTGAGTAGCAAAACTTTAGAACCACTTATTGGAAAAGGGAGCCTGAGAAATGACATGTAGACCCCTTTATCCTTACATTTGCTTTACGTATGTCACACGTGCACTCGCTGCTTTGTCTGGGATAAAGATGGGATTTTTGACTCTGCTGCAGAACAGCCCCACTGTGGCTCACCCTCTAAGCCAGCTTCGAGGGTTGGGATCAACAGCGTCAATCAGCAGATTAAACTCCATTGCTTTTATACTTTCTCCATTTCCAAGTCTCCTCTCTGAAGCAGGAATTTCCTACCCTTGCACTGGCGAGCCAAAGCTTTTCTGTTAAGCAATAAGGCAGCCAGGTCATTGCCTTTCCCTGCCTTCCCTAAAAACAGACCCAATGGCACCACTGGGTTGCCCTTGCTCGGCAGAGAACCCTCCTCCTGGGACACCCAGGGCTCCTCAACAGTTCACATTTCACTGCAAAACTGAGAAACTGGGGTGTGAGGAATCCTCTAGGAAAAGAAGGAGCCCTAAAAGACCCCACAAAAGACCCTCCCCCAGCCCCACACACGACCCCCATCCAGCCTCACAGCAGGCAGCGCAGCCGAGAGGGGCTTTAGCCAGGGATTTGAGAGCAGGGAAGAGAGGAGGAGGACTTGGGATTAGCAGGGGAAGGTTAAGCCGGTACCAGGGATTGCATGGGAACAGTACAGCTCAGGAACGAGTGGGAGGAAGCCAGAAAGGACCAAGTGTCCCTGCCACCTTCAGCACTTGAGGACACGAGGGACAAGCCCAGCACTGGCACAGCACGTCACTATTTGGTAATTGGGGGCTGCAACCACTGCCTGACGTGGTTATCAATGCAGGAGGGCTACCCAGCCATTGTGGGCCCCACTTACAGGGCAATAACGTGTATAGACACAAACCAGTGCCGTGCAGTTCGAAGGGACGGACTGAAGGCTATGGATTTTACTCACTGTTATTTGCAAAGTGAAACAAAGCAGACGAAAAAGCTCTCAAAGCAGCCCAAAAAGCTGCCTGCAGGCAGGGCGCCTGCTGGAACGTGGGCAGCTCACGGAGGCTGCCTGCAGCTTTGCAGGGAGAACACATATGGGCAGGGGGTGATGGCCTTTTATTCCACTGGATAAAGATCTTAGTGGAAATCTGAAAAGCTCCGCGTGAAACCTCATCCACAGCTAATCCACGCGGACTATGCCATGCTGTAGGCACGTCAGGAAGGAACCAAGGCCAGGCACTGCATCAAATCACGCCACAAACCTCCAATCTCAGCTGTACTAAGAGAAAGAAATTGGTAAGATACAGTTTTAGAAGCATCCCTTTGGACCAGCTGCTTCCTGCTCCTACCTAAAAGGCAGCTCGGGCCACTCACAAGCCCCATCCCAAACAGCCAGGACAACATGCCCCCCCTCCTGGGCCACCACAGACTTTAACACTTTCCCAGCAGGATCAATGCTTGCTAAGCACTAAAAGTCACCTTTAACAGGGTGGGCAAAGGTGATACACATAAGTCCCTGCAGGAGCAGGGAAAGACCTCCCTGCATTTTTCCAGGGGAAAAAAAGCCCCAACCTTCCAGTTTGCCTGTTCCTTCGAACCCCCACAGCCAGGTGTAGGTTTTGCTCCACTGAACAGGAGATATAAATTCCCTTTACGTTACAACCTTGTTTAAGATAACGTTGATTTTAAAGTACACTGTGGAGTGTACTCCCATACTGTCCAAGGAAGGAGGGAAAGCACAGCCAGTGATGTGTGGCGTGGGACAATTTCCTGGGATGTGGGGCCAAGGCCGAGCTGAGCAGCTGGAAACTATTCCTGGATCCCCACCAAGTGCACTCGACCTTGGCCAAGAGACTGGGCTCTTTGCTGCTCAGCATCATCCCCAGTAAAAGGGGTAAAATAATACTGCTAAATTAAATAATAATTTAGCTACCCCCTAAAAATGATGCAATGGGTGATGCCATACTACAAAAAGCCTCCAAAGCCTTCCTTAAGTGCAGAAACATGTTTGAGAATATAAGGAGTTGTTCCTCACACTGCCATACTCTGCATTAGAGCCCTGATTTGCACCTTCAAACAAGAGCACTCTATAAATTCTTAATTATTTTTTTTCTATAGCAGAGGGCTTTTGTCTTCCCAGGAGACTTGCAAGAAAAAAAAAAAACAAACAACAAAAGCCAACAAAATTTCTTTACATTTTTAATTCAAATCCTTCTACACAGCACTTCCACAAGACTGCTTAAGAATTGCACTAGAAATTGTAATTAAAAGCTGATCTGCTTTAGGAGAATGACTCAGGCTTCTGCAGCTTCAGCCCTGGCCTCAGCCAGCTCTGCCAGTGCAGCACTGACTGTTTCCAACCGGCACAGGGTGAGCTGCCAGCATTCATGAGAGATCAGGGGAAGATTTGCTTAAATATGAAGAGTAAAAGATAAAATTCAGTTACTATCACCTAATTTCTGAGCAGCACAGGAGGGGAAACAAGCAGCCCTGAGAGCAAACGACCAAACCCCTCTATAATGCCCATAAAAATAACATAAAGCCCATCAACAGATGTGTTTTTTCTGAATAAATACCATCATAAATGTAACCTGTCCCTTTGCCTTTGGAGTAGAAAACTGAGTTGTCAGATGGCCTGGTATTTCTCATCCCTCCCACTGCTGTAGCTCAGCAGGACACACGGGCTGCAGAAATACCACCCTGGGATTTAGTTTCTAGTATTTCCACAGACACCACATTTCCCAGAGGGAGCTACAAGATGTGCCTGGCTCTTCTTTGCTATTGTTGTTTCAGTAATCATAGAATTGTTTAGGTTGGAAAAGACCTGTAAGATCAATGAGTCCAGCTCTAAAGCTAACACTGCCAAGGCCAGCACTAAAACATGTCCCTAAGTGCCATATCTACACATCTTTTAAATTCCTCCAGGAGTGGTGACTCAACCACTTCCCCGGGCAGTCTGTTCCAGTGCTTGACAACTCTTGACAACTTCTTCCTGTGAAGAAGTTTTTCCTAATATCCAATCTAAACCTCCCCTGCTGCAACTTGGGGCCATTTCCCGTTGTCCTAATGATGGAGGTGAAGGGCTGAGACGAGGAAGAGATGCTGTGTCCTGGTGCTCCTCACAGCCATGGCTTCTGCAAGTGGGGACCTCCATCGGGGATCTGTGGCTGGGCGAAGGCAGCTGGGAGACTCCCAGAAGGTAATGAAATGCCAGGGCTGCATTTGCTCAGACAAGAGCAACGCTGTGAGATGCAGAGGATGTTTACAGCAAAGGCACTGGCAGGTCGTGAACTTAAACCTCTGGACATGTCTCTACATCGGGTCATTTTTCGCCAGTTGACCTTGTACAACCTGAGTCCTCTCCAGAGATGAAAGACGTTCCTTCCCTCACCTCACAAAAGCACATGCAGATCCCTTTGAATTAAAAAAGCTCCTCAGAGAGGCTTCTTTTGCATCACAAAGAGAAGTCTTGGCTGAATAGGAGGACACATATTTAACACGAAAAGGGCAGCACAGGCAAATGGGTGGAAAAGGGTTTCTGCCACAAGTACTGCAGAGCTACACCCAGAGTCAGAGCCAAAGGGTTCCTCCAGCACCAGATTTAAGAGACAAAACCCATGTTCAGGGCACGATAGAGAAGATCCCTGCTCCCCTGAAGCCCATTTGCCCTTCAGTCAGTCATACAAAAACAGAAGATTAGACAGTGGATGACACAGACAACAAAACAAATGAGACAGACCGTTTTTGTTCCCTCACAATGCCCAACATGTCTCCATTCAGGTCATCACCCTCAAGAGTCAAGACAACCAGGAGCAAAACTTCTCAGTCAAGCATTTCCTGATGGCAATCAGGATAACAGCAAACAGGAAGCACGGGGGATGCTGGGTGTTCACAGCTCCTCCTCAGACCGACAGCTCTCAGGTCAGCACAGATAAGATAAGCAACACTGCAAAGCTTTGGGCCACTTTCTGTGTGCGTGATGTGGCAGTTGTCTCACCTGCAGATGTTTATGGTACCACCATCACTGTCCCTAAACAAAACACTTTCAAAGTTCCCCCAAGGGAGATGTAAGCACTCCTGCACACTTGGCTTGGGACCCACCACTCTGGCTTTTAAATCTCCTCCCTCCCCTTCCCACTATTTGGGGATTTAAAAGTTGCCTAAGCCAGTTCTCACAAATGAAACATGGCAAACAAATATTTGAACTGGGAAAAATCACACCTAGGACAGACATTCCCCCTAATTCAGGCCCTCCTTTCCAGCACCCTGCTCTTGCCTTTCACTTGCACATTCTTGCTGACCCCAAGCATAACTTCTCTAGATGTTGCCTCCAACCAAGCTCATTCCAGGGAGTATGCAATGCCGTTAAAAATCCATCCTGGCTACTTAATTATAAGTGAATAATTGTGATTAATGCTCACAGCGGTGATGTGACTGAGGAGTGAAGTCACTGGCAATAGCAGCAGCACCAGCAATGGCACAGGAGATGACTGCAGAAACCACAATTCATCCTTGCTGCCTACAAGCCATGAGCCTCCGGTGCTTTAAACAAAGAGGAAGATGAGTAATTTCAGACAAAAGAATGAGCCATCATCAAAACTTCTGACACACAAATATCTGAACTGGATTAGGTATCTGTGCTGCAAGTCTCTTTCCCTTTTCTTTTCTTCTTTTTTAAGCTTTTCACATTTTGTTTCCTTCCTCCAGGTTTCCAAATTCCTACCCATCTCTGAAAGAAATGAGCTGAAGTATTCCCTGAAGGCTGCTGTTCCCAGTACCTTCCTGATCAAGAAGAACCAGAGATTTCAATAAATCTAGTCCCTGTTCACCCCACACGCACCTCTATAAATTTCTGTTGCAATATCTTTCCTTGTCTCCTCGGGATCTCAAAGCATTCATGTGCTGGACCAGAAAGAAATAGGACTCATCAAATAAAACCTATCCTGAAGATAAATGTAAATATAGAGGGGATAAACTGCCTTGGTGTAGATGTAGAGCCATCTGAGGAGATCAATCACCACTAAGTTGACCTGAATGATGGCCAAGCCAGGCTGTTCCCTGACAGGGAATTGGGTTTCATGGTTGTGGAGGATAATTGTTAAGAAAAGAGACTTCAGCAGCATTTGCAGATTGGGAAAAGCTCTTTACACCTGCTCAGGACATGCCATATGTAGCAGCCTCTTAAAATGCTCTGAAATGATGGTCCTGTACTTCCTGAAAGAGCTTATGCTGATCAAAAATAAATAAAAGTCATCCTTATAGTCCTGTCTTAAATGCTGATGGGGGAAGAACAGTCTTTTAGAAGTGCTCGTAAAACCTGCCCAAACTATCAGTAGCACACAGTGTTGTGATTTAGTGTGAATGTGTCCCAGTTCTGTGAAAAAATAAGGCAGAAAGAAGAAGCGAAAAACACCCGATGTGACAACAGAAAAGCAGATCTTGGTCTCCCCTGAAATTCCTGGACAGCTTGAAATCCCTTTGAGGAAACTGGAAATAATTTCTCCTTCTGAAAGCTTAGTGAACAGGTCAAAAATATACCTGTCCATCCAAACACCAGCACCCCGTTTTCCTGAGTGATTTTTATGCAAATTAGATTATCCAGCCCTTGCTCTTCTGCTCTGTGCCAAGAAACGCAAACACTTACTTAGAAACATAAGGGAAAAATCTTCTGACACACAGCAAACCCGGGCCTGGGTGACAAGAGGTTGCCCATTTGGTAAATCACTATTATACCACTGACTGGATAAAGCGGATTTCCAGGAGATGGGTTTCTCACGTGCCACCAGGAAATGCTCCACCGTGCTGGGGTAAGTCCCAGGAGCGACGGGGTGGGAGGATGCCAACACCTCTCGCCCTCCAAATGCCATTGTTCCGAGGAAGGAAAACAGAAGTGAAACAAAGCCTAGTGGAGCAGGTGGCAGGAAGAGCAGTCATTTCTCTCCTCCTCCCCCAAACCCATTATTTACAGTGAAGTAAAAACCCAAGTGTCCCTAAAAATACAAGTTCAGGCTTCCTGTGGTATCGTCTGACAGCAGCTTGTCTCCAGCTTTCCAAGCCCTATGAGGCCCTACTGCCTCCTCATTGCCTTCCTCCTCTCTCCCCTTTATTTTCAGTCTTTCCATCTTCCTTCCTTTCTCACATCCTGCTTTCCCCTGTTTCGTTTTTCACCACAGTCCTGCTAAGGATAGCGTGGCATCCACCCAACACCAGGTATCCACTTGGTATCCATCCAAAAAGGAGGTTGGAGGACTGGGTCAAAGCCACTCACCCCCTGATTTTGTCTCAAGAGGAGTGCAGGGACAGGACTGAGGAAAGGATTTCTCCTTCCCCTACCCACACTTCTCTGATTATGGCACCTGGACACAAAATAAATTAAAGCTAAAAGCACCTAAAACCATAGAGAATAAAACAGGCTAATTCAGAGAAGGAACAGTACATCTACATTAGTTACTGAGAAATGAATAAATGGCAATTCCAAGGCTGCAAAATTATTCCATTCTGTAGAAGAATTTATATACTTTTAAGAAAGGGTAAAAGAGGTGGGCTGAGAACATTTTCCATTTATGCATTTACTTTCCTAGGACCTGGCTGTGCTGCCATACCAGCATTAAGCAAATCCCCCTCTTGCCATATAGGCAAATATAGATTCACATTTCTCTGGTAACTCACTTTTCACTGCAGTCCTAAGGTTGTCTTTTTGCACCCTTATGTTCTGTTTATTTAAAAAAAAAAAAAAGTTAAAAAAAGGTTAATTGCTGCCATGTCTTAGGCCAGATCATTATTCACACATGGGTATCTGCCATGCACAGTCTCAATTTCCACATATTTTCTACACCAACAAACCTGACGCAGCATTTCAGACTGAAAACTTATTTCCAGCAAGAATTCCCATCATTCCATGATTTTTTTAACGTATGGAGGAAGATCTCATGCCACCTTTCAACCTACTAACTTGTTTTCTCAGACTCGTGGCAGGACAGAGCTCCCACTGTCGCGTCTCGGGCACCTCTCCTGAAAGCTCTCACAGAGCTGCTCGGGGTGAGGCTCCCAAATGCACCCCGGGATCCCACAGGACCGAGCATGGAGACACCGAGGAGGCTCAGGGGTGTCACGTCACCTCTTCTAAGGTGGTAATGAGGGCAGTGAGCCTTCCAGGGGCGATTCCATGCTATTCATTCCCACTGACGTCTGCGCCGTGGCATTCCCAGAGCCTGCCCCCAAACTGTAACCTGCCCATCCCTTCCCTGTTCCCAAACCAGTAAGACTTACCCTCACACTCAGGTACACGACCTTCAAGGCACAGCCTGGTTTTCTGGGTACAGATCACATTTGGGAATAGCTGTTGCTTACACAAAAACCCCCCAGTGCTCACTTGCAAGCCCATTTCCCTCACACACCGTGCTACTACAGCACAAGTGCACCAAGCGCTGCGCCTTCCTCGGCTGCCAGACCACACTTTGATACGCTGACCATACACATTCTTTGCCTTCCAAAGCAAAATCCTCACTGCTTGGCTTGGACTAAAAAGACACCATGCCTTCACCATTTTATCCCAGCTTCCCAAGGAACAAGCCAAACTGGAGATTCGGCTCATGTGGGTGCGTGCACGCGCGTGCTCGCGAGATTTAACGCTATTAGCCAACTTCAAAGGCATCAAAGATAATTATTTTCTACCAACTTCGTGGAAACAGGCAGCTGGGTGGCAAAGAACGCCGGACACAGCCTTTCACGAGGTTTATCTCCAACAGCTTTTAATCCTGTCGGCCCCTTTCTCCAGTCAATTATAGCAGCCTCTGTGTTGCCAGAAAAGTAATGGCAGTGAGAGACTATAGGTATAAGCAGACATAATAGAATCCTAATTTAATCAGGGAAGTACTCAATCAACCAAGAGACATAAATACAAAGAAAACCAGGTTTATTAGTTCTGGTGCTTGAAGAAATGCCCATTTCATTCCTGATTACTGGGGGAGGGATAAAACAAATCAGTAATCTTAACAGCACAGTCCTGGTTTGCTCTATCAGAAAAAGTTAATTACAAAACCAACCAAAACTCAAGAGCTTCAAAACTCAGTGCTCATGATGGGCAAGTAACTGAGCTCATGTGGGGGTAGGTGGGTTCTGGCTTAACTCTGGTTGCAAAATACAAACCACAGCTGGGCCAGCGTCCAGGGAAAAAGTCTGTGACCCCAGTTCTCAGGTGAGATTTAGATTGTTCCTTCTCAGCGACTCCAACAACTCTCTTTCCCACGTGTAAGAGGAAATTCAGGATCACTGGGGGTAACAACGTACACCAACAGGCTTTGAGGGGGAGAAGGGGAAGGCACCAACACCCCAGGGCAGCGCTGAGCCCACTAGGGCTAGAAAGCCCCATCTTTTGCCATCCCATCCTCATTTGGGGTCGGCAGGTTCAGAGCCTGCTTAGAGAAACAGCAGGTGTATGTAACATTTGTGCTTTAATGCCTGAGAGCTTAGCAATGCAAAGTGACTAACGAGGGGCTGGGGAACTATTTGCAGATTAACTAATTGATTT
Source organism: Myiotriccus ornatus (assembly GCA_036023395.1). Taxonomy (NCBI): domain Eukaryota; kingdom Metazoa; phylum Chordata; class Aves; order Passeriformes; family Tyrannidae; genus Myiotriccus; species Myiotriccus ornatus. The sequence goes on from JAYRBT010000010.1 coordinate 4,346,565, forward strand.
CATGTTATGAAAGGGCAGGTTGTAATTTTAGGATTAGAAATCCGTATTTTGGATGTCAATACCTTGCACTGAGAAAAGGGCCAGAAGCAGTGGCACGACGACACTCTAATCCACCCGTGAGGAACCAAGAAGGCAAGCAGAGAACGAGCCATTCACGCCAAGAAACTTCAAAAAAATATAACAAATACACCACAAACACCACGTTCTGTGTTCTCTTGTAACAACAGGTGGGCTAACACGCACCTCCATGCAGACTCCCACTGCCTTCACTGGGATTATCCAGCTACAGCCACAAGATTTGAGCAGTAATGCGGCAGGGCCCACCCCACCATCAGATGGATCCAAGAGGATTTGTCCACTGGCCAACCATCCCCACATCTCCTGCAGCCTCCAGGGTACTGCTGACAGCACTAATACATACTAAAAAAACCACAACCAGATGCCAGAAAGAGAAGAAAACCCCTATATACGGGAAGCCATGCGGTGAGACTGTCAGAGCACTAATTTAGTGAGACCAAGACCAAACAAACACACTGCTCTTCTTCCATCCCCTCCTTGGTTTAAACCAGTGGTATTTAACCAGCCTCAAAGGAGTGACCTTTCTGACATCCCAAGAAGTTTCAGCTGCACTGTGCCCTTTGGGTTTATCCATCCAGGATAAGGAAGCACCCGTCCCTACAACACGGCAAAGTCCTCAGCACCCTTCATGTGTGCATCTCCACCAGCTCAGCTCTCCAATAAAAACCAGTAGTTCCCCATTACTCCAGTAAAGCTGCAGGGGAGCAGTGGGTCTGTCTCAAGACTTACCATGCATATATATATATATATACACACATATATTTATCTATGTACATATATATTTACTGTGAGGATGGTAAGGTACTGGAATGGGCTTCCCAGAGAAGGTGAGGCTGCCCCAACCCGGGAAGTGTTCCAGGCCAGGTTGGATGCAGTTCTGGTCTAGGAAAGGGGATTGGAAGGAGATGATCTTTAGGGTCTCTTCCACCCTAAGCCACTCTGTGATTCTATGATACACACTCACCTATAAATTCATATATACAATATATGCAAAGTGGTGAATCAGCACAACCCACCCTATCTGCTCCCCTATTACTGCTGTTGGCTCATCAGGATAACCCCCAGAGGAGTCAGGGATGAAGTCTGATAAAGCCATGATTATTTAAGCAGAAAACCAGTCCTCTTGCAGCCTGCAGTATCCAGGGCCCTGTCTGATGGTACATTAAACACAATATTTATCTCACCAGGCGCTCGGTGTTTTATGTTTTGAGATTTTTCAACTTCCAGTTAGAGGGAATTTTGCAGGCTCAAAAAAAAAAAAAATATGTTCACTGTAAGATGAACATAATTTACCAACATGGTTTTTGTTCAATTTGGTTTATTCTTCCTCTTTCCTTCCCATTTTAATCTAGTTTTTCCTCCTTCTCCCCACTGCCCCCAGTTTACATTACTTAAAATTTACAAAGTTTGAAATAAATAAAGCCAGACTGAAAATACACAGTCAGTCTTGAATGCTGCAGAGGTTAAAAATAGGTTTTAAACCAGCTAATGTCAGCATCAGCATGAAAAAAAGGACACCCTGACAGCTCTAATTATTACATTCTCTTGTTTTGCACTTCTGAAGAACAGCAATTAAATCTCTGCTTGGGCTTATAAGGAAAAAGTAAAGTGCTCTGCACCTGCAAAACGGATTCTGTTCCATCAGAGGATTTCAGCTCCCCAAAGCACATTATCCAGGGCAGCCTGCAGAACAAAACCCATCCTCCCCTTTCCAGCGACCGAGGATTCTGCTGCCGGTTCACAGGGAGGAATACTAATAATGGCAACCCCTCCTCTTCTGCCTCTGCTGGATGGATTTATTTAAGAAAAAAGCTCACCATTTCTGGACAAAACCGTTGCAGACTATGTGTGCAACGCCTGAAACTGCCATATGGTGATAAGAGTAGTTTTATTCATAATCATTTTTATTGCAGTAGCCTCCGGGGACTTGAACTAGGTCACTTTCCCATCAAGGCTCACTACAAGCCGTTAAATAAGTGGTGCACACAGGGCCCTTTAAGCATCCTGTATAAACGAGTCATTCTGTTCATTAAAAAAAGGAAAGAGAGAAACAAGCACCACAGTTTATGAAAACTATTTTCTGCTGCTCACAAATTCTTCGATGCTCAATAATCTGAGTTCAGTGTTCGCAGCTGTTGCCTCAGCAGCACGGAGGGTTCTCTTGTTTATTCCAAATACCTGTCTTTGGGACATCTGCTGCTCTTAGAGAACTGTACTCTTGTTAAATCTGGCTAGGATGAGCCAGGAGGTTGGAAATCTCCCTGACTCAGAGACAGAGGGGACTCACTGATAGCCATGCCAGTTGCAGCAGCTTCACTTCTTTAGGACATTCAGCTAAAAAACATACCATTGCTTTCATGCTCCATTCCAGCCTGGCACCGAGCAAAGATGGCTGCAAAAAAACCAAAAAACCCAAAACAACAGAAAAGAAATCGCCTCAAAACCCCCCAAGAAACTACATGACACCAAAGTCAAGCTTCTGCATGGAAAACAAACGCTTTAATTTGCAGAAAAGTGTATTTTTGTTTTCCTAATGCAAACCAGTTCTGAGAAAGAGCGCCTGGGCAGCCCCTCTCAGTGACGAAGGGAGGACTTGGTATGGGCAGGAAGGGCAGGCACCAGCTGGGACGCCGGGAGAAGAAAGGCACAGTGTTTCCATAAAGCCAGTGGGGAAAAAAAAAATATAGCTGGGAACATTTTTCTGGCAGAAAACGTTCACTCATGGAAGCGAAGCACTGATAGCCAAGGAGAAAGCTCAGCTCGCTGAGCCAGCTCTCCCGCTCCCAGGGACACCTGCAAGTTGTCTTCTGCAGCAGCAGCTGGATGGGACATAAATAAGGCTGCCTGGGCTCCATCCCCAAACCCAAGTGATCACTAACGCTTTCCAATTGATCCCAGCGGGTTTTGCATCAGCCATTGACCCGGGGATCTTGGATCTCCTCATGGAAGTAGACAAATCCCATCCATTCTGCATGGAGACGGACGAGCCTTTCTCACCATAACTGAATTGCCGCCCTGGGACACCGATTTAGATCCTGCCTAACACAGTCACCAGTCTGCTTAAAATATTTTCATAGGTTTACCAGCCTGAGGAAAGGACTGAGCATGCCCCAAAGCTCAGGCAGCTTCTCCAGCTCAACTGGCTGTTCTAATAAAAGGCACTGCCTCCTGGTTCAGCATGGCTACAGTGAACACTACTTCCAAGTGCTTTGCTGAGTAAGTATACAAAAGGATTTAAATAAAAAAGCTACATCTACTCCAGACATTTTTAATTCACTTCTAATTCTACAGGTCTCGAAAACTTTTAATGCAACTTATCAGTCTGGGAAAAAAAATTATCCCTATTAAGCTCACTGTGCAATACATATCCCTCCTTGGCTCAGCTATCTATTTTTGTCCTTATAATGGAGCAAAACAATGTGATAACGTCCTTGCAAGGTACTTCATCACTCTAATAATGTCACACGAGATAACTCAAGGGTGTGCTTCTGGTGTTTGTCTTTACCCTATAAGTCAGGAGTTTATCTGCTGCTTGCAAGGGCCAAGAATAAGAGAGGATATTTGAAGGTGCACGTCATGCCCAGCCCTGCTCGTGGGACGCCTCGCATTCCTCCTGTCACACAAACTGCCCTGCAGTTGCTGCTGGGCTGCAGCACGTGGTGGGACAGGCAGCAAACACCCGTGGCTGGCATGTGCCCCCAGAGCTCCCGCTGCTTGGCGGGACCTGGGACCACTCCAGAGCATCGACAGGTCTCAGAAAGCTGAAGAGCATCACTGAACAACTCATGAAGCCACAGAAGAGTTTAACTCATGAAACTCAGGAAGCACAGATGAAAGAAACCCAACCCCACAAACGTAAGAGCCAGCAGCTCTGCCCTGTCCTTGCACCAGGGCTCTGGCTTTTCCCACTGCTTTTCTCATCCAGAGGGATTCCAGTGTGCCATGAGCACCAACAGCCCCAGTGCAAATAGTACTGCCACGATTTGTACCTTAGGCTTTCTTAATACTAGTAATAAAAATCTAGTACTTAGATTTTTCTGGGTGCAAAACATCTACTTTATTTTTCAAGCCCAATCCTTATCCTGACAGATTTCCTCCAGTAGTCACGTAATACGTTTCACACCTCACAGATGCATTACAAAAGCCTTACTGACCCTGCGCAGTATCACTCATCAATTCCAGGTACATCGCTCTTGTGTCGACACAGGGATGAAGTTGAAGTGAGTCCTGAAAGATGTTCTTTTTTTGGCAGGTCCTGGGAGCCAGCTCAGCACATTCCCATCTCCTGCTTCGTCTAAAAATATAAACCCTCCGAAGCGGGCAGTCGGGATGATGTGTGCTGAGTGCAGGCATGCGGCGTGCCCGGTCAGCTCTGCTGCTCCCCCCTCCAGCCCCGTCTGGGAAACACCAGGGACTTGAACCAGGGACAACGGCTGGCTAGAGCTGCCAGAAAAAGGTCATGGTGCTCGGCATGACATGGAGATCTTCCCTCGGCTTCCCAGTGATTGGCCATTGTCCAGTCCCGCGGTACTGATGGTGCAGAGACTGGATGTTCACCTGGCCGTCCGATTCACCCCCTTTTCTGGGCCTGGTGGTGGGCTTGTCATCTGGTGACCCACTTCAGATGGGGGGACAATCAGAAAGCAGCAGCTAAGACAAGACTTTCTCTGCTCAGCCAGTTCCTCACACCTGCTGCCTCCACGGACAAAACCAGCACTCTCTTTTTTTGCTTTTCAAAACATTGAAGTATATGGGTTGGAAGTGACCTCCATCTGGCCCAAGCCCCATGCAAGGCAGGGCCACCACGGACCATAACCACCAAGGTGCAGGAGCCAACCCAGGGAAGGCAGCAGGGCTGCAGCACAGAGAAGCTGGTGGACAATATCAGCCATCACCATGACCCTCCATCACCTCCAACACCCCAGCTGGTAGCACACCCCTGTAAGTAGCTGTAAATTCGGACTTCCAACATATCCAAGAGCTATGCAATTTTAATGCTCTATTATTGGCAGCACTGTATCTGAATTCCAGAAGGCATTCTCCACGCTAGTAAACCTAATCTTCTACCTGCAACTTTTCAATTTGCTGCTGTGATATAGGTGCATCCTGCTCCTCTGAACAGCAAGTATGAGATTGCTCTCTCCTTCGGTGTGATATAAGAGCACCCATCCCACTTATAGTCCCTGCTGCCCATCTATTTCTTGCAAATACACAGCTGAACACACCCTGGGATTCTCCTATATCAGAGTGTGAGAACACAGTGGTTCACTAGAGTGATTTTTTCATTACTGTTGTTTGCTCCCTGACTCCTAAAGCCATTAGAGCAGACGCACAACACTTAAAAGAGAAAATGGTCTCAATCTTACAGGAGATTCTTATTTAAACCTTGATCTCGGGACCAATGCCATTCATTCCCAAGATATCGAGGAGAAAATAGATATTAAGGGATTAAGAAGGACAAGAAAACACCACAGACAGGGCTTTGCTCCTTGCACAAGGAATGGGGACCAGCAACACACAGGATACATTACCAGGCCCTTCTGTGATGGCCAACTGTCTATCAGAGAAATCACTCAATCATCTCTTCACATCACTGCTGCCTTTTTGTTCTCAGAGCCCTCGTCTCTGGCTGTTCTCAAAGCAGGCAGGAAAAGCAGAGCTGACTGGGTAAAACGCTGTTTATTTAGGTGGCACAACTGAACCCTCACGCTACGCTGAGCTCAGCTGACCTGACACATCAAAGCCTCTGACTGCTTTCCAAGTGCTGACAGCAAGGACCCTGCCACAGCAATGCTGACAGCACTTGCAGAAGCACCACAGCGCGCAACACCACTAACAAACCCACAGTTACAGATGAGAAGGGAAAGGAAACCACAAAAAGTGATGCTTACCAAAGAGGAGGGTGGTTTTGGCACAACAGGGGCACTACAAGGCTGTGATGGTCTTCCCTGAGGTCACCATCAGCTCTGCCTGGCCCAAAAAGCAATCAGTTTGCCAGGAAAAGTAGGAGAGGAGGGTATGTAACAGCCAAGACCTTTTGGGTGACATCTTACCTGGCCATGGCTGAACTCACCCACAGGTTGGGGTCAGAGCATGGGACCCATTGGGGTTTGCTGCTCATTGAGGAAAAGGGATCATGAGTCCTGATGCTTCTACAGCAAACCCATACCCACCATGTATGCTCTCTCCAAAAAATAACATACCTTTGGACATTTGGGAGATGAAGGAGCAACAGAATTCAGTCATCCCTCCACACACAGGGAATGTGTTTTAAGCAAACAGCCAAGGAAGCACAGGGGGAGATGAGGGGAGGGAAGCAAAGCAGTTGTCTCATAGAGTTTAGTCTTTAATTAAGAGGGCTGAGCAGAATGTTTCGAACACCACATGGGTATAATTTAGAGAGCAGTTTGTAAGATGAGTTTTCATCTTCAGCGTGGGCTTTCGTGTATTAACAATAAATAGAATTTTCATATTATTTCCATGAACTCCAGCCTTCATAAAAAATCCAAGCTTTTTTATAGTGGCACGGCCAATGTTCACATCAAACCGTCTGTATAAAAGTCATTCTGTAAAGATCACAGCTAAGTCCTGGGTATTTGGTCAGAAAAACAGTGTCTTTTAAAGCCATTCTGACAAAGGACTCTAAGTTTATTACAGTAAGGAGCTGTGGACACAGCAGGACCTGGCCTGATGACACACATAATGTCACACACTCTGGAGGGCACAGGGAGACCCTGCTTCTTCCACTTCATTTGAAACCAGAACAAAGTTTTTCTGTCCATATTTTAAAAGGTGCTTCCCAGATCTCCTCCAGCCAAATTCCCGGTGATCCTAGTGCAGTCATCTATCACCGCCTCATCCTCTCCCATGCTCTCCCTGCAGGGCTGCAGCGAGGCTGAACAACATGGTTCCTAATAGAGTATTACATATTGTAATTAGTGCAACACCAGTAACCCAGATCAAGGTGTTTTATCACAGCAACCCAACCTTTCCTCTACGGGATGCGTCCCTGAAGAGCACAAGGCTGTTCCTGTACCAAGCGCATTCCCAAACAACAAACTGACACGCTTCCCAGGTTTTATAACCTGCTCCCATAGTGGGGCACATGCCATAAATTCATGGGAGGAAGAGCAACTGTTCCCTTCCAAGGCCCTCGCTTGCCAGACCTGATCCTTCCATGTGCACGGCCAAAAACGGGTCCATGACTGAGTCTTCTCCATGAGGAATGTCATCTCCCCCAAATGCTACGAGAATGCAGCCCCAGCTCTCAGAGCTGTCAACAGCCCTGTGAAGGCTGTGAAGCTCCTCCTGAGCTGCAAGCACATCTGCAGGGACTGATTCCTGTGGAGCCCTCCTGCAGCAGAGGACCCAGGTCCCCCATGGGACCGGGACCCCCATAGGGTCTCTCTAACCAGACCCTACAAACTACACTAAGGACCCCCCCTTAGAGCTTCACAAGGCTGACAAGCCTATTCAGTAACTCCTTGGGGAGTTAGAAGGACTGGCTAGAAAATGTGGTTTTGGCATCAATTACCCAAGAAATGGGAGTGAAGTGAGTAATGTCCCTATTGGGCTGATGGTGTCAATGAGCCAAGGGAGGCAAAGAAAAGTCAGCAGCTCAGATCATACCAAAAACATGTGGCACCACAAAAACATTCATCTCTTCAGTCCTAGCCTTGTGCTTTGACCACATACATTTGCCCCTTTTCAAGCTGTAGCCCACTGGGCATTATCTGACTAATCCTAAACTCCAAAAGTTCCCTTTTCCACAAACAAAAGTTTCTCATTGCCAC
>JAYRBT010000010.1:4354535-4408091 GCA_036023395.1 Myiotriccus ornatus
AGCCCACTGGGCATTATCTGACTAATCCTAAACTCCAAAAGTTCCCTTTTCCACAAACAAAAGTTTCTCATTGCCACAGTTAAATGACCTAAACAGTAACAAAAGTCACAAGGAGTCACTGTTGAAAACCCTTTCAAAAAGATACCCAGTTAATTACCAAACTACCACAGAGTCCAAAGCCATTCCAAATGCATCAACATGGCAAGAGATGAGTCATCTCAGGAAATGCCAGGAGCTCCTCTGTCACCAGCCACAAGGCAAGGCCAGTTTTTGCTCCAGACAGGAAGAAAAACACTGGATAATCTGAAATGGACCACAACAGTCACCACACAGGAGGTAGCAGAACATTAGGATGGCCTGCAAAATCTGTTCCTATCTCTGAAAAAGAAGTGGAGATGTTTTTCAGTGTGCTGCTGTGCAGGAGAAGTGTCCTACTTCCTTCCTCATCACCGCTCCAGAGAGCGCACAAAGAACGCTCCTCCGAGAGTAAATTATTTAGGGAGTCATCACAGCAAGTTATTTCCGCTCATTTCCGAGGAACAATACAGCTCAACCTGGAATTTAAACCAGCAGCAGTGAAATGGTGCCCAGTTGACTCCACCTCCAGAAAACAAGCAGAGGGGATGGACAGAGAACACCATGAAACCACCACTAATAGAGGAGGATGCAGCGTACACTTGACATGGGTTAAACACAGACATGCAGTCACAGGAGCTGTGGCACTCCATAAAAAACTGCTCCATCTTCACATTCTGTGAAGGAATGAAGGAATACACTTTCCTCCTAAAAGACAGCTGGGTTTTCTACTTCCACATGAATTACTCTAATCTTGTTGTGACAGTGCAGAGCAACCAGAGGATGCTGCAAGTTAAACGTCATCATTTGTCTGTAAGTTCTAGGAGGGAACGGGGCTGCCAAATCAGACCACCGCAAAGCAGGATTGTGACAGCTGTAACTAGGGCAATTTCAGTCAGAGAAAGAGCTAAATAAAGAAAGAAGTGGGAAAAAGAAAAACAAAAAAAAGAAAAAACAGAGAAACTATACATTACAAGAGGGAAGGGAAGCAAGAAATGTAGGTACTACTTAAGACAAAAATTGGCCATTTGCCTATTTAATGGTCTCCTCAAACCATTATCATGTTCCTCACGGACATGATGCACAACTGTTTAAGAGCAGTCTGGAAGAGATAGGAGAAAGGAAACTGAGGGCCAAAGCACAGCACCTGCTTGCCCGACTGCAGTCTTTTTAAAAGATGCAGAACCCCAGCTAAGTCTTGGCCAAAGCCCCCAGCAGCGCTGATAGAAGCACACACATACCTTCCAATGTTTATTGAGATGGTTTCAAGTCTCAAGCACGTGAACCCTGCATAGAAAAAGTCTGTGCTGAGACATGACAGCCAAGGCAGGCAACAACCTGATACCTGAATTCTGGGGGAATCAAAGAGGTTCTGCAATTAAGGAGACAACAGGAAAATAAGATCCACCTGAGCATTCTGCAAAACAAAGGCCAAAGTGTCTCTGCTGCCACCAAACTCCCAATGGATTACACAACATTAAGCCAGAGGGGAAAAAAAAATAAATTAGAAAAATCTCAGAATTGTCAGTAAATTTAGATGTGAAGCCATTAAAAAAAAGTTGCAATTCTTTTCAAGAAACGTTTTCTCAAGAAACACTGCGAATTAAAACCAGATTCAGAGTCCATCTAACTCCTGTATCCTTCAGTCTTTCTAAGCATTAAATCCAGAGTCCAGCTCAGGCAGTCAGTCACCAAGGCTGGCCCTCATCCACCAGGGGAAACAGGCCCACCACAGAGGCCCCTCTTCTTCAAGGTACCCAGCTGAGTGTCCAAGAGTGACTCTCTGCTGCTCCCTAAGAAGAGTATTCAAGAGGCTGCATTCCCTAGAAATCCTTTCCAGTTTTATGTTCATCTCAAAGACATCTACGTTCAGGAATTAAAGATGCAGAAAGATGTCCAGAAGAAATTCCATGGCCAGCATATTTTTTTCTTCCAAAATAAAGGAATCCAGCTTTAAAGCCAGAGAGCTCTTGGTGTACATGGATGGTCTGGAAGCAGAGCTGATGCCTGGTGGCCAACAAACCAATGCTGAGGAGTGTATTTTTAAAACCTGCACTTCACAAGGTTTTGGCAACAATTATTTTTATGTTTCTGCTCAAGACCAGCTCACCACAATGGTCTCCATCAGGATCTCTGTTGTCCTGATAGGTCAATGATTCCTAGAGTCAAGATCTCTCATAACCAGCCACCAAATAATCACTACCATGCAGCAGGGCCTCCTCCCTGGGGATGGCTTGGGCAGCAGAGCTGATGCCTCCAGCTGCATATCCTGAATCCAGAGAGACTCCACATTTGCCTTCCAGTAGCATCCACAGTGGCCTAATGAAGACATACATCAAATACAATTCCTGTCTGACCCCTCATCTGCTGCACACACCAATCCCAGCTGTAGGACAGACAGTGCCCATCAGGGTTGAACAGGAACAGCAACTGAACATGACCTTGAGCCGTCTCTGGGAGCTGAGGCTGCACCCACGGGCACATTCCCAGTCACAGGCAGCAGCGAAGCCTCCAACCCGCATTCCCACACCTCCCCATGACCCAGTTCCACGCTGCAAAACTGGATTATGGCTCCCATTGATCCACTTGGTTTTCTGCTTCGATTTTGCTGGTGAAGCAGTGAAAGAGGTCATCCCTCTCTGCCACTGCTGAGGCAGCTTCCTACCTACCAAAGAGCAGAGCTTATCTCCCTGGAGCTCCTTGCTAGTAACCAAGAGCCAGACAGCAAAAATATCTTGGAACTTTAAAAGAAGAAAGTGTGAGAAACAAGATGTGTTCCTGGATACACAGAGCACCTTCCCAATCTGTCCTCACAGGGCTTAAAAAGGGGCTGCCAGTACGTTCTACAGACAGTATTTTATATTATCTTTACAGTGTAGTCCACATCATCCATCACCAAGATGCTGCTGATGTGCTGAAGGACAGACATTTATTGTCAGCAGGGGAAACCCATCACAGCTGAAGATTCTGTAATTACTGTTTCTTAAGAGAAAGTGAAAGATTTATTGTTCACATAATAGTCAATGAAGGTCTTTTCTGGTGTAGAACAGTGGTTTACTTACAGGCCTTCATCTGTGTGTCACATTGTATTATGCAAGATTAAATAATTTAATTTTTTCAGGCTGTGATTTTAGGTAATGTGTGGATTGTCCAGCAGTAATTACAAGGACAGAAGCTACTTGTAGTCTCTGCTGTGCCTCCCAAGGCAGCTGGTACAGGGGTACCAGTGGGGACTCTCTCTTCCTACCCAGATAGTTTCTGGCTATATTTCCTTTAGTCACGAAACCACAGGTAGAGAAGATTTATATTCCGTCATTGGATAAAGGTCTTCAGCTGAGATCAAAGCAGTTAGCTATAACTGCAGAGAAAAGGTTGCAAAACAAATCCTAATTTATCAGTAGGGATTTTTCCCCCCCTAAAGTACATACCATCTCCAGCAGGCAGCAGAGATAGGAAGGCAGGAAAAAAAATCATCCATCATTAGAGAAGCTGCTCTCATTCACAGTTTTGCCATTAGCCACAAGAGAAACCCTAAACATGAGACAAAAATCTCAGTGCTGTGTGTTATGTCTCCCTTAAAAAAATGTTTTTTAAATGAACACTGCATGCACAAATCCCACCACTGCAACATTTCTGCCTTCTCTCCATCTTCTTTCTCACAGCTTCTTGATAAAGCCAAGACCAGATTCTTTAATTCAAGCGGAAACTTCAAGAGAAATCACAATTCCAGACAGAGGCAGAAAATGACAAAGACCACGAGAGCCAATGGCTCCAAACTGAAGATGGAGAAAGACTAATGGGAAATAAAGAGCATCATTTCTAAGTGAGAGTGACTAATCACCAGCAGGGACTGATGGAACAGTGGAACCACTGATGCTTGAAGGCTTGACATCAAAATTAAAAAGTTTGATCTGAGTAAGTTGCCCAAGCTGCAGTTGTGTCACACTGAATGAATTAACATGTGGACTCCATCATCTGCCAGCTAGTAAGGTCCAACCACCCTGAAATACAGGATTTCTCACCCAAGGAGAGACTGGAAACTGAGGACCATCCCCTCTCTGTTCTCACACCATCCTGCTGCCCAGCACCAGGGAGGAGATGCAGTGTAATCCACTTCCTGGAGAAAGGCATCACCCCACCACTTCAACCCTTCACCAAGTTTTAAGACTAAGTGTTGCACAAAATTTTGGGACCAGGCTGACTTTCCACTTGTGGACATACTATGGGAGTTTGAGCATCACTTAAGCAGTTCTTCAGTGCAGAAGAATGAAAGAATAAATCAAGAGAGAAAAGAGAAAGCACCTCCATCTTACACTCAACCACCAGAAACATGCAAGGCAAAAGGGAGGGAATAAAGGACAGTATTCTCCCCTTTTAACTCAGCCCAGCATTAAAAAGACAAGATACATTCCCAGCTATAAGCCTCTATGAATGAAAAACTGGCAGAGTCAATAAAATGTGAAGTAAACCTAATTCATTTTTACTATATGACCTACTTTCAGCAGGTTTTGATTCACATGAGCAGCTAGAGCTTCAAGGTGGTGATTCGGCAAGGTCTGTTCATTAAAGTCATTCTTTTCTTTATGGCTTTCAGCTTCAGGGGATAAGAAAACACATTTCTGTCAGAGGCATTCGCAAAAAAAGGTCCCCTTGGCACAAACGCTGCAGCAGCCAGGAGAAAAAATGGATATGAATGTAAATGCTGCTTCAGAACTGAACGATGATGGGAATGAAGAAAAACCCAATTGCTGGAGGTGATGCCTCCTCCGCTACCCTCGAACACCCGCTGGGTCCCGCTTGGAGCCCTGCAGGGCAGGCAGGGATGCTCTGGGGGGGACCAGGGTGATGGTCCCCGCTCCCTGAGCATCCCCTTGTTGCAGCCATGACTCAGCCCCTGTCCTAGGAAGGAACAACAGCATCGGTGCCTGTTTGCTCTGACAGGCCAGAATGCGGCCCCAGGGTGCAGGGCTAGGACCCCAGCAACACCACCCTGGCAGCAGCAAACCCCTTGGGGCTTCCCCACAGTGCTCTCTCCCACCCTCTTATATTTTGATAATTGATACAGCCCTGACAGATTAAAAATTACTTCCCCTCCTCCCCTGTCCCTAGAGGAAAAAAAAGGAATTTGAAATAATCCGCTGGCTCTTAGTTCTTTATCACATCCAACTAGTCCTGGAGCAGTAAATGGGGCTGGATCTTAGATAAAATGCTGCAGAAAGTAATTTTCCATTTTGACTGGAGCACCCTCTCCCTCTTGTGCCGCATCCTCTCTCCCTGGCCACTCCTTCTGGGAGAAATACATAATATCATCTTATCTACTGACCATGAGAGGGCCAGTAAAATAAAGGGAAGCATAATTAGCCTGGATCAGGCTTGTAGGCACCAAACACTCCCACAATACTCACCCAAGCAGCCACATTTGATTCCAAAAGGGCTGGTCATATGCTTGGGCTGAGCATGTGAATAACCACATTAGGACCTAAAGTGGATGAGATTGAGCCAGTCATTGCTAAATAACCACAGAGGTGATCTCCTCTCCTTACTGCAACACCAAGCAGGCTGGGTGCCTTGTCTCCACACAGCCCAGACTTTGTAAACCTGTGGGGAGCTCAAGTTAACCAAAAGCAGTTGTTTGCTTTGCAAGCAGATACCTCATTCTGTTGAAAATAATATGTGTTTTGACATTTCCCAGGCTAATCCTGACATCAGGATAGCTATTCCAGAATAGCGCCCCTATTACCTGTGCTGGTAATAAATTGCAGCCAGGGATCCTCTGGGGCTGGGAACCATGGATGAACATAAGGATCTCTCCGCTGCACTTTTCAGTGGCTGCTCAGTCCCAGCTTCAAGTACCTCTAACATTATACAAAATTAGGAAGAAATAGAATTTTGACAAAGGCTGTGAACGCTGAACCGAGACAACAAGGCTCTGCAGGCGAGGCTGGAGTGAGCCACACCTCGCCAAAGTCACTGCAGAAGAGATCAGTCACAGATCCTTCAGAAGAATCTGCCAAAATAACAGTAATTAGAAAATAAATCGTTCATTTCTGTGTTCCTCTTGGGCAACTGTCTGACAGCATTGCTCCAGCTGAAACCAAGGGTACCATCACCTCGGCAGGCACTGCCATGAGCTGCTCCCACAAAGGGCACTCCACATTCCTCCAGGAGCAGCCACACTACACCTCGGGCCAGGGCACAAAGGCAGGAAAAGGCATGTGGCTTAGAAAGTGGTGCCTTGGAAGACCTCTCATTAAATGTCTCCGTGTGGAGTAAGGAGAGCTGACTGAACAGCAGCAGCTCCTGCTGCAGAGACACAGTAAAAACAAAGCAAAACCCCAGAATGGGAACCCAAGCTCAAAAATCCTGCATGTTCCCCAGGCAGGTATTGTGTTATACACACATTTTACAGTAAAGGGGGGGGGGGGGAGGGTGTTTAATTTTTTCTACAGGGAAACCATCATTTGAATATTTTGGCTCAGGAGAATTTCCTTCCCTCATCAGCAAAGCAAAGGATCTGTGAGAAAATGTCCCTCCTCCAAAAAGGGGAAAAAACAATTCTTGGCTTGAGCCTAGAGAATGAACCAAATTCTCTAAAGCTCAACTGAAAAAATGCCATGAGAGCTTTTAGGCAGAGCTGAGCCTGACCTTAAGCCTGGCCTGGCTAACCCTAGCCTTCTCATGAGGGAGATTAAATAAAAATTAAAAATCATGCCCTGTGCCTCAGTGTTCTGATGGACACAAACACCCTCCTGGCATCAGCCCTGGCTTGCCATCAGTCAGTACATTTGAGACTTAACTTTCTTCTGTTCACCTTGAAGCAAAACATGCAGCTATACAAATGAGTATTTTCCATATTTTGAATGTAATTGGGGGATTATTAAAAAATAAGTTGCTCTCAGCCTCCTAAGAGACATGGAAAGGTCACGGAGCAGGCTGCAGAATATTTTCCCAGCCTTCCGCAGAAATATTTAAACTTACATGATTTCTCTATTTTAAGGCCTTCTCTGAGACTTTCCCCAAAAGTTCCAAAAATAATAAAATAAAATGAAAGCGCTTCACAGAGAGAGGACACGTAAGGACACCAAGCGCGGGCAGGAAAATAGATTTCGGTACTTCTATGAACTCTGGCAGCGGAGACGCGGGCAGATGGGAGCAGCAGCGAGGGAGCTCGGCTCAGCACACCATCCACCCGGCGGGGAAGGTGCCCGGGAGTGCCGCCCAGCAGCGGGCACCTCGCTCCAGCGCCGCAATTCCCGCTCCTCGATGCCGCTGGAGCACAGGGGCAGACTCCAGGCGGGCGCAGGGGCCGGTCTGGGCACCGCCCGCGGGCAGAGCCGCGGGTGGGAGAGACACACCGGGCTGGAAACCAGAGCGGGGAGGGATGCGGGGACGGGGGAAAAGCAGGGCAGCCCTCCGGCCTCGCTGCCTCCCCGGCTCCCGGGAAGCTGCCAAGCCCGTCAGCGGAGATGCTGCAGTATTGCGTTCGCCTGGCTCCGCACGCGTCGGGAGCAGCGCTGCCGGTGAGTCACAGCTCTGCACCACTCGGCCCCGCTCCCCTCCCCTTCCAACTGCCTTGAGTATTATATGTATTATTATTATTCCTCTCTCCTTTGTTTTTTTTTCCTCTCCTCCTCTTTTTTTTTTTGACTCACAGGCTGTTTCACTGCCAGCCAAAATACCTCCTGCTCAAGGGAGGGAGCTGCGGAGAGCGAGACATGATGGGGAGCCTGCCAGCCCCAGCCCCAGCCAGCCCCCACGGCCTTCTCCGGTGGAGAAGCATGGAGGTTGTGGACTTTTATTTTCCACTCATTCAATCACAGAATCTCCTTGAAAGAGATCTGCTGGTTCACATAAAGCTGCAGTAACAAAGCAGGTTTCCAGTGTTTGATTCACGACACTGACTTGGGCTCTAAAAGCGTCTAATTTTTCTATGAGCTCCTGGCTAATGGGATATGTCTCCAATATTGCCAGTGGGTTCTTTGGTGCACAGCCTCAAGTAACCCCTCGCACAGCCTGAGGATATTCTTCTTCTCTCCTTTCACCTTAAGAAAAAAACCCCAAACCTACAATAATTAATATTGAACTGAGTTCACAAAGCCAGGAAGACTAAGTGCCCCCACTGTAGCACTCCTGCTGATACCTACAGGAATGTTGGATACATCAACATGCCAGGGTTTGAAAAGGGCAAAGGAGTGTAAAATCATCCATGTTCAGTGTTCACCTCAGATCCACCAAGTCCCAAGTTATGGAAAGAGCCCATGGGTGGTAACCAACGGTTAAGTGATTATTGAGAATGCACCATAAAAAGAGGTATTTGAAGCTACTTGAGAAGAGGAGATGCCACCCCTCTTTGAGCAGCCAAGAGATGCAGCCTAGGCAGGCACATACAAATCCTCTAGGTCTTACCCCCCACAGGAAGGCAGCACCTGGGTATTCAGTCTTGCCTCCCCATCTCAGCTGCTGGCAGAGGGGTTGATGAGTTACCTTCAGAAAAAGAGATCTGTCCTATTCCAACAACTTATACAGGCCACAGACACAAGGATGCCAGCAGCAGAGCAGAGTCAGGCCAGGCTCTGCAGAAGGAGTTTTGCTGCTCTGACTGACAGCTATGGTTTCCATGGTTAAGCTTTCATTCAGAAGACAAAGCTACCCACATGCAAAGTGAGGTAAATCAGTTTAAACAGCGAACCCTGTAGCACTACACAGTCACTCTCCTCTTTAGAGAAAACACTACTCTTCACAGATGCCTTCTACTTGTTGAGATCTAAGGTGTGTCTGCATCCTCTGTAAGAGGCCACGGCCGATGCCAGGCCCTGAGAATGCACAGATTGTGTGTGACGCCACCAGGAACCATCCTGGGTCCAGGTAATCTGTGTCCACAGCTGCTCTCCCACTCAGCTCCCTTTTATCCATTCTTCAAAGTCTCCCCTGATGCTTCTAAACGTGATCTCGTTCCTGCACCAAGCCGGTCAAATACAATTCACTGCCATCAACTTTGCACTCATGAAGGCTTTCTCCTCTGCTGCTGAAGACAGACCAGCATCTCTGCAGGACCTCGAGTCCTGCAGGGACCACAGCCAAATCTGCAGCTACCGAAAGAACTCCTTCCTTCGCACTCTTTTCACCAGCAAAGGCTCGTTAGAGGATGGAGGGACTGTAAAGCTCGTTCCCTCCAGTAAAACAGCCTTCTCTGCACTGAACATGATGCACTGAAGATGATGTTCAGTGCACTGAGGATGTGCTGAGACTCATCTATTTTTTTCAGCAGCAGTTTTCCCTCAGTCCTGATCCCAAAGCCAGTTTCTCCTTCCTTGAGGACTCAAGGTCAGTCAGACCTTGGGAGAGGCAGAGGGTATCTGCTATAGGATTGTTTGTGCACACACAGGGCACATATCTCAGGTGAAAGGAGTTATCTGGAAACTTCCATAACTAAATTGTGCTTACCCACACATATCCCACAACCCTCATACCTCAACCTCTTTGCTAAATCCAGTGTTTCCTGCTTCAGCTGCACCTCTGCTTTTCACTCTGGATGAATCCCTTTTCTTTCACAGCATCCTCTGCACTTCCATTCCTTCTGCTAAACTCAGTAGTATATCTTGTGGTAGCCTTTAATGGTGAGCATCAATAAAACAGATCAGCCTTCCAAGTCTTTTGTTTTCCAGTCAAATATATATCTGCTTTCTTCCTCTCAGTACTATTTTCCTCTAAGTACCAACTCAACTTCTGCATCACTGCTTCTGGGCTGACATCATTTAGATGGATGTTGTGGGGCCAGTCACCCCCAAGAGCTGCCTCACTCCTCCATCATTTGGAAGTGCTCATCTATTACGAACATTTCCCTTCACATGTTCCTTCACCACTCCAACAAAATATTAACACCCCTATCAGACACATTATATTTGCTACACATTTCTAGGTACCTCTGTTCCAAACAGTTTTATTAGAAGCCTTTGTACCCATTAAGCCCTGAAAGAATGAGTGCCAGTGGCCTTTTGTAGGTTAATCCACGAGAGATCAAAAGAGTGCAAGACATTCTGTCTATTCAAATTACTCATTTTACAGTATAATAGTATGAATATTAATATTGTCCATTGAAAAAGTGTGTTAATTAGGATGCTGGCAGTTTTCTGGACCACTGCCACCCAAAATAAGCACTCGAGGGTACGTGACTATTCAAGCTGAGGTCCCAAATCACCGTTAATGACAGTGGTACACTCAGTTCAAGAGCCAAATAACCAAAATAATTAACAAGGGAACAACCAACAGAGGGTTAATGTTATTTATTTCTCCTCTACTAATTTCAGTTATTCCCCTCCCCAGTAAAACAGTATTTAACCAGACCACAAATAATTTGCATAGCACACACGTGACAGCTGCTGGGAGGTTTTTAAGCGAACGGAACAAATGCCTCATTAATAACTAAGCGCCAAGAAATGCTGAAAGAATTTTGTACCAGACCACCAAAAACCATAGCAGTTTATTCTTCTGAGACTTGCCTCGGATTAAACACTGCACTCCTTTGATAAGACTGGTTTGGACAGATGAGAAAAAGGAGAAGGCAAGGTCCACATATGTACAAGGACACAAACTTGGGAGGTTTGTCTAGTTCAGACACAGCTTTTTTATGCAGGTAAAGGTTCCACAAGCTCAGGCCTGGTCTCTGGGACATTAATAGCATACAGATGATCTTTAGCAGATATGATATTCCCCCCTTTCCAGTTTCTGTGTCTATTTTTATCCTACAGCATGGGTTTGCAACCTCTAGTTGCTGATCTCAAGGCTAATCTTAATTTTCTGCCAGCAAAATGAAAGGTCAGCTACTGACCAGACAGCAGGAAGGTCTCCCAGATGCCCAAGTATTTACAGACCTGATAATCCTGATGTCAGCAAGCATCTTGCCACAGAGGAAGCAAGCAGACCTGCAACCCTGGGTACCAGTGACCCCAGGACACCACCACTGTTCCCCAAAATGCTTGAGATTTGCAAACACACCTTTTTTCACTAAGGAAATAAACCCCAAAATTCTGGAAATTTTTGCAAAAATAAGATTTTCACCGAGGGGTCTGATTTGAATGAAAAACCCATAGATTTTGTTTGGCTGGGCTGTTTTCTCCAAGGTGGAAGAAAAGCACATTACCTCCCTTGGACCTTGCTCGTTCTGCTTCAGGGGAGGTATTTTCCTTTGGGATCACTCTAAGTTGGAAACACGAATCCAGGTTTCTCACCTGTGAACCACTGCCATGGTTATAAAGGGCCAACCAAAGTCCTTCTACTCCTCAAAGATGTTGCAGCCAAAACCTATTTTCACGAACTGGGGTTTCTCACCATGGTGGGACTCACAAAACTTAGCGCCACACTCTTCAGCATCTCAAGATATGCTAATTTTGGCTCATATCCATCAGTCAAGAGATCCAGTTTCTCCTGCAAGACCTTCACTAAAGCTTCACAGCCCCATTTATGAAAGCAGAGACTTCAAAACATCTGGCAAGGACACAAATACTTCACTTTCAGAAGCTCTCAGCGCCCTGACCAGCAACGTAAGTCAACAAAAGCAGGAGGTTCATCAGCTTATCTGTAGGTCAGGTCACTTTTTGCCTCAATGCAAACTAAGGCAAATTAAAGCAGAATCCTGCAAGCACAGACAACCAGGGCCTTTGGTTTTTGCATTCCCACCTGACCTATGGGGCTGCAGAGGAGACTTTGCATGTGCATGTACACACCCAGCTTGGGGTGAGACAGAGGTTCAAAAAGAAAGAATTTCTGGCTGTTGAAGACCATCAGTTGGAAGCAGCTGCAGAAACCTTTGATAATTCCCCAGGTTACTGAGCACTTTGCTGCTTAAATCTCTCCCTGGCCAGAGCTACTGCTTGTCACCCACCAAAAGCTAATCCTCTTTTTTCTGATTTCGTCTCTATCTTCTCTTTTCCCCCTCTCCATACGAGTGCAAAGAACCTTTAATCTTCATTTCAGATGTACTTTTCATGATGTTGCAGATGTGTTATCTGCCACTGACAGTATTTGCCACCTATTTCTCCTTAAAGGACACTGCTTGACCTTGTAACAGCTTCCATGCCTCCAGCTTTAGAGGCTGAGCCTTTCTATTTGAATGGATCACAAGTAATCACTTTTCTGTATCCATTATTAGCAGTGAACCAGCTACCCAGAGAGCTTCTGCTTTGGTTTTGGTTTTTTGTTTGTTTGGGTTTTTTTCCCCTCTGAATGCAGTATTTTTCCCAGGCAGAGACGTATTATGGCAATTCAGACACTGACAACTGTGTAAATCACACCCAGGCAAAAGTTATTGATGACCTCATTCCAGTAAAGCATGAGATGATCAGGCTGCCCCATGGTATTTTGATCATCTGAGAACCCTGAAATTGAAAGTTGCAGGCTCCATTTTGCTTGGAAACCTAACAAAAGGCATTAAGTGTGACAAAAGGCACTTAGAACATCTCTTAAATTATCTCATTTCACACCAGCAGTAACAAATACTCGTTTTCCTCTATTAATACACTCTCCTTACCCATAACTGTTCTCATTTTTCTAATTCTGAATTAAAATGCTTTCAAGTTATTGATCCCCTCTGCTAGAATCCTTTGCTTCTGTTTTTTATTAGTTCCTGTACACGGCCTAATTTGAACAATATGAACAGTGCATCCAACACAACCACCTCTCTAGCAGACCTGTCTCCCAGGAGTCGACGTGATTAATCTCTCCTGTGCAAGACAAGTCACGTTCCACAGCCCCAGCTCCTTCACACTGCTGGCGTGCTTAGATTGGGACTCTCACATCTTTTATTAAATTATGTAATTAGCTTGTTTCTTCTCAAGTGCCTTCCCAAATAGGTTGTAAACGGTCACCAACGACGGAACAAGAAAACCCAACTCACAAGTGTATGCTGGAGTTTTCAAGAGCACTTGCTCTTGCCCATCACTGGATTTCTCCCCATGCCAACTCATCTGTGGGCTCACACAGCCCAAGAGATATTCCCTAGTATCTGAATAGTGCTGAAGGCAGCAATTAGCAGAGGGTAAGGCACAGACTGCTATAGCTATGCCAGGAGCTGCAACCCCTCCCAAGGGATGTAGGGTGCCCTCGCAGCTGGGTGGGGCTTCTTGGGCCCTTACTGGTGGGCACACCCCAGTGCCAGGGGCTCAGCCAGCTGAGGGATGGGCTCACATACTGCCCTTGCACCAGCCTCTTCCCTCACTGTATTTAAATCCAACTGGTGATATGCAGAGTCCTCCCTAAACACCACCCCAGGCACCTTATCACAGGTTTAGGGCTCTTTCTGGAAGAAAGACAACAGATTTGGAGAAAGGCTCATGGACTAACCCAAAATTGTGCTCTCACTGTCAGCCCTTTGGCTAATCCACATCCCTTGCTACATGCCCTCAGTGGCTGCTGGCATCTGGCTGCTCTGCATGCAAGCCTGTATCTTCTGCAGCACAGCATGAGAAAGGCACCAATCTTCCTTGGCCATGCCAAGTTTCAGCTAATATGGGCAAATCAAAAAAAACCAAAAAACCAAACACCAAAACCAAACCAAACCCCCAAGTTAGTCACAAGGGAGAAAAAGGCTGTAAGATGGAGGTGGTGCTGAAGTGCTTAACCTGAGTGAACAAAGCTAAGTGATTCACAGACCCCAAGTCAACCCAGGCCAAAGACCCATGAACAGCTTGAGAACAAGCTTCTCCCTGTCCCCATGCCCTTCCTCAAGCAGAAAGCTGTAACCTGGCTCTCCCATGCCTGGACAATCCAGCACTCCAGCACACATGCAAGTCCATCCATTTGCTGTCCAAGGAGTTACAGGGCAGCCAGCAGGAAGGAACAATCTGCCCCACCCATGCTGGCTTTCAAAGGTTGGATAGTGACAGACCTCAAATCCAACTGTTCCTGTGGGGAATTAACCCCATGGGCAGCATCACTTCTGGGGAATGGCCATGCTCTGGACCCACTGACCAGCTGAGTGACTTCTCTGCAGTGCCCACCACTCCCCTAACCCACCAACTCTGTGTGGACCCTAAAGGCAGAGGACCCCAAACTACATCACGACTGCCATGGCTCTCCTATCCCAACAGATGCTGAGTTTTGCCAGTCAAAAAAACATCATACTGGAGGAGCTTTTAGCAGGTGTTTGAGGGCCCACCTCACTGCTTGGCTGCTACAGGATTTTCAGATGATGCCGAGTGCTTTCTGACCAGGACTCACCCACTGGACACTGCCCTTCGGTGCCACAGTTCAAGACTTTTCTGCATTTTGGTCAGCTTCATGACTACAGCAAACAATGATTTTGCAAAGTCCAAAAATGTAATTTGATGTTGCATTTCATAAGCCTGCTCCTCTAACACAAGATTTCCATTTTCTTTGGCAAACCACCGCTCGTGTTAGCCCTACTGGCATTCAGATACACAATTCACAATTCATCTGGAACAGGCTATTTACAGAATTTCTGCTGAACTGGCTGTCTTTCCATTAGTTATGTAGAGAAGAAAAGGTTTGGCCTCGATCCTCAACCTGCTGAATTAAAGTGTGAAAGAGAAAATCTCTAAAGCCCAGGAACGCAAAGGCATTTCCACTGGTGCTGCCCGCTGCGGCTACAGCCATAATTGCTCTAAAAAAAACATGAGACTAATGGCAACTCCAGTGGAATTTGCAATTTTTCCTAAGCCCTGATTGCTGCTTACATGTGAATTTTTACCTCTGTAAAACATAGAGATGCATTTCCAGCCCTTCATGTTGTCCATAAGAGCTTCAAAGAGGTTTTTATGTCCCAGGTGGGGAGGGGGGAGATTGGCTGGAGATTTCTGAATGCTCAAGTGAGATATTTAATGAGGCATCCTATTCCCAACTAATGGTTTTGCTCAGGGACAAATTGCAACACCAAGGAAAGTATTAGCATAAGAACTTAGCAGAAACCTCCCATCTTTTCAAAAGGGAATGCAAGGCAGGACAGTATCATTGGGAAAATCAAGGATAGGGAGAAGGAGAGGCCTTGGAACAAATTCCAGGCTTTCTTTTCCAACCCTCCATCTCGCATGCTGACCACCACTTACCATTACAACAAGAGTTCTGGAGGAGGAGCTCAACTGAGAGCTCAGCAGCAGAGATTCCCATCCCATACCAATCTTGGGGCGACCACCAGCCCCCAGGGTTGCTTGTCCAGATGGAGGAACCACCCTGAAGTTCACACACCAATAGTTATTTCATGGAAAGCATAATGACAACCTTTGAGGAATGAATCACACCTTTTAACTAATAAGGAGACATCCACAAGTTTTTTTGTTTTTTTTTTAGTACAGCTGCTTTACTGTACAATCCTGATCTCGTTTGCTCTAGATACATAAAGGCAAACACAAAATACATTTCTCCACACTGACCCTGTTGATAAGCATTTCTCGAGAGAGCAGAAGAACTGCAAGGAGCTAACACTCGTTGTTTATTTGTTTATTACAAGCTAGACTTATTGAAACAACATCCCCACCCAGCACTAACTGGGGAAAAAAATAATTACATCAAGCTAAGGCCACATCCCCTGAAACGAGATGAGATGGGCGCGTGGTGCATTGCCCGTTCCCTGCAGCCCAGGTGAAGCATCACCTCCAGCATGAGAGGCATGTCACACTAATGGGTCTTGCCCAGGTAAGGTGATCCTGCTTCTTCATCTTTAGAGCCCACGGAGAGCTAACAAAGACAGCACAGCTTCCAGACCAGTCTTGCGGGCAGCTTTGTAAAATTAACTCTGGGCATCTGATACCCAGTTCTGTCCTTCACACAACTCTCTCCCCCTCCAGTGCTCCCATTTTTTAATCCAGGGCTGGATTACATCCCTGTCCCTTTCTGCCCCTGCAGGTTCAGTTCATTTAAAGTATCATTTGCCATTGGGTTCAGTGGGTTAAAAAAAAAAAAGGATGTGCAGAAGACTATTCCTTTTGGAAACTCACTGCCATGGATCACAAGCACCCCTGTAAATATTAGAAACCAGAGCAGAGCAGCACCCCTTCCACCCCAGGGTGCTGCTCCTATTCATGCTGCTGAGACCCTAGGTGAAAACCCCCAACCACACAACTGAAGTAGCCCAACAACCCAGGAAGTTCCTACAGCCCCCAAGTCCAACCACCACACTACAGCAGAGACTCACACCAAGAGAAAGCCCACCAGCCCCAATCCAGCACTTAAATTTCTCATCCTCTTGCAGAGCCGTGGGCCACTGCTGAGTCTCCTGGATGCATCCCAGCACATCCTCTCTGCTGGGAAAACCGAGGCAACACATTAAGAAGGAGCACGTGCCAACATATCTTTAAGAGCATTGTCCCAGTGCTCCCAGCACACAAAAAACCTTGGAGAGGGAAGTTTGAGAATACAAACAATCCCTGGGACATCAACACACAGGTCTGCAGCTCAGCCCAGGCCAAGGCAGATGACTGTGAGCACACAGCCAGGATGCTCCACGCCCACGGGCAAGCACCAAACCCCACGTCCCCACCAGGGCATGGGGATACAGAGGTGGCTGTGGCACCTTGCCTTGCTCCCAGTCCACAGGATTTCATGGGCTGGATCATGACAGCCCATGCTAACAAAGGCTCAGGATCCCCCACATCCCTCTCCAGCTGACTGCAGTGCTGTCTGCAGCTCAGACTCCTTCCCAGCCACCTCCGAATGAGCCAAGGGAGATGGGCTGGGGGAAAAGCACAGCATGGTGGGGATGTGGGGATGGACTTGGGCTCCTAGCCATGCACTTCCATGTGCACATTCCAAAACAAGAACTTAGAGACCTAAAACACACACAGAAAATTTAGAGACTTAAACAAAACCAAAAAAATTATGCCAATCTGCCATTCTTATGCAAGGAGAGGAAAAAATCCCACAACATTTGGAAGCAGGCTGTGTTTGCTTGGCACTTTCCATCTTTAGGTAATTAGTGTAAAGGGCTTCCCAGGTAAACCTAAGAATAAGCTGCAGATTTCAAGAGAGACACAATTCTCTGCAGTGAGCCTTCAAAGCACAGCCAGAAGTTGCAGAGCTCCGACCAGCTCCCTGTAGGCATCGCTTGCCTTTAAGTCTTCAGGGTCAGTCACAAGTCAAACTGCATCAAAATTTGGAAAGACATAAAAAAATGACAAGCAAGAAACGTCTCTGAAGACAAACACTAGACAAGCATTAGAGAATGCCTCAAATCCACAGCCTGGACCAACATTTACGGGCTGCTGCTCCTCCCATTCCCTTCTCTAAACCTTCTAAAAAGCGCCCTCCTAGCTGAGAGTGGCACCTTCAGAGCTGGGAGGAACAAAACACCTCCCAGCTCTAAAACATACTTTTCAGTGCTTCTCTTGGTTGTTTTCCTCAGCTGACCTATCAGCAGCTGCTGTACTTGCTCCTCTGGGAATCAGCCTCACTCCCAGCCTTTTTCTTTCACAACGTTGGTACAGTGGCACCAATCCCCCATCTCCTCACAGATCATTTTCCAATGCTGGTACCACCCAGCAACTCCCAGCTCTGCCTCCCCAGACCACCCCAGCATTGCTCAGTTTCTGATTTCGTGGGGAAAGGGGCAAGGACAGGAATGGGAAGGAAAAGAAAAGAGAAGGCTCGTTTAGCAAAGGTCACCAGAGAAGTCCACAGCAGTGAGGACCTGGCCCCAGGCTTCCTGTGCACTGCACCAGGCTCCAGTTCACTAGACTAACCTGTTACTCCTTAAATACTAAAGTTAAATGCAAAAAACAGCAGATACCAGCCTCTACTTGGAGCAAGGAGCTCCTCACCTGCTGCCCTGCAGCCCAGGGTTATCATTAGAGTGATATACCCTAACAGCAGATGCTTTTTGTAACCCACCCGAGCTTTACAGCACCCTCATCCACTGGTCACAGCCACACCCTTGTAACATAACTACTGGTAAGATACTACAGTGAGAAGAGCAATGGAAGCTTCAGCAGGACAAGAAGCCCCTCCCAAAAGGGAGGGTGATGCTTTCACATGCTATAATCCCAGTTCTAGAAGTTGGCTGTTTTCTAAACAGCTCTCCTACACTGCACTTCCACCTCTCAGAGGGTCCTCACACAAGACCTGAAAAAAACCGGGTCTGAGTTCCCAGTCCAGCCATTCCTATGGGACAGGAGAGAGTGGTATTGGACATGGGGCTTGCTCATACCATCTGCAGAGCAGGTGCTTGCACAGAGCATCTTCTAATCCCCACAAGTCAAGGAGAGAGCTCCCCCTCCATCCCTATCCATGCCTGGCACCCACACGAACAGCACTACAAGACCCACCACCATGTTCCCCATGGTTTGCATTACCACTGACTTCATTAGGCATCTTCAAAGCCAGCTTTTTAACCCTAAGCCATTGAAGATAATTTTTGTGCAGTATTTACAGAATCAGAGCATTCAGCAATGCAGGGGAGACTGGACAAATGTCACTTCACAGATGCAATGGTCTGCTCCTGGCCTTCCCCCTGCCCTTTCCCTTCACAAACTGCAGGTAGGGAAAGAGAACAGAGATTAACAGGGAGGTAACATAGGAACATTTATAATCACCTTTTATAACCTGCATTCTATAGGACTGAAATGCAAAAAGCACCTTTCCCTTATATTATTCAGAAAGCAGCGAAGCTAATGTGACATATTGGTGCGTAGGTGTGTGTAGGCTGGTTTCTTGTGGGGAGGGAGGGCTGAGGGCTCGCTCTGTGTTTCAGAGAAATGAAGCAGCACAAGATGTACCAGTTGCTCTGGTAACAAAGCTTTTGCCTTTTTTTTTTTTCTTTTTGGGTAAGAGTGAAACATCATTTTAAGCGTTTTCCAGTTCAGACTTCCTTGCCTGCATGGCAAAACCAAGTCCTCGTTTCAGAAACACACACACAGGCACACTCCATTTGAGTCAGCAAGGAAAGGACCTTCTCCTCTCAAGATATTATAACATCGTAGGGAAGTTGATAAATTGAGGTCGCCCCTTTCCCTCCTGATAAGCCTCACAGGCGTTATCACACACCAGAACGCCAGCCCAGTCCCTTCCTGCGACCCAGTACGAGCTGATAAAAGCCCAGCATCTGCGAGCTGGTGCCTACAGAAGAAGGGGAGACACCAGCCCCGCTGAGGACCCTCACACTGCAGCACCACCACCCTCACTGCCAGCACACAGAGCCACCCCAGCGGAAACAATGGCTTAATATTTAATACTCTGCTTGTAATACGGAGGGATTATAAAGCAGCTTGTCAGGGTTTTAAATCCATTCACACTCACACAGACCACGCGCAACCTTGAAGGTGCCGGGCGGCTGCTGCCCACACACATGGGTCTGCGTCTGGATGGGGATGTGAGTGGCCCAGACCCCACCAAAACCATCCCAGCAGAAGGAAGAGCCCTGATAGGACAGGATAACTGCTCTGCTGCCCCAGTGGGTCACAGGCAAGGTGCTTCCCTCTCCCAGAATCATGGAGCAGGCTCTTAGGGCAGCACCAAACTCCAGGGAAAGCCAGAGAGCTCTCAAAATCTGAGGGGCCAACCCCTCATCTAGAGCGACCACCAGGGATGGCTACACACGTTCACACATGTGCTTACACTGAGCCTGCCCTGCCATGCAGCAAAAGCAATCTCTGAAGACCCTGAAAATGAGAAGGACCCAAAACTGAGGACATTACGCTGGAACCACCAATACAGCTCGAGTCACACCCAGCCTCACAGCAGGTGAACATCACGGTTCATTCTATAAACAAGAAGGCGGGAAAAGGGAAATGCTCGCAGTGCACCTTCAAATCAAAAGCTGGCTGTCTAGGGTTAGAGCTGCTTGTTTAGACTGCAAGATGATGGAGCTCCGAATTCCGTCAGCAGCCTGCAAAAGCGAGCACCAGGTGCCCCTGGTGTGCTCAGGACCAGCACACAGCAGGCAGCACCACAGGACAGGTGTCTGGACGAGGGTGGGCAGCAGCACGACCTGGTCTGCAGGCAGTGCACACGGTGTGCACACATTCAGTCCAGTCTCTCAAGCAAGGCACAGCAGTCAGTCTGCAGCTATAAAAGCTGTGTATGTAAACTAAGATTAATTCTTTACAGCAACAATCCCCAGGAAATATTAATTGTGTGCAGCATGGTAGCTTCTTCCACACGGCTAAAAGCAACTGTGATTAATTATCGAACTATTGACCACCAGCCTTTCAGAAAGGGAGGCAATAAACCAACTGATTATTAAAAACAATTACTGTCATTCTTGACTCAGTCTAATTACCTGAGCTGCTAATAATGACCCAGGAACCTGCAGAGTCTCTGTTCTCACCAGGGCTGATACAAGGGCCCAGTGCTTGATTGGTAGCAGCCACACCTCAGGCAGGCTAAATATGGCACAGACCCCACTTCCTTTTCTCATATCCCCCCTCAAAAAATGTAGAAGGGAAAAAGCGTCTTCTCAAAGCCTTTCTTTAGGATATTCACCTGCTACCCCACCAGACTGCACTGGTGGAATGCCCAAAGATGCCAGGAGGAAGGATGCCACTGTGCAGGGAATGCACAAACAGCAGCTGGGAGGGCAGAACACATCTTCTGTATTCTTCTCTGGCATGGGCAAATTCTGGGACAACATTATCAGTAACAAGCTTGTGCCTGGGACATTCTCAGGGGGTTGACTCAGGGAAGAAACTGTTCCAGCAGTCCTGCTGCTCCCAGCCCTCAAGCAACAGGTGACCTTGGATTTCAAATGTTTCGTTTACTTTCTCATGCCCACACACCTCAGCATCTCCATCTACTGGATCAAACCTGGGTGTCTGCCTCCAGGTGGATCAGTCCTGGCTTCTGGCAAATGCCAGCCTGGTAATAAATAAGTAAGTCCTGATTAAAGACCTTGGGATGCATTTCTTTATCTTTCTCCCCTGTGTATTGTACCTCAGACAGACACACACAGTGCAATAAAGAGCAATTGCAAAAACACTGTCCTCTTCAAACAGCTGCCTAAGTTGGGCTGGCAGGGGACAGGGACAGACCGTGGGCAGCCACCCTGCCTGGTGGCACCCCAAGCTGGCTCCTGGGTGACCCCCTGCTCTGCTCCATCCTGTGGTGATGGAGGAGCTCCCTGGCAGGCCACAGCTGAGAGTGGTGGCACGTGGATCCCACACACTCTAAATTAGAACACAGAATACCGCTGCGTAATAGCTTGGTGATTATATGGCATTTAGCAGATAATTAAACAATCAATAGTTATTGTGCAGTTACAGAGTTGCCCACATACTGTATCTTGTACCCTGTAAAATAAAACCTTGTTGAAGCTGTAAATGGAGAGTCACATCCCCACAGCACAAGGCAAAGCAGGACTTGGCACTTATGACTGCTGTCCTCCTGGCACAGTTGGGAAGAAGCACGTGAGTATTTAATCTCAACATCATTTATTTCAGTGTTGTAAAACTACAAAAGATGAGAGGGGCAAAGGTTACCATCTGATCTATTTCCTGATGGTTTTTTTTCCCCCCTCTATTGCAAAGGCTTGCATCAAAATCCTTCTTGGGTGACACCATACACAGGCCAGCGTGTGAAAGTCCATGGTTAAGCCCATAAGAACATCAGGGGAGTGCTCTGATTATCAGTATATTCAGTGCACAGTAAGTAGCCCACTGCATGTCTGCCCCATCCTTGGAACCATCTGTTGGACAGGTATTTGAGTAACACAGTGTACTTTTGCTTTGAACCCATGTCTTTATTGGTGCTGGACACTCCAGCAATTGTGGCCCTGATTTATCCAGGCAATATAGGCATATAGAGTATTTTAAGGAGTATTTGTCTGCTCTCTTATGCAAAGTAGAAATAAGCAGTAATAATAATATTCTGGAACATAAAAGCACCATTTCCTCACACTTTGGATAATGCTCTGAAGGGTCTTAGTGAGTTTTGTGTCTGCAGTTTTCATTTCAGCCATCAGCCACCCGCTAAAAATCAGTGAAGCAAAAGCTCAATTCCCCAAGTCCAACTCATTGTATTCCTGTTAGCCATTTCTTTAAACACCTTAAATTAAAAAAAAAGAAAATCCAAGGACACACTAAAATCCACTACTGCAATAATGCCCGGCACAGAAGCTAGTAAGCTTTCAGTCCTTTATCAAAACCAGTTTACGATCTGTAACATTAGATGCAGGATTAATAGAAAATAAAGAAAAGCTTCTGATTCAATTAGAGAGATAAATCATCACCGGTGTGGTCCCTCATTAAAATAAAAATCAAGTTATTCACAAGAGATCATTAAACAGCGAACAAGGAATGTTATTTCTCTCTGCATTTTTCCCAAGTGAAGAGCTTGTGGTCGGGGTTAGAGAAGTGAGAGCAGAGCAGGTCAGTGCTGAGGGCTCCTGCGGCATTGAGGTGTCACTGGGGTACAGCCAAAACTAGCAAGGACCAAAGGAATGTTTTAAGCTGCCATCCTGAGCAAAGACCGACCTTTACTTGAAAATACAGAGGTCAAACCAAACCAGTTACCTCTGCCTTGAGCACAAGCCTCAGAGAACAAGGCTTTGATTCACAGAAGCACTCTGAACCACCTGAGAGGAACCTTCAAACCATGACCCAGAAAGCAGGATCAAAGTGACTTCTGCAGCAAGATTCATTCCAGTGCCTGCACTCCATCAGCCCTCCTTTTGGGGGCTCTTAACGTGTACTGGGCTTGGCCAACATGTCTCTTCTATGAGCAAGGAGGAGGCACTGGCAGGGGCTCCCCAACCTCTCCGGCACAGCAGATCTGGAAGCTGGTTCCATGAATCCCTGCTCTCTGAGGGCTCCTCTTACTGCAGTACTACCAGACACTTCTCAGCCTACTCCCCACGGTCAGGCTGCAAACACCATTCAGTCACCAGAACAACGCAACTGTGCACTTTATCCCACGGGATCAGTGGGAACTTTGCACCCTGTACATGTCCCTCGAGGTCCTGTGCAGGCCAGCTAGCTATCACCAGAACACCTGTAGCCTCTAACACAAACATGGCCATGTGGCAGTGTAAGACCTGGCTGCTCAATCAGGTTTTTTTGGGGAAATATCAGAGCTGCAGTCCTGTTCTGGCAGTCTTGTGGCACACAAACAAGATGTTCTCCTCTGCCTGGAATAAGCATCTCACTTCTGCCTCTTCACAACAGGAAAGTTGCTTTTCTTGCCTCAAGAGAGGGATCAGCTGTGCAAAGGAGAGGTGATGCTCACCAGGTGACCATTCCTGGCTACAGAGCTCAGGCTGAAAGCCAGCACCAGAGCAGGCACCAGAACCTAAAAACACAACCAGAGGCACATAAAGCCTCTACGAGGACATCAATGGTGCTCCTGGGGTAACGCCAGCACAGAGGGGAGGATCACCACCCCTGCAGGGATTTAAAAGACATGCAGATGTGGCACTTAGGGACATGGTTTAGTGGTGAACTTGGTAGTGCTGGGTTAATGGCTGGACTCGAACCAAAGATCTTTTCCAAACTAAACGATTCGGTGAACCCCAGCCCTGCCTACGAGGGGTTTGAAATGGCAGTGGAACAATCTAATTACGGAGGACATGGCTCCTAGGTATGGATCACTTCTAAAGGCTGATTTAGAACGGAGCCAGAAGGTCTGTGTGTCTTGAAAGTTGATCCATTTGTTTTGCTGTAAGGGATAAATACAGCGGTGGTATCTGGAGGAAAAGAATCACAGAGATCTTATTTCCGTGCTGGGTTTTAGGGTGGGACACCATAAACATTTATGTATGTTTTATATCAAAGTCTCCTTTTGTTTACAGAGTGTGTGCTACTCCAAGACTTCAGTTTAAGGGAGCTGTGAAGTCAGCCTTAGCTCATACCTCAATACTTACTAATTTGGTTTGGGCAGCAACGTTTTCCCCTCCACCCCCATCACCATCCCGTCTGGCACCGGCACCACGTGAATCACGCCGAGAACAATCCGGTTACTCCAGCAAGTTAAAAACAGTTAAGAGGAGGATTTTCCCCTTGTACAGCAGGGGAAAAAGGAACACAGAAGCGTTCACCTCCCAGAAAGCCCGCACAGGGACACTTCTGGGTGGTTTTTTTTCCCCTCTCTGAGGTAACACACAGACGCACCGAAAGAATCAAACACAGCAAGAGGAAACTCGATCAGCTGAGCCGCGCAACCAGCAGTGCCAGCACCAGCTTATTTCCCTTTTCTGCTCTCCACAAAAACATGACGCTTTCAAAAGGCCGTTACAGGCACATAGTTTCCACTGATTGTTAGAAATATGCACCAGTTAAAATTAGGTCACCTTCGACCATTATTCTAGCAGCTGAGAAGAAAAACAGTTCAGAAGGGAGGTCCAGTGGTGGGGAGCACATGGTGGGAAAACAATGAATGCCAGAAGGGAAGGCTCCCTGGAATATAACCTTGATAAGAACAGCTTTGGGGTGGGGTGGTTTTTCCTTTGTTTTTGTATGTTTTAAAAACACTCATTCCAGTTCAAAAATTCATACATTTAAAACTCCAGAAGTTCCAGTTCATCTTTGGTTCACTTCAGTCCCTTGATCCTTCTACTGATGGATTAGCCTACAGCGGCAGGAGGAGGCTGGGGAAACTGCAGCCCTTTAAAACCTTTCTCTTCTCTTCAGCAGGGGCACTGTCTTTTAGAGCATGAGCTGTGTCTCCAAAGCCACAGAGTAGGAGCACATGGCTATATCCCTTTCTACAGTCAAAGGATAATATGTGCATGATGGGTAAACAGGATCTCTGTGTACCCACACGCAAGTACACGTGTACACAGCAGTCATGCCCACACATACAGAAGTTTTTTGGAGAATGAGGCCCAGGGGAACTACTGACTCCCAGCAGAATCAAAATATTTAGCAAACTCCTCATACAACCATGCCAGAGAACATCTCCCCACCATACACTGAGTAAAGATAAACCCAGACTCTGAAATAATTCAATCCCTCCCTGACCACACAAGAATCATCCATAGGAAGACCATACCAAGATGACAAATTCTGGAGATCCCCCAAGCTAAGATGTGCTCGAGACAGGTGATATAGTTTAGCAGAGGGAGGACATTTTAAATATCGTTGTAAAGAAGTTCATGGGTGTAAAATCCTGCTCTCCACAGTCCCTTCACTATTGCTGCATCCCGAGGTTTACAGATATTTAAAGCAATCCTACTGCCTTTAACAGGCACTTTAATAAAAACATTTTAGTAGTGTTTTTAATCCTGCAGCAGGTTTCTGCCAGTGGAAAGGACAGCAGCCAGCCCATGTGCAAGCAGAGCACTAGACTGTAGCAAACTCATTTGGCAGCCTATTGCAGCCGTAAACTCAGCGCTTAGGAGAGATCGAGATTTAGCTATTAAAGCACAGACTTTTCACTCCCTCCTCATCATCTAATCGATAAAAAGCAACTGGGGGGAGAAGGAAAAAAAAAAAGCTATTTATTTTTTTGTGGCAGTATCAGAACGAATACGAATTGCTTATTGTAAGAGCTGTGTGCTACATGGTACTTGCACAGAAAAGGCCAGAGTTCAGAAATGCTGCTCTTCAGGCCTGAAAAAGGTCAAAACCTAACCAAGGTGATGTGCTGAGATGCTCCAAGTTCAACACACGGCCAAGGAAAACTGGATCACTTCAGCTGGAGCCCTTACCTTATAGACCTGCCCGTAGGTACCATTGCCAACAAGCTCCACCAATTCAAAGATTCCTGCAGGATCCTAAGAGAAATGAAAAAAAAATATATTTAATAAGCAATACTTACAGATCTCTGCAAAAAAACTAAACATTCAATGAAGATCAACATCTCACTGACAAATGTTTTGAGCAGTTTAAGGTTTTCAGGCACACCTGGGGTCGGAATTACAGTGACAGTGAGCAGAAGCACGGCACCATCCCAGTGACAGCCCTGCCAAGGCCCAAGCTCTGCCCAGCACTGCCCATCTCAGCATCTGAGCTGGGAAATGCCAAGCAGGTGAGTGATCATCAATCCATTATAATGTCATCTGCTCCATGCATGAACACTCAGTTTATGCTTCAAATTCAACTGCAAAGGTTTGCTATTAAAAGTTAGGTTATCATATGCATTGGCTTTGGAATAAAACAAGCTCATTGGCAGGATGTCATTTCTGGGGCTCGAAACAGGGTTCTTCAGGTCTATTCCTGATGTCAGCAGCATTAGTGTTACTTGCTCTAAAGGTCATTTGTTGTTTGGTGCATCCCGGTTGTTGACATCCTGGTTTGTCAACCGAGATGAGCAGACCTAGGGCAGGGCTATATGAGGACACAATGAGGGTGGCAACAAAGCACCAAACCCTGTCCCCAATTCCCCCTCCACCAGGCGTGTGCCCAGCCAGGGGAAGGACAGTCACGTGCACCCGCTGGCACAGTTAAAAGATGATATGAGCAGTGAGGTACGAGGGAGGGTGGGGAAAGAATACACCAGCGCTGCTATTTTCTCCTCTTGGTGGGTTTTCCCCTTAGAGGAGCTTTATTTATACTCTCCTGCTCCTCCTCCTTTTCCTGTACTCATCACTCCAATTTTGGATGGTGCAATTCCCCTGGAGGCCGGCGGATGCAGAGGCATCCCGAGGGTCTGTGCACCCCTGTGTCCACCCAGCTGCCGCAGGGGTGACCCTGGCTCCGGCACCACCCCCATCCTCATCCTCCCTCACGGGTTTGGAGTCACTTGAGCTATCAGACGACTTGGCATCCCAGTGAGAAAAGGGATGCCAGCTGCAATCCCAGAGGCTGCAGACAGGTCAACTGCCAGCTCTAACAGGCAAAAGAGGAACAGCCAGCAGCACTCCCTGGGAGAGAGGAGATGGACACCCACTACCCCGTTATGGACACAGAGGTTTCATTCATTACAAAGCTGCATCAGCTCAAGATGCCTCTGGGTCCAAAAGTGAAACACTGGGGGTCTCTGTGAGCAGCTGAGCAGCAAGGTTTAACCCAGTAATAATGCCCCAAGTAAATTAATCCAAGTCTTGACGTGAGTGGGGCAGCTTTCCACCCAGCTCAGAACACGCACCGCGTGGGCCTGCTGGGGTTCGGCACATCTCTGTGACAGCGTCACAGCCACCCCTCTGATCATTCAGAAATGCCACATCCCCCTTCTGCCTGTTTCTCCATCATATGCAAGCAGCTTCCTCAAGCTGCCTGGAAAACCCTGGGGTGCTCCAAGGGTGAGAGCCCCACTCAGCCTTCAGTGGGACCATCCACAGCAAGGGGCACGGAAGCTGTGCTGGAGGAGACTCAGAGACCACCGAGAGCACACGTGCCCTGGTGCACACACACCTCCAGCTGGACACTTGGGCTGGACACAGGTGAAGCTGCAGCACCACAGGTTTCTGCCATGCAGCAATTCAGCCAGGTGTGGACAGCCTGTGGCTTTGCTACTTTGGTACCAGGCAGGGAAAAGCCATGAATGGATGGGAAAGGGAATCGGGACCAGGCTTCCACACCGGGTGAGGAGGCGGAGGAGGGGGAAACATGGCAGCAGCTGCTGTTTATTTTTTGAGTTTCTTTCCTAAGGGTTGTTCTCTGCAGTGCTGAAACAACTCTGAAAGAGGCTTTTCCAGTGCTACAAGTATATCTATTTTTGAATATTCACTAGGAGATTAAGGCACAAGAAAGCTGTGCCTAGGGCACATGCTCAGCAGGTTTGGAGAAACATCCAGGGATGCAGCTGGCCATTTCTGATAAAAGGAACTCCTTCTTGCAATGTGTTTTCCAACTTCATTCCACAAATCCTGAAACTAAAGAGCACCCTCTCCCGCCATCCCAGGTCACTTCTCACTCCTCTAGTGTGCGTAAATGGCAGAGGTTGTGTGGCTCCAACAGGTTTGTCTGAGTCCATCCATCACCTGGTTGCAGACCTGACAGCCCCACACCTGCCTCTGCTGCCACTGTGGCAGCTGTGTGCACACCAGGAGGGCTTTACCCCATTGCTCCCATCACCCACTCCCTTCCACTCCAACCCACCAAGCAGTTTCTCTGCCGCACTGTCCCTTCTCCACCCCGTTTCCTCTTCGCATTTTCCAGAAGCATCGCCAAGGTAACGGGGCATCTCGAAGCACAGCAATGAGTGACACTTCTCCCCTGACTGCTGGCACAGGCAGCTCCATCTCAGCACAGCCCTGACAACACACTGGGAGCACCAGCAACGTCAAGGAGCAGAAGGGGCTGATCTCTTTTCCCAGCCAGGCTCCTTCCCATGCAGCAGGCAATCACAGGGACAAGCTTCTCCTCAAAAGCCACCATTTGAACCCAGGAACAGTGTGCTGCTAATGGCCTTTCCAGAAGATACACAGCAAAGGATGGGGCAGGGCAGGGAAAAAAAATCCTGCTTTCCACTGGCCTCCCCTGGACGGGTTCCTACACAGAACAGAGCTTTGCATCTTAATGGCTGCTTTGGAATAGGCTGTCCCTGGTACCAGGGGCACATCATGCACATGGCACAAAGCCCCAGCTGAGATGCTTCAGGAGGGTACCAGAGAGCAGTGACAGCAGCTCCAGCAGGCTGGAGTGGGCAGCAAGGGAATAAAATACAGAGGTATGTTAGCCAGGGGAAAAAGAAATCCATCCTGCAGAGCCTAGACTGGGACCAATCCAGGCCAAGCAGGGAGTAATCTCAGACCAAATATAGCCTGTGCTGCAGATCAGGGCTCACAGCAGTGCTGGGCTGCACTTGGCTGGGGGTGGCTGCAAAGCTCATCACACACGGGTGCCTCCAGCCTGGCTCCTACCACCTTCTGCTGGTGCCTTCTCCCTCATCCACGAGGGACACACGGGTGGTGAGGCTGCTTCAGCCTCTTCCCACACTCCACAATGCCCTCACAAGCACTACTGTGTTTTTCATTACTGAAAACATCTGCACTAAATAACAAGGATAAATAGAAGGATAATAAAAGGAAAAGAAAATGAGGCAAGATGTTAGTTTAGGCAAAGAAGATGCACTGTTTAAAAAGGGGGGAGAGAACCAGTATTTAAGACAAATGCACAAATAATTTTCAGCTCTAGATTAGCTTCACACAGAAAAGGATTTGCACGGTTGTAGTAACAGCAGTACCTAAGGTGGGGTCCCTCCCTCCTCCCTGCTACTGCCTAACAAAGGAGGGGAGCAGAAAGGCAGGGGCAGGGGAAGAGGCACCCACACACTGCAGTAAGGCAGGGATCATTTCAGACCACGTTAGCTACAAGCACCAGAAATTAAAACATTGTCCCGAGTCTGTAGAGGCCAGCAGCACCCACCACCCCCACACCAGCTCCAGGAGGGGTGAGCAGGGCAGGGCAGGGGCAGCCCCACAAACCCAGGCAGGGGCTTGCAGAGCTGCAGGGACACTGGTGGACATTTGCACATCACCCACTACCAGCTGTTCCTGTTTCAGACCTGCACTGAAGCACAGCTCAATCATTTCTTGCTAAGGAAAGAAGGGGCTTATTTCTAGTTCAAGCTTTCTGGGCTCACCACCCCACTCCCAGAAGAGCCCAGCTGTAGCTTTCTCCATAGCAAGGTGCTACTGGTCCCAACGTGACCGCTCGCACACAAAGCCTCACTGAGGAGGATGAGTTACTTGGCATTTGTGCCAGAAGACACAGGAGCAAACTCAGGCTCTCCATGAAGCAATGAAACACTCAATGAAGATCCTTCAGCTGCTCATGGGATGGGAAATGTTAGTAGCACCTGCAGCAAGGGCTGTGCAGGCCCAGTGGTCCTTCAGGCAGGGATGGGCTGGCAGCTGAGCAATCCCGTGCCAGGATCTGACCCTGCTCACACAGCTGCAGCCAGGACAGGCTCAAATTCAAGTGGGAAATTGTTATGTTCCTCACTCACCTTTCAGGAATATCAGTGGTACAGAAGTCTCAGTGGCTAAAACCAGTCTGAGGCACAGAAAAAGGCAGGAGCATCTCCCTTTCCAGCAATTATCATGAAGGGGGGGGAAAGTCCACTATATTTCAATGAACAGTATATTTAAAACTGGTACATTATCAGAAAAGGGACTTCTGTATGTGGATGATAAAGCAGGATGTATTCAAATTTCAGCAACAAAATAGGCATCCCTTTCGAAGGACTTATCGGCATGGAGCACGCATGGAGCTCGCAGCAGGAGCACATTCCTGGTTAAAACCACTCTGCTCTGCCCAACCCAGACCCTACAGAACTGAAGCTGAAAGATGTCCTTGCCTACACCATGATGTCTCAACAGGTCCAAGGCACAAAAGAGCCAATGCTTTGTCTGAGGAGACTATTCAGAGAGCAATATCCATACCCAGGGCTAGGTCAGTTAGGGCTGCAGGCCTGTATCCATGCTGACTGTGGTGACCACTGGGTTATCAGAACACAAGTTAAATACAGTTATGCAGGTGTCCATAAACACAAGAAGCATTTATACACAGTCTGTACACCAAACGTGATTGTTTTCCTTGAAGGAGACTCATTTTTCTCCCTTCTAGCCCACACAAAAGGGATGTAACAGGAAAGGTTACATGAGGAGACAGTGGAAAGATGCTCGGGAGAAGGGAACCGAGGGGCACACCAATTAAACCACGATTGCTGTGGATGCACAGGAGGGGAAATGGGAGACTGGAGTCTCTGTAATCATCGTGCACTTAGTCCCCCAATTCTAGCAGCTAATGACAACTTCCAGCCAAAAATCATGGAGCTACCCAGTCATTAAGCAAATGTTATAACCCTAGAGAAGGAACGCACTGTGTAACTGGAGGCAGAGCTCAGTTACGGGTCAGTAACAGAGGAGTGTCCTCAGGCATTTGTCAGCTAAAGCAACTCCATGGCACTAGGAGAGTTTTTTTAATCTCCACAAAGTCTGTGCAACTAATGCTCCCAAATATCAGGATTTTATGAGCCTCTGCCTTACAGCTCCGTAATAAAACAGCCTCAACAGGAGATCCCATTAAACTGATGAGGCACCCACAAGAACCAAAGCAGGCTTCCAAAGCTGTTTACTCACTACCCCCAATACGAGGGACAATGAGCTCTGTCTGTCTGCAGATCCCTCTGCCTAGAGATGTCCTGGCAGTCACACGGAGAGATTTTGGTGCTGGGAAGCACCAGTCATTCTTCCCAAACAGTTGGCTCTTTTAAATTAACGGCAAGGCCGTGGCACACAGACAGCCCAGGAGAGCGGTAATCCCACCCGGCATCACACAGCTTGGCATGGCAGCACCCTCAACCCAAGTGGTTAAGTCATCAGTTGCCTGGAGAAGAGTCTTCCAATCCCAGCAAGCTCCAACCAGGAGCGGAAGATCATTAATTCAGAGCGTGAGGAAGGCTTTGTGAGGAATGCAGCAGAGACAGAAAAGCCCTTCAGCAGTACAGTCTGATATGTAAAACTGTCATCAGGGCAACGTATTTCTGATTATGTAAAACCACTACAAGGAACATGTATAAGGATAAAGCCTTTAGTTCCCATACTATACACCTGCCCAGACTTTAATTCCCCAAGGCCAGATGCCCAAGCTGGCTCTCTGAAGCCATCCTTCACATTAGCCAAGTCAGAAGCTCTGTAGGCAGCCCTGCACCTCCCAAGCATTGGGACCTGAGTAACCTCAAGCTCTACAAAGTCAGCTGCTATTCCTTCTGAAGGCCCATCAACTCACTCACTTTGCCATACTTTCCGCACTGGTTTCTAGAGAAGGAATTGAAGCACTTTATGATTTGACAAAACAAGGTCCATATCACCTTGGGGAAGCTACCCCAAATGACATGCAGTTCAGAGAAAAATAGAGGGGTTTGAAGAGTACTTGAAGACACAGCTGCTTTTTAGTAATCAAAAGGCTGCCTCCATCTCCAAGGCACTTCTAGTTAACAGTCCTGTGAGTAATATGAAGATGGACTGCACAAGCCAGGAGAGGATTGCTAATACAGCTGCAGACAACAGCAAACAAAGCAGGAAGGCAGAGGCCAAGGCAAAAAATACTGATGGAGTTACTTGAAACTTCCCAAAAAAGAGGCTGCAGGCATTGCCTTTTTGAGCTTCAATCACACAGACATAGCTCTAAGTCCGTTCATTAGTTAAAGCAGTACCAAAAATCTTAATAGGCTGCACAGGTATTTTTGAGGTAGATTTGAGATATAAGTCAAGCAATAAAGCAGAACCATGGATGCTATTCAGCCCTCACACGGATTGCTTAATCTTCTCCTAGCTTTGGTACCTTCCCCTCCTTCACCCACCCATGCAGAGACTCACAAGACAAGCTATCATCAATGGCATCTACCACTGCACCTCCTGCCTACTCAAGCAATACAAGCTGCTCTACTTGGAAGAGTAATAATGAACTCCCCGAGGGCTTTGTTTTCATTCTGAAGAAGCAGTTTGTCCTCCCTCACCCCCAAACACCCAGCTCCGTAAGATGTTAGTCAAGAAACAGCATTACTACATAGCGTAAGAAAAACTGTTGTCAAGGCTAAGTTGTTAACAGAAGAAAAATTCCCCCCCCTTGACAGCTGAGAGAAGCCTGTTTATAAATCTATCTGAACCTCTCCTCTCCAGAATCTCACCAGGAGCTGTTCCCCTAGGCCCTACCAAGAGCCACTTTTGTGCTCTGTCCACCTCCCCTTTCTAAACCATAAATCACTTTTGCAGGCTTCCAGCACTCCTCTCCCCAGCTTCTCACTGCAGTAAAGCTCCAGTCATCACATGTGAGTCTCTTTCCTTTCCAGAATATTAAGACCTGCCAATAGTTGGCAGCAGCAAAATTAAATAAGAACTAATCACCACACTGGGCTTTTCAGTCAATAAAGCTGGATTATTTCTCCAACTATTACCTGTTCAATTCAGGATATAAGTGTGGATTTGTAGCCCCCAGCCAGCAAAGGAATAGCCAACACCAGTGCTGAGAGAAAATAAGTAAAAAATCCCCCATGCATATATGCAGTCCAGTCCCACTTGGTCCTGTTGAGGCAAAGCCATTAAAGCTACATTGACTATTCCAGATTTCCTGCTCACAGACTCACACTTGCACATACAAAATTAGAGTTCTTCTGACCTAGTTTCTGCTACCTAGTATGTCAAAAGAAAAAGCAGCCATTCTGTACCCTCTCCACAAATACGAAACCTGGGAGCTCCAGGCCAGTAACATACAGACCTGGCTTTTTTTCAAACCAAAGTGATGCATTTGTACCATTGCAGAAGGTGGGTCCCACAGCCCAAGGTGCAGTAGCAATACCAGGAGAGGACAACAATGACATCTAAAGCTAACCTTCCCCCACCACTGCACACTGGAGCAGCCCAGTCCAAAGAAAAGCTATCCACAAGCTACACACATTCATCAAGGCAAGAAGGGTCCAACCCTACTCCCCATTCCTTCAAAAGCATTGCTAGCAACACGGTGACTCCAACTCATCCTGATGTCATTCAAGAAAAGGACAATGAGTCTTGACTTAAAGCTAATGAAGATCAACAAGTGGCCTCTCCCTGAGTCTCACCACAGTAAGAAAATGCTGAGATATTCAATAACCCTTAAGACAGCACAGTTGTACCTATCCTTCATTTGAAGTTATTCTCCCTTCAAATCAGACAACCCTCTCTCATTTTTAAAGCTCTACAGCACATTCCATAGATCCCCAGGACAGACTCCACGGATTGTTTGCAGTTGTATGACAAGCCCTCCTTCCAGTTCACAGAAGACTATTCATCCAGAAGAGTCAGAAGTCAATCAGCCCAGAAGCATCAGCAAAAGCCCTACTGCCAAGTGAACCCCGAGGTTTTCAATGCCATGTTAGATGAATGCAGCCTCAGCACAATCAGCCACTTCAACATATGCCTAATTCAAGCACACAACTTCAACAGGACGATATATAAAAGGCTTGGCTAAGCTCAACGTCTCTAAAAAGCTACAGTGCCAATTATAAATCACATCTATAGTCCCCAGAAGATCTAAAGTCACTACCAGCATTGTACCACGCTTCTTGGGATGCAGACATCAATTAGAGCACAGCAGCTGGACGCTCTCCTCACTGGAAGTCACTTATCTGCCGTTTCAGACCAATAAGATATTATTTCTAAATGTTTAGATCTCATCCCTCGGAGAAATAAAGAGTTTCAACCTTGGCCAGCAAATGCTCGTGTCAAGATGAAATTGTTACCCTACTACTAAATGCTGTCAAAGGTTTATGGGGTCTCGAAGGAGTTGGTTTAATCACTTATCAAGGCAGCTGTTTCGGGAACTGCGGCCTCTTAACATCCCACTCCTAGAGACACCCTGTGTAAAGCAGGGCTGCTGCCAAGCTCACGCCAAAAGCAGAAGAAACCCTCTCAAACACAGCAAACGTTCAGCCTCCAACAAGGTCACGCTTGTGGCTCTGTCTGTGGATGTCTGAAGGGGGGACAGCTGCACCTTTCCGAGTCACTGCGGACTGGACACCCCGGCTTCTGCAGCGCTCACAGGAGGCTGCTGGGGTCAGTCAGCTGGGATTGCCTTTGTCAAGAAATGACAGCCTTGCTCCCTCTTTGCAGTGAGAATTGTGGCCAAAGGGATGCCTTTAAAATGGGAGAACATCTCACTCCCAGATGCACTTTGGAGGAGAAAAAAAAAGAAAAAAGCAATCTTAAAACCCTTTGCTTTTTAAAACTAGGATGGTTTTGTACCTCTATGTCTGTTTTTAAGTTATGGTTGCTGAGCTGACCAGGAAAGTTATCAGGGATTAAAGCATTGTGTCACTGTGACACCAACAACCCAAGGACTACAGCCTTCAACAGCAGGGATCTGTGCAACGACCAACACACAGGCTGGGCATGTAGGCAGGCATTCCAAGGAGCCTCAGGGAGACTCAAAGCCAAGGGAGAGCTCAGAAGGCATCTGGGCCAGAGCTGTGACCATTCCTGTTCACCCAGCAGCAGATGAGCATTGCAGCCAAAGACACTGCCCTTGGGAGGGCTTGGTCTCGTGGAGCTGCTGGAAACCCTGCACACCACCTGAACAGAGGAGTTACAGGTGGGCCTTGAGAGAGATGACTGGTGGAGAGCCTTCCCCATCAGAAATCCCTACATCCCAGTTTAAACCAGCTGCCATTACTTTTTAATATTTTCTTGTCCCTATATACGTGTCTGGAGAAACGACACCTCCCTACTGGATTCAGTCACGTTTCTCACATCAGCCCAATTCTCACAGATCATCTGGAGATGGAGTTATCTCCTGGTTTGGTGCTTTTTGAAGAGTTTACCCACTGCCTGTCATTTGTCATCAGCTCCTCATGCTTGGCTCTACAAGGGCTGGTTAGCAGGAGAGGATCAGATAACTGTCCAGCAGCAATAGTTTCAAGAAAGGACAATGTGGGGACCAAATCACTTCAAACTACTGAGCAGAACTCTGCAAGAGAGGCTGTAAAAAAGCCAAAATCCACAAGTATACCAACAATCTGTCAAAACCATGTACTATAAACTCATTCTTACACTGAATTGTCTTGACAAAGCTGCAAAATTATTTAAAAGAATATCAAAAACATATTAATTTGCACATTTCTTATCTAGAAATACCTTTCTCACCCAACAGTTAACAAGCTGTGGGGAAGCCGATGGAAGGCTTCTCTCACCTTTTTCCCTGCATTTCACAGACTGTCTCCAATAATGCCAGACCCAGCAGGGAGTCTGAAGGTTTGGTCTTGACAGATACTCAAACTGGGTGGAAAACAAGGTCCCACAGCAAAACGAAAGCTCCTGCCTGATGCATGCCAAAAAAAGAGCCTGGAAGTCAGGAACTATCCACAGTTGCTGAAATGATTTGCAAGAATTTTTTGCCAGAGCGTAAAGTATCTCCTACAGAAAGACTTCTGTATTTCTTGGTGGCCTCTTATACTGTGAAACACCCTCATAAATTCAGGGAGATGCTTTTTATTTCAAATCCCAACGCCCTGAATTACTAAACACGGGAAGGGGGGGACAAGAATTATTTAATTTAGTTCTTTTTATATATGCATTACAATAGCACTTTGGATAAAGCAGAGGGACCTTTTCCACACTGACATTCCAGGAAGATGCGCTGGTTTTGCTTTGCAAGTCACCACGATGTCCCGTAAATCCAACCACCACCTTCCGCTTTCTGGAATCAGCTGTGTTCCCTGTCAAATTACAGCACCATGATACCTCCCTGCCTTGGGAGCTCTCTCTGCTTGCTCTGGTCCCTGGAGCCAGCCATGACATTATCTGACTCTTTGCAGATCTCCAGGGTTTTTTATTAGCTCACACGAGCAGGCTGGAAACGTTAACGCAACAGTCGCACAGCAGCTAAGCAAGCCCTGTAGGACCACAGGGACCAGCACGCTGAAGGCCAGTACAGAACAGGAAAATAAGGCAGGCAGGAAAGTCCATTATATATGGATTTTCAGAGGAATCCCACCCAGCAGCACTCCAAGCCCTCCTGCAGGCACAGGGTACCTCAGGAGCCCCAGCATCCACCAACCACCCATCTCACCCCTGCTCACAATCCTTCCCCATACTCAAGAATGGGGTCAGCTCTTCAGGCCCACCTTATTCAGCCCCAGGGAGACACTGCACAACGCCACACGGGATTTGGCCTGTAGTCATAAACTGTGAGATTAATCATGCGGGTGTAGGGATGTGAAAAGGGGATGAGAAACATTCGTAACTGCTTCTAAATTAATTGCCGTTATTGTTATTTGATTTGCTAAACTCTCTGGGGCTAGATTTTATTTTAGAAAACTATGAACATATCAGATTAATCAACTTAAAATAAATGGGCTTGATTTATTTATTTCTGCTGTATCTACTCCTCTTAAAGCTTGGCAAGTCACTGCATTCTTTCCATCCTGTGAAAGAAAAAGACCAGGAGCTTCCCTTTATTATTATTTTAAAGCAACCTCTACGAAGCTCAGCAGTTGCATGACTTTAAATCATGGCAGAGGTATGCTGTGAAGGAGGACAAGTGCAAGGCTGGAGCTGGTTTCCCAATGTTGCAGATGCTGGCTTTGCACTGGGAGTCCACCAGCAGAGTCACACCACACAGCCCAAGGAAATCAGGTCTATTCCCCAATATTTTACACATCCAGAGAGCTGAAAAAGACACCCTACCAGATTTCAACAGGGGCCATCCCAG
Source organism: Myiotriccus ornatus (assembly GCA_036023395.1). NCBI lineage: Eukaryota > Metazoa > Chordata > Aves > Passeriformes > Tyrannidae > Myiotriccus > Myiotriccus ornatus. Next base: position 4,391,612 of record JAYRBT010000010.1, read on the forward strand.
TGGGACATACCCAGTCCAGCCACACTTCTTGCACAAAGTCCTGCCAGAGAGGGAGAAATTTAATCTCCTCTAGCCAGATTGTGCTGTTTCTGAATCCTCTGGAAGTTGGGTCAGCATCCTTCCCCCCTCCTAATCCCCTGCCCTCAGCTTTAGCAATGCAGCAATGCCTCTGCCAGCAAACTAAAAAGAAAAGCCCTCACATATATTATGCTGAAGAATATTAATCTTGTGTTCCACAGAATATTAAGTGGATTACATCTGCAGCCTCCAAGGAGAAAACCGTTGATTTCCATGTATCTTGTGCTGTTATTCACCCCTATTAGTTTTTCTACCAGCCTAACGTTAGTCATGATAATTTCTTGTTAATCAGTGCAGAGCTCAACTGGCTCAACAGACCAAACAACGAGAGCAGGAGTGTGACCTCTCTGTGGGCACAAGGAAGATCAGACCACTGTGGCACTGTTGATTCACAAGTCAACACTCAAGGTGAAAAACAGCACCAGCTTCATTATTTTCTTTTTGATGACTTCATGATGTGATGGTCCCTGAACATCAACATCTCTTTGTAAAGGTCACAAAATAGCACAATTTCCTTCAAAAGAAAATTGGTGACATCACTTGAAACTTGCCCTTAATTGAGATATAGCAAACATGAAGAGATGGACACTTCTGGCCTGGAAACAGGGCGAGGGGGGGACTCAACAAAAACCTGACGTTCCTGTTCTCATACCCATGGGCACTGCAGCCACCACCAGCACCTTTCCTAAACACCCCCTCCAGCTCAGGCAACCCAGCCCTTCACTGGGTAACCATTCAAACCATCGCAAAGTGCCACCAGCCGACTTTACTGGAGTTTTACACTTGCTTTGCAGAGGTGTTAATGACTCTAAAAAAGCACAGGACTTGAATAAGCAGCTTTAATACCATTTAAATGCTTACGATTAGGAGAAACTGAGGGAGCCTGCAAGGGCCAGACTCTCAGAGGGCGGCACATCCATTGAAGCTGCTGCTCATGTGAGAGGAGCGTAAATTACTCAGCATGGAGTAAGCAAGATCAAAGCCACTCCAAAAGGATTCAACCCACTGACAGTGATACAAAACTCAGCCCAAGCTTTTTCTGAACATTTCACAAGCAGGCTGATGAGTTTAAAAGGCCAAAAGGGGTGTTTTGATGATGCTGCACGAAGTAAGGAAGGAAACAAAATCTCAGGACATATGTTTCTCTCTAGACACACCAAGAACTCAGCTCCAGCTTGATACATGGAGATATTCATACTTTCTGTTGACATCTCGCTTGTCTGCGCCGGGAAGAGGCACACAGCTTTCCAGCTGTAATTCCCGGACTCCCTCCCCTTTTTTTATAGGTCCTAGAATAATTTCAATTCTACACAATAAACATCAGAACTGATAAGAAAATCCTTATCAGATGAAGCAACTTACAGCTTCCCACGTGGGCAAGACAGCGAGCTAATGGCTAGAAAAGGAGATAAGGGTGCTCACAACCAGGAATCAAATCCACATGTTCCAGCAACAACACACTGTCTCAGAAAGTAAAATAAGCAGTACAGCAAACTCTGCCAGGCCACCCTAAATCCTCAGAGAGCATCACCTCACCCCACCTAGCAGACCCAGCTGGCCCATCACCACCTCTGCTGGTCAGAAGGGAGGGCAGCTGCTGCAGTTTTAGTATAAGCCGACTGCAGTGCATGCCCAGCTGAGCTCCAGTCCACCTCACAGCCCCAGGCCACAGCAAGGAAGATAAATTACTGCAAAACCAAGAGTCTTTTGCAATTCTTCCCTCTTCTGAAGACCTGATGTATTGAAAAGGAATACTTCACTATGCAGGGACACCATTTCAGGTATCAGTTTCCCCAGACTCAAAGCGCTCTAAAGTCAGGATGGACTTTTCGTCTGGGGCAACACCGACTACCACAGTACTACAATCCCTTCAGCACCTATCCCGAGGCCCAAACAAACTCCAGTGCTCCATCTCATCCCTGCCAGAGATCCAGACTGTTCAGTAATATTCAGACTCCTGGCAAGCTGCTGGCAGCACAGTTGCACCTTGGGTTCCCCCATCACTTAGTCTGAACCAGAGACACAGGATGTGATCCTCACCACTGAGTCTTCCCGAGAGCTCTAACCTAGTGAGTATTATCTCTCCATCTGATTCATCTCCTGAAAATTGACGCCTGCAAGTTATTTCCCTTCCCTCACGTCCCAAACATCACTGTGTTGGCAAGCATACAAGAAAAGCATTTATCCAAAGGAATTTGCTCATCAAGCCTTGCAGACAATAAAACCACAGGTTATCTAATCTTAGGAGAGCACAGTTTAATGGCTACAGCACAGGATGAGAGGCCAAAGGGTTTGATTTCTACTCGCAGCTCTGCCAGAGCGGTGTAGCTTGTGAGAGAATCTAGGGAAGGTGCTCGACCCCTCCTCACCTTGATTTCCTCTGCTATGAGACTCTCCTAGAGCTCCTTTCCTCACAGGGGATCTTATCTACAAAGTCCTCATTAGCATGTGAAAAGAGTTACCAATCTCCGGATGTGGATGTAAAGCAAAGTCTGAAGGAGTGGAGAAGCAGCACTGGCCAGGGAGCCTGAAGATACATCCTCTTCAGTGCTCAGCAGACTGAGCACACTGCACTCCACATCTGAAACATCTGAATCCTTCCCCTCTACTGGGAAGGGAAACCCCAGCAATTTCCTTTTTCTTGAGAAAGCTCAGAGGAAAGATTAAATTCCATGTCTCCATAAGTCAAGGAGATCATGTGAGATTTTTCCAATGAAGTACTGAGAGACCCCCACCACCTCTAGTCAGCTGCAAAAACACCCCACAGGCAACCCTGCCACAGAACAGGAAAACCCTCCCAAGGATAACCCTTGCTCTGGATGCCAATGAGTGGCAGAACCAGACTGATCAGAAGAAAAACTAGAAGTCTGCTCTCACTGTCCAGGAAAACCTGGATGAGGAGGTGAGGAAAATCCAGACCCAGCATGGATGCACCCACAGGTAAGACTAGAGCCTCACTCCCAGCGTCTTCCTTACAGCTCAACTCCTGCTGGGGTACAGAAAGGGCTTTTCTGGTGTTAAACAGAAACTCCCAGATGGAAAACAATGGAGTATCAACAAGTAAGCTAAGATTTCAGCTCTGTTGGGGAGGATGTAGAATTACCCCATTGGGCCTGTTCCCATCTTTCCCAGTTGCCTCAGTTAACCTTGAAGGCAGATCACATCAACCACACCAGTGCCAGCAACCAGCTGGGACTGCTCCAGTCCAGCAAGACCTTTGCCCCTAAGATACATCCACAAACTTCCTGCTTCCTCCCAAGTGACAAAAGACAACACAGTGTCCACCCTGGTCAAGCCACATGGAACAGAAAGGTCTCAGAGCAGCAGCTGGCTCAAGAACTTGAATAAAAACTAAAAAAAAGGATCAGTCTTTTTAAGCAAAAAATGTCCTATTGTTCCATAACTAATAGAAAGCAGAAGAGGTTTTATGGACTTACTGAGAAACAACGGTGAGCATTAGAAAGCACATTTTGGTATTTCATGATCACAAGGTGAACTGCTTGCATAATACTGACAAAGAACATGAATGCTGATATCACAAGGCAGTTATGAAATTTGGGTTTTAAATACTGAAGAACAATAACACAGTAATTAAGTCTCATAAGTTGTATTTTTTTTCCTTCCTTTTTCTCCTTAACTGCTAAGGCTGGTTTTCCGAAGGTTGGTAGATGCTGCAACCTTCAACTGTGGTACGACCGTCCTCTCTGAGGAGGTGCACATGTGATGGATGCCCTCTGCTCCCACCTCCTTGCAGCACCAGGGATCCATCCCACCCCACAGCCTCACCGTCAGCCACGTCCCTTTTTCAGACCTACCCCAGGGGAGGCTTCAAGCTCACAGCAAGGGACAGACTGCGACCCTGTGAGGAGCAGAGCGAGGGAATAAACCTCAATAACTGCATTCTGTGAGTTAACTGCTGAACCCCCAACAAGCTCCTCAGTCTTCCTCCCTGATGGTTTTTGACACAAGCACATGCTCTTGTGAATTACTCCACTGTGACCAGGACACGCCACCTCCCCTACAAGACACATAATACAGAGCAGCAAAATGTCACAAAAATCAAGGGCAAATGAGCTCAGAAGACAGTCCCTCCCCCTAACACCACTTCTATTTTTAGGCAGCCATATTAGCTTGGAGCAGTTTTACTCATTTCTGGTAATGAGCAGAGCTTTTGCATCTTCTCTCGAGGACGTTTCCTCCATGCAGGCACTTTGCTTTACACCACAGCACGGAAGAGGTCACGTCAACCAGCAAAAGCAAACCCACGACTTATTGTGAAAGGGCCTTGGGAAAGCAACTTCAGCTTTGAACTTACGCCCCTTCTCCCCTGTCAACCACACTGCTCCGTTTTTTAAGCGGTACAGCCCGTCCACCTGCAAGGCGTCCCTCCCTTTCAGTCACATGATAAAGCCTTTGCCTATTCAAACCTGTAACGCTTTCACTCCACCCAACCCAGGTGGGATCCAGCTGCTCAGTGAAAACCAACAGCTCTGGTTTGCTTTATCAAAGAGCAAAACCCCTCCCTAATGCGAGTCCCCTCTGGTGCTGAAGCTCACAAGGATGGCCAGAGGCATGACAAGAGCTACCAGGAGCTGCCACAGTGGCAGGACCACTGGGCTGAAGTGGGAACTTGCTAAAGAATAGGATGATAATTATCAAACAAGCAAGACAAAATGCGAATGTGTACAAGATGTGTCCCACTGCACTGGCAGTTTCTTTTCAGGAAGTGATGTTCCTCTGACCCTCAGGGAGCTCTTCCTAACTACACACCAATTTTCTGCAATGCAACCACTCATACATTCAGTGTCCTTTAGTTGCTTCAGACTGCCCTGATAGGAATATCTGTCCTTCAGGTCCATCCCTTCTCGTCTCCTCAAGCCTCAACCTTGCTCCACAGCCCCTCACCACCACCCTCCTGTCTCCTCGTGCCCACTCTGGTGCTGCATAAGGCAGTGGGATCTGTCAGTCCCGTCTGGACTGCCAACAGGCAAAGTCCAGAGGGCAAGAGACACCTTGGAACAGGTGGCAGAGGTGAGGGACGGTGGAGGTAGGCAGCTCCTCACCCAGAAAATGCAAGTGTGGCAGAAGCAGCTCGGGGGTCTCTGGCTGTTGTGGTGCATCACTCGGGGAAGAGGGAAGGCAAGGCCTCACATATTAATCTCCCTTTTTATTTTTTCTGAATTTGCAATAAACTGCTTGAAGTTATTTGCCTTTGGGATTATGAACTTTAAGGATAGCCGTTTTCCACACTTCTCTACAATTATGAGATCTAGGGAAAAATACTCCTCTCTCAAGTTAATTTCTTGCATCAGCACTTCAGAGGATTTCATGACCACAGACAAAATCATCAGGCTTTTGACAAGTGAGAAAGCCTTCCCCACGAGCAAGGTGCCCCTCTGCTACGTGAAAGGGCACCAAGCCCCAGGCTGAGCCCAGGAGCCAGTCACTTCTTGGTGAGCTCCCGCCCCTGGTCACAAGCACCTTCACACCAGCTCTCACTTTCTTCTCTGGATTGTGAAATCTCATTTATTGAGAGAAAGCATTAGTTCAGTAAGAGGAAGCATTTAAGACAGGTAGTAGATGATTAACAAGTGAGTCCTCAAGTGAATTGCTGCAGGAGCACCACTGCTTCCTTAAGGCCATAAAAAACTTCTCGTCCTGCACCCACTTGGCAGATGTCAGAGGAGCTCATGGAGCGACAGTGCCTGGCAAACCCCTGCTGCAGGGGCTGACACAGCCACAGACTACAGCTCTTCACCTCCCTCCCCCAGGCCCCAAACTCCTAACTGTACGTCTCCAGCCCAGGGCTCCTTATCATTGGTACCCCACAGACCTTCCCACAGAGGATCCTGTTCCTACCTTCCTGCTCTGCCATCAGCCAGGCTGCCCTAAAGACCTCCCTCCCCGTGCTGAGACCACAGCCTTTGCAGAGGTGGCCATGGCTTTCTGTGCCCACTGCACAGCTGAGCACCCACCCACCTCCCTCCCACCAGTAGGCACTTGCCACTTGCCCTCCAGCCAGCTGAGCCATCTGGCAGGAAGGAGAGCTATCAGGGTCCCCACCTTGGGCAACATCACGTCAAGGCAGCAGGCTGGGGAGGAGAGGTACAGAGTGTTTGTGGCTCTTTCAAGCCAAGAAAGAAGCAGCAGGATTTTTGCTCAGAGCCTTGGCCTTTTCATGATGGAGTCCCCCAGAGCAAGTAAAGGTGCTTCAGTGCTCTTAAGTATCAGTTGCTTTTAGGCAATAATACCCTGAACACCCTTCTTCACCCTGGCTTTTATCACACACCGTGAAGAAGTTACAAGGATTTAGCACTTTCTCCTTACCAGGTCATCACTAACAAGTGACTCATATTATACTGCAAGCGTGAGTCATCTTGGCAGAGGTCACAATCCTAAGTGACAACTACTTTTCAATTATTTCCTTCAAGTTGAATTAAAGGTCTATTGTTACGCTAATTTTACATCTGTTCCATCCCATCTTTCCTTCCACTGTCTCCAGAGCAACCTGGGATTTCAGCTCATGGTCCAAACCCCCTCTGGAAGAGCTCTTCCACCACGGTGTAGTCAGAGGCAGTCACAAAACGTGGGTATGCCAATGGGAGGTGTTCTGGATGGGCTTCCAGCTATGGCACCTAATAGCTAAAGGAGCTCCCCATCCATCCCTCCTCCCACTGCTGCTCCACAGGGACAATGAGCTGCTGTCCCTGCCACCTTCCTGCCCTCTTCATGCTTTATTGGAGCAATTGCTCAAGGATCCGGGGCTTGCCCAGAGCTCAAACACAACCACCTTCAGGCTGACACATCACATCGTTGCCTCCACAGGGAGGGGCAAAGCTCAGCAAGCAAAATCACTCTGAACTATGCCCAGCATCGCATGAATATCGAAGAAATTATTACATGCCATGAACAGGGCTGGTATAAAGAGGGGCATTTTCCATTTTCTAGCCAAGCAGCCCCACATTTCAACAGGACTTCAGCTTCTCTTCTCCACTCCTGTTCCCTTCTCTCACCCCACACACAACACCAAGCTCATCATACCCATCACAGCTCCCCAGCCAGTGAACCAGAACAGACAGCATCCTTGCCAGGGCAGGGCACGGTCACTGCAGGACACTTGGCTCAGGGAACACGGTTCTGCCCATTAGAAAACACAGCCATTACCAGGCTGGTCACCAGTGGAGCACTCTGTTTACATTTACAGCAGTCAAACACAGTCACACTGGCTGCGAGGATCACTTTGGAGAGCATTTGTAAACTGCTCTCACTACTGGAATCCCATTTAGCTATTAAAGCCTCTTCAGCCACACTAACACACCGATCCCCACAGAATAGCAATGGGAAGAGCAGAGTCATCACACTATTTACTGAAGCTCATCAATACATAAAGGCTGAAGATTTATTGCACTGAAGACAGCCTGTCTGCATGGCCAGAAAACGCATTTAAAGTCCTTCTCACTCTGTTGCTTTGGTCACTGTGTTTTCTCCAAGAACAGCTTCCTGGCACAGCCATCTTTCTTCCCTCCCAAAATGGTGGCATCTGCAGGCACACTAGAGAAGCCCCCTCACCCCAAACACCTACTCTGAGTATTCAGTGGGAGGGCAAAATACAAAACCCACAAGTTTAAGGGCACTACCTCTCCCCTTCCAGGCACATTTCACATGCAGTAACAGGTCCGTGGCTATTTCGGCATCTCCCATCAAAGTGAGTAGCTTGGAGAACTCTGGCCTGTGTTTTGAAGGAGGTCTATGTGCCAGAGACACAGGCTGTGCCATTCATATCTACACCATGCTGTCCTGCTCCACTCAAGAGGGAACAGTTAGGTCCATGCTTATTTTTGTACACATTTATATATGTGTGTATATATATATATAAAAATAAACACTTTTTAAGTGCCCCACAAAGCCCACAGCAATACCTGACGTGCTGTGTTTTGGGGGTGACCACCCACAGTGCTGAGATACCCCATGAGTATCATGACTAATGAGCCACAACAGGGGAGATTCACTGAGCTGCACCAGCAAAGCTCATTCTCTGTTTTCATCCTGGGTCATGTTTTGGGGAGCAGAAGCAGTTAGGCAACAGCCATCAGGCTTAGTGTTCCTGGTGCACCAACATGAATTAGAACAACGAACAGCTATCAGGTAAACACGGGGTTTTTTTTGGTCACTGTATCAGCTATATGGCCCTCAGTGTAAAAGAATCACAGAATGGTTTGGGTTGGAAGGGACCTTAAAGTTCATCCCTTATCTTGGGCAGAGATGCCACCCATTAGACCAGATTGCTCAAAACCCTATCCAGGCTGGCCCTGAACACTTTCAGGGATGGGTCCTCCACCATTTCTCCAGGGCAATCTGTTCCAGTGCCTCACCACCCTCTTAACACATCTAAGAAAGATGGCAGTGAGGGAGGAGATCTGTACCTTCACTTTTGCCAGTTTATCTCAAAATCACACTAAGCTTTTACGCTTGTATATGAAAGAGAAAGGAAGAGGCAAATATATTCTGATTTACAGAGAGATTTCTATTGTTGCCTGGACATCAAACAGCAACCAATTAGTCCTGTGAGGATCTGACCCACAAATTATGAACATAAATGCCTCTGAAGCTTTGATCTCCTGTATTTCTATAGCATGCTACAGAGGTTATTAGACACATTTTATTAGATTCAAGCTGTGCGATCTTTTCCTCAGCAAAGGCTCTACCACCTCCAATGCATCCTACAGTCACCATCCAGCAGATTAAGGGCATGGTCCCAAACAGTCACTTCTGTCATGCACTAAACACATGACTCAGCTGGCAGCAGGCTTTTTCCTGCTGAGTTTCAAAATTAGGAGAAAAGGGAATTTTTAAAAGGAAGTGCGGGGAAACTGTCAGCCACCTAAATTTTTTTCTTTTTTTTTTCTTAGTTTATAAAGGAATATGCATCCGAGGCAAAATTCCTGGCTTCTGAAGAGTCTTGCTTTCAGAACAATGAACTGTTCTAAAAGCACCACTAAAAGCACCACTTTCGGCACCCCAAAATGCCACTGCTGGAGGGACCAAGCAGAAGCTGTAACAAAAGGCTCGGAGCGCTGTGAAGCTGAAAACCACACGTGCACTCACGTGAAGAGAAACACCCACCCTCGCTGCTGCAGCAGCGCTGAAAACCGAGAGGATGTTCCACTCCCATTGCTAAGGCTTTACTCAGAAGAGCAACTCACTGCTCGCAGCAGCTGCACAAACCAAGCGGCGCCTGCGCTCGCCAGAGGCTACGGCTGTTTTCAGCCCGGGCGCATCCGTGGGAAGGACGGGACCGTGTCACCCGCTCAGGCCCCGCTCACTGACGGGAGGGTGGTGTTTGCACAAAGCTGTTAATATCTGACAGGGTTCCTGTGGCAGAGCAGAGCTGGTTCCCTGCAGCAGCAGAGCAAAGTGCTCACCTTTCGCTGGCTCGGGGTAACTCAGCAGTAAGCACTGCTTGCTCACCTCAGATAGAAGGGGGAGGTGATGGTATCCAACCTGGATACTCTAGTGCTGCCCATCTGATTACCACCATCCATCATTTACTACCAACACACAACCTTGAACTTCTGCCAAGTGCAGCAGCAAATTAACACGGAAAAGCAACATTCTCGATCAAAGGGAAAGAAAGTTTTCGGATTTGCCATTACAAAATAAAATCAGGCGTGCATTGAGTTGTAACTGAGTGCCAACTCAATTTCTTATCAGTGTTTTCCAACCTTGGTGGCTTTTCTTCTCCTTTCACTAATGACCCATTGCAGGAGCTCCCCAGGGCTGGGGCCAAACTTGCTGTGAGCATCCTCATCCCACTGCAGGAAGGCGATGTTCGGGCCCTCGCAGGGCTCATCTAGAAACAGCCATGGAGGAGGAGTGCAGAGAGAGGGGGAGTATCCATTTCCCAAGGACCATGCTCCTTAGACAGTCCTCCTTTAGAAATCATAAACGATTTACACAGAAAACATCAAATCTCACTTACATGAATTGTTTTCCTGAGCCCGGAGCAGACAGCCTGCCAGTGGCAATGAGCACACAGAGTTCAAAGTGAAAAAACAGGACAGGAGGAGGGGACTGGAGAGAAGGAAATTAAACCCACTGGCCTTATAACTAGGAAATACCACCTCCCACTTAATGGAGCTATCAATGACTTAGACTGATGGCTTTCAACCTGCAGCCTGTTTTAATAGCTGCGTGAAAAGTAACAAAGAAGGCACCTGAGCATCAGCAAATGGCCAAAACGGACACCCTCAACACCATCCTCCCCACCCCAAGGCACAACAGCTTTTACTGATGCTGTTTCTCCACATCACGCACCCTTTTGCCTGGCGGTAGCTTTTCACTGGGGGAAGCATGGGAAATCTAGCAGGATTCTCCCCCCTTTACATCTGAGGCATGAAGAAATGAGACAGGGATCAATACTCTGTCCTTGCTCTGCAGGTCAGAGGCAGAGAACTCCCACCGGTGTCTGTAATTACCCTTGCAAAGGGTAAGGGTGCATCAGAGGAGTCAGGTAAGGGTTTGCAGGAGCAGCTCAGAGCCCAAGCCCAAGAGGCACTAGCAGCTTTTGTCTGACCTGGCCCCACGTGAATGATGTCTTTCAAGGACACCTCTTCCACAGCTGGATGATTCATTTGTGGAGATTTACATACAGATCAAATGCAAACCACTTCCCCCCTCACCCCACACAAACTGTACCACTACATCTGTGCGCCTGGCAGATAAAAACTACCTTCACACAGCAAGAATAAAAACCTCCTCTAACTCTTCCTTCTTGCATGGATTAAAAAATCAGACCCTTTATTTTAAATATGCACACCAATCAAATGCTCTTTGTTGTTTCAAACCTTAACTCAACTAAGTGCTTGCGTTCAAACTTCAGCCTGCTCAAGCACATGCTTTGCTATAAATTCACTCAAAATTATTAATTTTTATGGCTCCCCAGCAGAAGAATACCAGTGAGAACAGAGAGACTCTCCATGCCTTTAAAAACACCATACACTTTTGCGCTGTGGAAGAGCTCCAAAGAAGAGGAAGAGTAACCACAGCACCAGTGCTGAAGGACACATGGAAAACTGCAGAAGAGAAGCATTTGGGGTGCACAACTCCAAAAGACAGGGAAAAACCTAAAATCAACCCTACAGAGAGATTAGACAGAAGACAGGCCTCTTTCTGTTGTAACTTTTCATAAGCACACCCAAGAATAAACATGCATGTTTAGAGGATAAATGTTTGCACCACTATCAGCACTCCTGGCTCAAGGAATGGAAGCGAGATGCAGAAAAGAGGCTTAGAGTTGGGCACTGCCGTGCCTTTGGATGATTTAAACTATAAGATGAAAGATTTAGATTAGATGTTAGGAATAAATTATTTACTCAGATGGTAGCAAGGCACTGCCAACAGAACACCCTGAGAAGCTGTGGCTGCCCCATCCCTGGGAGTGTTCAAGACCAGGTTGGATGGGGCTTGGAACAACCTGGTCTAGTGAAATGTGTCCCTGCCCATGGCAGGAGAGCTGGAACTAGATGATCTCTAAGGTCCCTTTGAACCCAAACCATTCCATGATTCTATGGTTCAGAGACCAGTATTCTGCTGCCAAGATTTTATGGTTAAAAACCTAAAAGACTCAAAAATACACTAAGTATGTGGACAGTGTCATGGTCCATAGCTTACACATGCACTGAATGACCCTGGAAGAGGACAGATGAAGTCCCTGGTGGAAGACTCCTGAAAGTGTCTATCCTGAGCAATTGTGACTATATATATTTATTTGTTGAAGATCTGTCCCAAATTCTGCATCGTACCATATCATGTAAAACACAGCACAGACAAGCTCTTCATGTCTTTTTTAATCTCCAGAAGTCATCTCTAGTCAAATTTGTTCCTCTTTCTATTTAGGAAGAAGGTGACCTTTACAAAAGCTGCCCAAATTTTGTTGAGCTTCAGAGCTTTTTTTAAAAAGTGCTGGAAGAAGAAAACTAACATAATGCTGCCAGGATAATGCTCCTGAGTGGTGCCTTGCAGTGCTTATCCCCCATTAAAGCCTCTCCTAAATCTTTAATGATGCTGAAATATGCCATAAACTGACAAAGTTCTGGAAACAGGACAATGCCAGCATGTTTGTTTTAGTTTTGTGGGTTTTTAAACATGTCAGCTTTTATCTACACTTGACAGTGACCAACTAATGCAAACAAACGGCCACAAACTTCACTTCTATACAAAGAAAAGCTAAAGGAAGAGTAGTGACATTTTTGGGTTTCATCTAATTCTTCCCAGCAACAGCTAATACCCACCAGCTCCTTAATTCTGTGCTGTCTCCTCTCCAAGCCCGAGCATTAAAGGCCAGGCTTTTCCAAAACAGCTAATGATTTTAGGATCCAGCTTCCAGAAAGTGCACAATCAGCACTTGACTAGAGTAAATAACAAAAGCCCGGGTTTTACTAATGAGTTCAAAACAAAATCAACATTCAGGTACACGAAGAAAACAATTACTTCTTCCCCAAAAAAGGCTCTTCTTAAAAAAATTTCCAGCCCTGTAGGAAACCCTCAGCCAAGCCATACACCCCAGGTAAGCTTGGTGACCCGTGCCCAGGACGAGCCCCTCACCCAGAAAACAAGGAGCAACTGTGAGCAGGAGGGTTGCTGGCCCCAAGCCAGTGCTAACCCAGGGGTTATCAGCTCTCTGAGAAAGGTTTTCCTTCCTGAGAGCTCTTATAACCTCACACACACACCTTGCAAAGCACCCCAGAGGAATCCAGCTGTGGCAGCTACTGCAGAAGAGCCCAGTGCCACTGCTGGCACATCAGCCAGAGGCCTGGCCCTGCAGATGGATGCAGCAGAGGAAAAGCTATTGACCTGAATATTTGAGAAGGATCAAGGCCACTGCCTTCAGCAAGAGATGACAGGCTCTTGCATTTGCTGAGACATTTAAAAAAAAAAAAAAAAGACAGGGGAAAAGAAGCCAAACCCAGCCCCATCTTTCTGCTCTCTCCTATTGGGATCAGCTGTGCATGTAGCACCAGAGAGCACGGCACACTGTATCCCTCCTCAAGCTCGTTCCCATTTTTCACTGCAAAAATCTGCTTCTCAAACACGCCTGTCAACAGCCTGTGCGAACCCCCACGTTAATCATTATTCTGCTAATAACACTGCCAGGTCACCCGGCTATTAAACACGCTGAGTGGACTAGCAAAAATATCTCCTTGCCCATACAAAAGAACATTATAATGTAGTTTATCTTATCCCCTTGTCAGTATAATATGCAGCACTACCTGTTCAATGGCCTCATCACTTTTAAATCACAGTTTTCTGCAACATTAACAATACTCATTACCAGCAGCACCACCAGAACATCTCTGTTTTAAGAATCCCTCTGACGTCCGAGGGCTTTACGCTGCCCTTTGCTGGCACGCTCAGCCCTCTGCACCCGCACAGGGACACCCGGGTACCACGGCAGTGAGCACAGGGCACGGTGATGGATAGGAACATGTCACGAAGGAGGCAGGAGCCAGCCTGAAGCGAGCTTACTCGATGCACCAGGCCATGCATTTTAATCAGAATTCAGCGCTTTGTTCCTGGCCCAGCCGCCAGCACGTCAAACAGATGCACTGCTGTGGTGGAGCCCGACTGTGTGGCCAAAATAAACTCCAGTGTGGCAAAAACAGGAGCTCCTGCCACCTCCTATGTCACCTTTCAGCCCAGCCCTACAAATCCCACCCCGTAAGCCAGTGGGGAGAGACAGGCTGAAATGAATGATGGTGTGCAAGGTTCTGCTTGTGCCATGCTCAGCCTTCACCAACACAGTGCTGTCCTGCAAATCCATCTCCCTCCCTTGGGATAGGGGTAGGGAAGCCAAAGCAGAGGACAGGGCAAACTGGCAGTCAAAGGTCCACCCTTCTTACACATATTTGCTTATTGCTTATAAACCCCAGCCTCCTGGAACATTTCAGTGACTCAAACTTGGAGATAAGTGGCCTGAGCGTTTCCTTTCCCCCCTGCTGGGAACAAATCATCCCCTTTGCCAGATTTTCGAGTCACTACCTGCTCCCAGCATTTCACACTGCCCTCCCTCACCCCTTCAAACACTAAGGCAGCACAAGAGCAACATCTCCTCCACCAAGACTCACCCACAAACCCTCAGCAATGTGACACTTCTTTTCTAATAAATAAAATTTTGCAAGGCTTGGGGAATTACTCCTCCCTGCCATGTTTTGTGCTCAGGCAGCAAATTTACTATCGATTTCTGATTCAGAGCCCATGGAACGATTCACGCTTCGTGCCCTATCTGCTGAATTTATGACCTTTAACAATTATTCTAAGTGCTAGAAGAGCTTAGTTTAGAAGAAGATCTATTCCTTGGCAAATTAAGCTGCTATTCTTGTCTTGCTTACAAACCACTCCATCCCTCATCGTTTACAGGAAAGCGTCAGAGCAGGTCTCTCCCCCTGAGAGGGAGCAGAGGTCCAAGCGGCAGGAGCCCTGTGCTGCCAGACTGGTCACTGCTGGGCAGGGGGACACGGCTTTGTACTCCCACCCCGCTGTCAGTCCCCTCGTTTCAGGTCCCCTCGTTACCCTGCAGTGCCAGCACAGCTCTGCTCACAGACCAGGCGCTGCCGGTGGGTCTCCGGGAGAGGCAGGGAATATACATTTCCTCCCAAAGTGAAAACAAAACCCTGACTGTATCTGGTGTGCATTGTTATTAAAAAGCCACAAACACAGGGAAAAAAAAAAAAACAAACCTAAGCATGTGTGGATACAGCTTTAAAAAGAAATTTTACCCTAGTTCAAATACGCTTCCCAACACAGATGTTAAAAAAAGAATATTAAAATAAAAGAACGATTTTCAGAGGGCGGGGAAGGAGAGAGCTCCCTCCCCCACAAATGACACTGCTCTCCTGGATTAACTCCATTGGATTCAGCAACCTTTCTCCCAAGACACCTTCCACCTACGAGGGTAAATGAGCTCCAGGTCTGTTTTTAAGCTGGATGGGTCCCCCACTCCAATCTCATCTACAGTGTGTATTGCTGAGCAATCATTTACACTATTAATCAACCAGAAACTCACCAGGAAGAAAGTAGGGCAAGTGAATAAAGATAGATTTCTTTTTTTTTTTCGTTGCACTGAAGCAAATAATATTTCTAAAAATACACTTGTGCAAGTCTTCAGCGGATTCTGCTTAATTTTATTTATTTGTCTAAGCCAGCAGGCTGCGAGAAGCAGCCTCGCTGTTGCCTCCCGCATAAACGCCGCTTCCCTCAATGACTCCCCGTGCTCGTTCCCTCCCAACGAGCTGTTCTCACGGCCAGAAGGATGGAGAAAGGGGGAAAAGGAAGAAAGTTACAGGAAAAAACGGACGGGGGGGGACATCAGGCCACAGCCCACGCCGAGGCTGACACGTCTGACGAGTCTGACATTTCAAGGGTACACGCCGGGCTTCTTTTTTCCAGGGGGGCGAGGAGGAGGCAGCGCGCAGGGACACAGCGGGAGAGGGATGGGGACCGGCTGCGGGGCCGGGAGAGAGGGGGCAGCGCGGGCTCTGGGGCGCAAGCCCCGCACCCCGGAGATGCCCGATCCCACCGTTCCCGTGTGGGGCTCCGGGAGCGCTTAGGGGGGCTGCGGGAGGGGGGACCGGGGGCGGGGGGGGGGGGGGGACCGGCCCCGTGCCCCCCCGTCCCCCGTCCCCCCGGCGCGGGGACCCGCCCGGGCGCGTCCCCGCAGCGCTGCGCGGGTGCGCGCACACACACGGACACGCACACACCTGCCGTGCCCGCAGCCCCGCACGGCGCCCGCATAGACGCACACGTGTGTAGGTGCACACACATGTGTACGCACACACACGTGTGTAGGTGCACACACACACACACGCGCGCGCGCACACGCGGCGGCGGGCACGCACGTGCACGCGCACACGGTCACCCACCCGCATCCACATACGTGCGGGCACACATCTCTCACACACACACACACACACACACACACGGAGCCTCACCGCCTCCCCCCCCAAAACGCCGGGGCACGGACAGAGGGATGGAGGGGATGGCAGGATGGAGGGATGGATGGCGGCGGTGCCTCTCCCGCATCCCCGCCCCGCGAGCCCCGGCCCTGCGCCTCACCCGCAGCGCCGAGAGGTCGATCTCGTCCAGGCTCCGCGCCGGGGAGTCGCTCGCCATGTTTCCGCCGCCGGCCAGGCGGCCCCGCCGCCACCGAGCGGGCAGTGGCGGCCGCCGCGGCGCTGGCGCTACTTAACGCCTCTCCTCATGCGGGGCGCCGGCGAACGAGAAGCCGCTGCCGCTGCCGCCGCCCCTGCCCCTTCCGCCCGCTGCGGGGCTCGAGCTACGGGCGGGCGGGCAGGCAGGGCTCGCCGCGGGCTGCGCCGGGATGGCGGCGGCGGCGGCGCACCGCCGC
>JAYRBT010000010.1:4408131-4501249 GCA_036023395.1 Myiotriccus ornatus
TGTCTGTCACCGCGGGGGCGGCGCCGCCCCGCCGGCAGGGGGCGGTGCCGCGCGGGGGCGGGCTGAGCCCCCCTGAGGGGCGGGCGGGGGCTGCGCCGGCCCCGCCGCGGTCAGAGGGGAGCGGGGACGGGCAGAGCCTCGGGAGCCGCGGCGGCGAGCCCGCGGTGCCCCTCGAACGGGCTCGTTCGGTACCCGGACACCCCCGACTGCGAGCGGGCGGAAGGGTCCAGGGATCCAGGCTGGACCGGGGCGGAAAGGTTCAGGGGGCCAGGCTGCACCTGGGTCCCCCCCACCCCAGGAGACCTGACAGCTTTGGTGGGAAAAGCTGCTCCGTTTCGGGCGCTGAACCCCAATTCTGCCAGGCAGGAGTGCTGGGAAGCACCAGGGGCCTCTCCGGCAGCCTGCCCCGTGCTCCTGGGGATGCTCAGCTCCAGGGCTGGCCCTTCTGCAGCTGGATCCGCATGTCACACCTGGATTCGGCAGCTCTTGCCGACCTGTTCCCTTCCGCGCTCGGGAGCCAACCCAGCCCTACTGACTCCCGTTCTTGTCCTGAGCAAGGAATAACAGATTGATGCTGTGTTTGGAACTGGCCAAACCCCCTCCAAAGCCAGCAATAGCTAGGTAGAGTCAGATTTTAGTTTTCCCTATTTCCCTTTTTCGGATGTGGTTCCTGCCAAACCAGGTGCCGTATATAAATATATATGTATAAAAAAATCTGTTGCCTTTGAGAAAACCGTATGGAAGCTGTACTTACAACATCAACTTGTGTCAGGAGCTTACAATATGCAGATCTGGGAAGCGGAAACCCTACACATGAGTCAATTGGCAAGGCGGATGGGATTTTCTTACACTTTCTGATTGGAGATGTGCTTTAAAAGTAATAATGAATGGGTTCACAAACATTTGTGCGGTTGTGGGGAGGGTGTGTGCTGCTGCTGGTGCCGGAGGTGCAGCCTTTCTGGGCAGGACAGAGGGACACAGTCAGACCAAAGGACAGAAGGAGATGATGAAATCTCCCCAGGAGCAGTAGGATCAGTGCCACTGGTGCCTCCACCCTCGGCAGCAGGGGGACTGCATCCCTGGCTTATCAGCGTTATTTGTCCTGATGGCAGCAGGGGTGACAGGAACTGGGGATGGCAGCACCGGTGTTTCAGCTTGCAGGGCTGTGAGGGCGCAGCAGAATGTGATTTTTTTTTTGTAATGAACTGCCCAAGTGGCAGGCAGTGGAACCCACGCAGGGCTGCACATCACCTGCAGCGACAGCAGCCTGCCTGGATTTATCCCCTTCTCCCAAGCTACAGATCATCACTCCTCGATATCATGCAGAGTCATTAGCCCTCACTTGTATATAAAGAGGCAAATTTCATCAAAATGCTGAATTCAATAAAATAAACAACCAGGACTCTCTGAGCACCCTCCCGAATCTTTCGTGGTGTGTTTCTTTTTAGACCAGATGTTGTCTGTGTCTGTTCCAGCCTGGGGATTGCAATGCTGCGCTTGTAGTTGGGAAGCTGGAAGGAAAACTGCCTGGAAACTAGTAACAAACCAATGCGAGACTTCCTCCTGCTGTCATTGTTCTCTGGGAGAGAAGGGAGGAACAAACAGGATGAGAGAGGACACTGGTTTGCTCTAATGTGCTTTCCATCCAAGAACACATGGGATTATTTGTGAAAAACATCAGGATTAATACATATATGTATATAAATATACATATCTGTATATATTTCTGGTCCTGCAGACTGACAGATTGCCCTGATCCTCAGCATGAAAGCAAAGTCCCAAGCTAAGCTGTGATTTTATTATGATCTATCCACTGCCTATCAAGATGGGGAAAATGTAGAGGACCCTCCTATTACCACTGACAGAAGAATTGCATAAAGTGATAGAGGGAAGCGACAGGAAAATCCCAGAGAGGGCTGCTGTTTCCAGGCTGCCTACGGAAAGGAGCAGCCTTGGTGGGGAGATGTGTGCCTGGTGACCTCTGGAGATGCCAGGACTGCTGCACAGTCTGTACTGGTGCCCAGCCAGACTGCAGGAAAGGCTAGAACTGGACAGTTCTTTTTTGCAGGAGGCTTTTTCTATAAAAAGTTAAGTTTCCAATATGTTACTCTTTTATTTATTTACTTACTGGTGTATCTGTGTCTCTCTGTACACTGTTCTTGTGCCAGGAGCATCTAAACAAAGCCTTGCTGTTGCAGTCACCGTGACTCAAAACAGAGTAGTCAGTTGAACTGGCTCAAAATATTTTGCTGTGAGTCAGTTCAGCAGGAAATTGTGTTTCCACCTGACAGGTCTCCCTGGTCATGGTGGCCAGACCCTGCTGTGTCACACTGTGGCCCCTCTTCCCACACTGTGCCCCGTGCTCCAGTCAGTGCCGGCAGAGCTATAGGTGGGATGCAGCACAGGCAGGTCACTGAGGAGCCAAAGGCACCGAGTTGCCATATCCCATCCTCCAGCAAGAGCCATGAAGGAGAGCACAGCCCCTCCCAGCTCATCCACACCCCCCCCCCATGTCCTTCATCAGCTCCATACCCGGCATTCCTACTGCCACAGAAACTGGGATTTTTGTTCGGTGACAAACCATTGTTTTCCCCTTTTCATCTCCATTTGGGAGGTGGGGAAATGTGAAAACACCATATTTCCCACAGGCTTTGGTCAGCCCGGTGAGCAACGAGCTCCTTAATGACCCAAAGCTCTGCTGTCAGCAGTGGAGGGCCAATGTCAGTGACCCCGAGATCACTGTTTTTGATTTACTCCTTGGAAGGCATCAGCTCATATATAAACTATCTGAGTCACTTGACCTCTCCATGAAACTAAATTTAATTAACTAACAGTTAATTATATCGTGAGGGGATGTGTGTAGAATTAGTAAACGTAAGTGACACATAACCCCTGTCCGATTAGCAACAGCTTCAGGTGCTTTGGACTTTGGATCATTATCCAAAAGGTGATCAAGAAAAGGAAAGAAGCAAACAAGGAAACACATTTGGGCCCTGACACGTATTTTACTCCACCAACACATGTGGATCGCTTGCTCACAATAATTCTGTGACCACTTACCCCCGTTTTTCTGGTTCCCTACGTCCAGGCAGGTTTACCCCAGCGTTAGGCCATGTAAGACAATACTTGAAGGACTCTGCACAAACTGAACTGAGGATTCTAAAAAATTAATACTCTATAAAATGCATAATAATTGGGGTGTAGGCTAACACGATAACATGCAGCTGTGTTAAAAGGCACTCAGAAATTACTGCCTAAAGTGTGCCCTAACCTGTATCTATTGATCTTCTCAAATGCACTTTAATTGATTCATTATCACTTACTGATTGCTCATCCTCCTGCTGATACGGGTTCCTCTCCAGGGAGAGAAGTGTTTTTCTATTGCATCCTTGGAGCTGAGCAGGACTACATGAGGGAACCCTGCTGCCAGGATTTTTCCTGTAGGTCTATAAAAAAAAAAAATAAAATCCCCTGAAAACAGTTCGTTGCTCCCTCAATTAAACACTGTTCAAGTACAAACCCCTGTAATCACTGTGATGGGAGACTAAATGGAGAATCAGCAAGGGCTCTTTGGAAAACCCTTCCTCCACAGATTTATACCCAGGGAACACCAGGGTGCACTTAAATAGCAAAGACCTGGGGCACCACAGAGAAAGAGATGGTGGATGGTGTGTTTCTAGTAGCTTCACTTGTGCCCAGCATCCCTCCAAGCTGCTGGTCTTCCCCAAAATATTGGACACCAAGGACCAGCAAAATGTTTCCTTTATGCCTCTTCCACTGCTCTTTGCTGTGCCTTTCCCTGGTTTACGTAGCTCAGACTCACCCCTTGCCTTGCCTGAGCTAAGAGAGGCTTCTCTGGGGTGGCAAGTGCCTGCACCCTTCGAAGCACCACTGTATTATTTACCAGAATGTTAAAATTTAAATGCAAAATTGCAATTTTTAGGTAAAGCAGAGCTGTAAATAATAATGCATGTGCCTCCCCAGCAGATGCAGCAGGCACTGATGTTGATCTCCCATCAGCCTGGCTGTAGCACTGGAGGTCTAATGTGTCCTTTTGGCAATACGTTTCCCTGTCGCTTTTTGGGAACACGCCACACTAGTGATGCAGGACTTGGTTTTGTCAATTAACCTATTTCCTTTGTGCCTCCCCTGCAAAGAAGAAAAAAATCATCAAAGGGCAACCCTGCTCTTCAGGAGAGTGTCAAGTCTGTTATAGTCATTTCAAATGTGCCAATTGTGACTGGTTAAAAACCAATCAAAATCCCATTTTTGCACTGCTTGCAGAAAACCTGATGTGGCCTTGCCCCCAGCAAATCATAACCCCAAAGTCCTGACAAGGAATACTAATTTCTCCTTTCTTTGCTGAGATCTGAAGGATAATATCAGTATGTGTAAGGTCCAGAACCTGTGAGCTGCCAGAATAGGGATGTTCCCCAGGATCCACCAGCCGCAGCAGGAAAGTCCTCTGGGAGCCCCTGCCCATAAATACCGGATTTACAGCCCTGTCCATGGGGCAGAACAGCTGCTCTGTTTGTCAAATGCCTTTTATCAAAATTATTTATCGTCCCAATATGTTTTTTATGCGGATCAGTCTGAAGCTGAGCTACCCTAAGCCAACCAGTATTTGTATTCCCTCTTTCCCTTTTCTTTCCTGGCTTGCCTTGCATCCCAAAGGCAGCCCCAGGCCTGGGAAACACCTGACCCGAAGCCACCCCCATCTGGCTTGAAGCGCAGATCAGCAGAACAAGAGAAACTGGCTCTATCTTTTGTCAAATGCAAATTGCTGAGAGTTAATTAAGACACATTTCAGGAACAGTGAGGTTTTTTTTTCCTTAAAATTATAGTCTATCCTGAGGTGTGGGCAGGGTTCAACATCTCTCCTCAGGAAAGGGGTTACAAAACTGGAACTGAGCACTGCAGTTGGCAAAGGTCCTGACAACAAAGGTCCCACAGGGCTGCAGTGGCAACCAAGCACACAGGGTGCTCAGAGTCCAATGAGGTTGGAGGCAATCCAGGTCCAAAACCTCCTTGGCATATATATTTTTGTCCAGATTTTCATTTATTTTTAATGATTTCAATGTTGTCACCACGGCTTGTGAGTTGTGTTGTTCTGCAAAGAAAGTAGGGCCACAAAGGCATGATGCTTTTGCCTTGTTGGAAGCATGCTGGAGACTTGTCATTTCCCCCTGCAAAAGGCAGAAGTCTTTTGTGTACACACACACACAAAACAAAAAGAATAAAAGAGAGGTTAAACCACAGAGCAGACTTTACAAGTCTGATATTTCAGGCTTCCCACTCATCATCAATGCCCAAAGCAGAAGCGAGTCAGAAAACAACTGGAGGTACTTAAAGCAACTTAAAGTAATCGTCTGAGTAGTGCTTAAAGTGTGAGTGTTTGAGTAGGAAGACGGGGTTCGAGCCAACTGCTGTTGCCTTTCTGGGGAGGCCTCGCTCAGAGGTGTTTACTTCCTCATGCCTTCATGGAGATGTGGCAGTCTATGAAAGCACTCCTCCTGGAATTAGATGAAAATGGTTGAAAAAAATAAAAAAGGAGGAGGGGGGTGTTCTAGGTCCTGTCATAACATGGAAAAGCTTAAAAAAGCTTATCCAAATGTTCACCAAAGGTAAGATGTGTTGCTTGCTTAGGAAACGTATGGAGGAAACTTATCAAGGCATGGGCTTTCTGACTTGCTGAAAGAGAAAACCATCACCAGAGCACCCGAAAATATCACTTCACCATCTCAAAAAGGAGCCAGAGCCACTTGAGTCTGGATTTATGTATGGAAGGTCTTCTGCAGCAGCGCTGTGGATGGAGGCTGGCTTCAGGCCCAGGAGGTCTTGTAGAGTTTACATACTCGGATTTACACATCCTTACCCACAGGAGGCAAACCCATGAGGAAGAGACAAGGGTTCTCCTTGCTGTGCAGCATCCCACTGGTCAGCAGAGCCCTGGAAATAAAGGGACACCCAGGATGGGAAAAGCATGGTCAACACTTGGTTCAGCACAAGGATATAGAGACTGAAAAAAACGTGTGTATTGAAACAAGCTGATGATCTTAGTGTTAACACGTGATTTCTGAGAAACTACCAAAACACCCGGCAGGAAACTGGGTGCTTTTGAAAATATCTGTTGAAGGCGTTCTGCATGATCAGTGGAGTGACTCCATCTTCAGTTGAGAAAGCAGAAAAGAGTGGGCTGATCCTGGGAGCAGGGGGAAACCCTGCCCATATCTGAGCCTGCAGTTTGGGCTCTCACGAGTAGGTTACTGCAAGGGAGCCATCAGCTGGGAACTAACAGGGCACTCAGGAGAACCTCGGGAAGAAACTTACATCAACCCCAAATGACGAAGACATGACCGAGACCCAGTTCCCCTGTGCACCAGTGCTGAGTGGGAGGGATGAGCTGGAAAATTTCCTTTGAAATTCTGTCCCCTACAGGCTCAAAGCAGGCAGAGTATTAGAGAGACTTTAAAAAGTGTCGTTATATATTTAATTAATTCAGAAATTTGTGGTTCTGAGTTTGTGGCTCCTGGCACAGCTTTGACCTCCCCAAGGGTTACAGCACCAGACCTTTGAAAGCACGTGATGATGAGTGGAAAGAGACACACCACAGACGACAGCAACCAGAGAGGGCGACTTTTTGGCCATCACTGCTGACACTGTCAAAGCAGTGCTCCAGCCATGCCCAGTGCAGGGCTCTGGAGAGCTGAGACATCAGCTCTACAAATATCAAACACTGTGTCTGTCCATGCACTGCACTGTTAGGGGTCCTTATCTAACCCAGCCTCTGCTGTGGAGCCAACTGAAAGGCCTGGGGCAGTGGCAGAGGCAAGGGATGCCAAGGGGGCTGTAAAAATAAGCCAGTGGCTCGGTCCACTTCCAAGTCCTACTTGAGCAAAGCAAACTGCACTGTCATGTCCTGTTGTCCTTTTCCACCATGTGCTTGGAAAGAGGGGATAACACCACTCCATACCACACTCATCTCAACAAAATGCACAGAGGGGAGGTGCCAAGAGCCCCACGAGAAACCTCCCCACAAAATTTCTCTGAATTACTTAGTCGTTAAAGAAGATTTCAGTGCTTTACACAACATCTCAAGAAGCAAGTTAGCCATAGCCTAACAGAAAATCCACCATCCTCCGTGCAGGCAGGTGGTGAGTTTAGCCCTTTGTGAGCTCTCAGAAGCACCAAATGACAAGTACAGCAAAGTCTGAGTTTTGCATTTGCAGTAGCTGACACAGGCTGTTCACTGAAAGAGAATTAGCCTTTTTCTCTGCAAAACTGAGCATTAAGAGCTAGTCCAGCTGCTAGTAAATGGCACTTAGGCTGCTAAAAGCCCAGGTTGCTTTTGAAAAACAGGAGTTGATCTCCTGAAACATGCAGGCCATCTTTCAGTCTGTTTCCCTCCCCACCCCTGCCTTTTCTGTCTCTAACTTGAGCTACTCTAAGAGCTGAGGTGCAGCTTGCCTGAGATTACCCATTAAAATAATGAAAAAAACCTGTAAGACAACTGTAAGACAACAATTTCTTCCAGGCATGCAAAGCAGCCGTGTTTGCCCTTGCCAGAGCTGCCTGTGTTTTGTTTCAGGCCCCGGCTTTGCAGATTAAGCAACTGGGGACCATAACAAGCATATCAGCCTAATACCGAGTTCAGGTTAAGCACAGCAACACCAGCAGTGCAGCTGGTTAGTCAGGAAGAAAGAAGCATAGAGGGTCAAAGTGACATTACCTCTCGTGGCACTGGGAAATGTCCCTTCAGCTTTATCACAAGATGCACCTGCTATACACACCCAGGTGGGGAGATGTGTCACACCAGAAAAAATAGAAAAAAAAAGTCTGTGTATCAGTAAATCCCCTGCTAAATTCTCTTTGCAGAGGTTAGTGTGAACATAAGTTACACTGAACAGAAGGAGGGTGCACAAGCACGCTCGGAAAGGGATGGGTCTTCCAAGTGGCATGTGTGGGTGTTTCTGTGGAGACATCTTGCTTGATTTTTGTCCAAGCTCTCACAATATTCAGCACTTTTGAAGATCCTGCAACCACATGCCTGTATGTGACTTATAGTTCTTATTTTAAAATAAACAAACAACTGAAAGTTGTAGCTTTAGGAAAACAATAGAATATGATCCTTGAGAGGGTTAAAGAAACTAAGGGTAAGCTCAGGCGACCTGAGGATGAAGGAGATACGATTGGGTGAGGTCTCAGGTCGAAGAGATCTTCCATCCTGTGTGAGGAGGGCTCTCCAGCACCTCAGCTCCATTCCAGCCTCGCTGTAGCCTTGCCAGAAGTAAAATATTGGAAATATGGGTGACAGCTTAGATTACACATCGTTAGAAACAGCCAGGATAATCTGCCTCCAGCTCCCTAAAAGGAAATCTTTAGCTAACAAATATG
The DNA here is from genome assembly GCA_036023395.1 of Myiotriccus ornatus. Lineage (NCBI taxonomy): Eukaryota > Metazoa > Chordata > Aves > Passeriformes > Tyrannidae > Myiotriccus > Myiotriccus ornatus. The sequence goes on from JAYRBT010000010.1 coordinate 4,416,526, forward strand.
CTCCAGCCTTTTGAGCTGGCAGATAACGATGGAACAGTGGATAAAGCATAGCTGGATGCCAGGGAAGGGGTGGACGTGGTGCCGTGTGGGGGGGTGATTCAGCAGGCCAGGGTGAGCAGTGCAGGCCAGAAGAGCTGCTCCTGGAGTGGCTTGGCCAGGAAGAGGAAGGTGGGGGTTAGGTTTTTCTGGGTGTTGCAATGTGCCACGCTGCAGCCCCGGCACCGTGGCCATGCTGGCTCCCTGCTCTCAGGGACTGCCAGCACAGCTTGATGGGCTTCATGCTCCTCACCAGGGGGGTTCATCATGTCCATATGTCATCTCCACGTTCCTCCCATGACTCTACAGCACATGGGTTTACTAGACAGATCCAAGAGTGGGTCAAAGAAAAGCGTCAGTTTTACCTGTTTATAGAAAACTCCTGCATGTGAGATCCCTGCCCACCTCAAGGGCAAGCAGCATCTCCGTGTTTCCAGTTGGCTCTGTTCTATATAAAGCTGTAAGATTTCCAGGGCAGGAAAATGCTGGAGTTTAGGTCCCTTGGGATCACAGGATGCTGGGAAGGTGTCCCATGGTACTGCAAAGCAAATGCATTACAGTGCTGCTGCCGCTGCCATCACCACCAGTAACACAGGATACTGGTCTGGGTCTGTTGTGAGAGCAGGAACCTTTGTGGACATGGACAACTTGATTTTGCTCCTGCTGAGAAAGTCTCTGTTTGGAACAGCGTGTCTCAGCACATGGGGACTTCTCCTGCTGAGACGTTAAATAAATTCTGCATTAAACCTTTCTGGTATGGTAAAAATAATAATAACGAAATGGCAAGACACAGAAAGCGTACACACAGCGGGAACCAAATTTGGAATGATTTAGGTGGTTCAGGCTTTTTTTTTTAGGGCAATAAGCAGCTAGTGCAGCTCACCACATGCTCACACAACCCAAGAGCTTGAAGTCAGCGTGGAGGTTTGAATGAATGATTCATTATTCCACACACGCTCCGGCTCCTCTGCCACTCCAGCCTGTACCCAGCTGGATCTCAGGAGAAATTCCTAGAGTGTGTAATTGTGTATAATGTGATCATCCTGCAGCAGGAAATAGGTTTGTAAGCATTCTTAGCCAGTACAATCGATGTCATACAGATATGGTCTGCAAGGAAACAAAGTGGAGGTACATATTGCAGCGAGTCATCGGAGAGCCAACACAGCCTTTTGGGAAGGACATTTTAGGCAGGGAAATGTGTTTAAGCTCAAACAGTCACGGTACACACAGTATTTCATTTTAAAACGTGTCAGTGTGACCGTGCTCAGAGGGAAGGGGGAGGCACTGACCTGCAGTGCCCCAGCAGCAAGGCCAGATGCGGGGGGCACCCCTTCGAGAGAGGAAGGATCACCCTCTCACGGGACCCCACAGTGGAGGAGGGAGCCCAGAGGTTGCGTGCTGTGACTGCAGCCTCCTCCAGCACAGCTGTGGCTGTTGGGTCCTGCAGGCACAGCGGGACCCAGCACAGTGGGGTCAGGGCTGGCAGGCACCCAGCAAAGTGGGCACCCCCTTTCTCGGGGTGCGCAGGCTGAGCCCGCAGCACCCTCTAGAGGAACGCGGCCACCCAGCCCTCGATTTCAGGGAGGGTTTGGATCCACGGGAAAGCATCTTTCCAGCAGTGCTTTCTCAGGTGGATTTAACCTATTGCTGTGCACCAGTTTATCTTGGAGATGCATCACTCATGAACCCTGTGCGTCTCTGATGGGTGGCACCAGGCTTCCAGCTTGTCCCTCCAGCTGGAGGGGGTGGAGATGGGCACTGCTGCAGGCAAGGGCTGATGGAGAGGGAAAGGTGGATCAGAGGCTCCCCACCAAACCAGCAAGAAGCACGCAGGGAAAAGTCCTCTGAGCTCCTGCTTTGAAGGGCTCCAGGTCCCCACTGTGTCCCCAGCTGCAGCCAACATTGCCAGGGTGCCAGGTTTAACACAGATTGGAAGTGGAGCTCTAGCAGGTGTGGAGATGGACATTTCACTCCTAACATCTGGTCCCCAGAAGGCTGTAAAACTGCAGCTCAGTTTAGCTTAGGATCCCTCAGCCATGGGCACTGCATCCCTACACCCGCCTCGACAGAGCAGCTTTGTCAAGTCAAAAAGAGTTTGGTGGATTGTTACCTAAGAGTGACCTACCAGTGAAATCCCACTGTAGTGTGATCCCTACAGGGATCCTACAAGGAAAAATAGCTTAAATTCCCATGTGTGATTAAATGCCCTGGTTACATCTGCATTACTCTTTCCAGTCAGGATGTGCTGGCCAAACACACAGTCCTTAAGGATATGTGGGGTTCATCTGTTACTCACTGTGTAGGAGATGTGAGACACCCGAGGACAAACATCCTTTGACTGCTGTGCTTGTGGCTACAGCTGTCTTTATTTCTGGACTTTCCCAGTTCCACGTCTCATGCTGGCCAAATGGGGCTTTTCTGCATAAAGAAAACCATTAACTCTGCCTCAAATTAATTCTGTGTACAGTACCTAGTTCATATTTCTGCAGTTACAGTGCTTTGTATTTTACTTTATAAACCATGTATCAATTCCAAGGAGAAGCACGTCTAAAATGTGAAATCCTAAAATGTAAAAAAAAAAAACCCAAACCCCTGAAAGTCTCAAACCCATGTTTCAAGTTGGAATTAAAAAATGCTGGGCAAGCAGCCTGAGTCCTCTCCTGAAGGATCCATTTTCCTTGGATGTACAACATGCAGGTTCCAGCCTGCTGGGCTTGGCTGGGATCCCTTAATGTGCATTTGGCTGGTAAAGAATGAAATAAGGAAGGCAACCCAGGGAAGAGAATAGAAATACTTTTCTGCCTGTTTTGTGAGATAAACTGGAGGAATCAGAGAAATGCCTAAGCCAGGACACCAGGAGCAGGATGGAGCTACAAGATGGGACAGAGGGATGGAGCACCTCACCCATGAGAAAGAGCTGAGAGAATTGGAATTGTTCAGCCTGGAGAGAAGGTGGCTTTGGGGTGACCTAATTGTAGCCTTCCAGTACCTGAAAGGAGCCTGAGGAAAGATGGAGGGAGACTATTTATAAGACTATGTAGTGACAGGACAAGGAGGGACGGCTTCACACTGACAGAGAGCAGGTTTAGATTAGATATCAGGAAAAAATTCTTTACTGTGGGGGTGGTGAGGCCCTGGCACAGGTTGCCCAGAGAAGCTGTGGCTGCCCCATCCCTGGAAGTGCTCAAGACCACGTTAGACGGGGCTTGGAGCAACCTGGGATAGTGGAAGTGTCCTGGCCCATGGCAGGGAGTAGAATGAGACCTTTAAGGTCCCTTCCAACCCAAACCAATCTGTGATTCTAAGATTGGTGTCTCGCTGGGTGACAGCCCAGCCTGACTGTCCCCTCTCTCCCAGGTGGCCCCAGCTCTGCCATCCCAGGAAGGATCTGGAGAGAGAGAGCAGCTGTCTGTCTGGAGACACTGGAACATCCATGTGACACACTTGCTTTTATCAGGAATGTAAGGGAGTGCACATGGACCTGGCCAGGATAAGGGAGGCTGCAGACCACGGTGGTGGGATTGCACCTGCCTGCACAGCCTGATGCTCCCAGGTGTGCAACCACCACACAGCTTGGCCCTGGTGGATCCTCCAGCTGGAGAAATGGGTCCAGATCTTACCTGAACTTGCCTTGTGCCCACACCACCTTCAGCATCCCTCAGCTTCCCGATGGGTGACCTCCAGCTCACCTGCCCTGGCAGGACTCCAGTGAAACGCCCAACCCTTGGCCCAGGGCAGGTTTCCTAGTCAGGATATTCCATAAGGACAGGCCATCCACGGGGCACTGCAGAGCTCCTGAGCAGCACACAGGCAGCACCCTGCTGCCACTGGGCACCAGAACCTCCAGGTAATAGTCACCTGTGAAGCCACTTCAACACTATCTCCCTGTTCTCCTTGCCTTTGTCCTCAAGTGGGAACTCATGGGATGTTTAATTATCAAGATCATGCTGAATATGGAGAGATTCCTCATCACTGAATCTGGGGATAAACAGTCTCCTTTGCAGAATAATTTATTTTTTAACAGCTCCCCCTCCCCCTTTCTCCAAATTAATTTCCATCCCAGCCACGAGCCTCCGTAGAAAATCTTGCCATAATCATTTTGAGCTAAATATTCTGACTAATCAATCAAAGCAGTGGAACCAATTTTGAAGCTGTCACTTTTAATTTTTCCAATAAAAGAAAAATCGAGCATTTCACTCACAGTGCTGTTGTGATTCAAGCTCTTCAAACCTTCGCTCCACCGCATCAGCGCTTTGGAGAAGTACTTGAAAATGTGAAGAACTGGCACAATTGCAGAGAAACTAAAATAAATTGATTTTTAGCAGTGAGAAGAAACCTGTTTCTTTAGCGCACCTTTAGACCCAGCTCACAAAACCTTTTCTTTCTTTTTTTCCCTGCTTTCCTCCTCTACACAAAAATAACTACAGCCTATTAGTGATTTCATACGCACAAAGGGCTGGCACTCATTAAAAAGTCGACGTGTTATTGAGAGCTCGGTGCATAAATGCTAATGAAGGCCCACAAAGTAGATGTGCTGGGTGGGAGGAGAGGATTCCTCCTGCCTCCAGCACTGGATCCCTGTGGACACATCAGTGATGGAGGAGCTGACCTGTGGGATGGGGCAGGAATGGCCTGGGTGCAAAAGTGGCTGGAGAAATCCATCCTGGAAAGGAGAGGCTGTTGAACACACTGGCACGGGCACTTTGTGTTCGGGGTATGTGTGGGCTGCGTTCCTGCTCAGTGAGGAGCCACCAAATGAGAGGCTTTGCAAGTTGTTCAGTGAGCAAGCGCTCTGGCTGTGGGAAAGTCAAGGGGAGTTTTGCCACCGTGTTCCTGCCTCCCCGCAGTCGGTGCCAGCCACAGCCATAAGCTGGCGTTCTCTGCTGCTTTTATGGATGGACGTGGATGAAGTCGTGCCCTGAAAAAGCACTGTGTGCCTCTATGTAGGAGAGGGAAGACAGCAAAAAGAGAAACTGCCCTCAAGTTAGGCCCCTACTTGAATCCAAAACAGAGCACTGCACCAGCTACTAAAAATGAACCCTATCCCAGCCCAAACTAGGACAACCACAAAGAAGAGGGAAAGGAGCCTTCCTACAAAGTGATACCTGAAATCTCTAGATTCAGGACTACTTCCAGTTTCACATTAATTTCACACCAAGATAAGCTCACACTGTGATCCCACAGCTCTCCTGCACTGCTCACACAGAAACCAAGCTGGCAAGACAGAGCCAGCAACGCCACCAGCCTCTGTTGTGGCCACCCTGTGTGAGCCCATTGCCCACCCTGGTGCCAGCCAGCACCCAGCACCCCTGCACCCAGCAGTGCCTGTCAGGTCCCACACCGCTCCTGCTTGTCACCATCTCTGCTTCAAGAGCCTGTGAGCAGGATGCAGGAGGCACAAAATCAGCGGGGAGATGTCGGAGTGGCAGCTGAACCCGACAGTGTCACTCAGCCTGATGCCTCCTACCGACCCCCTGCCTGACCCTCCGGCTCTGTTGTCCTGGTTTACTGTGTTTATTGAGGGCACAGATTGGGTTTGGAAGTTCTGAAGGTGCAGAGAGCCCTCTGGCATCTAAGGAATGAGATGAAACCTAAGAAATGGAGAAGTTAATATGTTTTCAGTTCGCAAGAGAGCTTGGAAATGCCACTGATGCTTTATTAATCTCTTCTGCCCCTGGAGGACAACAGGCAGCTGCTTCTTCCTCTGTCTCTGCTGAATTTCCTTCACTGGAAGTTAAAAGAGACAGTGGCAGGTTAATTCTATTTTGGAGACAGAGCGTTTTTGTCTGTGCCTTTCATAATGCTCTTGGATTATTAAAACTCCTTTAAAACAGGATTTTTTAATCTATTTAAGAAGTCCAATTTTCTTCCTATGCTGCTTCACCCCAGCAATTTCTCTCTCCCAGGAAAACCCAAATTACTCAAGTCTAGCCATTTTTATTGCAATTCTGGGCCTTTTCCCATCATGTCTCAGCTGCTGGGGCAGCACTGCTGATGCACAGCAAGGGCAGAACTCAGCCCAAAGCAGGATGAGGCCGCAGCCCCCAAAACAGGCAGAAACAACACCAAAGCCAAGTGTTCCAACATGATGCTCGGTTGTATTTTCAGTCCATTAATACACATTCATTTACCAGATACAAATGGAGTGGAAAGGAAAGCAACCATTAGCAGGAACAAGGGTACAAAACTCAATTCCAGCAGCCTTCACAGAAGGGATATTCAGTGTCACAGCGGCACTATCGGAAGGGAGGGATGCACGGAGACCTGCGCTCACACCCCAAGTGGAAGCTCTCCTTGTGTGGATTAGTGTAGCTAGAGACATGATTTTTAAAAAAAACACCCAAAAACAACAACATTCCAAAACTGACTTTGACACTTTTTTCATTTCCCTAGTGTCAGGACTAGGGAAAGATGGAATTATTTACGTGGAGATTTTATGGAAAGACACTGGAAGGTTAAAAATAGAATAATCACAAATACTGGAAAATACAACAGAAAGCAGGCAGGGAGAGGAAAATAGGAAAAAAAAAGTGATACCCCAAGAGGATCATTGCATTCAGTGGTCGATGTACAGTTGGTGGGGCTGCTCCACTTCGATACACTAGGATTTACATGCTGGCCTTGATTCACTGCCATGACGTTACGCTCCCGGTTTAAACTGGGATTCTGCAAAGCTCCTGGTTTCAGCAGGATCTCAGCAGTGCAGAGAGGATTGCTCGTTTGAAACCATCTGCAGTACAACTGCCACAAACTGTGACAGTGTGTTGACATCTTGTGGGGCACCCAAGAGATGCCAGCCTCTGCCCATATCCTGGTCTGGAGGCCACTGGCTTTCTTCCCCTTGGCCACCACAGCATCCTACCATCAAAGGCTCTGCTGCTGGTGGAGAGGTGTCAGCTTAGAGCAGCATGGATTTGGGTCTCTACATTCTGCTGGAGAGGGAAATGGCATTATCCTACAGGACTGTTCAGACTTACATATCAGTGTCTCCACAAATGCAGCTCTGTGCCCAGACACAACCCCGTGACTGTCCTTGCTACAAGTGCACAAGACTCGTTATGCTGAAATAACAGCAGCAAACCACATCTGGGCTTGATTGTACAGGGATGTTCCCTTGGAAGGAATAAAGATACTGTAAATTACTCATGGCAGGGTCCCAGGTAGGCAACACCTGCACCGAGGTCCTCCCAGGGACAGCACCAGGACTGCAAAATCATGTTGTGAAACCTGATCAAAAGACAGGAAAAGGGGAGTGTTGGGGGTTCAATCCAGCAAAGCTCACACCAAGTCAGGGGACAAGCTGAGACCAAGATACCAGAAACTGAGCCCAGCACCTTGCAACTGCCATGGAGCACTGGAGTGGTTCTCCTACAAATGATTTTTTAGTACAGTTCTTGCATATGATGACATTTTATCCCTCATTTTTTAAACCATGCATTAACTTTACAGTGAAACATTTATCCAGTCCAACATCTATACAACAAAACACATATTTTAAAGTATCAGACCATTAAAAAAATAAGGAAAGGAGTGTGAATTCTCAAAGTGGCACATGTTAAAGAATAAATTAAAGGGAAAAGAAGCATTCTACTAGGGCTGAACTACAAAATAAAGTCTGAGCCTGGAAGAAGTTCTCATTTCCTATAGTTCTAACAAATAAATGCCACAAGAAACAGCTGATGTTTCTGGGGTTGCTAGTGCTAGAATCCACAGCACTTGTTACAGCACTGGGTATCTGTGGGCGACCCTCTCTGGTTTGAAGGTGTTGAGCCCATGCTGGTATGATGGACTAGAGTAGTGATTGTTCAGGTGCAGAAACCAACTCTCTCAAGGTGTTCAACCTCACAGGCTTCTTAATATAAGAAACAAACCTGTAGCTGGCAGGACCCACAGAGCCAGCTCAGGACAGCACAGCCCGTGGTGTGAATGAGTGGGGTCTCCCTGGGAATGGCTCCAGCCCCATCGTCTGTTTGGGGCGAGCAGTGCTGCATCCATGGGGGATTCGGTGGCCCCACGAGCCCCTAGGGATGTTGGGCACTCTGCTCCATGCTGGGGCTGCTGTGCACACCCTGCTTGCATTTGAATGTTACTAAACTGCCAGTATCAGGAATTTAGCACTAACAGGGTGCAGGAAAGGGATGCTCAGCATGGCACCTCTGTTCCTAGAAAGGGAAGCCTCCTCCCAGACAGAGAGCCAGTGTCAGGCTGTCTGCTACCTCAGTAACGAAAGACCTTCTTAATTAGCACCTTTCCATACAGAATCAGTCAGTTAAATCTCCCTCCATGGCTCTGCTGTGTCACTGGGGACCAGCAGCCATCACATGGTGGGCTGAGTGTTGCAGAACTTGGGTGGTTTTTCCCCACAGCAGCCTGGCAGAGGGGGGAACTTAACACCCCTGAAGTTAGGAAGCCCCAGTAATTAGCTACCTACCACTTCAGAAGACAATGTAAGGATAATTTAACAATTACAAAAACCTTTGCTCATATGAGGACAGGTACAATAAGAGCACTTGGAAGATGACAGGAGTCTTACACTTTAAAGTTTAGTGTACAGGTGGCAGGGTTGAATGCTTTCTCTTGGCTCTGAACACAGATCCGTGTGACTGACAAGGACTCTCTGACAGGCTGTAATTGTTTGAAGTCAGCAGCTTTGTTCAAACTAAAACAGCTAAAAACATCAGGAGAGAAAAGCTCCAAACCTGATGTGAAATAACAAGACACCTTTGATCTTTCTTGATCGCAAATGGTCAGGGCACATATTGCTCTGGCTCTCCGGGGGGTGACCCCAGGTCAGTATTTTTAAGAGAAAAAAATCAAGGGAACATACTTCTGTGCATACAGCATGCCAGGTAAAAGCATCAGCCCCCTGGACTCAAGTTCATCACATAAAATGCTGCACATACACTTCCAGTAGGTGAACCAGACCACAGATGGACCAACGAAAAAGGAGTATAACAGGCAACTGCACCTACAAAACACAAGCATAAAACAGTGGAAACTGAAGGAAGGGGCTGAGACTGGGCTGCCCTGGAAGAACGTCTGGGGTTGTTTCTTAGGTGATGCAGCAGGTACAGAAGTAGCAGGTGCCTCTTTACAGGTCTGAACACAGGAGGGAATCAGCTAAAATGTGATGCCAGCTATGTTTTGGGGATAGGCAGGGGACTGTTGGGATTCTTTACCAGTTAAAAACAGGTGAGACTGTTGGAAGAGCCAGAAAAGGAAAAAATAAACTTGCCTGTGAACATTGTTTCACCTGGCCTTTTGTCTAAGGAGTGCTGGGCACAGGTATAACCCAGCTAGGGAAGGGATCCCTGGATGCAGGGGCATCAGAGGAGCTCAGCCTCACAATCCTCCAAATCCAAGTCTCCTTAGGTGTTTCTCATGTTCTCTCAGCGTTTGACACAGCACTGCTGACTGCCAGGAACACCTCTAGTTGGAGGTGCACATGACATTGAGAGACAGAGCTCATTGCAGGAGGGGAGATAGAGATAAGGGCCGGGATGGTGCCCACCAAACGAGGTCCTAACCCAGGAACAGTAGTATTTTTCCCAGGGATGCTGTATTGAACAGCTGTTGGGCTGCACAGGGAGATGCAAAAGAGCTTTGGAAACCATCTTACAGAAAGGGAAAACAGGACTGGGCATGATGAGTTTTACCTCTGCTTGGGAAGACATGTCCTGCGTGACTGAGCTCAAGACTGTGGCTGGTCTAATAACAAAGCAGAGCAGAGACAAGGCTTTGCCAACTGCTCCCCTTCCCCCTGCATTCACCCCATCTACAAAACCACATCAGCTCAGTTTGAGCGTGGTGTCAGGTTAATGGCCTTTCTCTTCTTTTAAATAGGGAGGAAAGGGATGGAAATGAAAATCTACCATGAACTGCAAGAAAAATGCATGAACTGAGAGCCCCGAGTGCAGAGCTTGGTTTGTCCCACGCCAGCTTTCGAGTTTCTGTCCCGTTACATACGGTGCCTTCCTCTCCTTTGGCTCCGGAGACCTCAGGATTGAGCTGGAACCTTGATCCTCTCTTCGGGAAAGCTGTCACGCACAGTGGGACCAAACTGATGTGCTGTGTGTCTGCAAAGGCCAGGAGATTCCACTGATTTCCAGCACCTCTGGCTCCATCGAGACTGCCCTTTGCCAAGCCTGAGGGCTGCTGATTGCTCCAGCTGTGATAGGAAAAGGTTTTTTTTTTCTCCCAAAGGGAAGAAGAGACCGAAATGCTGATTTGGACGCAAGATTGTTAGTCTGTTTCCATTTAAGAAGGGAAACACCTACACTTGGAAAGCTGTAGGAGGGCCCAAGGCAGCAGCAAATGGCACTTCCCAACAGCGCCAGGGCTGCACAACGTGCTCCGACAGTGTGTGAAAGGGGTGAGATGGGGGGACTCCAGTGAGCCACGGTGCAGACACCCAAAAGCCTTAAAAGCACACACAGCCCACGACTCCTGCGCATCCACAGCACGATCACAATACGCTTGCAACCACAGGATACAGCTGGCAGTGGTAACAACATCGATTGGGATTGAGTTCCTGTCCTAGGAAGTGGCCTGTGTCCTTTAGATGCTCAGAACGTGCCTGAAGAAGTAACTCCTCCAGAGGGTAAACTTCTCATTTGGCATCATCTCCAAGTCTTTCTGCTCCTCTCCTTTTGCTAGCGTCGATTTGCTTCACGTTCCTCCACCAAAATCCCTAAGAAAGGCACCTTAGCTTGGTGGAGATATTTTTCGCAATAAAAAGCTTCCTGAAATCCCATACTGTTCATCAGCTCTCCTGAGAACAAGACTTTAATAGGAAAAGCAGTCCGCATCTTCTTAAGTCCAAACCTCCATGGGTACCATGGACTCCTTTGTTCCGACGGAGGGAAGCAAGTACTCTTCCTCCAGGAAACGAAAGGGGAACTGTACTAAAAACCCACGAATCTTTTTTAATTCTTCTGCTGCTTTTGCAGGATCATCATTTGCTAATTTGGGCTTGCTGATGAAATCACGCAGTTGGGTTAAATTATTCACCTGGTCACTGGGAAGGCATCGAAACACCTGATCAAAACAGAAAGGAGGAATGGCCTGTTAGTGTGGGGGAAATGCTGCAATGCAGAGTTCCTGAGAAACACCAAAACACGCAGTACAGATTCCCCAAAACGGGAGTGACTTAGCAGCCTAAAGAACGGGGAGGGAAGAGGTATGTGCCTATCCATGATGCCACTGGAGCAAGCAGAGGGGAAGCTCCAAGACCTTTTCTGACCATTGCAAAAGCTCATTAAAAGACAGAAGTAAAATTTGCTCCTACCCCGTTACGTTGTGGCTGACTACAAGTAGTAAGTACTGATACAAACAGAAAGAGAAATCAGATCAGATGCACAAAGTCCAGTTTCTTGTTCTCAGCTCTTGCATCCAATTTTACTCATTTCCTCAAAGCATCTCCGAAAGGTCCAACCCCAGGAGCTGGACCTGCTTGCCCTTGCCCTCCCCTGTGCTGCTTTTCCCGTTGGCATCTGCTGCCTCCATGTGGGATGGAGGGAGGGGAGAGGCACCGTGTTCCTCACCTTATCAAAGATGGTGGCATTGCGAGCTGCCGTGGAAATCCACACCTCCTTGAAGAATTTGTCACAGACGGGATCCTGGTGTTCCGGATTGAGATCGGAGCCGCCAAGGACAACCCTGAGAAGACAAGGGGATGGATGCTCAGGGAGGCTCAAGCATTGGGCACTTCCCCTCTTGAGAAATGCCAGGAGATTAGAAGTTTTCCTTGGGACCTGCCAAACCCTCCCAGCTCCCTGCCACTCCCATCCCCTGTGACAGTCTGCCAGCTGAAATGCTGCTCAATTTTCTCCATTTTTTCTGTGCAATAACTGTCCAGATGGGAAATGGGGGGGGGGGAGGGGGGAAGGAGGGGAAAGGAAAAAGAAAAGGAAAAAGAAAAAGGTCTTAGAGAAAAAATGGCCATGTTGTGGGCCAGATGGCTGCTCCCAGTGAAGAAACTTCCATTAGAAAGTGACATTGCCACCCAAGATTGAGAGAGTGTGAAAACGGGATGTGGAGGGGAAATACCACTTGTTTATGAGCTCTGCTAGAGAAATCCTGGAGCAGAACGATCTGTGTTGCCAAGCTGCTGAGCTGAGGATGGGAGTGGCCTGAGGAAGGCCAGTGAAACAGCAGCAAAACTGGGCTAAATCCAGGTCAGGCAGCGCTAGAACTGGTTGGTTTGAAAGGCTGTGGGCACGTGTAACCCTGAGCAAGCCCTGCCTGCACCCCCACTCCCTGCAGCGCTGGGCCAGCCCCACGCATCCCACCTGAAGCAGCGCAGCCGCAGGGACTGGGCAAACTTCCCAGCGCTGTATTCCTCGCCGTCCATCACGGAGGGGACGGTCTCCGTGTCCTGCACGATGATGGCCATCTCGCTGTCCCGCTTCCCCAGCATGCTGCGGTCGTTGATGTTGGCAGAGCCTGGGCAGGGGGAAGACGGAGCACAGGCAATGCCCCACTGCTGCACGAGAGCTCCCCACACACCCTCCATCGCCACCCGCCACCCCTGGGCCCTCCACATCCCTCAGCCCCATGGGGGTCATCCATCAGTAGGGAAAAAACCCAACCAGAGGGCTTCCTTCTGGAAACACAGACTCTAAGGGATGGGATTTGGGGAAGAGGGGAAAAAAACCCCTCCCACTAATTTTTTCAGGATTCAACAGCTCCAGGCTTGAAAGAAGGTTAAATCACAGCCACGTCCAGGCCAACATTTTCAAAGGTTTACTCTCTCTGTAACTTCCCAGATGCTTCTGCTGAAGGAGCCACAGCTTTAAAGGTCTTAACTGCACTTGGTTTGGATACCAAGTTACCTGAGGCAGGATGCGTAAATCACAGAATCCCAGAATGGTTTGGGTTGGAAGGTATCTTAAAGACCATTGCATTCCAACCCCCCTTCTTTGGGTAGGGACACCTTACACTCTACACCAGGTTGCTGTGGAAGACTGTGCCTTTCAGAGGGGTTCTGCTCAAGACCAGCTGAGGCTTTATCCCCCAAAGAGGTTTCTCTCTCCCACACAGCCATCAGAAAGCATGCAGTGAGGGGAAAAACCTCCAGACAGAGCCATAAGAGACCCTCATGGCAGCATTTAGCCATTGAGCCTTCCCAGGGACTGGATTAACTTCAGGAGAGCTAACACCTACAGAGGAAAAATAAGGTAAGCCCCTCTCCTTTTCACCTCCTGCACAGTAGCCCCAAGAGCATTTAACTTCTGTGCCCTCTCTCTTTCATATGTGAAAAGGAGATGGCACTGGCTTCCTATGCCCTCACCACCCAGATGGATGCATATGCTGTATAAAAATCCATCCTCAGGCCTATAGGTCCAGAAAATAGCAATTCAGTGCTGTCCCAGGCCCCCAGACCATCCCAGCTGGAACAACACTGCTCCTGTTTTAATATCAAACCACCTCTGAGCTGTTGTGTACACTGGAGATGGGATCTGGCCCTGAGAGGGTGACAGAGCAGCAAACCTCACCACAGGTCATCTGAGACCACAGGCTGGATTGCTGCTTTGAAGGGGCGGAGTATTTTGAGTCCTGCAAAATCTGGGATTAAATTGTTTGTTGGCAAAGTTTTCGTTTCTGATATAACAGCTTGAAAAGGGCTTCTTTAAAGAAACAGGCTGAAATTCTGCTTTTCTGCTGCAGTGTGGAACTCTGAGCCTGAACTCTCCCGTCTTTGCTGCATGTTCTTATAATAAATATGGTAAGAGAAATGGACAAAATAATATCTATTACTCCTTATAGCATATTGCCCCATTCTTAGGAAACAGAGCTGATACATGACACATGTTGTCCAAACCTTCCAAATTTTACGGCACATTCTGTTCTTTCAGGAACAGATGACAAGTCTCACAAATCTTCCTGCTCGAGCAGAGTTTGATACAAGACAGATGGACAATATTCCCTGCACTGGGATTCTCTTCACGGTTACACACAGATTTAAAACCATTTTAGAAAAACAAATTAAATGACAGCCCTCCGAATCCCTTCCTCCCTCATGATGAATTTATGAGGTTGGTTTTGGTTTGGTTTTGTTTTTTTTTTTTTAAACAGAAAAATATTTCTCGGCAACGAAATGACAACATAGAAAAGCCCATGGAACCACAGCCCTGCACTGTGCATGGGGATGGGAAGGGACTGATCCAGGTACAACCCAGTGGTCCAAATCCCTCCTGCAAGCTCCTGCTCACCGATTATAACCGTGTTGTCATCAGCAATGAGCAGTTTGCTGTGCACATAGATGAGCTCCGTGACAAGCTTTCCTTCCAGCTCTGCATATGTTCGAAGTCCACAGAATGATATGTAGTTTATCCACTTATCTCCAACTGAAAATTAAAAGACAACAAAACCGAGGGGATGAGGGAGGTGGAAGAGAGAAGGAAAAGACCCTCTTTACCTAAAGACCCACATAAATAACAGTTCGCTTTTGACTTAAAAAAAAGGCAAACAGATAATGGAAATAAGTTTCTTTAAAAATAGACTTCAAAAGCTGCCTGTGGGCTCTCAGTGCTGCTCTGATCTGCTGCCTGCTCGGAGACTTCCACTTCAGCGAGAATGACCCCAATCTCCCTGGCACAGCACACAAGGGTCTGAACATCTTAAAATAACTAGACTCTGTGACTGTTTTTCTGCAGATCCTGCAGAAAGGAGGCCGGAAGCAGGTGTTTTGTTCACGCACAGTATGGAAAATGTGTCCTACTTGTGTGCAGTTCAGATTTACACCAAGACCTAGAACGAATGAGGCACTATGCACGCTCCTAGAGTTTGGGTTTTCATGGTACTCTGATTCCCAACAGGGCAAATTCCAGCAGGCGTCCTCGTGGCAAGGAAGCAACTCAGCGTCCTGCCTAGGCAGGTTTTTCCTCTAAGTGTTTCACAACTGCCAGAAGCAAAACCCTGGGTGGGATTCACAGGGGATGCTGAGGGCTCACCGCTCCCAGAAGCGTGACCCCTCTCAGGACATTTTCCAAATAACACAATCCCGAGCAGCTGCAACTGTGCTGTGCTCCTCCCCAGGGTGCTCCCCTCCTCCGGATCAAGGCTGCATCCAGGCGTGAAGTCTGACAAGTGGCCACGGCTCACATGACCCAACAGACCTCTCCGTGGGATGATGGCTCAGGAGGAGGTGGCTCACAGCCCCACGAGTCCAGAGCACGTGTTGTATTATGTGCTACAGCAGTAACAAGACTAAACAACACAGAGGAATAAAGCTCTTACCACCCTCTGCCTTCAGCTGAGCCAGGATTGAGTTTTCTCCTCGGCACATGGTCCTGGAAAGAAGGTAGGCAGCCATCAGCACCACTGTGCCTCGAGGCAGTGGCATATGCTGGAGCAGAACCAGGCAAGGTAAACCACAAACACAGATGCCTCTCAGACACCACATGCAAGCAGGAGAAACAGAGTGCTTCCAGAGCCCATATTTTTCCCAAATAACTGTCGATACATCAAGGACTGCTTATTTCCTAATGGAGCTCGTACCAACCCAGCATAGGAGCTGAAGAGCGTTTTTGCAGTGATGGTAAACGTGTGACAAACAGAGCTGCTGCCCTGTGCGACACTGGATGTGTCTCTGTGTTCTGGATGCGAAATCATGTTAAGAAAAAACATCAACACGTGCAGAATGCCAGGTCAGGGAGTTTGTGGGATTACGGTTGGGCTGGAAAAGCCACAGCTGGCATCTCACTGAGAAACAACCAAGCCACGGGCAATTTCTCAATTTCTTCAAGGACTTATGGCTGTCCTTGAAGAAAAAAGCTCAGGCAGAAGGGTCTAGTTAGGGGGACATGTTGCTTTCCTTCTGCTTGTGTCCCCTGCCCCACTCATCCTTCTGGAGGTGCAGCAGGACACCTGCAAGCCCAGCAGATGAGGGAGATTTCACTCTGGGGAGACCAGTAGTCTCCATAGGCTGACTGTGCTCTGGCCATATCATAACACAGCAGCTTTCCAGTAAAAACATCTTGCCTTGGGCCATTTTGCCTTCCTCTACATCCTGTTCCCAGCACAAGGGCTACCTGGCACTGCTGTGTTTCAGTCCTTCCCATGAGACCTGCTGGGTTGCAAGTGCCCCCCCAGACATCCATCCCAGAGCAGGGGAATCACACTGGGGAAAATGCTACTTCCTTTATGGGGCCAGTGGGCAGAGTTAGGCCAAGTATTGGCCGAAAAGGCAGACTTGGAGACAAATCCTGGTCAGCAAGTCCTTGTTGGATCAGCTAAATGGAAAAAAGTCATAGAATCATAGAATGATTTGGGTTGGAAGGGACCTTAAAGCTCATCTAGTTCCAACTCCCCTGCCATAGGTTGCCCAAAGACCCATTCGACTTGGCCATGCTGACAGCAGCTGGGGTCTTGGGGACCCCCACAGCAGGTGGAGGTGTCCAGGGAGGTCTCCAACAGCCTTGCAGTACCTGTAGTTGAAGTGCATGATGGCCTGCAGGGCGTTCCCCCCGCCGGTCGAAATGTCTCCTTCAAAGCCAGGCAGCAGCGGGATCACCACGTACACCCGGAAACGCTTGTTTTCCCTGCAATGATAGTTTTGGGGGAGTATCAGCCTGGAAACGTTGCATTAGCCTGGAAATGTTACAGCTTCATACAAGGTGAAGTCCCCTTGGTTCCAATTCCCCTGTGCTGACCGACTTGGTTTCCACCCAAGGCTACCACACAAATTTTAAGGGAGCAAAGTGTGAAGCAGATTTCTGGTTTCAGGTTTCATCACCCACCATCAGTACTTCCAAGAGTGCTCCTTCAGGAGGAGAAGGAGCAGATTGTGTCCGCCACTGCAGAAGTTTGTCTGAGAACCCCAATAGCCCAGTCCCACTGATACTGGTGCAAACCGGAGCCTGGCAGAGCACACTGAAGGTCACAGAGCTATCAGAGGCATCACAGGCAGAAATCCCAAATCTAACCTGACATTCCACTGCCTCCTGGTTTTCAGAAGTCAGAAACATCAGAAAAGGTGGAAAAAACCTCAGGGCACAAATGAAACACTGATCATTCGTGGAAGGCAAGTATGTCTGGTACATCAAATGCCACAAAAACTCAGTTCCAGAGTTCCCCCAAACTAATCCATACCCTAATCGTGATCCCATTCAGAATAAAAGCTACAACCACAGCACTGGTTTGGGGCTTTTCTCAAAGCCAGCCTCTGGGTTTTCTCCACTGACCAAAGACAGTGCTCTGCCAGCACTTTCCAGGCATCCCTGGATGCTGACAATCCCCTGTCCTGCACTCAGGAGAAGGACGATGCTCCATGGAAAGGTGCTGCCACTAGATGGCAAACACAGTTTAATCAGCACAGAATCACTTCAGGAGCTGTCTGAGGATAAGCCAGTGTGAAGTTTTTGTTAGAAGTACTCCTCCCTAGAGCAAGCCATGCCTGTGAATTTAAGGGTGTGGGAAATGTGAACCCCTGGGGTACCATTGGAGCTGTGAGGGAGACAGTGAGGATCTGTGTGTTTGTCTTTAATTTCAACCAACACTTCCTCCTGTCTGTGCTGTGCACTGCAGACTGGCTTTAGTTTGCCAGCAGAGCTCAGAAACAGTTAGTGAGGACTTACCCATAGACTGTGAAACTAAGTCTGTTTATATCATGAAAGAGATCTACCAACAAAAGCATTCCCCAAAAAGCAACTTATTTGTCTAAGGCCAGTGTTTATTAAACTGGTTAGAGAGCCACCCATGAAAAAAAAGAGGAAACCAGGAAAAGAACAATATTAATAACATCAGTAAAAAATATTTAGTCTAGAAGAGTGAGAAGTATACAGGCTTCACTAGAGACCTTAATTAACAATTAAACATCTGTGTGTCACCTACGCTGTTTTGCTGGGGCAGTTTGGAATGTGAGCATTATGATAGAAACCATTTTGGTCTGAATTTACTTTTAGTCTTAGGCAATGCCAAGCACTGTGGAGTGTGAAGAATTTGAACCTTATATTCAGTGAGGAATCACCAACATTAAGCTGGCATAAAATTGGAGTAATACAGAAGTGAGCATCACATCTGGAAATGGGTCACTGAAGAATCTGTGTGACTCCCTTCTGTCCTAGACTTTTTAGTATCTGGACAGAATGACACCCGTTACATAAACTTTATGTAACAGGAAAATCTGAACAGATTACTCTGCGAAGTTGCTGCTACCTCAGCAGCATTGCTAATAGCAGGCAACTGATGCAAGGGACCCATGGTAATCAGTCCCCAAGGGCAGGAAAGGCAATCCAGAGTGGCTTCCCAGGGGAACATATCAGCACAGAGATCACAGAATCCTAAAATGGGTTGGGTGGAAGGGACTTTAAGGCTCATCTAGTCCCAACTCCCCTGCCATGGGCAGGGACACCTTCTTTGGGCAACCTGTGCCAGTGCCTCACCACTCTCACAGTATAGAATTTCTTCCCAATATCCAATCTAACTCTGCCTTTTTTTCACTTTAAAGTCATTCCTCCTTTGTCCTATCACAAATACCCTTGTCCAAAGTCCCTGTCCAGCTCTCCTGTAGCCCCTTTAGGCACTGGAAGGTGCTCTAAGGTGCCATGTCCAGCTGCCTGAGAGCCTTGAGGTTGCAATGCAAACACCAGCAACAGCATTTCCAGCAGCACTGGCACCACTCTTCATTTACCCAGGGTGAGAAAATCCATCCCATCTTTTCATCCTTAGCTAATTTCAATTATTTGGGCTATGAATTGCAGCTCACACAGATCACAGGAAACTCCACCCTGTTGTTAATGGCACAGATAACGCCCAGGCCCTCCCAGTTTGAATAGTGCTCCTCTTTCCAGTGTCTCCAAATAAAGCCTGGCTTGTGGGAGCTCCAGTGACCTTGCAGATACCTCCCACACCCCCAGTGGCTGCCTCTATCAGGTTGGGTGCCTTTACCCAAGTAAGGCATTTCCAAGCTCAAGTGCCAAAAAAAGCAAAATTCCCGTGATACTGGAGAGAGCACATCTGGGAAAGCAGCCCCTTCAAAGCTCTGGACAACTACAATATGGAAAAGATAATTAGTGCAAGAATATCTTCCTTTGTGTGTGCTGAAAAAGCACATGAGAGATGAAAGGAAGAAATTTAGAAAGTTTTCTGTGTATCAGTCCAGCAAGATCAGGATACAGTTTTAGACCACGAAATATACATCTCTTAAAGAGAGACTCTGGGGGAACAACCTTAAGCAGGGCTGCCCAGGATCAAAGTGAAGACAAGCCACTACTTGTGGCATTAATGTTATCACGGGTTTAGGTGTGCTGAAGCAAAAAGAGTGCCTAAAATGTGGTTAGATTTGATCCATCCAGGAACAAACGATGGTCCCCTTGCAATGGCTGGGGGCTGTGAACACCCTCCAGCATGTACCAGAAAGAGTTATTCAAACAATAGCTGAACCCTGCAGTCAAATCCTCAAAATGTGTTTGCTTCCCCCATTTGAAGCCAATCCTCTCTATAGATGATTTACATAAACCACAAATCCCAGTTCACCCTTCCCACCCATTAACTTGCCTGACCACCCAGCTGAAGGAGGGTCGGCTGCAGAGCAAAGGTGTCACTGAACCAGAGCTTTAAGGACTTGCCTTTAAACAAGTTCCATAGTTAAAAACACATTTGCATCAGGCTAAGTCCAGAAAACCACTTTCTGGCTGCAAAGAAGCCGCTAAGGAGTCTCACTGCTGTGAACACAAGCAGATGCTCGACTGCATCAGTTCTGCATTGGCACAGTTCTTGCACAGCTGTGTCCATTAAGGTGGTATTTTGCACCACACCGTGGAAATGCACCTGGAAGACTTCCACTGCCTTGTTAAGAACAGGTTACCTGTGAGCTTTAAGAATCCTCTGAGCAATCGCATCGCCGATCTTGTTCCAGACAACTTTGTCATCAGCACAGCTAATAAAAAACTGGTTCTGCAGGAAAAGCAAGCAAGGCCACTGTCAGACACTGCCAGCAACCAACCAGAAATATTTGCATGCTTTGTTTCAGACCAAGAGCAACTAAAGATAGCTGGGTTTGTGTGCCACTGGAGTGGAGGCTTTCTTTAATTATGATTAAATGATATGTGTGTCTGTGCTTGTTTAAGGAATGAATTGGTCCTTATTAATCACACTCCTTAGAAAGTTCATGTAAAGAGCAACCTAAAAAGAGGCTGAAAAAAAAATAAAAGAAGAGAATAAGCATCTCCATTCAGCCAGCACTGAGTGTCACTCTGACACAAGAGATTACTGCAGCTGAAGGCTGAATGGATGAAGAGCAGCCCTGTGAGTGGGAGGTTTGGGCATGCACAGGGGACACTGCAAAGCCACAGAGGGGACAGGAAGACTATTGCACAGGCCATGACAGCTGCTGGCCAATTTTACAAATAGCCTTACAAAGGAGAGCTCTATTTTTTCCACCTTGTGATCAGAAGGCTGCCAGGCTACAACCCATCAGTCTGGTCTGAAGACCACTGAAGTTAATGGAGCTCTCTAAATTCATAAAAAATTAAGACCAAACCACAAGAAGTAGAATGACCCTCCTGATGGAGGCAAGCCATACCCAGAGGATCAGGACCCTCCTGCTTTCCCTCACTGCCACTCACTTCTATGTAGATGTAGTGCTTGCTGTTCTCTATCACGCTGATGTAGGCTTTGTGGATGGACTCCTCATGGTATTTGATGCCAGCTGACCAGTCAGCAGCAGAGCGGATCACCTGCAGGGCAAGAGAATAACACCTTTGGCTCAGTCCACCCAGGACACCACCACAGCATGGCAACTGAATTACTCCAGAGCCAATACTCTTCCCTGGCAGAATTCATCTGCCAGGATTTCACTAGATAAGGTAATACATGAAACATCTGTACTGCATTTGTAATCGGGGGAAAGAATGTTCAGGAATGGCATTAATGCCTAATGTTTTGATTAAAGACATCAGTGCCCTGTTCTGTTGCTGTGTTCCTGCCCTCTCCCACCTGAGCACCTCCAGATGCAACAGAAGTAGCACAACGGAATTTTGTTCCTGCTTAAGGGCTTATGATAAACTGCTTTTAAAACAACCTGAGTTTCCAAGCTTTAGGTGTGCACATCCCATCAGTGACCTGCCCAGCACTTCAAAGCTGGTCTCCAGCTGGGTCAGTGTGTTTTTCCCACAGTGTGTTTTTCCCTGTGCAGGGGAATCATGCAGTCAGTCTGATAACACGGGCCGTATATCTTTGTCCTCGCACTCCAAATCATTTGTTTCTTCTGCCTAGTTCTTGCACAAGCCATCCCATTTGTGATGATATGACTTTTAAAATTTATAGTTCAGCTGCCCACCTTTATTTATTAGTTTTTACTGGAAATCCACTTTTAAAGTAGATCCTGCAGGATCCCCTGGACATGTTCTGCAACCCCCTCCTGCAGTTTTTGTGCAAGAGACCCAAACCAATATGAGAAACAGCCTTTGTTCGTGCTCTATGCCAGGCTAAGCAAGGCCCACAGTGGCCACCATCCTGTTCCCTGCAACCAGATATGCTGTGGCACCTCCTCCTCCTGAACTTTAAGTCAAGAGCAAGCCACACTACGCCCCAAGTGACGTCTTCCTAGATGGAAATGTAGTTTTTAATTAAGTGTTGGCAGAGTATGTGCTTGGGGGAAACAATTACTCATGATTAGCCTCTGTCTTTAAACATTGTCAAGACAAAAACCATTGAAACAATAGCCTTAAAATATCTCAATACAGCCATTATACCAGCACGAGGGGCCAGTCCCAGACAGGACAAGATCCAAGTGCTGAGGATCTGTGAAATCTGCGTGTCAGAACACACAAAATCCTGATCTCTTGGGATTAATCACATGTTGAGATCAACCACTTTTTTCCTTGGAAATCCCTCCCATGGATTTCTTCTAATGCTCCATGTCCAGCTTCTGTCTTGCTCCATGTTACTCCCCCTGTTCCCCCAGCATCCCTGATACCTTGTCCCTGAGCTCT
This sequence comes from Myiotriccus ornatus, assembly GCA_036023395.1. Classification (NCBI taxonomy): domain Eukaryota; kingdom Metazoa; phylum Chordata; class Aves; order Passeriformes; family Tyrannidae; genus Myiotriccus; species Myiotriccus ornatus. Next base: position 4,438,500 of record JAYRBT010000010.1, read on the forward strand.
GCTGGCCATAGCATGGCTGACAACTTTCAAGGGCTAATTAATTACCAGTAGTAAGCAGCAGGTAAGGATTTGGCCCTTTGGTCCAGGTGCTACTTGCCTGAACCAAATGAGTCCTCTTGTCTCTGGAGCACCTCTGGAAGTGGCACTGATGGGTGTTTCTGTTAAGAAGTACACAACTCCTGAGCTAATTCCTTCACCTGGACAGAAGGAATTTTCTTCCACAGGCCACTGAAAAACAGACCCTGCAACTCTCCTATTGGGCTGCTCTCTTGGCCAACAGGAGGGAGCACTCCTTTCCAGCACCATGGCTTCCCAGCACATCATCTGCCTGCCCTTCCCTGCCTTCCTCTTCACTCCTCCACACCCCAGGCTACCTGCTGTAATAGGGCCATCATCCCTCTGCCTCATCCCAAAACAATGTCATGGCTCATTCCAAAAAGCTGGCACAGCATCACTCAAAAAGCTTACGTCAGGTGCAACCTCGAATCCATGTGTGGAGGGAAGAAGAGGTGTCAGAAGGTGCTGGCTGGGACAGCAGAATAGGTGTAAAGTGTTCCAGCTTGGACCTGAAAGCTATTTTCAATAATTTTAAAAGGTCTGCAGCCACAGGGACAGGTGAGGAGGTGGCAGGACAAGGCCACCAACGGCAGCACTGCATGGGTGCAGCATGCATTCCAAGGAACCAAAGCTATGGCACTCAGACACATACACACACCTAGAAGTTTCCTACACAGGCCTTCCTATATCACTGATGTTCCATCTCACGCTTCTGGGCATTTCCCCCTTCCTGTCAAGGTATTTAAAGTGAGCTGGTTCAAACCCAGCCTATCTCCTAGGGAGATCTCCTAGGGAGAAAAGGCCTCACACTGCCCAGCAGAGCACCTCCCATCCTGAGCTGGCGCCTTCATGCTCCTGCCTCTCCTCTCCCCTCCCTCAAGCCTCTCAATAGCTTGTCATCCCTTTAACTTCTCTAACCGATACAGGGATAATAAATGTGATGTTTGCTGAGGGCTAGTGCATAAACCCCAAACAATGTGAGCTCTCACGCAGACTTCAAAGAGGTAAGGGCGTCAGCTGCTGCCAGAGCATTAAATTTTCATTGCATTTCCATCAGGAACGGGATGTTGCCTCACCACGTCACATCTTTTGCAACAGTGGCTTTGGCAGATAACTGCAAACTCTGGAGTGGAAATAGAGAGATGGAAAAAAACCTGGCACTGCCTCTGGCAAATGGCTATTTGACTCTTGCAAAAAGCACATTGCTGTTGCAAAGCCCAGAAGTTCAAATTAAAAAAGATGAGACCATTCCCGACTCCTTTTCCTCCTTTCCAGCCTGTACCTCCACAGCCTTTCCCACACACACTGCATTCATCCTCCCTGCCCAGGGGAAAGCCCTTGTCAGTGCTGTTCCTGCTATTCCCACCCTCCCAAATATCCTGCTCCTCTCCTCTGACAAAGGAGAGCAAAACCAGATGGTACAACGAGGTTGGAATCTGTTGCTGACAGGTCAGTGGTTCGGGCTTGCAGCAACGCTGCAATCCCCACGGATCTTTTGTGTTTTCCCTTCCTCTGATCTGCCCACAATTGAAGACAGATTTGCAAACAAGGCTCAGAAACAAGAAACCCAGCAGCCAGGCTTTCCTCAATCACCCCACAGTCAAGGACAGTCCTGGGATGAAGGATTTTACCTTAGGGCAGTAACTTCTGCCTATAAAGTCCCTATACAGCATCCGAATGAGAATAATATGAGCTTGGTTGTTGGCCAGTTACAAGGATTCAATATCAAGAATAGGAACAATATTGCTCTAGTTTTTCTGGATTAAAAAGCTGGTGAAAGATTTTAGGGTATCTGCTTATTTTTGCATTGGACTGTACCACTGAAAGGAGATGTGAGCACCTACAACCCTCAGCTATGAAACTAGTAAAGGACAGGACTCATTTCCTCCCATGACTGGAGGAAAGAACTCACACAAGGGTGCCCTGATGTACACCCTGGGAGCTCCAGAAAAAGGCAACCGGGAAGGGGAGTTCAGATCCAGGCTGCAGGTGTCCTGTCTCCCCACCTATTTGCATCAGCCAAATCTGAAACCTCCATCTGGAGGAGAGCCTGAGCCACTCATGGACCCGCAGCGGGACTTCAGGGGTGCTCAGGGCACTTGTGTCACCTGGGGACTGATGGAAACCAGGCCAAGTGTGGGCATTATGGAGCAGACAGTCAAAATTGCAGTATGTGCCTGCAAATCCCTGCCTCTGAGCTTGAGGAGGTCACCCAGAAACCATAACCCAGCTGCAAGCAGCCTGGGGACCTGCAGCCAGGTAGGGCAGACAAGTCCCCCTCACTGCTTCCACCAGGCTTGGTGCTCCAAATGCTCTTCTCCACCAGTTTTCCCTCATACCAGGAAGGCTGGTACATGGCAGGACAACATGTTTTCAGCCTAATATCATCTAGTTTTATTTATCTGGCTACATGCAGGGCTGGGCTACTCTGACAGATCTCTAAAAGCTGCAATTTGACATAAATTAGCAATGAGCAAGGTAGTTTCATATGAATAATTTACAAGACAAACCTGCTCCTTTTTTGCTGTTTATGGCATCACTGAGAACAGCCTCTCATTTCCTGGATGTATCAGTTATTTGCAATGCCCCAGAAATGTGGTGGTCAGGCTAGTTTTCCAATGGCTCCCCCATCACTCAGCACAGGTGTCTGGGGCATTCCATTTGAGCTCCATCCTCCTCTCCCATGGGCTGATGCCCTGAGCCAGCAGCTCTGCAGTATGGACTGAAGGGAAGTTGAATCTATGTTGTTCCCAGTCTAATTTCTCCTTTGGGAACTGCTTCCAGTTCTGTAATCAGTAGAGCTTACCTTTTTGCTAAAGCAAACCCCATGATTTGAAAGTTGCAGCTTATCTTGTGGTTAGAATGTGCTCAGGGGACACAAGCCCTATCACTTCCCTGAGAACAAGATTTCCCTAAAAGCTGGTGTCACAGACACAGCCAGAGAGGCATTTACAGCCATTAGGAAGCACACTGATTCCTGAAGGAGGCTATTTCCCAACAGACTGCAAGCATTGGTGTGGAGGTTGATGTAAAACACCCCAGACCCATGAAACAAAATCCCCGTGCTGGCTATCCCTCACACCATGCAGGGAGGAGCAGACAATGCCCTGGCACCCCACAAACCCAGAAAAAAGCATCTTATTTCACTAAGCTTTCCCAAGTGTTGCTGTTTTCTGGGCAGACCACTCCTTACAAAGAGCAAAAGCATGCATTTTTCCTGGTTTTGGTCTAACTTCTCTTACTTCATACATCTTTTATCCACACAATGGTTTTGCTGCTTCAGCATAACTATTTTGACTTTGTACTCTTCAACGAGTTTGTATTTCTGCTGGGTAGCAGGAGTATTCAATACATGCACTCAGTAGAGCTAACTGGGTTTTAAATAGAGGTGTCTTGGCAATTCTGACTGTGAGGATGATTGTCACAAACGAGACTGTGGGCTGACTGTGTGGAACTGCACAGGACCCACAGGGCTGCCTGGCTGCCTAATAAAATGCAGATGAAGTTCAAGGCAGAAAACAACAGCCCCAAGACTCCACTTAATGCTGGGCTCTCGCTGACCGCTGCCCGTCTCAGTGAGGCGTCAGGGTCTGGTATACTGCTCTAAGATCTGAGATAAATACTCAGTGACTCAGTAACCTCAACCCATCAGGCCTTCCTAAATCATAAAAAACAAATGTCAGGTGCTAGACAAAGAGCAGCAGAAAACAAACCAGAAAACCACACAGCTGTATTGAAGTCATTGTGCTCCCACACCTTGAATACTGCATACAGTTTAGTCCTCTTACCTCAAAGGTGGAGGTATAAATTAATGCTTCTCTACTGAAGGAGTTGCATTATTTTATTTTAATTGAGGATCTGAGCACCTAATCTGTGACTTGAATTAAATAAGAATTTGCATTTTATAATTCAAGTTTTGCAGAGGGTCTGTCAGGAATCAACACTTCCTTCTGGGATGATGCAGAACAAGCTGTGAGTATACAAGCAGAAGACCATCAACACCCACCTGGACTGTGGCAGGAACAGCATCAGGCACCTGATACTTCAACTCATTAGCAGTTTGCTGAGATTTTGGCAACAGGAATGGGTAGGACAGGGATCGGTATTTGGGCTTCATAATCTGCGCAGGGGAAAAAACAGATTAAAAAAATCCTTGAAGAGATTGCACCATATCGCAATAGCATAAAGAAATAAAATCCATGCCTACAGAGGGTATGTGGATGATGCAGGGCTGTGTTTATCTCCATGCCCCCAGCAGTGATTCCCACATCCCACCTTGGTGAAGTTCCAGCGCTGGATGAAGTGCCGGGCGACGTCACGAGCAGCTTTGCCATGCACCACGGAGGAGATGTCGTGCCAGGGCATCCTTGGGGTGGTGTATCTGTCAATGAAGTCTATGGGAAAGGAAAGCACATTTCAGCTTCTCAGACAAAGGACAGGAACGTGGAAAAGTGCAGCATCCTTCTCCTCTAAAGTTTCTGGGACACAGCACCGAGAGCCAGGCAGGTGACTTATGCATCCACATGCATGGACCATAACTTCATAACTGGCCCTAGAACCTCTCAAAGTGAGTTTCCTGATTTTTCCTGGCAGCCAAACCAAAACAGCCTCATTACCTCTGGCTTAGAAGAAGGAAAAATATGGTTTGAGACTGAAAAGATATGAAAGACAGTTTGGGGGAATGCCAAGTAAAAAGACTTCCAGGGTGCAAAGGCACTTACCAGCAAAAGGCTTGTCAAGTTGAACCCAGTCTTTAAAGACAAAGTTGCAATAGTCTTTTCCATGCCAGAACCTGGTTTCCCCAAGCAGTTCACCAACACCTGTCTTCAGGCTGCGGATGGATCCTTTGTCTGTCCCGGGCAAACCAAAAAACAAAGACATGCTCCAGAGTCACGGCCAACCCTCGCACACAGCTGGTGAGAGACTCACCATGACAGAACAGCACTGTGCGACCTGCCAGTCCCAGGCAGCTGAAGCTGATTTCTCCCTAGTCTTCCTGTTGCTTTCAATGGATACATATTTTTTCTTCCCTATTTTAATATTTGTTATACAACCAGAACAGGTTATATATATAAGAGTCTGTTACGGAAACAAAAAGCAGATGCTGAATTCTCTATATGCTGGATGAAAAAAAATCACCCTATAATTTCTCTTTCCCCAGTCTTATGATACCTAGATATTCCCATCTGGCAGAATCCACATCATGCATATCATCTACTATATCATATATTTTAAAATACTAATGAACTAATTTCACCTTCTCTGCTAGAGTGTTTACTACTTTGCCTCTCTAGCAGGGTGTATCTCCTCTAACAGAACTAGTCTTTATTAACTAGAATGAGATGTTCATGTTCTCTCATTAAGTATTGTGGGTTTTCTCTGTTTTATTTTGCTTTTTCCAAATAAAAATGTCATCTTTTGATACAAGTTTACATATTGAACAAATGGATCCTAAGTTCCAAAATTCACTGTGATTAAAAATGGTCTAAAATATTGTAGGCAGGGATACTCCCTCCTAACAGGATCCCTTTTACAAAGGACATATTTTTGTGCAGTGAGCTCTTTTTCCTCACTCTTTCAAAACCCAAAAATGTTTGCCTAGACCATAAAAAGTTAACTGGTATTATCTCCTGACCCTGAGAGCAGCCTTCACCTACAGTACCAAATACCAGTGCAGTAATTCTACAATAGCACACCAGGAGCATGTTAACCTGACCACATCTCCAGGTAACCATAAAACAAACAAAACATAAAACCCCTTAGCACAAAAAAACACCTTTCAACACTCAACAAAATACACATTGGCAGCAGCACAAGACTGGGTTACACAAAGCAAGCCCTGCCAGCGCTGCTGTGACCCCACCGAGCTGAGCCAAGCCATGCCAAAAATGCCATGCAGCAGGTATGCACCACAGCTGCCTTGGGGAGCTTGAGCTTCTAGTGAGAGTCCAGGTGGAGCTGGGGAATCACTGACTCGACATGCTGGAGGAGAATGGGTGGGATACACCATCCGGCCAACACACACTCCCTGTGCCAAGCTCCGATGGCTGTACAGTGACTCATGAGTGAGCACGACTGACCACAGGGGAGACTGCACATCACTGCCATGAAGCAATGGAAATCCCTGGTTACCTGCCACTACTTTGTAACCAGTATTTTATAATTGGCAATAAATGCCAGAGAGGAAGGTATTTGAAAGAGGAAGATGTTGAAGAACTGCTCCTCACTCTGTACTGTAACTCGGGCATCTTGGTGAGGTACCACATTGGAACAGGCCCTTCCAGCACCCATCCGGAGATGGAAACAGCTCAGCGCTCACAACCACTCAGCTCCTGTCTCAATTGAGTGTGCTTTCCTTGCTTTTAGTTAGGGGCAAAAGAGGGAACCCAAGTCTTTGTCGGGACATAGGTCTGACAGCAGCCACTCTGCTGTTTCCTCTCTCTGTTTGCATGTCTTCCTGCATCAGGCTTACTTTTAAAATATCCAGTGCAGAAGTTCCCAGTTCCAGTAAGAAGCCCCTTCCTTTGCAGGATGAGAGCTGCTGAAATCATCATATACTAGAGCTATTTCCTCAACTGTTCCCTGCTGTTATTACTCCAATTTTTTGTTTGTTTATTTGTTTGAGGTTTTGTTTGGATTTGGGTTTGTTGTTGTTTTGGTTTGGGTTTTTATGATTATTACTTATTTATGCTGCAGTATTTGTAGTTTCTGGAGAAGGCTCTTCTGCCAGGATGCCTGAAGAGGAGGGATAAGGATGCTGGGAGAACAACAAGCAGCAAAGGCTGATCCTGGCACCCAACCTAACTCTCACCAAAGTTATAATGCAAAACCATCAGCAGCTGAAGCCTGAAGGGATCCGCACCTCTGCCTTCCTCCACTTACCCTCCCGAGGCTCAGCGAGCCCCTGTTTGGATTCACTGTGGTGATGGAACATTTTCAGGTGGGGCCTTAAACTCTGGATTATATTCGGTTGACCTCTAGTGGGATTAGGGAAACCTGCAGAAAGTCAAGATGCTCTATTCACAGCAAAAACACACGTCCACTTCTGCTACCCTGGTGCCTGCTCCTGCCTGAGGACACCTGGCACGGCAGGAGCTCAAACGAGACGTCACTTTGCTGGAACTGCGAGTGACCAACAAGCAAAAGACCAGATTCAAGACTCAGCTGGTCTTAAACCAAACAGATGTAACGAAGTACAAAGCCATGGCTGTGTCCTGAGCTGGCTGCAACCAACGCTCCAGCAAGGCTTCCTCCGGCCAGAGGCAGGAGTAAGATCTGCAGGGAGGGATGGGAATTCCAGTAAATTCCCACTGTGAGCAACATACAGCTTCAGGAGCTGAGGACTTTTTCAGGAAGGACTCCATGCTGGAACAAATGTCAAGCTGATCCTTGTAATTTTAGCACTGAAGCTCTTTTTAATTGGAGAATTAAAAGCTGCATTTCAGTATTCAACTGTTGAATAGTCTCTCCTCTCTAGTAAGTGGACAAATTGGGAATGTTACCATTTAAATGAACTGATTTAAATGTAGGTTAACACTAGCCCATGAGAGGGGATAACCCCACTGAGAAACTGATTTGCTTGCAATAATAAATGCAAGCTGAAAAATTAAAGATTCAATTCTCTCTTGCAGAAACAAACACTTTCCAACAATATAAACTTTAAGAATCATGTATCATGTCACCTGATGGCTCATGACAATTGCTAAATAAAAAAAACACATGGAACCTTCCCTGTGTATTTTGCAGTGACAGAAATTTACATGTTGACTATATATAGCCAATATTCTGATGGTTTAGAAACTCATCAACTCTCCTTCCTTATGAAGAACACATTACCCTAGAAATCATGTGAATGTGCACGTACACCCACCCACCCACCTCCACACGCGCTTTATATACATTGTTTAGTTGAACATCATCACTTACTTGAGTCACTGTCGATGCTGCTGACGCTGTCAGCATGGTGCATGCCGTGTTTGTGGAGATGCTTGTAAATACTGAACCTTGAAAACTTTCTGGATTTTCCTACTCCTTTCATTTTTGATATGTCTGGGGCATCATCAGTGTTTCTCTCGAACATGTGGCTTTCCGGGGACAGAGTTTGAGACTGCAGTGGGACACATTCAGACAACTCCGCTGCAGACTTAAGAGGCAGAAGACATGGCTGTAGGTGATGTTCAGACAAGTTCCCCTTTAACTACAGAATCTTGTGCTTATCAATGCTCAGAAACAACCACGAGCCAAATTTTGCTCTGTGACAGACACACCTTGGTGGCAGGCTTTTTGGGGAGAGCCTGTACTGAGGAGGCACTTGACAGGAAAACCCAGTAATACTAGCAGCATTTGATTCCATGAATTTACTCAGGATTATTACTCCCCTTCAAATTCTCTTCAACCTAGACCTCTCAAATTTTTAGAGATATGTGGTTGCATACAGACCCAGGTTAGCAGCTGCTGAGGGCACAAGTACTGAGAATTTCAGAGCACTATGTGAATGCTTGGTCAACCTTTCTTTTTTTTGGTTGGTTTTATTAAGAAAAGAAAGGTTGACCAGAGAGGTTATGGATACCCCATATCCATGGAAGTGTTCAAAGCCAGGGTGGATGGGGCTTCGAGCAACCTGGTTTAGTGGAAGGTGTCCCTGCCCATGGGAGGGGGCTGACTGTACACAATCTTTAAGGTCCATTCCAACCAAAAACATTCTAAGAACACAGACTTCAAGCGTGAATGCTGCTCCAAGCTCCAGGAGGAGCTCCAGGACAGCTCCAGCTGTCTATGTCCGTGCCCTAACAAGGGCTGGTCAGCATCCAGCCCTAGATAGTCACTCAGTGCTCAGATACTCCCTCCTTCTCACCACTGTTTGTCTCTGAACCTCCAGAACCCAACCCTATGCTCGGAAGGAGACACAGGCTGTTCGCCCTCACTGCACACCTGCTGCGCAGGTGCTGACCATGGCCACTTACTGCCAGGTTGGCCGCTGACACCGACTTCACGGCCGTCATTCGTTTCACGCTGCCCACGTCTGTCAGACGGTGCTCATCGTCGTCCCACCGGCCGTACGCCAGGTCGATGCCGCCCACAAACGCCACCGACTGGTCCACGATGACCAGCTTCTCGTGGTGGGCCCAGAGGTACACAGAGGAGGACACGTGGTCTGGGTGTCTCATCACCTGCAGAGAAAACCCGCACTCCAGCTCAGCATCGCTGCCAAATTTAAACCCCTCCCGGCAGAGAGCTGTCCAGCTTTTTTTTTTGGCTGCTCGAGGCGACGGGGAAACACTGTAGGTGTTAATGGGTGCAAACCAAAACCATCACATCCACACAGACTGCTTGATTACTGAAGCTACTCAATTCCCCACTAGCTGGGTCAGCCATACTGTCAGGCAGGTGCTTCCCCACAACACAGGTATTCCCGAGCAGCAGTGGTTACTGATGTTGGGATAGGTCACACTTAACAACAATTTCATAAGAGGACCTTAGTCAAGGAAACTGTTTCAACAAACCATGCTTTCAGTAGAGCTGTAATAGCTCAGCTTTCAAACACAGAGCCTGCTCTAAAAGAAAACAACATATTGGTGATCTGAGTCACTTCTTTGGTTGTTGCCACCGCACAAGTGAAATGAGAAGTTGGCTGTTTTTTTTTCCCCCCATTTGAAATCGGCAAGTTGTTTGGCATTTGTTCATGAGATTCTTTTTGACATGTGTTTATGGCACAGAAATTTCTATATCTAAACATACAGAGTATAGTTTTACTTTTTTATGTTAGAGCCACTGGACCAACTTTCTGAAGAAAAAGCTATAGAATTTCATCTGGCTGCTCCCAAAACCTGTAACACAGATAGAGTGTATCTTCCAGTTCCACCTTCTGGTCTTGCTGCGAAGATGATGGTGAACGGACGCTTCCCTTTACTGTGACAACTGATCAAGTGACAATAAATCAATTATTCTAGCATAATGTATATCTTATTGCTCCTTAAGATGTATATATCTCTAATTTTAAGAGACTGGATATAGCCTTATCTACTGGTTTGTCTGCCACAGCTCATTTTCTGCTTGGTGCTGAAACAGCAGTGTAACAGCACAGGACGGTGCAAAGCTGTTCATCTGTGATGGAAACATTAACATATCCAGTGATGACTCTCATCATTCATGTTTGAGGAGAAATGCTGAAATGAGGCAACATTCTCAAAGTGTAATTTTCCATCTGATGTAACCCCATTAACTTGTCACATGAAATATGCTTCCTGTGAATTAGACAAATAGTTGCTTTGGCAAATATAAACTAAGCAATTTCATGTTCCACTGAGATCTATAGAAATTAAGTTGTAGTCACTACATGTGTATATCTTCTCAGACTATTCCCACTGTAATGGTAAGAAACACTCTTGCAGTTGACACCCAAATACACTGGGGTCAGTATTAGCCATCAAGAACAAGTAAATGCAAACGTCCTCCCTTACAGCAGTGTGCACTTACCTTGATGTTTGGATGGAGGCGCATGAGCGTCCGCTTGCTGTACTCACTGTTGATCCCTAGGGCAAGCTCCACCTCTTTGTACAGCATAACAAAAATTCTCACTCCTTGTTGCTGTCAGAAACGAAAAGGAACACATGGTACATAGGCATGTCAATGGATACAGCCCATTTCCAAAGCGAGGAAAACCTAAGAGGCAGTAAGTGTGTTGTGCCTGCAGACGGAAAGGCAGACTGATGTTACTTGCCCTTGATTATGCCCTTTCAGACCCACCATGGTGACCCCACAGCCTGGAAGGACCTGCACTGCTTGGTAAAGCTCTTCCACTCCCTGAGGAGGTTTCAGTTTGTGTGTGAAGAGCTGAGCTATGCCAAAGCCCATCAACAGGTCACTTCTACAGTAGCTCCTTTTACACACCCGAGGTGATTTTGCAAACATGATTCACTTCACGTATAATCATGCTGCACACCTGCACTGAAATTCAGTGTTCTGCTGCCTCGTGTTGCCTTTAGGTTTGCCCACAGTTAACTATTTCTGCAGGATGATGAGACCTGTGTGGTCACATGGACAACCCTCACCTAAAGGGGATGTTGCCAACTCAAAACCAGCAAAGAAGTTCTTTCTGCTGGTAGAGGTAAACAAACTCCTGGAATACAATGAGCAGTGCTAAAAAGATGGTGGTTTTTGTGACCATCATGGTATCCGTGGGAGAGTTTCTAAGCACATTGTTAAAGCACCTTCAAATGTGCCAAGTACGCCCCAAACCTTGGAAAATACTGGTCACACACTGGGAGTCTGACAGCATAAACTTGGGACCTAAACATTCCACAGCCTTTTAAATTCCTATTCCCATTAAGCAGCTACTGAGATCTTAGGCAGTCTCTAATCTAAAACCAAATCTCTAATCTAAAACTCTAATCTAAACCTGCCCTCTTTTAGTTTAAAGTCACTCAAAGTCCATGTCCATATGGACTCCTGCCCTTCTACCACAGCAAGAGTTCAAGAGATTTCCCAGCCATGCTTTACCTTCTGTCTCACTGATCTCAAGGGGCAAACTCTGTTGAGCAACAGTGTTATTATCGGTTGAGTTACAGCCCACGCTCATAAACACACACAAAGTTCTCAGCCTTTCCCTTACTTCTAAATTACATATATCACATGGAGAGCATGAGACAGCAACAGGTCTTTGACTCCACCAGGAACTAGGCAGTCATAATGCAAGCTGAAGTGACCCTAACTTGGGGCAGTCAGAGGATCACAGAATGACCTGCATTAGAAAGGACCTTAAAGATCACCTAGTTCCAATCCCCTGCCATGTGCAGAGACACCTTCCACTAGATCAGGTTGCTACAAGCCCTATCCAACCTGGCCTTGAACACTTCCAAGGATGGGACATCCACAGTTTCTCTGGGCAACCTGTGCCCAGACTCTTTCAGTCTGAAGCCACTGAAGTTTGAAGGATCTACCTTCCTGCCTCCGAGCTCTTCCAAACCCAAATGGGGGTGTGCAAATCAAAACATGCAATTTTCCGAAGCCATCTGATATGAGGCTTGGCCAACTTTAACTCTCATCACTACCAAACTAAACAGTGCAAACACTGTGGTCCCAGTACGACCCTGTAACTGGGTGGGTGCACAGGGCTCTCTGCAAGGTGAGGGTTGCAGCTGGAGTTCACTTACTGCCTTCCTCTTGAGGATGCAGTCCAGCCGCCAGCGATTTCCTTCCACAACCGGTCGTTTCATGAAGATTTCTGGGCTCAGCCTAAGAAGATAAATGAGTGGGAAAAAATATAGCATATGTAGCCTGCAAACAAAGCACTGGCCTAAATAATCAACCTGGGAAGCAAAGAAATCAAAGTTTAAATAAAGTGGATGGGAAGGCTTATGTCCCAGAGTGATGCATTCTCCAATATCCTGCTCTTTGTTCTTTAATAACAGAGCATTACAGAAGGCAGGGGATGTGTCCAGCACATTCATCTTAGTATTTAACAACCCATGAGACCAAGTTTAACAGTGATGTGTAAATAGGGAAATTTGGACTCTATCTTTGAAAGAAAGACGCAACAAAAGAAAACCCCAAGGTAGATTTGAAATAAATGTGCAGACATAAAAAATAAATAAGAGTGGGATTTCAGTTTGCCTGGTACTTGGGCTATCTGAGCAGCACAGATTTTTACTGAATTTTCCTTCCTGCCTAAAGACAAAGCAATAGGATCTCTCAACAGGACATTTTATTGATTGATAGCTTTAAGGATTACAAGAAATAATTAAGCAATCTCATCTAACTCCTGCAGAGCAAGGTGACAGAATTTCATTCCTTTACTTTTGTACCAAGCATGGGAACTTCTGCTTGAACAAAGCATATTGCTACATCCTAAAAACATGCTTCTGACAACAGCATTTTTATCTTATACTCCAAGTTTCAGATAAGTTTTGGAACTCCAAGGTACATTAACAATTGTCTGAATGAAACACCAAGTAAGAGACAAGGGGTCTGAAATGGGATGCTTCTGAATTGCCACCTGATGTTGCATATGGGGATCCAGGAGCATTGGGCATAATTGTGGTCACGGTAGGAAACAGATTTATCCCAGAAAATGCTAACATCATATGTAGCTTTCTCATAATAATTTCCACCTAAGAACTAATTCTCCCAGTTCCTAGAGGCAGTGGATAAGAAGCAAGAAGTTCGTTTTACAGATGGAGAAAGATAAGCACAGAGACATGCCCAAGGTGAAGAGGACATCTGAGTCATATCTTGCGAGCCTCCCACCCCCATGGTCCAGGCTGGCTCAGGCAGATTAACCTGCACAAAGGCAGGTTAATGGGCAGTCACAACCAGTACCCAGCCAAGAAACTCTGCCAGAGGCTGTGAGAACACCCTTTCCTGCCTCAAACAGGAACGAGAGCACCGCTCAAACACACTGAATCACCAGTTAAGTAGTGGGCAGAGCCAGGTCCTTCGGCAGCCACACAGCCCAGGAAGGGCAACAAAAATCCCCTCACCCATTATCTTGATCATTTAAGAGCAGACCAAAATCACAGCCCCACAGGATGCTCTCACTGCTGGCATGAGCCTTCCCAAGACAGCGAGGAGTTGAAAGGAGGATTCCATGGCAAGAACACTGTTGGGGGTGTTTGAGCATCTCTGTTCCCTCATATACTGGAAGTCATTTGTGCCCCTCGGGTCTGCAGCGATTTACACTCCCGATGAGCACCTCACACCACAACATTTGCAATTCAGGTGGTGCCTCCACGCAGTTTCAGGCATTTCCACGGAAGGAGACAACCAAGCTGTTGATGTGAAGCATGTGCTTTTGCTGCCAGCCCTCCTGAAAAGGCCTTTGAATACAACACAAGGAGAGGTTTGGGTGTTCTGCCAAACCATCTGGCCACACGGCTCACTGCCATACTGTAGGGCCCCTGAACAGTGCCGCATTGTCGGCAACGCCCCGGGAGAGACAGCTGGTCAACGCCCAAGTATGCGAGTACGAACCACCAATCTGTGATGAAAATCTCCTCCTTAGCAGCTTCCATGGCATTGGCGACATCCTCAAAGTACCACTTTGCATTTACATACCTGCAAAAGCAAACACAGCGTGAAGGTTTTACGTTTCCTCCCCTTCATTAATCAAAGTACGCGGCTGAAGAGAGACGGGGTTCCTCTGTGTCAGTGCCGTTTACATTCTCTCCTCAAAAGCAAACACAAATCTAATAGCGAGAATCAGGACAACATGCAGGGAGAATTCAATGCTGCTATTAGTAGCTTGGTGAAACAGCACAATAAGAGGTTATTAAGTGCCACTTGGCACTTCTGCCAACCACACACAATATTCCTGGATTTTGCTCGAGGTTCAAGCCAGGTTTGTCCCTCAGGACAGGATGGTGGTGTTTTCTCTGATTTACGGAAACTGCTCGGTCAGCGGTTGCTGCAAGGCAGAAGCTGCAGCAAAAGCACCTCAAGGGTTTGCTTCCAGCTAGAATCCAGCTTTTGAGGTGCTTCTGGGCATGCCTTAGTGCAGCCAGGTTGCACTGCAGACGGAAGTATTACTCATGAGACTGCTGTGTGCATAACACCCAGTAACCCTCAGACTATACCCAAATTTGCTTTTGTTGAGTCTGTTTTATTCCCTTTATCCTTACAATGACAAATACCAAACGTGTTCAAATTCCAGTGAAACTTAATGTTAGAAAATGCTATTAGCTGTGACGCAAACAGCAGCAAAGTGCTCCTGTCACCAGTCCTGCTGTTCCCTTCCCAGTGGAGAAAACCTTGGTTTTTTTGCAACTTCTCTAATTATCATCAGTCCCCACAGCTACCGAACGCCACCAGCTCTGTCCATCAGAGCTGGGGTGATGCCAGCAGGTGACAGCACCCACAGCACCGAGTCTCCCATGGCCTTGTCACGCTCCTCACCACTTGGCCAGCGTGTTCTCCTGCACGGCCGCGTACGAGCCGAAGCGATGCTCCGTGAGGAAGTCCTTGCCGTGCTTCCGAATGAACTCGTCTATGCCCTGCCTCCACCACTGGGCATGTCTGTAGCTGTTACACTTCAAAATCAGCGACCTGTAAAACAGAGGACGCGCAGGGCAGGATGCTGGAGCCACTTGTGCTTAATTGGGCTGCTCCTCGCCGTCTATCCGTGTTGGTAAATGCATCTGCATCAGTCATGTTTTATTTAAGCAAAAAGTAAGGGCTTTGCTTTGCTGTTTTGTTTGCAAAAGAATACACAGCACTGAGCTGTTCTGACTGACTAACAGTAATGCACTGCCAAGCATAAAATACCCAGATTTAAATTAATAGCATCAGCTTTGGAGTTGGAGCCAGCTAATGTTGTATTTTTTAAGAGATGAATTTACACTGTGCACTAACATAAAAATATTAAATATCTCTTTATCCCAACTGGCATGTCTTTTGGGTAATACTTCATTGGGATGCAGAAAAAATCCCTGCTTGCAACATAAAAGGAACACAGAGGACCTAGAAAATTACCTAAGCAATTGCTGCCAAACCAGGCTGTGCAACTCAAACGTGCACCGTGCCCTCAGGCCCCAGCAATAACCGCAGGGATGGACAAAGAGCAGCTGAGGCTACAAATGCCTCATTAAGATATTGGCATTAAGATCAGCATTATGGGCCAAATCCCCATAGGTCTGAGCACACCAGCAGCAGCAGCCCAGCCTGAGCCCTGCGGGAAGCGGAGCTGCACCATGAGCCCAGTGCCTTGTTAATCCCTCCCTCCTGCAGAGGAACATCGATTCCCCCTTAAGAAAGCAAAAGCAGACTAAGAGGGGCTAAACAAAGCCTGTTTTCTTACCTGGAGAGATTGTCGATCTGCAACCCATATTTAGTTTCTGTTTCTTTCTGGCCTATCTTGATGTTGAACTCCTTATCGACCAGCAGGACAAAGGAAATGGCCCCCGAGTCGGGCTTCATGTACATCAGGAACGAGTCCTTCACCACCAGCCACCTGTACGGGCACAGCAACCACATCACCTGGATTTCACACCCATGCCAGTTGTCAATACATAAGTCATAAAAAAAGCTAATAAAAAAAGGGGAAAGTGCTTCCATCAAAGCAAGGGCAAATCATTTATGAAGAGGAAAACATTCCCTAAATAAACATACCCCTAACTAAATGGTAAATTTTCTTCTCAGGGGCTAGACCAGGGATAATTTTCTTGAGCAGGAAAGCATCTATTTTATAAACTTGTGTAATGAGTTTGAATTCAGTGTAAGACTTTTAGAGTTATTTACACGACTCCTTTTTACACAGTCTTTGAAAACACAGGTTTGCTTGTTTAACAAAATCAATGAGAACTTCCCTGGTTATAAACCTCCCAGCACCAGGCAAAGTGCAACAAAGATGTCTCCATCCCAGATTTTAATTCAGTTTGCATTCTATATGAGAGTTATCTGACATTTCTAACATTAACTCTGATGTTACGATCACTTTCACTCCTAACAAAATATATGAACAAGGCATTCTGGAAAGCTTTCATTGCCAAGCAACAGCACCCTGTTAGAAACACGAGAGGAGAGATGACCGGCAGGCTTTACATAAATAGTGTAGCCTGAAGGCAACTCTGGAAAAAACACATTTTTTACCGTGAATGGCATTTCTAATTTTTTCTCCCCCTGTGGCGTAGCTGGGGTAACCAGCCCCCTCTGTCCCACACAGGTCTCCATCACCAGCCCTTCGCCTCATTCTTCTGTACACTCAGAAATACACAAAGCAACACGAAACACTGCAAAAATCTGTTCATCCTTGTATCTTTAGTAACAGCCTCAAGCTCCTCTACTTCCAGATCCCATAATTTTTTCTTTCTTTTAGGGTTCTGAGAGTCACCCGGCATCACCTCTCATTCGGTGGCAAAATACCTCCCCTCCCTATCTGGCCCATAGTTTCACTCTTAAACATCCCTCAGAGTATATTTCCAAGCATTCCCCTTCCTGTTTTACCCAGGCAGCTCTACAAGTCCAAGAAGTCCTACCCATGCCCTTTCACAGCATCACCCCACTGTCCACCTCCACGTCCTAAAATCCTTCATTTAAATAACCCTCTCTGGGAAATATTACTGTTATTTGCTTGGTTATTGATGTATAAACTGTCAATCCCTGTGGGCCATGATGGGCATTTGGTGCCCCTCTTGTGCTACTGTGTACACAATCCCACTCAAACACCTCTCCCACCCCATTTTTAGGCTCTGAAGTAAAATGAAGATCCATTGGAGCTGGATGTGCTCCTGTCCCCTCTAAAGCCTGAGCTCTGCGTAACACAGAGATGAGATAACTAAGGGGTATCAAGAGGAAAAGGCTTTCTTTTCTCCATAAAAGAGAAAAAGAATTGGTGACAATTTAGTGATTTGACCTAAAGGAAAGTCACATCTTTATCTCCTTGTACTCATTATAGAGATCTGTAAAATTACATTAAGAAATGTTAGAAAGACTATGGAGAAATAGGACCATTTGTTCATATGAATGCAGGAAGGTTTTGTTGGAAAAGAGAATTATTGAAGATAAAACTAATGACAGCCCATGGGTGATGCTAAAATCCAAAGGTATATAATGCTTGGGGAAGCTCTATCGACCAAGAAACTGTTGCTGTAAGGGAGATATGGGCTATGTGGATTTTCAAAAGGAAAGACTTGCAGGGGAAGGCCATGCTCCAGGAAATGCTCCCTGTATTTTTTTGGGTAGCTGGTAACACACATACTCCCCTACAGCACATCTCCCTGTGCTGTGGCCCCAGGCAATATCGAGACCTAACACAGAAGGTAAAGGGATGAGGACAGTAGGTTTTGTCTGTCTACACTAGAAAGGGACATGGGAACAGCATGGCTTGTGAAAACTTCCATGAAAACACTAGAATTTAACTATCTGCAGTAGTAAGGAAGAGGGAACGTATTTAATGCCAAGGTTAATTGCACCAAACAGCCCCTTACTGCTGCAGGTCACGTCTGATTTAATGCTGCTCTGAACTGGCCCAGAGAGTGTTTCAATTAATTGATTTTCATTTTGTAAATTGAGGAAGGGTAGCTCAGAAAACAAGGCTGGAATATGCCCAGGGCAGTGTCACCAGCCACATCCCCTTCAGAAGGCACGGAGCCACTGGTGCTCCCACAGCAGGGAAAGCTGGGAACAGGCTGGGGGGTCATTACCATTTCTGCCAGCTCAAGGCTGTAAGAAATCCCACTTTTCCTCTGGAGTATCATGTCCCTTCTGCAAACTCCAGAGCAGAAGAAAAAACCCACCACACAGGAGAGTGAGGGGGGAACATCCTACACCACCCTTTCAGCCCGAAAATCTGTGGCTCTTATAAAAAAAATAAGAATCTCCCTCATGTATTTTGCTGCAGAAAAGGACAAAATGAGCATTTCTGTGTGCCCAAGGAGCACGTGGCACCCCCACCTTTTGCCACCCCAGCAGTACCTTTTGGACCAGCGGTAGCACATCCTCCCTTGGCCGCAGCAGTTCAGGCCAGGGATGCGGTGGCCCCCGGAGCGCTTCATGATGAATCCTTCTCTGTGAGGACAGAAACAGGGTCAGGGTGGGTGACATGCTTCACCTGCAGGTGCAGGGGGGCTTTTGGTGGAGGGTGCTTGCTGAATCCCCCCCTCCTCTGTGCCCAGGGATGGCTCCTGCCACCTCCAGCTGTGCCAGCCTCTGTGCTACGACAAAGGGCAAAAATAACAGCCCCTCAAAAGGAAATAAAGGAGATTTAAGAAATGCAGGGCGCTGGTCTATGGCACTGGAAGCAGAAAAACAAAGGGGTCAACAGGCTGCAGGGAGGGAAGAGGAGAAACCCTGTAAGCCAGCCCATGCCTTGCAAAACAGCCTGCTCTCAAAACTATTTCCCGAAACTGTAGCATTTCTGTCTGAGCACTAATAATTTTTTCTATCTGGATGGTAAAATATTCTCCAGTCTCCTACCAGTGAGAAAGGAAAGCTATTAATTTGAACAGTATTTATTTAATAAAGCCATGCTCTTAGTGAATCATAACTCACAAAGATACAGCTCACAACTCACATGCCCTTCGGTCCCAGGTCGTGGATGAATGACAGCTGGCTTACTCCAACAAACTCCATCTGGGAAAGAGAAAGAGATTTCCCTATCCTTCAAACTCTGAAATCCACAAAATACTTTGCTTCATTGAAGTGACTTGTCATGAAGACAGAACCTACAAGATCCTGAGCAGATGTTACCAACCGCTGCCTAAGCATCTTCAAGAAGACCAAGGAAAGTGGTGTGGTTGGGTTTTCAGTTTGTTTATTTTGGATGTGCCTTGGAGAACACACTTCAGGCAACCAGGACAATCAAGCTCAAATGTATTATAGGGACCTACTCGCATCCTCCCTTCGGGATCACTGGCTGAACCGAGGACTCAAGTTTGACACTGTCTGGGGGTCTGTGTGATACTGGCTGGCTGCCTAAATACTCTCTTCCCTCCAGTGACCATCACAGAAGGACTGGAAAGAAAATGAGGACATGTCCCCAGGTCTGGGAGCACCCTATTCCCTTTGACTCTCCTACCCCATGGACACACACCACATGGGGGTTCAGCCCCTCAGCCCATGAGCATCCTCCAAGACCACTCAGCCGGTTGATCCCACTCAGTGCTGCACACACACCACTGCCCATCTGGTCCCAGGAGACAAAAATCTGCAGCAAAGCCACAGTGCGGCAGGAGGACAGCAAGTTCAAATCCCAAAGACAAGCAACCTGCCTCCTCGTGGCTCCTCCTGCTTCAGCAGGAACTGCAGAGGAACGTAACAGCGAGCAAAGCTGGTGAGAAAGCACAGCATGATTACATTCACCTCTAAAAATAGGACACTGGGCCATTTCAACTGAGCAGGCTTTTCTTGGCACAGGAGGACATTCCTGGCAGTCTGCTGGTTATTAGTCCTGGGCCCCATTAGCAGGGACAAGCACCTGCCCCAGGCGTCCTGTGCAGGACAGGGCTCGGGCAGGAGCAGCCTTGCGTGGCAGAAGCTTGTCTGCACCCGGAACTTTTAATTTATTATCACATAAAGTTGTCCAAGTGCAGAGTGGTGCTCAGGGTAGGGTGAGGGCAGGTGTCATTGCCCCTTTAGCCAGGCAATAAAGCCAGAGGGAACCCTCTAACCACAGTAGGACAGAAGATCCTGCCACCTCCTCATGCTCTGCTGCTCCTGGGACCTTCCCAAACTTCTCATATTAATAAGGCCGTGTAGAAGAACAAAAGACACTATTGCTTTCCTCTGAGTATCTCAAGGACACAAAGTAACCTCTATTCTGTAGAGGCAAATTTAATGCCCTGATTTTGGGGTCATTTCAGTCTGTTTTCAGAAAGTGGTTAGAACAAGTTATTCCATGCTTTTACTAACCATCTTTCTATCTCTGCTCTACCTACATGTTCTGGAAAAGTACCGGGTCTGACCTACAAATGTTTCAGCTGTTTCTGAAGTGACACTCAGAGCACGGTGGGAAGCACCTGAAAACCCAGTGTACCCTAAAAGGTCTTATCAGAGCTCCCAAGTGAAGTCTCAGGCCACTTCTTTGCCTGAATCCCATCTTAACTTCTTGAGAAAATGGCTGGCATTCCCCACCAGACAGATCAGAAACCCAGACATCCCTCACAGTGGGCACACACACAAAAAAAGCAAATGAATGTCAAAACCCTTTGAAAACGCTGGCTGGGACCAGAAAACTGGCAGCAGTTTGAGGAGCACTGCATGCAGAGAAATAAAAGAAGCAAAAAGGAAAACCAGGAGGAAAAATTACTTGCAGAAACAGAACTACCACCACATAAAAAAGAAAGAAAGATCGTCTGGCAATGCAGCAACCTCCTCTTCAGCCAAGGAGTCTTTGGAACAGCAATGATGGTTACAGGAGCCCATCCAACATGTTGATCAAGAGCTGGTTTGTAAAATAAACCCTTAAATAAATTACTCCAGTTAGAAGGAAAAATTCCTCAGCGCAGTGAGAAATATCTGATCAAATGATTTATTGTTACTATTATTGCTGCATTAGCTATTTTTGCTGTTACAGAGGCTTTCATCCGAGGTGCTCGTCATTCACAGAGAGACTGAGAGAGGCAGGCAGAGCAGCCAGGCACTTTCATCTCCGTCACACTGGAATTCCTGTGCTGCCCAGCTGCCTCCCTGGGGAGCTGGAATCCCACTCCGGTTTCAGAGCGATCCGCAGCAGAATGTTTTAAGTATGAGACACAGGCCCAGAGAACGCAGCTTCAATGACATTGTTGTAGCAATAAAAAGCAGAATTAAAAAAAGGAGACGGGAGTGGATCAGCTGCAGAAGGACAGGCTACGGAAGGTGGAGAACCAGCTGCAAGGTGCACGGGCCACGGGTTCCAACCATCCCACTCTGCCAGCAATGTTGAGCATCCGTGATTTATGGGAGTAAAAATTTCATAGAGCATCTGCATTTCAGAAAGAATTCAGCAGCTCCACACTGCGTTTTCATTCTGACTCTTGTTCTTAATTTAGTGGGTTAAAAAAATGGTTTGATTAGCACTGGCTAACAATAAAATGGAATCACACACTCTTCAAAATAATATTGTTCAGTAAAATTTCTTACACAAAAGAAATTGCCCATACAACCCCCAAATTTTAAAAGAAAACTGAAATGTCCTGTATTTCAAGGTTTTTTTTTAACAAACCAGCACTTGATCACTGTATTTCAAATGTGCTGTATTTCAATTATTGTACATAACTAAAAATAACTAAATATCTAATAAATAACTAAATAACTAATAATAATTGTTTAGTTATTTAGAAGTAAATAACTAAAAATACTAGAAAGTTGGGCAGGGACCTTTGCAGAGGTCTGCAGATCCAAGTGCAGTATCAGAGACAAACCAGCAGCCACTCACATATCTGAGCTGATCTTACATTGTACTGCTTTCACTTAAGATGAGGTTTTTACTCTCACTTACTAAAGCTCATGCAAAACATTACACACACACACACACACTCCTGTTCAGTCAAATCTTATTTTTCATTTTGCTTAGGCATCTTTCAAGGATGGGAGCTCACACAAAAAATAAGGCAAAGGTCCAATTGATAAAATTTTTATGTGGACTCCAATCAAGCCCTAATGTTTTGGGGTGATATTCCTCCAATTTCCATTTTCCAGAAAAAAAGTGTGGACAATCAACAGACTGAGATTCCCACAACATTCATTTTAATGGTAATTGTCTTGAAGCACTTCAGACCAGAGGTACTATGAACAGGTTTTGGAAAGGGTGAGAAGGCAAGAGATTTAATCATAAATCACATAACCAAAAAAAAAAAAAAAAAAAAAAAAAAATATAAAAAGCTGGGGGATGTACAAGCTCTACAATGCCATGGGGTCACTGTGGACCAAATCCTCAACCCACCAGGGATTCCAGGTCTGCAAAATCACTACAAGCTTCAGCTTGCAGGCTTGACTGTCCCAGTGCGTGGCACATCCTCCAGACAGTGTATAAAGCTAGTCGCTCTCACTGGGAAATAACAAATTAACCACAAATGCAAAATAAAAGAAGTAAAAAAATGAATTGATTAAATTGTGCAGCTCAGATGTAAAAAACATATCCTTGTAGACACAACTGAGCCAAGCAAGCCCTTCACACGGACCAAGGGCTGCACTCCCTTAGGGCAGGTCACAGTTTGCCTTTGCAACTCCATGTCTCACTTTACAAAGAGTTCAGGATTTAAGAAAAAACACCTCAGTGCATCAATTTGACACAGGAGTCAAAATGTGCTCCAAGATTAAGACAGTTACAGCATTTGTCAGCATCTAGGCAAAAGACTTCTCAACCACAGGAAGAGCAAAGCCCTTATTTTGTTCTCAGGAGGACAAATGCAGTTCTGGGGAAAGTGCCAGAAATCTTCCCTTCAGTCTCTATAGAGTATGAGAATGGTGGGGTTGTTTCAGTGTTTTGTTTTGGTTTTTTTTTTCCAAAGGAAGCACTTTTCTCCCTGTGCTTTCTTCCAGCATCGGCTGCAGGACCCTCACTGACACCGTGAGCAGCAGAGTCCTCACTGAATGCTTCGCTGTGGCCAAATCCAGTGGGAGCCAACAACAAATGAGAATTTATGTGCAAAGTGACATCTGGCTCCGGGGGCCGGGGACAGAAGGGCGATTCAGCACAGGAGGGGAGCACCCCACAGCTGCCTGGGCAAGGCAGGACCGCTCGTCTCCTCCCCCGGCCCCCACCGCGGCTGCACGTCTCCAACCACAGCCTGGCCAAAGGATCACCCACGTTCCTACAGGAGCAGAAATGCTCCAAAGTACTTGAAAAAAGCAACGCCTGCCTAAAAGTGACAAGATGGATCCACACTGTAAAATAACTCTCCCCACGCTCTGCATATGCTGCTGATCAAAATTGCCAAGTTATCCCAATCTTGCTTTAAGAACAAAAGATGACTCTTTTCCACATGCAGACTAACACAGCTCTTGAATGCACTGGAATTAAGCTCCACTGCCTGCCCCCGGAAGAAGCACTCTAAGGAATACAGTTGCCTCAGACTAGTCTGAAGGTTTCTGGCCAATCCCAGTGAGCACTTTGGCTCATACAACAAGCAGTGCTTAACACACCGAGCACAAACAGTTTTGGGGCATGACATCCATCTATGAGCTGCCCAACATCTCTACGCAACTGAAATCCTGCAAAGGAGAAGGATATCTACCAAACAACAACAACAACAAAAGTGGAAAAGAAGAACTAGCTGCTACAGAAACCCTAAGTTCAGTCTATATTTCTGGCTTGTTTGAAAATCAAGTGCTCCCAGTTATCATCCTTGGCTCAAAAATGTCACTAAGCTCAGCAGCTACTCAGAGTGTGAATCAGGTTTTGCTGATAATACAAAAGATGGAATAACATAGTCATTATGCAGCCAAAAAAGGGGAAATAAATTACCATTCCCGGGAGATGTTACAGCTGCAACTGACAGGTGAGGAGCACTGAAGAAACATTCGAGGATGGATTTCAAAAGAAATATTTTTGCTTAAAATAGCCCTGAAGCTGGATTTGACATCTCTCCTCATTTCAAAAAGAGTGTTGACTTGGGGAATTAAGCCAACTTTCATCTCCCTTTGGAACTGCCAAAATACCTGGAGAGGTGAAGGGGTATCATAAACACAAACTCAGCATCACTGATGCCCAGTGAAACTGCAGAGAATAAAAACCTGATACAAAACTGCACCGAGGACCACACACAAAGCCCAAACTGAAAGAGCAATTACAAACGTGGAGTCCAATTGTTTAAGTGCTTAAAACTTTAACTTATCATCTTAAACACTGCAGAATTAAATAGAAATCATTATACATGTACAACCAGCTGTCTGGACTGGACTTTCTTGAGGAGATTAATCCCTGTGTTATACCAGCAACATCCAAGACTGAATCATTCACTCTCCTCCTTTGGCTTTCATCATATGACATCATGTTGGAGAAATTAGCTAAGCCAAAATGCTCAAAAAACAGCTGTAAAATGTTTCATCCATAAGCTGCATATCTTCCAATGAATTCAGCATTTGTAAAGTGAATATTCTTAAGGTAAACAAACTAATTTCTACTTACCGTTCCATGGTAGTTCTTGTACATCGGCATTTTCAAGATATTTGACAAGTAGTCCTCCAGCTGTTTCTACAAGTAAAATGTTGACACTTTAGATAAGATGTGGAGGTTTTTCTTGGAAGTTCCTGCAATTCAACTGTCCAGCATGAGGAAGCAACCAAGAAATCAGACCCACTTTTCAGTGTGAGTGGATAAATAAATACATTATTATGTTCTCACGGGATATTACAGCTCAGCACCATAAACAGTTTGGTCACAGGTTGTTTACTGTTCACAGATCCGTGTTTATTCTTTCTACCAGCAGTTCCTCGTTCCTTGGCAGTGTCACTTTGGAGATCAACTTTCTTGACTGAACCCAAGTTTCAGAACAATTGTAAATGCAAAATCAGTCCCCACTGTTTCTGACACACATGAATTAGCTTTGTGAGAAAACACTGCCTCGGAGGCAACTGAGAGAGCCTGTTTAACCAAACCATCAGGTTCATGGGGTGAGGAGCATGATGATCATGCTGCCCTATCCCAAAAGCCATGGCGAGGGCAGTGACTGGGCCTGTCCTCCCCAGCCAGGAGGGGAGAAGAAACCGTTACGGGAGAATTAATGTCTTCCTATCCTCATGGTAAATGGGCAAAGAAGAAATTAGACTGTCACAGCACAGGAAACTGGACAGAGTCCCACAGGACACAAAACAAACCAAAAAGAAACAAATGCCATCAGGACCTTTATCCTTCTCTGCACTGACATCACAGCACTGACTACACAACACTGAGTGTACATTCCCCTGGCGAGAGCAGTGGGATTCCCACAAGGAAACCAAGGTGGGTGCAGAAAAAAGGATCTAGGACACACTTTTCTTCCTCTTTTAAACCAGCATCTCTCTCCTGAAACTTCCCGCGCGTCAGTGGAGCCGTGCATAGCAGGGAGCATTATCTGCACGTCACAGCCACGAGACACAGTCTTTTGGGACGTGAAGCCCCAGTGGCAGAAAGCCCAGGGAAGGAGGGAGCAGCAGAAAGGGAATGATAAGCACAGGCTGAACAAACATGTTTTTTTACAGAGTTTTTTTTCCCCCCTTGCAAACAGCAAAGCTTCAGTGAAGAGGTAGGAAGACATCCACCCTCTCCACGGAAGCGCCCATCTGTTAACATCTGATGAAGTTACACAGAACACGTGTGCCTCGGCTAAAATTACCCATGACAGCACAGGGAGCCTGGCTGTCAGCTCCTCTTTCAGAGGGGGACAGGACTGAAATCCCTCAGATTTTGACGGCCTCGGGGCTGCCTCCATCACGCAACTTGACTCTGCAAACTGCCTCTTCTATCTTTGAATCAGAGCAGGTGGGAGGAGAGGAACCACCACTCCCAGCATCGTGGTTTTCCTCAACTGCAGAGGAAAACTTTGCCCATACGAACCCCAAGAGAAGCATCCGCATCACTGCACAGGGCAGAACGTGGCATTAAAGCCAGGCTTGTCAAAGCATAAGTTTGTCAAACAAAATACTTTAATGGCAATAAACAAGGGGTTTGATAGTGTGTGGCTTTGCAAGCAACCTGCCTGGCACCTCTGCACCTCAGAAGCCCTCCCAGAGCATCCCTCCGGCCCCCAGGCTGAGCTGGGCACTCACCCTCCTGCTGGAGAAGTGCTCCTCCCGCACTGTGCTCTCCGCGGTGTGCGGCAGACTCGGCATCTGCCTCGGCTCTCCCCTTTTGATGGATTGTCTTCTCACCGTGTGACTGGAAGGAAAAGCAAACCCCAGCATCAGGTCTCAGTGCTGCAAGCGTGTGCACCTCGACACGTAACCCCCCTTCTGTCATGCTTTTACTTTTCCTATATTAACTCTTAAAAACTGAGATGGGTGGGCAGGACAGCAAAAAAAACAAACAAAAAAAAAAGCCAGTGTGGACTCATTGAAGAAGGCAGTGTGCTCCAACTGGCTCACAAAAACACGACACAGAAATATCAGAGTTTCATTTTTTGAGGGCCACATTTTGCCCTCAGAGAGCCTACGCCCTATTTTTAGGGCATTAAGTTTCTCCAGCACTTAACCTCTCATAATTTCACCTTTCCTATCATATCCCAACATTTCTCCACATCAGGAGGCTCTTGCTGTCCTGGAGCACTTCTCTTCACACTTCTTTTCTCTTTTCCTTTGTATTTCTAGCCACCCTGAGCACCAAGGCCAACCTGGGCATGGCTGACCACTCATGCCAGGGACCCCCATACCTTCAACATCCAGCCCACGCTGTCAGAAAGCCACAGCACACCAGCAATTTCCATTAGCTTTAGCACAGCCAATCCCCAAGTTCAAGGCAAATTCAGCTCAAAAGCTGGTGACCCGAGAGACAACGTTTTCTGCGTCAGCAGAGACATGTTTGCATCACTTAGATTATAGCTACTGAACACATAGATTAAATATTTTTATTATAGTTAATAAATATTTATAGAGACTGAATTCTTCTGTCCTCTCCTCCCTACAGCAAAGTAAATGGGATCAGTGAAACCAAATGGATACATTACTAAAAGAAATAGATCCCACCCTCCCAAAGCCCACTTTGTCCTCAGGGATCCACACTCACCTCCTGGTAGGGATAGGGATGCGCACGAAGGCTTTGTATCTCAGTAGCTCCCTGTGAAGCTCCTGGAAGTGCTTGAACTTCCTTTTCACCTGCCAGGTGAATTCTCCATGGGTCAGCTCAATGGTGTAAACATTGGGGCTTGGTACCTGCAGAGAACATCATACAAGGGATGAAGCTCTGAAATAAGTACTTTTCCTGCAGCTGCTCATCTGAAGAGCCTTTATTCGATTTTACTTAAGGATCATTCTGTCTCATGATTTCTTGTTCTGCTTTATTAGATTTTATACAGACAGGTAACCTTCTCAAGTGTTTCTGAGGCGCAGGCATTCCTCCTTCCTCAGCCAGTGAACAAGCAAGCACAAAATCAACCCACAAACAGCACTGTAACACAGTTCTAACCAAAGTGAACGAAATTTCTGGAGGTTCTGACCTTCTTAGTGGAAGTGAAGCGTTCAACTTCCAACACACGCACTCGGACAGGACATCCCGTGAGGTACGTCTGCGTGCCCGGCTCCTTGAACCCATGGGTGTGATAGATGGCAGAGAAGGGAATGCACACTGCAAGGACCACAAAACTCTGTTAGCTCAACAGCCTTGTAATGATCCACGAGGGCGTGAAAGCCAGCAGACAGCTGCAGTGCTTCAACACAGGAGCATTTACACAGCAGCATTAATTCCACTAAAATATGCCAGGTTATATTTCAGAGACCTCTAAGACAAGCTTTCACAGAAGGGGCTTGACTTGAAAAGCTCAAGTTTTAAGAGCCTCCTGGTTCTAAACCAGGGTCAGTGGCTGGGCTTGGCAAGACCCCTGAGGCTGTACCCCACCTGTCAACAGATTATTAAATCCAGGCAGGACATGGGGTGAGAAGGTACAGGTGTCAACTCACCGGTGTCTTTCGGGTCATTTAGCACCTCTGAGTCGACCTCCTCCCCCTCCACATGGAGTTCCCTGGTGTCCAGGCTCTCGATGATGTTGCTCATGTCTGCAGCGATCTTCTTCAGCGTCGATGTGGCTGCATGGCTTTCGGCTCTCAGTGACATCTCCGGGGCCCGCGCTCTGGAGCCGCGGGGCGCTGGGGAGAGGAAGGGACAGGGCTGTCATCACCCCTTTGCTACACAGAGCAGGGGCTCAGGGAAACCACTGGCAGCATGAGGCCCCCACATCCCTCCAGCCCCTTACCCGCATTCATCCCAACTATCCCCATCCTACACGCCTGATGCAAACACCCAGCCCTTCAGCTACAGGAAACCACTGCCCAGAGCAGTGAAAAAGTACAGGTAGCTTCAGGCTGCAAGAGAAAGTTTCCCCCCAAGCCAGTGACCGCAGGACTCATACACTCTAGTTGTATTTTTAAAAGGAATATAAGTAATATTTCACTTTCCAGCTAAAAACACCTGCAGGGAGTTGGCTGTGGTTTAGGCTTACCTTCATTCATTTATTGATTACAAAAGGAAAGCAAGGAAGTTTCTGCATCAGCTCACCTCATCATCTCAACAACTTCTGCAATAATGACCATACACCCGAAAAAGCACAAACCATATCAATTCCTGGCCAAATCCCAGACTTAATGCACAAGGCACTGCGTTTCCCAGGTCAGGCTGCATGGAGGAACAGCTCACTCAGAAAATCAGTAGGCGTTTTTGTTACACGTTCTTCCTTTGATTGAACTAGTGACACAAACTCCAGGCATTATTAAGATTTCCTCTATTTCTCTGCACCCTAACCTCCCACGGCTCCCTCCTCTCAGCAGGCTCAGAAGTTACAGCTATAAATATTCCTCTCTGGGGAGCAGACTGGGATTAGGGGCATCCTGATGCCCACAGGAAGCCTGGGGAGCAACAAGGTGGACACTCCACCTTATCCTTGTGTCACCCCTCCAACAGCCCAGGTGGCTGCAGGACCAGCCCACGGCCCCTTAGTGATGGGGAAGGGGGAAGGCTGCTGCCTGCTCAGGGTGCTCAGGCAGTGGCACCTGGAGGTGTTTAGGCACTGATGACTACAGCACTGCCCACCTTTATTGCCACCCAGCCATGCCAAGAGCCTGAGTAAGGACAAAAACAGGGAAGGAAGAAGAAAAAAAATAAGGAAACAAAAAAAAAAAATCGATATGTGAGGCATGTCCACCGAGACTGGCACAAGCTTTTGGCACCTGTGTGTATTTGTGAACCCTCCTCTTCCTCCTTCTCTTCCAGGCTCTGCAACTCGCTGTGGGGCTGAGGAACAGCCAAGCTCCAGCTCTTGGGCATCTCCATGATAAATAAGTCCCTTCAGTCTTTGCCCTGCTCTGCAATAAATGTCACAGCTCCACTGAAAAAATATGGACAGGACAAACTGGCAACATTTTACAGCAGTCAATACAAGGATGCCCATTTATACTCGTGGAAGCTCTTACATTGTGTTAAAGAATGATTTTTAAAAGAAGTGTGACATTTCTGAAGTCAAATTCTGCAAAGAACACTGTGCCATTATTCTTGAGTGAGCTCCATAGCAAGAGCTGGGTATGCCGTAACTTGGAAATAATTTAACATTTTAATAAATCATGTGTTTAGCTGCTTTTGAAAGGACATTCTTTATTATTGTTTCCTCTTGAAGCAAGTACATTATTTTATTACTACATAAGGCTGATATCATGTAAGCCCAGAAACATGTTAAAAGCAGCTGCTTTCAGAAAAAAAATAATCCATTTGCACGCAGACTTGAATCAAGAAAAAAAGGGGTCAATCTCTTCTCTTATACCAAAGTAAATGCAGAGCCAACAGCTTCATTTTGGGAGTGAGAGCTCTGAGGGCCTTGGTGGCTCTGCCACCTGCCACCAGTGGCAAGGAATGCCACCACAGCACAGAAGGCTTTAGAACCAGACTGAGGGATTGTTGGGCCCCCAGGTCACTTCAAGAAATGCACCTGAATAATTCAAACATAAACCCACATGTGTACACTCCTGGGTACCTCCTTCCCCCATGATACACTGAACCGTGGGACAGTGTCCTGGTTTTGGCTGGGACAGAGTCAGTTTTCTTCTTATTAGCTGGTACAGTGCTGTGTTTTGGGTTTAGGATGAGAAAAAAATTGAAAACACACTGATGTTTTAGTTGTTGTCGAGACCTCCTTCCCCTAAGCCAGGAATTCCCAGTTTCCCCGCTCTGCCAGTGGTGAGGTGCACAAGAAGCTGGGGGTCAGCAAGGCCAGGACAGCTGACCTGAACAGTACAAAGGGATATTCCACTCCACAGAACATCATGCCCAGTATATAAACTGGGTGGGCTGGAAGGGGCTGATTGCTATTGGGGAACAGGCTGGGCATCCGTCAGCAGGTGGTGAGCAATTACTGGATTGTGCATCACTTGTTTCCCTCAGGTGTTATTCCTTTCTCTCTCTCCCTCTTTCATTATAATTATTAATATTATTAGTAGTATTATAATATTTTATTTTGTTTCAATTATTAAACTGTTCTCACCCTAGCTGATGTTACCCACTTCCCTACCCAGCCCACACAGCTTCCCCACAGCAGGAATCTGGCACTAGCACTGCCTCACACCTCCCTCGCCACCACTCCATGGAAAGGCAGTTCCCCTGTTGGAAGCTTTACACTTCTATTCTAACAACAACACTGCAGGGGAATTGAATTATTCAGAGAGCATAAGGTACATTTTCATTTTCTTCTAGCAGTGAAGTCATTCCACCTGATATAGACTGGCTTTGGATGCTTGATTTTCTCCCTGGAAAGCAGGCATACACAAATATCATTCCCAAGGGAGGCCACAGAGGTTTTATTTCCCAAATAACCCTGGGGGTGGCAGAGGAGAGCCCAGAGCCCTGCTCTGCACCGACACATACAATAAAATCCTATTTTCCACTCAGCATTTCAGGCAAAGAGGTTTTTTTGATCATTGCTAGATGGAAATAAAGCAGCATCTTGCTTTGTATTCCTTCTGTCTGTATTCATGTTTAGAAACAAAACACAGTTTGTTTTTTTCTTAGTCTGAAGAAGCTTTTGCTTCATGGAAACTTAATGCCCTTTCCAAAAGAAGTTTTCCACAGTCCAAGAGAGCACAAGCCCAAGCACACTCTGTACGTGCCGTGCCAGCAATTACATTTGAAGGAAAGCAGCAAATACCACATCAGGAGGGCTGAAGGAAGAGCACACGGAGAGGACCCAACAGGGAGAGGATGTACATCCTCCCTCCTCCTGTTCCTCCTCCTCCTCCCCTCCCTGCCGTGCTAGGTACAGCTGGGCTCCTCGTCACATTAATTGATGCAGCCAGTTAATGGATAAACAATTAACCAGTGTACACAGTGATTACTTGCCAGGGACCACAGCAGGGCTGCATAACTCAGGATTTTTTTTTTTTTTTTTTTTAAGCTGAAGCAGTTTTTTTACCTTGCTGGCACAGGCAAGTCCTGGGATAACGCAGGGTCCAAACTCAGACAGACCTGAGTCAGCCCCAGCAGCAAGATTCCCCCCATAGAGATTAGAGCAAGATTTTGGGGTTCAGAAAGTGTGACTTCTTCAGCAGCCCCATGAACTTGGGCAGAGGACAAGATCCCCATCACAGTCAGCTGCATCAGAGCCAGAGGGCACAGGGCAAGCTCAGTCCTGGGCAGAGAGGACAGCACTGGGGTCAGTTGGAAAGACAGGACATAACACGCCCCTCTGAAAGCTTCTGCAAATTGCTTTATACAGCTCTGCTCTGCAAGAGCTATTTAACCTCTTGGCCAGAGTTTCCATGTGGACACCGCCTGCATTCCCATGGGCAAGCTGAGGAATGCTCCAGGGTTAATCTGCAACTGGTTGGGCACAAACAGGCACCACACACGGATATCCAGGATTTAACCACAAACCAGACAGGCTACATCAAGAAGGCCCTGTCTATCCAGTGCCACTCACTGCTCACACTAGTGATGGACCAGAGAACAGAATTATAAACCTGCTGATACTGTCAGCTTTGGAGACTGCAATTACATGCATGTCAGAGAGAACTCAAGTAGCAGGAGAGTGGAAATAATAAAGAAATTCATCAGAAACAAATGCTGCATTTTAGTATTTGGCTGTTGCCATTCAGGATAGAAAATAAGCAGCATTTGTTAAAGGAAAAAAACAAAAAACAAAAACAACAAGCAACCAAAACCAAAGAGAAAGACCAGGGTTTGACTGAATCAAGAACCAGCAATCTGAACAAAGGCAAAACTTGTGCCAAGATGCACAAACAGGAATATTCCCTGCGAGCCAAAAAGGAAGATACGTTGCAGAGAACAGAAGAGTCAGATCTAAAGCATTTGACCTGTGAGAGCAGGGTCAGTACTGAGAGCAGGAAGATAAATGTGACACAGTCTGCAAGCCTACAGAAGGCTGCTGTGAGCAGGGTGGACAAGGGAGAACTGCTCTGAATTAGAATCACAGAATTGTGGAAGGATTTGGGTTGGAAAGGACCTTAAAGACCATCCAGTTCCATGGGCAGGGACATCTTCTACTAAACCAAGTTGCTCCAAGCCCTATCCAACCTGACCTTGAACACTTCCAGGGAACAGCTTCTCTGGGCAACCTGTGCCAGGGCCTCATCACTTTCACAGGGAAGAATTTCTTCCTAATATCTAATTTAAATCTGCTCCCTTTCAGTTTAACTGCTGGCTTAAAGCAGAGATGAGGGAGAAACCTCTGTCTACTGGTAATGACATGGGATTGCCCAAGGAGGGGTTTGCAGACTCCCAGGGCTGGAGGAGGCAGGGGCAGAGGAGAGGGAACAGTTGCACCAGCTCCATTTCAAGACCCTCAGATCCCAAAAATCCAAACCTGCTGGCCTCAGCAGACAGGAGCTGGCACAGTAACCTTCATTTGAACAGAGGGAAGGTGATGCTCCAGCTTCATCCATCATGAAATCTGCCTGGGCAAAAGCAGCAAGAAGGAAAAACCAACCAATAAAGTCGGCAGTAAAGGAAAACTTCAGAAAGTATGAACAGACAAGGAAGAAGGGAGATGGTAAGAAACTGAAAGAGGAAAAAAAAAAAAAAAAACAGACCAAAAACCCCACAAGCACTGCTGACACCGCCTTTGTTCAGCCTAATTCTCAGATTAATTATTTCTTCTTATCAAGCACCACTTAAGCTCTCTGCCTCCCGCCGCCAGGCTGTCCCCACAGCACAGGGGCCCCAAACCTCTTGAACTAGTAAAACATATACACTGGAAATAGTGACTGCACCAAGAATCAGCCAAGATTTCAACTACAGGGACCATGACTATAAAAATCAAAATTAACTACATTAATCCCTAAGCCCTTGTGAATACATTGCAAACCCGTAGCTCAATCCTGCAACTTTGCAAACCTGGTATCCACTTCTGCTATTTGCCATTTTGGTTATGCTTTAACCCCAAGTTATTACTTCGGGGATCATATGACAACCTCAGCTAAAGAAAATGCTTTTCTACTTGTTGCACAGGACAACAAAAGAACAGACACGGAAACTGGAAGGCAGAAAATACATATTTTAGTAAATATTCATGAACAGTTCTGTATTTTGAAGTCATTCACGTCCTGATGTGAAAATGTATGCGGCTGGTAATAGCACAGACTACCTAAAACTTGGTCAGCCTAAGTTTATTCTGTATCGTGGCAGATCTGCAAGAACCTCAGATAATCCCTGTTCCTTAATGAGGCTCTGATGCTGACAAGCACCACGAAGAGCTATGAAACCCAGAAGCCTTCATTTGAAAAAGAGGGGAGGAGGGAAGAGAAAGTACATCCAGGAAAAACAGACATTTCCTGCCAGTGCCTCACAGGGTTTGATGCTCAACATCAACTCCCATCCCTATGGTGAGAAACGCTTTAATCCCTGAAAATTACCCTCATTCCAGTTCTCATGACATCTCTCTCAGTACAGTGACCTTTTGGCAAGGGCTGTGACAAGTGACCTCTGTTCCCATACTTGGTTTTGTCCCGCGGGCAGCAGTGCCGGTGGTGGGACAACACAAACCTCCCAGGCTGCATGGACAAAATCAGACAGGCTCAGCCTAAAACTGGGCAATGAGATGATGCTATTAAAAAGAAAAAATCCCAACAGTCAAAACAAAGCCCAAAGAATTTGGGCCATGAATTCTCTCTCTGCTGCTGTCAGGAGCCTGGGTGCCATACAAGCACTGACAGCCCAGATGAGATGCCAAGGAAATCCCATGCATGATGCCCTCAACAGGGCTATTTGCTCTATATAGTGGTGATGAATATTTTCCATGTAAATATTCCCTATTTATCCCCTTTTAAACCTAAAAATAGCTTTGGACCACTCCTACATGGAGAAATACCCTCAGTTAACAAGGTGAGGTGTTATTTGCATCCCCCAGGAGAAGCTGGGCTTGTCAGCACCTCAGATTTACACCTTGGCACAACTTCCTTGCACAGCCCTGCGCAGGAGTTAGCCCTACCCAAACCCAGAGGTGTCCCCCAGGCTCAGGTCCCAGTCAGCACCTGCAAAGGGGGATCCTGCTTTTTCAGACCAGGAAAACCCTGTACCCATGACAAAGCAAGAGAAAATGTGCACTGATTTTATTTTTCCCCTACTACTTAAGCAAAATCTCAGGGCTCCTATAGGTAATATGTTACATTTCCTAAGTATGAAATTAAAGACAGAGGGGTTGAAAAATGCTCAGTAATGCCTTAACCCTGTTCTTCAGTTCAGTACATGGAAACTATTCAGCCAGAGGAGCAAGCAGCCAGCATGGCACACGCAGACGCCTCCTGAAAATCTGCCCTTCTGGATGCTCACACTGCAGGGACAGTGCAAGAGGATAAGGGTTTGTTTTTCAAAAGACACAAAACAACCCTTGAATAAGACCCAAAACATTGCTCCCACTCTGGAGCTGGGGAACTGAAATACAAATCCAAATCAACAGTAAACACTATGTTCAAACACCATCCTGACCTAATTTTCTTATCTTTAGCCCAATCCTGATAAAACCAAAATATTTCAAAACACTCTTTCCAAAACAATCATTCCCACAAAGTGCCTACATATTAATAGTAATACCTCTAAAAGCAGAAACCAGTTAGTGCTTTCTGCAGCACAGTTCCCTGGTTCTGCATTATTGATTTCCAGAGTCCTTGCCATGTGAGGCTTACTGCCAAGCCACCAGCCTGCCCAGAGGAAAAGCAAAGTCATAGGAATCCACATGGCCTGTTTGCAACAGGGGTCGACATGCTTCAAGACTGGGATTTCCTGGAAACAACAGGTTAATCTTTGGAAGTCCCTGCTGCATTAACCATACTGAGCAGAGCCCCTTATCCCTCTGTACAGGGCTCTGCAGCACTGATCCCACAATGCTCCTGCTAGAGAAAAGGGAACAGAAAAACAAGGCAGGTCAAGGGAAATTATGAGGAAAGGTACCGGTCAGCACTGTCATCGTGTGGTGACTAAGCCATGGCTGAAGTCAGAAAACCCCCCTGTGCTGCGTTTTTCCCCACACCCAGGCCCAGCCTAAGCATCAGGCACCTCCCAAGGACTCAGTTTATTTGCTTTACCAAACAGCAAAGGGAAAACATAAACATCCTTGGGTGAGCAGTGGCTGCTGATCTCATGCTGATGTACTGGTTGCTCTGGCTCCTGCTCTCCCAGCACAGGGTTCCCGCTTCCCCTGCCGAGCAGCACCCCAGGAATACAGTACCCACTCCCTGGGGTGCCACGGGAAGTGCAGCCTCCCCAGGAAGCCGATCATTAGCTATTTATTGGTAATTAATGCTGGCCCTTCACATACTCATTCATCACCATGTTTTGGATTCCTCAGGCAAGGACAAGAGCGTTTAAGCAGTGCTTGCAACTCGGGTTGGGCATCCTCCAGGGATCACCATGAGCCCTGCACTGCCTGATGTGGTCATGGTACACACCTGGCACCCCTAAACTCAGGAGTACTGTGCATAACACCCTTGAAAGCCAGGACAGGGGATGCCCAGAGCCTCTGGCACCCAGTTACCTACTCCAGAAACCCACTAGCACTGTAGGTACAGGCAGGCAAAGGGAACCAGATGACAGCACCTCGGGTATTAGCTCCACCTCAGCATCCCCATGCAACGGAGATGTGGCCAAGGGAGTCCTGGGCTGAGGCGAAAGAGGGGCTGGGTAAAGTATCTATTGCAAAGAGCACAAACAGCAGGAAGGCCAAAGGATGCAGCACTTCAGGGTGCTGACAGCCATGCAGAGCTTGGCAAGAGGCAGAGACTACAAAAGCTTTGTATAAAATCCTAAAAGCGAATAGCTTGCCAGAGTGATAGTGTAATGCACAGGACTCCTGGAGTGACCATCTATCTTCCCAATCATCAGGGATGACAAGGAGCACCGCGGTGCTCCCGGGATGGTGCACATTGCTGCCGCTTTTATGTATAGTTGGACATGTCACATAAATATAGGACATATTTTCATGACCTAAACATATAGATGTCTAGAGGGCTGCTGTCCTGTACACATCACTCAAAGCTATTCTGGTATCTCCCAGTGCCACGTCTGCTCCAGCAACCGGCACCTGCCAAGCCACAATTCCGCAAGGAATTCTGGCAGCTCGGAGACAAGAGGGCACGCTGGAAGGCAGCCCAACACCTCCATCCCACAGCAGGGTTAGGTGGCAGCTGATAAATGCAAACACAGACCTTCACATAACTCTTACCAGCCAAGCTAATCCCAGGGAAAGCACTGCAGCCTGTGCTCAGAAGGGATTCAGTGACTGGAATAGGATCTCAGCCATCGCTCCCAAGCCCTGCATGGGCACTTGCTCCTGGCAGCAGCTCTAGATCATGGAAGAGTGCAGGTCAGAATGTCACCATCCCTGCTCCTGCTGCAACCTGCTGCTTATTGAACAGATCTCCTTAAGTGGGAACATGACTTTTCTCCTGCTTTTTCCACATAAAAGCACATAGAGGTGCTTTTCGTTGTCCCTTTCTGTCACTTGCTTAAAGAAGTAAGAAATTTCTGTGGGTATCACAGCAACAATGAGTAGCAGATACAGACCATATATTTTTACTAATAGCTAATTGCTCTAATAAAATGCCATTTCCATTGTCATGACTTCTTAGGGTTTGTTTGTCTAAATGGAACTCTTCAAATGATTTCCATTGAGAAAAAACAAAAAAAGTTGGCATGAACACAAGGCCATGATGGAGCAGGAAGGCAACCCTTCTGTTTAGTACTACTTAGTAGCACACTGCTAGAGTAGTCCCCACCACAGTGCAGGTGGCTGCTGCACGTTTGCAGTGCTAGGTCCACACAGGTGTTTGTGTGGTGCCATCCCACACTGACCCTTCCTAGCAGTAGGAATCAGCTCTGCTCACGCTGAACATTAACCACTGCCAAGTTGTTTGCTTACTGTGCACACAGCACACCAGGGGTGTACTTTGGTAAACCCAACTCACAGGACAAACTCAGGTTCATGGGCGTGAGAGGAGCTGCAGCGCCTTGGGGACACCGTGTACCTCTGGCTGTCCCAGCAAGGGTATGTCCCAGCTCCTCTTGGCTCCTCGGCCAACACCCCACTGCCTCCCCATCCCAAATGGGACCCTGCATTACCCTGAGAGCCCTGTCATCTGCTGTCCCTACCCAGGGACAAGCCGAAACCACTGGTGCAAAGCCCCGTTACACAGTGCAGCCACTCTCATCACCCCAAAACACACTCAGCACTCTTGCCTGCAAACCTGGATTCAGCACCTTTCCAAACTGAAGCTCCCTATGGATTTTTTATTTTTTTTTTAGCAATGCTTTTAAAGGCATTTGATGCATTCTAGCTAATAAACTCCACAAGAATTTGATCTCTCCATCTTCATTTGACTTCCATTCTCCAGTCCACCCCTAAATCTGCAGCGCTTGGTGGCCGCAGCTCCCACCATCGAGCTGGGACAGCCAGCACCTCGTGCCTGTTGTACAATCAGGCATGGTGCCCAAAGAGCCAGCAGCAACACGCGCCAGACGTTACAGGTGGGTGCATGCCTGATCCTAATCCGCATTTCCAGCAGCAGCTGCTTTTCCTCACCCACAGCCAGCAGCGAGCACCGACATGGGCAAACAAACATCAGCCCTCAGCCTCCCTTTCACACCCAGAAATCTCCTACCAGTTCATGAACAATTTCATCTGTGGATCTAGGATAACATTAAGACCTCCCAGGAACCGCATTTTCCTTCTCCCTGGCCAGCTAAAACAAATATTTGAGAACTTCCAATTTACGAGAAGAAAACAGTTGGCTTGGGGAAGTCTCAGAGGTAATCGTAAGAGAAGCTGTGAGCAGAGCTCAGAGGGCAAGGGCAATGATGTCCCTGAGACTTCAGAGGGCAAACCAACCTCTCCCAAGGAGACCCTCCATGGGATCCCCACATGACCCTCCACAGAATCACAACAGAACTCAGGCCACAGGGTACTGGAGTTCCTGAAAAGCTAATTTTTCTATACCTTGAAGTGTTTGATCCATTATCAAAGTTAAGTATTAGCAAATTATTACAGAAGTTGGGTTATGACTTCTCATATAACTTTGGAATGATGGCTGAGGTTTCAGACCAGTACCTGGCAAACTGAGCTCAAACCCAGACAAATTCAATGAAAAATTGCTCATTATGAAGAAGAAACTTGCAGAAACAGACCAGCTTCCTTCTGTTTCTTTCTTAAATACAACTAAATACCTGCAAATTTATGCAAAATAGCTCATTTACACACATTGACAATAATGACAGCTTGTTTAGAACAAAATAGATGCCTGGGGAAAAAAAATTTTAACCCTTTTCCCAGAAGGGAAAAACAATGCTTCAATCAAGTCAGCACAGAAGCCCACTGAGGGTAGGCAGGGAAAGATGATGCTCATCTTTGAGCTCAAATCAAACCTCATCTGCCTCCTCATCCCCCTCCCTAACCCCCATACCCAGAGCTCCAGCCCTTTACAAGCAACGTGGGTGCCTGGACAAGGCACCGACACCCTGCAGCTCTTTCTCCTTTTGTGAAAACTCCCCTACAGTACTTTTCCCACACATTCCTAGTGGAAATCAGAGCATCAAGATTAAGACTTAGAAGGTTAACCCTCCAGACCTCAGCACACAACAAGCCAAAAATTAAAGACAATTTTCCCCTCAACTGCCATGACCTTCTGCAGCAGTGCTGCTCAGAAAGGTGTCTGCAGAGAGTTTTTCACGTGTACAAAAAAAGCTGTTTGGTAGAAAAAAAATGCAACAGAGGGAAAAAAAAAATAACCAAACAGGGTCAGACAGCAGTTCTCACCTCACCAGTTCTTTCTCCCAGTAAACAAAATGGCTCAGTTGCCATAACTGCTGCCAAAACTCAGCAGGATCAGGTCTAATCACAGAGATTTCAAAGCCACTGTGAGTCATCTACTATTCTTTCTTGGTAAGACTTAACGCTGGGTGGGACACTCAGAGGAAAAAAAAAAGTCAATTTGCAGGAAACCTCACTCATGGAAAAATATACTTCAGAACATCTCATGGGGACTACATAAATAGCAAAGAGGGAATGAGAAACTAAAGCGCTTCTTTCTGAAAAGACTACGATGCACTGCCGGCTCTCCAAATTGTTTCAGCAGCCCTTGAGCTGTGACAGAGAGAGGACAGCTGAGCTTCCTGGGAGACCTCAGCACCCACGGGTGCTTCTCACTGCACC
Organism: Myiotriccus ornatus; assembly: GCA_036023395.1. Classification (NCBI taxonomy): domain Eukaryota; kingdom Metazoa; phylum Chordata; class Aves; order Passeriformes; family Tyrannidae; genus Myiotriccus; species Myiotriccus ornatus. The sequence goes on from JAYRBT010000010.1 coordinate 4,478,294, forward strand.
CAACAGAACCCCAAGCAAGGCACATTTGTGTTCTTCATGTGAAGTCAACTGTATCATGCAATGGCATCTTATTTGAAATGAAAGAGAAAATGCAAGCACAAAACCTCCAACTTCACCTCTTGAGTGCCACATTCAAAGTTGGTTGGGAGTGAGAACACTTGTTTTTTAAATAAAAACCCCAACGGAGAGGTTGTCTTTAGTCGGATAGTGGGTTACAAGGTCCTGCCATGGCCACAACACCTCAGATTACTGAAAATGTTGGAAATATGCAACTTATTACTCTTGCGGGTTTGTTTTTCCCCTGGGGATTCCTGGAGGCTGCAAGCAGGGCTCAGCCCAGCTGATGGTGAGAGAAGCCCGTGCTGCGAGATGCATCTGACCCGAGAGCAATGCAGCCAGTGGTGCGTGTTCTCGAGAGGGTGTGCTCTGGGTGGGGCAAACACAGACGGGGGAGGAAGAAGAAAAAATTACTATTTCTGATTGAAAAAAATCTTCCCAGAAGTCCAGCTGGTAAAATGGGAGACATTTCTAGGAAGTGGCTCAGAGGTGAGTCAGTGCCGGTGGCACAGGAGAGCATTGGGAAATGCCATCAGCAGGACCCTGGTGGGAGAAGAGTCGAGAAGCAAGATCTTGCACGGCAAGACAACCAGAAACTGCAACTGGCTGTGAATCAGCCACTTGCACAGGCTGGGACAGAGGCTGTCAGAGCGCTGCTCTGTGGGACATTGTCTGCCCGGCACTGCCTTTTGTCTCTGTGCACTGGAACGCTCGTCCCGGAGAAGAGTGGTCCCTCTGTGCCCGGACCACCTTCTCTGGCCCTGGGGACAGAGCTGTAAACAGCCCCCAGAGCTACTGGGATCCTGCTGCTGGCCCTGGGAGAACCAGGAAAGCATCAGGTGTTTCTCTTCAGATTTATCTTATTTCACCCAGAGAAAGAGCCCTGCACATAGGAAGACTCATTGCACCAGCAGAAATAAAAATCTAAGACAGGAATCAGGCCCACTCACAGTCTGACCTGAAAAATGCAGTCGAGGAAATACAATTTAATTCTTCTTTCACCAACAGAAAAATAAATCTCAACTACATGACTATTCTGAATATTTGCTGCTCTCAGTATAGTGTGCACAGGACTCCACACCCAGAGTGAAAGTCTCCTTCTGTTGAGGATATCTGCCATAGCAATGAGGTTTTTCATCCTCAGCCCTGCAACTCTTTTCTCAGAGGCTTTCCACGGGTGGGCAATGGAGGGCTGCTCTTTCTCTTCTGCAAAATATTCACCCCATTACTATTCACACTGCCTTTTTATTACAGCCTTTCTTCCTGAGGAGTCAGTTCCTTAAGGCAGAAGATCATTTCTTATTTTATCTGTGCCTCCTCTGCCAGAAAAAAAGGGGATGGAGGAGGAAGGGGCAATGTCATTACACTAAGGTAACTAATGCAAACTGGCTACTTTGCTGTCAGATCCTGCTGGAAGTGTAGCACTATTTTATTTGCTGGAGCTCAACATACAGACCATCCCCAGGGAGCAAAGGGGAAAGTTTAAGGAAAACAGTTTGCAGAAACACAACTGACCAAGGAGTACAAAGGTAGGAATGCACACGTGGCCAACACTGGCTCCGGTGCAGAGTTGGCACAGGTGGGCAGACACATGCCAAAGGCAATGCTGACAGGTTCATTCCCACCCAGCCCCACTCTCCAATGTGTTTTCTTGGCATCCAACCATGCCTGATAAGACTATCTCAAGGCAATTACCCCAATATTAGAAACCATTTTGGCAACGACCCCTGAGCACATGCTGTGCTGTCACCCTGCCTGCTGAGTTGACACACCACCACACCACTGCCTCCCTGCTGGGGTGAGTGGCTTCCTCTCTGCCAGGGGGGATGCCTGGCATCATCCCAGCTCCTTCTGGGGCTCCAGCTCTCCAGCGTGGGAGCAGCAGCCACCAGACGGCTTCTCCCCCTTTCCCCACGCCGGCAGATGGGTGCTGGGTGCTGTCTGACAGACACGAGCCCCGCTCCCATTTTGTTATGTAAACCCCCAGGTTTCGGTGTTTATCTGCTTCAAGGATCCAGAAAGCACTAAATGCCAGCGCAGCGCGTGGGCACGAGGAGCGAGGGATGTGCGAAGCGCTCAGGGCAGTGGCGATGGCACGCGATGCCGACCCCAGCGATGCCTCCCACTATTATTGCGTGGAAACAGAGAAAACTCTGAATTCCAAGGACAAAAATACATATAATATAAATTTCATGATCTGCAAATCCACATCTTACTCCTGTTTGTTCCCCCACGGCACAGGGGCCAGGGAAACAGTGCGTGTCCTCTGCACAAGGTCCGTGAGAGCCTCACGCCACCCTGAACACCCAGTGCCAAACAGGTGAGGGAGCAACATGGCAAATATTTTGTAAAGAAAACCGGGCAAACAGAGCTCTTTTTCCATCAGTCTCTCCACCACCCACTACTTTCCAGGGTGTCTGCACGTGCAGAGCTGGTATGTGCATCTAGCAGGTGATCATGAGTCCATGAAACTGAGTGGCACAGGAGGGGCACCTGGCTAAATAACTGTTAAAAACTTATTTATACATATATATAAACAAACAAATTAAATGGGTAATATATATATGTAACTCCATTCAGCAGGGCTGAGGTCTGGCCCTGCATAGGTGGGTGCAAAGAAGCCAGGCTGCCTACCAACACATCCCACCTCTCAAAAAGCAGAAAAAGCACGGCAAGCAGCACCTGCATATGGATTGAAAAAACTTGTTTTGACAAAAAGGGCAAAAAAAAAGGCTGGCCAAGGTTTTGTGAAGGAAAAGAAAAAAGAATGCAGTTGCAACTTCGCTCGGATACGTGGTATGAACAAATCTCAATCCCTGCAGGAGAGTTTCTAGGGTACGAGGCATGTGAGAGCAAGCTAAAAACACATCACCAGTTAATTGTCAGCCAGACAATGGGAGGAAAAGGCAGGAAGGGTTCGCTCTCACCCTCAGCCAAGACCAGGTGCCTTACTTACATAAGATACTCCAGCAACTCAATACCAAGAAGAAAATCAAATTGCTTCCTTAGCTGTTATAGGCCTATTTAGGGCCACTGGACAACGCTCGTTCCAACTCAAGCTTTATTATTATTATTATTTTTAAAATCACTTGCTGCAAAACAGCTGTGAAATTAAGGAACCACCTGTTTGCAGCAAAGGTATCAGAAAGGAGTCGCTCCTCACGGAGCTCATTGGCTTCCTGCAGTACTCAAGCAATTTCAGAGACTGAGTTTCTCCTTTGGTGTATTTATTGGGCAGAGAGAGATGAGATAAAACTAGAAATCTGTCTGAACATAAATAACTGATATCTTTCTTATTGTATCATTTCGAGGGAATAACACTTGCAGTAACATCAGCAGTTAAGTACACTCCCCGGATACTTCTTTCTCTGAAGGTTTGACAACTTGCTTTAAATCAATTTCCAGAGAAGGAATAACCATAAAACCCCAAGTTCAACTGGCTGAACTTGCGCTCGGATGCACGGTTTATCTTGTAAGAGCTTTCTCAAATCACTGCTGACGATCAAACCCACTCCTGTAAAACATGGGATCTTTCCTTCACTGCAGACACACCTGCAGTCTAAAGAGCACTTCATAAATTACAGGAATAGCAATGACACAAGCCTTTACACTTTGTTACTTATAAGAGTAATAAAATTTCTAGGCGAGGTACAAGCTTTCAGAAAGAATGATTTCACCAGCAAAGATCACCTTCCTAGCCCTTATGATTTCATTTTTACACACGTAAAACAGCATCTTCAGCAGTTTAAAGCAGTAGCAATTCTGATACCAGCAAACTCTTCCTAAGCTGTGAGAGCTCAGGAGACACCTGCCAGCAAGAGCATTTTTTGTGGCAGGAGTTCAAGCCTCTCACAATAAAAAGAGCATCACGGCCTCCAGGAGAAGTCACTTTATTAAGTCTTTTCCAGTAAGACCAGAGCCTCAACACTAATTTTCAGTAATCCTGAAAAGGATGATGTTATATACTGGGACAAAACTAAATGTGCAAATGAGTATTTAAGTGAGAACCTTCAATCTTCTCTACTTAGCAAAGTTAAATCTTGACAAAAACAAATGAAATGTATGTGCCTCTCAATAAACTTTCATTTAATTGGCTAAACTACAGCCTACAGGAATCTTTAAATTTTAAATGGTCTCTGCAGAGAGATCTGGATTTTTCCACCAGACGTTTACCCTCTCCCTGAAGGAGCTCTGACCAACACTGGGACTGAGTGGAGGACAGTTCCATGGGCTCAGCCCCCACCCAGCCAGCTAAACCCTGCTTCAAGATGGGCGATGGAGACACCGTGGGAGGTCACCTGCGTGCTGCACCCTCAGCGCTGGGGGAAACCAGGCACACTTTCCCAGACACACTTTCCCACGGCAAAAAAACAGGTTTGACAGATTTGGTGGTATCTCACAGCAGAAGGATGGAAGGAAAGGCCCCTTTCAGCCGCAGGTGAGTGCAGGGCAGGGCAGTTGCACAAGGGTGGCTGCCATCCTATCCCAGTGCCCTGTGCCCATCCCTGAGCAGGGATCAGGGATCCCAGCATCCCTGGGGAGTGCTCAGCATCACACAGTAACACCAACTCTGAAGGAAGGGGATTTCTGCATATTCACAGAAAATACAGTGCAGACTGATGACACACTGCGAAGGAAGGGTAGGCCGGGGCCCACGGGATTAAATTTGGAACTTCCCAACTTCTGGCGAAGCTGGGTAGAATTTGTCCACGAGACCCAAGCCACAGAGCTAACACTCATGAGAAGAGGTGGTTGGAAATTAAGTTCCCCGGTTACCTGCAAGCCTTTGGCATGAGCTCACACTACCAAATGCCAGAGAAGGCACGGGAGGAAAAACACAAATTCTTGAGTAATTTTAAAGGCACTCAAGAGTTCCCACCCCTCGAGCTGCAAGCACAGGCAGCTCGAAACACAATGCCGGAGGAAAACAGAGAGCTTTTGTCCCAGCAGCCATGGACACACCGGCCTGACCGTGACATCCATTACTTACAGTGTCAAACCAGCAGAGCTTCATCCACCCAGTTCAGCTATCATTGCCTGTCCCCAAACAGCAACGTAACGCTGCCGGCTGGAGAGGCATCGTGCAGATTTCCTCAAAGGAGGAATGTGGGGATCACGCAGACCTGGGCACGCAATGTGCATTGTCCCGCTGTGTGCGGAGAGGTCAGAGAAACACTTTCCAAAGCCAGCGGAGCTGCACCAGCTCGAACCACAGTCGGCACTTCGGGCTTGAAGGTTTCCGGAGAGCATCATGCCAAATAAAGAGCAACAGCAACAGGCAGAAAAGGCTTTCACCGCGAGAAACCCAGCCGGCAGCTCGGCAGAGCGGGTTGTGTCAGCGTGCTGGGAAACTCTCAAGGTTTTCCCCTGCCCAAAAACGGCGGGTGTAGAAGGGACGCGGCAGTGACACGACTTCACCCAGCTCTCTGAAGTTCACCCCAAAAGTGAAGCTGCCCCTCGCCGAGTTCCCCAACCCAGACCCCCCCACGCTGACCCCAGGGCAGGACTCACATCCCGCCCAAACCCACCCACTTCACGGCACGGAAAACGAGCGAAAACGCGCTCCGTCCGACGGGCTGACAAACACCTCCCAGCGGCAAAGCTGGCCGCAGCAAAGAGCCCGAGCAGGGAATTAACTTGAAAACAGGCGCCCCGAGCCGGAGTAGCCGCGCTGCCCCCCGGGCCGGGCGCCCACCCCGCGAACCCCCGGCCAGGCCCCGCCCGCACCGACCTGCGGCCCCCGCGGCCGCGGGTGCCCCATGGTGCCCTCAGAGCCAGCCGGGTCCCGCCGCTCTCCCGGGGCAGCGGCTGCCGGAGAAACCGCTCAGAGAAGCCGGAGGAACCTCCCCACAACCGCCGCCGCCCTCTCGGCCCCGGCCGGGCCCGCCCCGCCGGCCGGCCCAGCCTATGTGGGCACGGCGAGCCGCCTCAGCCCCGCCCCGGCCGCGGGGACAGCCCGGGACACGGCGGCGCGCGGCGAGGGGAGCTAGGCCAGGGGAGCTCTGCCCCTTCCCGGGCCGGCCGAATCGTAACCATCGAGGGCGGGGAAGCGCCCCTTTTCCCTTCCAACTTCGCGCAGGGGCTCGGAGGTTCCTCCGCGCTCCAAGCGCCGCTTGCACGGGGAGCGCGGTCCTGCCCTCCGGGCTGTCCTCACGGTGACTCCAGCGGGGAGAGAGGACAGGTCCCCATCGCCACCGAGGAAATACGTTTGGCCGGGGAGAACGAACGTATTAATTAAAAAGTCAGTGCAAATTAACGACTTTTAAATGGCACATGCAACGCTGTCTTTAACTGTACGACGACCCAGTAATTACAGTCCCGCACTGTTTGCATCCGATCCGTCCTCCCTTGCACATGCTGCATTTTCCACGTTATTTCCCATACATCCTTTTTAACATGCGAAGAAGCAGATTTTTCAGCGAGAGAGAGAGAGAGAAAATTTCTGTGCTTACAAAAGCATTGAACTGGCAAGCGGAGAAGCAAAACCCCTGGTATGTTAGAGCTATAACCCAGCCATGTGCGCTGGTGGAACGCCCAAAACCTGCCTGCAGCACTGCAGCTCCTGCAGCCACAGGGGTATCTTGATTTCCTCCAGGGAAAAAAACCCTCAGTGTTCCCACTTCCATCTCTACAGCAAGACGTGAATATGGTTGTTAGGTTATTTTTCTTCCTTAAAGGATTTTATTTTTTATTTTTTTAAATCACAAGGGATTGAACCATGGTCATCAAATCTACATGAGATAAATAACCCAATTCGGTCACTGCTGATGCAGAGACAGCCCTCTAACCCCTGTCCTGGCAATGCAATATTGAAGCATCTCCATGTTCTCCACCAGAATAGTACTTGCCTTGTTTATGGGCACACCTGCAGCACGTTGGCTCAGCTTGTATGCACTGGGTTTATTATGACTTGTCTTACCAACAACTTAATAAAACCACTGTGAATGATGTGATTTAAAATCAAATTTGGAAATCTAAAGTGGGTTCCCCATAGCATTGCAACACAGCTTCCTTCAGCTCATGGTGTTAGGCTCAAACACTGTCACACTCAGCACTTACAGTGCTGTGAGTCAAGGTGGCTCAGCAGTGCCAGCTGCATTGAGCAAGAAAAAAGACAGCACAGACATTTGTAACGCTCATTGTCAGGAGAGAACAAAGCATCAGAGAAAACTAGGGTGGAACTCTGGAATAGGGGTGATGGCTAATACAGAAATATCCGATAGCACTGCCATTTTCACCCCAAAGAGTGGGCAGAGCCATGCTCAAGGAGAGCACATTATCCTACACTGCAGAGAGGTTTCATGCTAAACATATGGAATAGAAATCAGTGGAAAGATGGCACAGGTAGCAGCATCCTTCAGGGCAGCCACCTGCCCAGGATGCCCCATCTCTGCCGTCCTCTCCAGACTCACCTCTGCTCACCCCACAGCTTCTTTGGGCAGGAGGCCAGCAGGTTGCAGGGAACCTCTGCCATCTCACATCTCTGAACACCTCTACGCATGTCTTAACGCACACAGGGGCATCTCAGACACAGAGAAAACAACTCTGCAGACAAACAACCCTGCCCTCCCATCCAGAGCTCATTTCAATGCTCATCACCTATGCGACTGGCTGATTTCTGGCAAAGCTTTCCAAATCCATAAACCTTAGCTCACTTAATGGATATTTAATCTCTCTGCTGCTAGGTACATGTTGGCAGCCACTGTGAGCAGGGCTAGACCAGTAGCAGAGGAGAGCAGACACTGTTGATGAGCATTCCGGCCTCTACATAGCACAATCCCCCTCTCCCCTGCAGCACAACAGAGCAGGTTCTCCACCCACAGTTATCATCTCTTCCAGGAGAAACACCACTGTGTCCATGTCCACTGGTGATTTTCTACATTTACCATAACATTCCCTGTCCCTGAGGCAATTCATAAAGTGGATACTTGGCACATACCTTCAAAAATATCTTGTACTCTGAAGAAGCAGAGAATTGTCTCTTGGGGGGTTTCTTTGGTTCCCTGTTCCCACCTGCTTTTCGATCTTTAGGAACTTCCACACATCCCCCAGAGGACACTTAGTGTTTTCACAGAGGGTGTGAAGTTTTCTTATTTAATGTGAGGTGCAGGTGCCAAGAGTGCACTGAGCGACAATCACACAGGGATCGAGGTCACTGCAATCTGTAAAAAGAAGGGGCTAATATTAGGGATCTTTTTTTAATTACTATTTAGTTTTACCTAATTCATATTTTTACTTCTGGAGTACTAAGAACCTATGCTGCTGCACACCAAACCCAATCTGTTTCAACCTAAAGATAACACAGGGAAAGAAAAAGGGATTTTTTTTTTTTTTTTTTAAATAAGGACATTGTCCTCAATCTTGGTCACCACTTGGCATCACAAACAGGGAGAAAGGGGAGGAGCAGAGGGACAGTGGCTGCTGGACCCTAGAGAAATGCTCTCTCAGCAGGTGAGAGAGCGCATGTGGGAGCACAAAGAAGACATGAAGTTCTCCAAGCCTCTCAAAACTTTTTCTCACACCCAGAAAAGCATTCTCCCCTTCCCCTATGGCAAAGGGCAGTTTTGCCCAAGGGTTCGAGCACAGGAGAGCCCTCAGCAAAGACACAGCATTGCTGACACATTGAACGCAGGTGTTATCTAAATACAGGCTTTTACCCATACAGGTTTTTCTTACCAATTTGCTTTTCCTTTGTTAAATGAGCCCAGCTCCTCCAGTACAAACCCCAGCCCTGTGTTATTCACAGTGTTCCAAAAACAACAGGCTATTCCCCAGCCTGTTGCTGCTGAAATGGTGACACCTTTCACAGCAACTGACACATCCCTGGTCAGCTGAAATCTCAAAGATGTTGAAACAAAAAAAACAACAACCATCAAATGTTTCAGTGGAGCACTTTTCTGCCTGTCTTTCATGTGTGCAGACATCAAAAGGACCTTTTTCTTTCTTGTATTTCCCCTTTAGCCACACAGACGGTCCCTGGCCCCAAGCGTGGGTTGTGTTGGTGCCTCTGCAAAGCCATGGGGTCCAGAGGGCAGCTACAGGGATAACTGGGGAGTAGTTCTTCCCTCAATTAGGTCCCATTTGGGAAGGAGCCTGCAGAGCCCCAGAGGAGGGAGGAATCAGCTTCATCACCCACAGTGAGATGAGGGCTGGCTTTGGCACCGTGTAAAGCCTGGATCCAGCATGGGACACCACTGTGCCTCCTGCTCCTGCACCGTGTCCTCAACCTCTGCTGAAGCCATCCTGAGTGTAGAGCAAAGGGTTGTCTGCCCCATAGCACGGTGACTCTGCAGCTCTTTAGGACAGCAGGGCTGTTATACCCTGTACAGTAGAGTCACCTCACTAGGACTGGAAATGTGTTTTGCTGTTGCCGTTTCAGAGCAGTGCAACGAAAAAGGGCGTTGAACGTGGTCCCACGAGGGACACAAGGGATGGGGCAGAACAGTGCTCAGCTCTGACTGCTAGTGCCACCACAACACCCACAGCTGGCGATGGAACCACGTGGATACATACAGCAGACATCCCAGGAAAACGCCACAGGTCCATGCTGGGGCAGCCACGGGTGACACTGCCAAGGATGGAGCAGCCCAGAGATGACCTAACATGGGCCAGCTGGCAGGCATTAAGCTACATATGTGCACACAAAAAAAGTGATTTTTATTGTTTTGTCCCATGAGACCTGCATTCCAAATGGAAACGGAGGGGGGGATTGTTTGCAGAAACCACATTGTCAAGTACGTTTTTTTATTCCTCCCACCTTCAAGGACCACAATTGTCCTCCTAACTTTGAAGGAAGAGGAAGGGGAGGAAGTTTTGATGAAAGGCACTTCAACACTACACCTGACTTGGCCATGGGGCCTCCTGGGAGCTGTAGTCAGATCTTTTCCCACCCAAATCGCTTTTTTTGGCACAGCTCCACAGCACTGTAATGACCCCCATGAAACAGCAGCAACCTCCACTCTGCACAGCCAGGGGGCAAGCGGGACCCCTGGACTTTAATTTCTACAAGATAACCCAGGGGCTGCTCAGGATCCAGATCTTATCAGATCTGGCCAGAATATTTCAGTTTTCTTTCACACCCTTCCCCTCTCACAGAATTCCCATGGAAACAAAAACAAAGCTCTTGCTGTTTGGGTTTGGTTGGGCTTTTTTAACTTCTCTCGAGGGGGTGTGGATGAAATTGGTAAATGAAAAGCTAAAAAAAAAATAAAAAATAACATCTAATGTGTGTGGAATAATACATGACATACCACTTCTAGCTCCATTTTCCCTGCAGCGGTGCATCTCCCATCTGTGTCACCCCTTCAGAGCCTCAGGGGACAGAAATGGGCCTCAGAGCTAAAATAATACAGCAATTCTTGCATCACAAACTTGCTCTTGGGCAGGAAATGCCCAAATCCAAGCTGTCCCACCCTTTTCCTCACTGGTGCATCGTTCTGCAGATACCTGGATGCCACCGTGTGGCAGCTGCCCTGTGCAGCGGTGGAGGGACAAGGACAGGGACAGGCAAGGCTTTAAGGGGGAAAAAAAGGGAAAAGATAAAATAAAAGGAGAGGTTTTTTTGCAGCAATTCACAAAATTTAAAGGAATGCCAAGCACGTCAGTACATGAAGCACAGGATTTGGAGGAAGGAGAGAGTGCAAATCATCTCCTTATGGTGTTAAGCTAAGACACACACTGTCTTTCTATTTAAAGCCCCGCAGTAACGTGAATGCCAGGTTTGAGGGAGCTCAGTAAGTCCGTCTGAAAACAATTTACATGGTCCTCTCTACCGCAGAGTCTGGACAACTAAGAGCTTTTAATGCCTTGCTATTCCCACACAGCAGGACACAACCCACCTTTTCCTGCTTGGAAACTGAAGCCCAGATCTGGAAAGGTGTTTAGTTAACCAGTGGGCTAGAGACCAATGGGACCTCCCTGGGATCCAAAGCAGCTTTAGGGTGGGGACACTGGCTGTAGGGTGCTCAGTGCTGCTGCTGCCCTCCCTGCCCTTTCCCTTCAGCTGGGAAATGATGCTGGGTGAAACTCTGATGATGAGGGTTGTCCTACCAACACTGGATACCTAGGCATGACCTGCAAGCCAGGCCATCTGGGCAAGGCCAAACCATCCTTCCTCATCTACCCCAAACTGTCTTGTAGCAGGAGGGGGCAAGAAGAAAGCAAGACACAGCCCAGGGTCACAGTCTGGGGTATGCCTCAGCTTTCCCTCATCTACCTCCAGAGTTTGCTTCGTTCTTCCATTGTCTACCCTTGGGAATGCCTTATTTTCCCATCAAGTACCTCTGGGGTATGCCTCAGTTGACCCTCATCTAGCTCAACAGCGCTGTTTCTCATTTATTCCAAGGTGCAGTTCATTAAATGATGAATTGCACGTTTTATCATTCGTCCATAAGAGGTTGTCAAGTCGCCGTGTTATTATTAGCAACAGGAAAGGAACTAAGTAAATTATTCCTAAAGTATGTAATGAGCACTTGAGTAAGAGTTAAGTAATGAGCGCTTCTTTAGTGAGGAATCCAAACGAGACACACTCCACCCATTTTGTTAACAGACAAAAGCTTATATAAGCTGGATGTTACATAAAATCCTAAAATAGGGAGACGGAGCACTCCCCCATCTTTGGGTGATAGCATGACTGCAGCCCACGGATACCTGAGCTGACACTGAACTAGCTCTGGGGTAACAGGCCTGGAGCTGGCAGGAGGCAGCAGCAGCACAGGCAGAGGAGTCCTGGGTGTGCTGAGACCAGCCCTGAGCGGAGCTCGGGCTGCGAGTCTGGATTTGCCCTCGCGCTCCTCCGGAAACAGCCTGTACAATAACGCACTCCAAGCAGCTTTAGCACAGCTGTGATGATCAAAGAATGCATCTCCGTGCGGCAGGTCAGGCCAAACACCCTCCAATCCCAGGGTGTCATCCCAAGGGAATTATAACCGGTGCTTGGGAAGGAGTGCGCAAGTGGGGCATGGTTATGGGGAAACTTCTGTGTGACTCTCCCAGTCTCCAGGGATTTGCAAGCAAAGGACTTTCCAAGCCAGTAGTTCCGTCTTTGTAGTTTCACAGGTCCTGGCAGCTGATTCTTCCAATGAATTGACTGGTCAGTTTTCAGGTTCACGTGAACTTTCAACTTCCGCAATATCACACAACAAAACCCACCACAGTTTCCCATAATTTATCTGCAGAGGAAAAGGAATCCATGTCTTGCAACATCAACTACTAGAGCTAAAAAAAGCAGGCTGGTAGGGGGTAGAGCCTTTTCATCAGGTCTTTTGTGCCTGGAAGACTGTCTGTCTGTAGATAAATTGTCTGTCTCCATAAAAAAATTACTTTTTTCTCCCTAGACAACTTGAATCCCATCTTAAAATGCAGTATTCCAACACTCAAACAGTAGATTCAGCTGACAGCAATGGTTGCTTCCTAGTCACAAGGTTAAAAAAACCCCCACACACCTCAGAAAAGAGGATTTGCAATCCTCTTCACAACCAGGACACCAAGTCCTCCTTCAAATGCAGGTATCAGATGCAGTTGTATGAGAAGTTGGGGATACTTATCTGGCTGGGGGGAGGAAAGGGGGAAGAAAGATCTTTAGACACAGGATGGTTGGTCAGGCAGAGCAAAACGTGTCAGGAGTTACTCTCTGGACTACAAGGGAGCTATTCATTGCTGTAATCAGTTTGCTCTGCGGTACTTGCAGAAACATGCCAAGGCTCTTCTGTGATTCCGCCCGACTGACTTAGTGTTTGTGATTTTCCTAACCTTTGCTCTAAATAAATGCGAGCTCTGCAGAGAGAATTTTGATGCAAGTCCCCCGCTTCTACCGCATCCTCCCTGCCTGCATCCCACAGGCTTCCTGGGGCTTTGTTTTAAGGGAGAGACAGACAGAAGGCAGGCAGGAGGAGAAAACGAAGAAATGAAATGCAAGCTGTCTGGCCCACACAATTAAAACAAAGCAAAAAAAAAAAAAAATCAGAATAGCCTGGCTTTGGTTTCTATCATGTAATTTTTCTTACTTCAGAATTAAATCCAGATGACATAGATAAGACATGGGTGACCCCTAGTGCCCTCTCCAGCTGCAGTTTGCACTGTTATTCCCCGTTTTGATATCAGAGCACAAGCACAGGGAAGAAGCCACACCTTTCAGATTTGTTCTTCATTCACAAAGCCTCACTCTCTCTCCCCTTTCAGAAACAGGATCTCATTTCCTTTCCCTACTCAAACTCTATCACTGCGAGGCATTCGCTGCAGCAGCCCTTTGTCACTGTTGTCTGGGAACAAAATTAAATATGCTTGCTTGTGTAAGAATTCATTATAGTCCACTGACTCTTTATCATAGTACATTTATATTTATTATGCTTACAGAAAAGAAAGAAGAGCCTATTTTTCCAACTCCAGGCTCATCAATAGCTAAGAACAGCCATTCAAACTCCTCAGAAGAGACCTTTGTCTTGTATAAAATGTATTTTGCAGCACTAAGGCGCTGAAAGGAGCAAGTCTTTCCTGTGACAGCCATCAGCATGCACCACTTTTTTTGTCTTCTAGCAATGTCAAAACTCTCTGTTCCTGTGACTCAGCCTGCACCAGACGTACCCTGCTCGCTGTGCTGGGGAATGCTCGTCAGGGGCTTTTCCTGGTGCTGTTGTGGAGGAACAGCACCTCTTCCACAAAAATCTCAAGACACCTCCTCGCAGACTACTTTGGGATGCAGGATTTTCCTTGAGGAAACAAATGATCTCAGCACAAGCCTGAAAGGTTTTTAGTTTCCTGTAATGGGGGGGCTTTGGGCATCTCCCCTCTTGCTCAGGCTTCCTGCCCTGCTGGGGTCAAGTGCCCACCAGCACCCCTTGTGTGGTACCACCCCAATGCAGAGTTGTGGGGGACAGGGCTATGCTTCTCATCAGTTGACATCTCAGAATTTCACATATTTAATAGGATCTTGTCAGGCAAAGAAGCCACCTGCTGACAGTCTCCACAGTGACATTTCTATTCTGAAGAGAGCAGCCTCTCAGCCTGCCACAAACTTGTCTGATGCCTCTTGAGCTCTGTATTTCTTCCCTGCCCATTGCAGGGAGGTCTTAGCACCAGCAGCCAGCACTCCTGCACCCCTCCTGCTGCATCACACAGGCTGCACCACAGCTCCTCTGCAGAGCCCTGGTCCCCAGAGCTGGCACCCTCGCTCCTTGAGCCCTGAGAATGGCTTGGCACTTCCAAAAACAAAAGTGACTCTCAGCTCAGCACTGGGGAGCCCCTCCTGGAGCTACAGTTAAGCTCCCAAGGTCTGCATAGGGCATGATGTGTGGCTTTCACCCCACACACAGCCCAAGCTCACTCCATCACCCTCACTCCCTGGCAGATACTTTCGGTGCCACCCCTGCTCACGGCACCATCACCACCCAGCTGGCAACTCCTTCCTTTTGCCACCTGCCAGCCCCTTTTTTCATCAGACTGGCCCTTCCTCCCCAACATCTTTTCACTTTCATACAGCCTCCGTGCTCACTTGTCCCCAGAGTTCCTTCCCCTAAAGTCTCCAGGCTTCTTGCAGACCCCTTCAATCCCCCCAGGCAAACAAACATCATCTTATCACCCATCTCCCCAAACCAGCCCTTTGCTGGCATTTATGACTCAGCCCAGCTGAGGATGGATCAGCCACAGATGAGGATGGTTGAGGCCTCTGTGATAAGTGTTTTACTCATTGCAGGGCTGGGTGGGCACACTGCAACTAAAGCAACTGCATTTTTTCCAGGTTTTTTAAAAGTTCTTAATCTATTCTGGACATAGAATCACGGAATAGTTTGGGTTCCACTAGACCACTAGTCTTAGTTCCACTATCCCGGGTTGCTCCAAGCCCCGTCCAACCTGGCCTTGGACACTTCCAGGGATGCAGCAGCCACAGCTTCTCTGGGCAATCTGTCCCAGAGACTCACCACCCTCACAGGGAAGAATTTCTTCCTCATATCCAATCTGAACCCAACCTCTGTCAATTTGAAGCCATCCCCCCTTGTCCTGTCACTCCAAGCTCTTGTCCCAAGTTCCTCTCCAGCTCTCTTGGAGCCCCCTTTAGGCACTGGAAGGGGCTCTAAGGTCCCCCTGAAGCCTTCTCTTCTCCAGGCTGAACACGCCCAGCTCTCCCAGCCTGTCTCCAGCCCCTGATTATCAAGGACATAACACTGCTCTGTTTATGTGTCTATTCTCTGAATCATTTTCCCCCAGTCTTACATCTCTAGGTTCACATGTTCACTTCTTCAAATGGAGAGCAACAGCTTCCAAACTGAAGTTCCTCCTAATGTTTTATTTTTAAAGTAGGTTTCAGGGAGGGTAGGAAGTGTGCCAGTTATTGCATAATTTTGGTTTTATCTGGTATAAATCTGACTTGCTTTGCTTGCATAGTGTTGGGATATCCTGTTCTTGCCAGCATGACACCAACTCTGCACTGCTCTCGTGTCTCTGGATCCAGCGCCGCTCCAACCTTCCCACTTTATTTCTTTTTCTCCTCTGTTTTAGTTAAGGATATGCAAAAATCTTATCCTCAGAGCCACTGTTTGCTTTGTTCACAGTGTTTCATGTTCTTCCTCCTGAGTTTATTTACCTTGTTTGCTTCCGTAAACACCATTTTTTTCTTCATTGCTGTTCTGACTGTATATGATCCCATTTGGAGAAGGCACTAAAAAAAACCCTCTGTGTAGCACACATATCTTTCTATAGGTCCATCTTTCTCTCTTTTCTCGTTTTTGCTTGTTGCTAGCTCTGTTTATTCCAGTTATGTTCTGCATCTAAAAGAACTTTTTCATGCTTTTATGTGCCTATAACTACTGGGAATATTAGTTTTTAATATTTTAATTTAAACTCTGGCTTCATTCACTCACTCTATTAAAATGTTCAGAATTAGCTCATCACTTTGATTTTTGATTATGACATGAATCAGCTTTTTTGCATGCTTTTGTAATATGCCACTTTTCAGGTTCCTCAGATCCTTGTCCATACTGTTGGAAAGTTACTCTTGTGAAGTGAAAATGCTTTCTTGAATGTCACTTGAATGTCAGAATCTGAACCAGGCAATGCTGGATTTGACACAAATCTTCAGGTGAAGTAGAATCATCATCCTTCATCAGGTGAAGTAGAATCATTGTCATTAATAATACTTTCAATAAAGACTGGAGGGTTTTTTTCCTTCCAAAGGCTACACTTGTTCAAGGGAGCTATAAATCCATGTTTTGCCTGACACTGCAGGTCAGACCAGATGATCAGAATACCTGGTATTCATACTGAAAAACTTACAAATATCTGGACAACCTGCAACTGCAACTGGTGGAGAGATGGTCAGACAAGATAAAGGAGTTGTGGCTTCTGATCTTAAATGCTCTGAATTCACTTCAGCCCTGCTGAGACACCCCTTCTTCCCCAGAAATCAATAATGCAGCTGCTTTTACTTGTTTTCCTTTTTATCTGAGCTATCTTACAACTTTTAAAACCTTCCTGTTCAAAACTTAGAAAACTGGCCTAAAGCATCTTATACCACTTCACTTGATCCTCCTGGTGATGGAGAGCCAGTGTTTTACCATGATTATTGATGCATTATGTCTCCCCGGCTCCTGACTCCTGTAAATCAGAAGATGACTCCTTTGGAGGAGTTTGGAGAGCTGGAGGCAGCTCTCAGACCTTGCTCCTTCGCATGCTTAGCAGTGAGTGCTTTGCTGAAATCCCTGTGCTGGGGCCATGGAGTTGAGCAGCGAGGGTGGCTCTGTCCCCTGACTCCCACAACACTGCACACACCATCTCGCTGGAAACTCAGGGGTAGGGAGGCTGGAGGAAAGAGGATCTTTGTGTTGTGGCCCATGGGATGGATCTTAACGGGAAAAAATGGGGTTGTATGAGTAATGCAAGTTTTGGGACACCATGAGATGGAAAACCCCCCCAGACACTCTGTGGCACAGCACAACACAGGAAGGAGAACACAGGCTGGGGCAGATCCTAACCCCTAACACAAGACACACAAAAAAGGTTTTATTTTTCCTTCAGGAAATCCATCAGAAAGCATAAAGTTTGTCTTGAAAAAGTAATTTTACTCTTTAACCAGCACATATGCAAAAAGGCTGCACTACCTTCCCAGAGTTTACACCAAACTAGAAGCTGCCATCGGTCCCAGTTCCTCAGCTCAATCCCAGTTTGCTCAATCCCTCCACTAAAACCAGCAGCATAATTCTCTATTCCTCTTTTTTTTCCCCCAACTTCCAGTAATTTTGCACAGTTCAAGTAAAATATGTGAAACCAGGTTTTGCCACAGGGTAAAAACTGAAAAAGGAAGGACAAGTGAAAAATGAAATCCACAAAACAATTAAAGAAAGACAAAACCTAAAGCACAAAACCACAGCAGAGTCCAGCCAATTGTTTCTGTTTATACTCACCAGCACAGGGGCTGCACAGCCCTCAGAAGAGCACGGCTGGGGGGTATATTCCCACCTTCTTTTAATTCCATCCATAAATCTGGGAAGAGCAGAGTATTACAAATCTCAGCATGCTCAGCAGATAAAAATATCCAAGTGTACAGCATGGGATGGGTCACCTTCACATGGAAGTTTTGAAGGCAATAAGTGGACACAAGTGTTTATCCGAGGCTGGGATCAGCGCCTGGAGCAGGACGGTATTTACCAGCGTGTACACAACGCCCATGCGCCCATCTAAGGCATCAGCTCCTCTTCAAACAGAGGAGAAAAAAACGTTGAAAATTGTTGCATTTCACCCCGTTTTTACATTCCCTTAGCTGGCCATCGGTGTTCCACCATTAGAGTTCTGAAAATGATTAACAAAAACATGAAGAACACCAACAGACAGAGCAGCCAGCAGCACGCAGCCTCAGAAGTGCCAGTCTTTATTAAACCTTCAAATGAGAGTGGCCTTGAAGTGCCAAATTCCTGTTTTACCCTCTGTCACACTTACTGAGGGAACGTAAACCCGACCCAGAACCGGTTCTTCAGCAATTTAATTGTAAGCATCACGTACAGCAGCTGGTAACACACACCCACAGATGGGCCACTTAGGTTTTATTTTTTTCACTGTCTTTAGTTTTTAACTTTTTGCCAGTTCATAATGGATACCTGCTTACCCAGTTATCTCAGAGAAGTCAGAGGAAGGTCGTTTCTGGGAGTTTTCTGGCTCTCCCACGTGTAGCTGTATGACATGGATGAGAGGAGTTTGGCTGGCACCTGCGCCACAGCCCTTCATTTCCAGCTGAGGACACTGGAGGTTTCTGTGCTCATAAAAGGGCTGGCATTTATCTGGGGTCACAGCACCGTTCCTGGCATCTCTCCAGGCAGGTCCTCATGCAAATGACCAGCATTTACTTGGAATTTGCATTAATGTGTCACTGAAAAGCTGCTTCAGAGGACACCTGTTTCCAAATCTTTGGGTTCTCCCCGTAACCAAACATCTCCAGGATGGTTTACGGGAGTGGAGGCTGTAGCTGGGTGTGATTCAGAGCTGCACCTCAGTGTTTAGTATTGACTTAGGTAACCAAGGACTGCCTTGAGCAAACTGCCCATCCCAGATCCAAACACCCTTATCTCCTGGCAGTGCCGTTCCTCCTGCATTTAAAGCTAAACTATGCTTTGGAGTCAGGAGTGGACTTAAGCTGATGAGGCAGAGGATGACTTCACATCACTTTCTCCTGCTGTTTGTGAAATTCCCAGAATTAAACCTCAAGACAACAAGTATCTCACCGATCCAGCCCTGGCAAACTCTTGCTCCAACCAGCTGGGCACTTACCTGGCTCTGAGCTGAATTCCCTCCGGAGTCCCCAGGAAGGATGTGACAGGCTGTCCTCGGGCTTTAATACGTGGGACACAGCCAGCAGTGTGAAATCCCAGCACTGTGCCGTGGGTGCAGCAGTTCTGGAGCCCTTCAGAGAGGACCTCTGAGGCAGCACCTCTGCTCTGGGAGGCAGATACCCCTCGAGTAGGTGAAGTGAAGAGAGAAGTGGGTGAAGTTACACCAGGATCGCCCGGTGCGGCTCCAGCTCTGAGTCGCTTCCTCTTTTCAACGTCACTTTGGAGTTACACAGAAGGACCCAATAGCCAGCGGTTCATGGCCTTTTTTTTTTCTTCTTTTTCAATAAGCAGTTCAATATTTAAGGTGGGAAGAAGTGACAGAGCAGTGGGAAAAAAATTCTTGTATCTAACCTTATTACATGGAAATGAAAAAATCTCCTGTGGTTTTCAGAAAACCAGACAAAACTAGGGCTCTGGCCAGCCACTCTTCATTGTTTTTAATTGACCTGTGCTATGAGGGTATTCACATGGCTTTAAAAGTGAGTGAGTTCAGGCAGGGATGTCAGAGCTGCACAGTGAAGGCAGAGGAGAAGGTGCTCCAGGGCTGCAAGTGCTGGCTCAGAACACCATACAGCGTGCTCGTCCGGTATGAAACCACTGGGCTATTTCAAATTTGCTAAAATATCTTGACAGGGTGGTTCTGCTTTTCTTCTGCTGCCTCTGGTGCCTGTCTGGTCCCAGGGGAGCCATGTGCTCATGCACACAGCATCCTGCTCCCACAGGGACACAGCTGGCCCCAGGAGGCTCTCTAAGAACAAACTGGGGAGGGAGCACACTCCTTCCCCACAGTCACCAAGCGCTATCGTTTTGGCATATTCAGGTGTCCAAATACTGGCATATTTAGGTGTGCAAATCCAAATTTTTGTGCACACAGGTGGCAGGCGTGGATATTTCTTACAAACTCTTCAGAAGTGCTTCAATCAAAGTTTTTGGAAGGTCATCTCATTTTTACTCTGAATCACTTTTCTTTTTCATCTTCTAGTTCCTGACTCTGCCACTTTTGTCAGGTTGAACCCACAGAGTAAAGCTCTCCTGAGTCTCCAATAAGGGTGAAAAGGGATGTGGAGATTTCCTGGGAGAGATCCAAGTGAAAAACCCTACAGAGTAGTGGACCAAAAAAAAAACATGCAAGGGTTAGGTTGATTGTATTTAGGCTATTATTTACATTAGTGATAGCACTTGTTTGAAGGTCAGTATTTATTTCAGCAAACTACTGTTATCACTGAGCAGCTGAGTCATCCTGCCTCATGCACATGGGGAAAAAATGTGCTACTTGTGAAACACCAGCCTGACTTTTTCCCGTTTCCACCCCAAGCCCCACTGCATTTTTAAAGCACTGAACACATGATGCTGCTCATTACCCAACTCCTCTGGCTTGCTGGCAACCCAGCCTAACCTCTCTGCACTGCAAACACCAGCCTCGGACCTTTAAGCTGCCGATGACGTACTCTGGCTGATTGATGGGAGGCTCCTCGTGACTCCACACAAAGTCATGGGTTTTCAGTGTTTTGAGAGGCAGACTTCAAAAGGATGTTGTAAAAGGAACACCTTTGCATTCTGATTGCAGAATCCAAGGATCCCTTCAGGAGGTTACAGCTCCCCCCCAAAATAGGCTTGCTGAGGGCAGCACCACTATTAATGACCGAGACAGCCCTCGCACAGCAACAGTCTGGACAAAAGCTGGTTTTAATTAGGAGCACCAAGACTCGTTAAGTGACCAAGTATGGTACTGAGTCACGTCACATGAAACAGGACGGAGACTGCTTAAGGCCACTGAGTTCGGTCGTTCCTTTAAAAATCTTTCCTAAGACTGTTCCCCTGGGAGGAGGAAGCCAGCGGGGCGTTTGGCATCATCCTCCAAGCGGGAACCACAAACGTGTCTGATCAGAGGCTGCAGAGGAGGATTTCGTGGACTCTTAAGAGCAGACAGGCTGAAATATTACTTCGGTGGAGACACATGGCTGGGGAGGGCATTTCTAACATTCCCACGCAGTCCCTAAAACACTTAATTTAACACCAGCCAGCCCTTTAAACACCCTTGGGATGTTGTAGTTACATGAAAGTTGAAGCAGTGCCTTCAGGCACTGACCTTGGATGCTCTCCCCCGACCCTGCACAGAGATGTGCTGAGAGAGACGTGCAGTGGCAGCAGCAGGACCTGCCTTGCCCCCCAAAGTGCTCCCCTCCTGCCCAGACACCCGTGCTGGACATTTGCTCCAGGAAAGCTTGTCCCTTCCACGGTTCCAGCGGGAGGAAGCCTTTCGAAGGATGCAGGAGACCCAGCGAGCCTCGGTTACTGGTTGGCGGGGAGATAAGATGCCTTCTGGGAATTGTAGTCCCGGGAAACACGACTTTGCAGCCTTCCTCAAAAGGTGAGCCAGGAAAGCTGGCAGCCTGCGACTGTTTCCACAGTTTCAGTGCAAGGGAAAATGTGTTGAAATTGAGGGAAATTTTTATAGGCAACTCTGCTTGGAAATCAGCAAGCTCCAGTAGGAAAACTTGAACGTGTTTAGGAGAATCAGACACCAAGGAAGAAACTCTTTCTGCCTTGATGAGAATTGGAAAAGGGTGGTAATTCTTGGAGCTTGCAGTCCAAGGGAAACTATCCTTGGGGTTCTCTAGGAGGTTTGAAGGCCAGAGAGCCAGGCAGAGCTAAGCCCTTGTGGCTTAATGGGCATGAAAATACTCTGCCAGAGCTGAAGAAATGGAGATGGAGGGTTTGGACCCCAATCTCCATCAGCCTTGCAGAGGAGAAGAGCTTCTCTGCCTGCTGCCTTTGCCTGGGGATGAGGTGTTGGGGCAAGACAGGCTGCAGAGCAGTAAATAGAAACTATACATACGTCTGAAAAAACCCGTTGGTATGAACGAAGAATTACTGACAGAAAGTGTGCAGATGTTATTTGTGGTTTCCATAAGTCACCGCAGTGTTTTTACACTGAAAGAGGCAGAGGAAGTGTTTCTAAGGACAACTGTGAAGAACTGAACCCAGCACAGACATCAGGCTGGTAAAGCAGAGAGCAGATGCGACATTTGCCCACAGCATCAAATACTATTATTGGGAAAGTCATTTATATTCTTATTTGGGCAAAGACTATCACATCCTTGTTTGTGAGAAGAAATGCTATCCTCTGGCTATGCAAAATTCGGTACAGCAAGTTCTGTGGAAAGTCTGATTGCATTACCTGCAAGTCCTGGAGCCCACTGGGAGAATCACCACCTTCTATCACCCTGCTCAAACCTGCACACCCTCACCCCTGGGGCCAGGCCTGGCCTTGGCTCTGTGTTACAAAGGTCCCAGCAGCCCAGGCCCTTGCTGGAAAATCATATTTATGTACAAGCAACTCAGCTGTCCAAGTCTTGGTTTCAGTGCTGACGTTGCCTCACATGTGGCTGGTGCAGCACGTCCTCTGCAGCCTCTCAGTGCTGGCTTAGAGGGCTTGGAAGAGAAACTGCCAGTTCTTATCCTGCTCTGCTGGGTTGGGGAACAGCATCGATGGGAGCACTGCACTCACCAACTGAGCACTAAATAATTGGAAATAATAACCAGTGAAGACATTTATGAGCTGAGTGGGGCCCTAGGACAATAAAGGATGGTCGATGGTAGCTCATTCATTACCATCTGCGCATGTTGGCAGTAAAGCTGACACCAGCAGTCAGAACCACAGCCCTACAAAGACCTCTTAACATTATTTTCCACTTTTACAAATTTAATTAGCTCTTTTCCCCCTCAAGCAGCAAAATACAAAAGTATTTTTTTCCCAGGTAATAAAGCAATTTTCTAGTTAAAGAAGTGGAGAGAACACTAAAGCAGACAAAAAAACCAAATTAAAACTGTTATTCCCATTTTCTACATTGACATTTTGGCAATAGCCTCTTCTCTGAAAGGAACAGTTTTTTTGTTCAGTGCCATAAGTCATGGGCTTCCAAAACTCTTCCAGAATGCTGAATGATGGATTCTCAAAAGCTGGAATTTAATCTGATTTCTCTGGACCTACTAGGCTGGCATAAGTTTAGATGGTAACCTGTTTCTTGAATAAGCTGTGGTGATCTCTGGTTCTCCTTCCCCACAGCTGGCAGTTTCACAAGGC
>JAYRBT010000010.1:4508295-4568152 GCA_036023395.1 Myiotriccus ornatus
TTTCCCTTTTAATCCACAAGGAGAAAGAAACAGTTTTTCACAGCACTGTCATTTCTGTTGTCCTTATAGCAAGGAGTTGACTGCAGTACTTTATGGCTTCCCTACCCTTCCATCAACCTTGGGATGTTTATTTTTTCTTCAAACATAGCTGTTTGCAGCACGCTAACAAGAACTGAGGATCTTTTAACACTGCTATTTGTTTACTGAAGACATCAAAGCCTTTTTTCCACGAGCCCTCTTTGAGTCGGTGCAATCTGCAAACAGCCGTGCAAAGCCAAGGTGCGTTTTGTGCCTCACAAAATAAAACCACAGTGAAGCACTGAAGATACAGGTATTTTTTTCATCTAAATTTAGCCCTGCTTCCTCCCCCGTTCCTCAGCTTCTCAAAATGTTTGTTCCTGAACCTGAAGTGCCAGCAGACCTTCCCGCTGCCTTCCAGTCGGGTGGAGGAACACAACTGCCAGGGTGGACAGCGGCTGGGAGAGCAGCTAATCTAAAACAAATATTTTGTAACATCATCTATGAGCAGATGCATTTCCCTGCTTCCCTTTGATGGCCACCATGCTAATGGGAAGCAGCACTCAATATTTTGGGTTAGATCCTGTCAGCTTTCGGTTCAGACCCAGACTTTGGGTGCTGGGAAACAGAGGAGGAAGTGAGAGATGTTGGCAGCAAATTAAATAAACATATCTGCCGAAAATAATGTCCTAAGAAATACCAGGGTGTCCTTTTTATGGATTTCCTAGATGCGTTGAGGCTATTTTAAGGCGAATTAAACTCCCACTCCTTGCAGTGTAAACAGGATTATTCCTTCTATGGAACATATGGCAGCCTAAACGTCATTGTTTGTGCCTCACTGGTATTTCCAGTCATACTTCAAGTATTGTCTTGCCCCAAACCTGCATTTCACCACTCAGAGCCCAGTGTCAGACTTCGGGGAGCGTTAAGCACTGACAGCACATCACAGGAAGCGTTTCCATGGAGGACAACCTAAAGCCTGTCCATGGAGAAGGACCTGCTGGAGCGGTGCCAACAGGTCAGCTCCCTCAAGTCGGCTGTGGTAGGGACAACAGGGAAGAAGAGCGGCAGTGAAGGAGGAGGAGGATGGGACAAGGGCTGACCCGTGGGGGGTTTTATTCCACAACGAAGCAACTCACCCCACGATGCGTTGGCTGAAGATTACAGAGCAGGCAAACATCCAAGACCTTCCAGGAATCGGGAATGGTGATGTGCAAGGTCAGTGCAGGTAAGGCAGATCTGCATGGGCAAGGTACAGGCCATGAGAAACGCTGACTGCAGTGGTTGGGAAGGGCTGGTGTGCTGAGGGCATTTTCAGCAACATTCAACTCACTTTCATTCACAACATTCATACAACTTGCTGTCATTCACCCTGTCAGAGCAGGGGAAGACAAGATGCATGACCTGATGTTCACGGCAGCGCTGGGGACCTGGCGCAAGGAGGAGACCCACGAGGGAGGGGCTGGGTGGCAGAGGATGTGCTGTTCAGCAGCGTTTAACCCTGAAAACACCAAAAGGAGGTGCAAGAGGCAAGCAGTACAAACCTTTCTCCTTCCACCAGCTTTAAGTCAGGTGAGCAGTGCTGGTACAACAGAGTGCAACCAAAGAGGCTGCAAGTGTATGTGGAACAACAGTTTTGGCCACTTCCCTTGGCTTTGGGTGCTGTGGAGCTCAGGTACAGCACATGGCTTAGCAAGGCAGGGCTCAGCCTCCCAGAGATGGGGGGGAAACAGGATTAACAGTTCCCCAATCCCAGGGTCCCCAGGGAACTGGAAACAGGGACAAGGCCCTCTCAGCGACGTAACCAGGCTGCTCCTCCAGTCCCAGCACTCAGGTGTCTCCTGCAGAGCACTTCCACAGTCCTGCCTTAAGAAATAAAAACAAAATGGCAGATCCTTAAAATAAAAACACAAAGAGTCTTAAGCATATCCAACTTTGGGATAGAGCATAAAATTTCTTGCCAGAAAATTTAAAACAAACTGGAAACTGATCATCTACTCATTTAAATGATGTGCCTGGAGCTAAACCAGCAAGGCTGAATAATCTCTGCACTGCTTTCATCCTACTTCAACTTTTCCTTTGTTCCATCAGCCACATGTGTGTTAAGTGTAAATTGAAGGGCTCTTCACTGGAAAAGCAGATTGTGAAAAGGTCTTGGCCGTCATCTTATAATTTGGCTTCAGTATTACAATTACTCTTACTAGCACTCTTGTTTTGTTGTATTATTTATCCTGGCTAGAACCCTCTAGGATCCCCTAAAGCCTTTTTTTTTTTTTTTTCTTTCTGGTGGATTTAGCCAACATCCACTCATGAATCCAGATGTTTCTGCTTTTATCCACGGGAATTTAATGGTATGGATATGCCAAGATCATAACTTGAGGCTCAGCCTCAGGACAAGTATTTTTCAAATTCCCTCAATAAAAAAGGGAAAGTGCCACAAAAAACCTGGGTCTTACTGTACTTCAGCATGCCAGAATGGAAATCAAACCACAGGACACTGTTGCTCAAGGTTCTGGAGCTGTGTTGGTACAGTGTCCTACATTGCACCAGAAATCACAGCTCAGATTGTGCTGTTTTGTGTTCTCAGACACAGATTTTGCCTTTAGCACAAGTTCAGCTCTTCTTCCCGTTCACCAGCCTGAAGCCAGGAGCACAGACACATGTGGGTCCAAGATGCTTATGCTGGGAAGAAAGATTCCACCCTGCAAGGCAGAATTAGCGCTGGCGTTTTCAAATGAATGAACGTGTGCCTGTGTGTGTCACAGATAATGCTCCCCAGGCAAAACTGGTTCCTAAATAAGGACAGGGATGAAACATCCCCTGATCGGGACCTGACTGAATAACACAAGGTCTGCTGTGCCTTTGGCAGCACTTGGGAAGAATAACCAACCCCGAAGTCATTCCTTGTCCGGAGTGATAAAAGCAGCATGAAGCAGACATTAAAATAACCTTAAACTTCTGCACTGCCTGGAGTTTTCTTCAGGCACTCCAATTTGTGGCACCCTGAATTTTTAACCTGCTCCCCACGTGTCAGCATGGGGATCCCAGTGAAAGCTGGTGTGCTGTGGTGGTGTGGATGGGGTCTTGTTGGGGATGGCCATGTCTGTGCAAGTGCTCTGAGGTACTTCAGAGTCAGGACGCTCAGGAGCGTGGAATAGCAAATGCAGGAGATGCACAGAACACTTTTCAGTGGCCTTTTGGCAACCAACACTAAACGTCTTCTGTGAGCAAGCTGTGCACAGTAAGGGTGTGATTTCATGCCTGACTCCACAAAAGGTGAATTTTAGCCTTTCCTCCAGGACACTCCCAGCTGGCCTTGAGTGCATACCAGCAGGACCATGGTCCTGACTTTACTCTGCACAATCCAATCCCTTTTGAAGCCCCCCTCTGTGTACTGGACAGGGGAGGAACATGGAACAACTATTCCAGCCTGGTAGAGAAGAGCCTATTGTGCTCCCCGAGAGGCTCCAGCACAGCAGCCGGTTATTGCCTGCTCTAATAGCATTAGTTCTTTACCTGCAGAGATTTTGGATCAAAGGAAATTTAAATTACTCCTAAAAGCTCTTCTAAGGCTTCCCCCAGCATGGAAAAGTCTCTCAGCTGGCACAAAGGATGGAGCTGGCTCCACAGCAAAGCCCTCTGGGGCAGGGATGTGCCAGGACAAGGAGGATGCACAAGAGCCAGGGCAGCTGAGCATCCAGCAAAGCTTTTCACCCACCTACCTCAGAGCTGGGCTCAACCAGGCCAAAATCCTGCTGAGGACAGGGGCAGGTGGTACCACCAGGCAGGGTGACAAGTCCAGGGGTCTGTAGAGTGTCACATGCAAGTGGCAGCAAGGGAGCAGTGGGGTTAAGCTGGACAATGCATTCAAAGAGAAAAGCAGTTTTCTTGTTAACATTGTGGGTCAAATGTGCTGTGCAGGGCTCACCAAGGGTGCACATTATATGTCCCACCAGCACAGTCATTCTTCCACTTCCTATCACATTTTCTGTGTTATAATGAGGAATTTTTTAACCATTCAGCTATGCAGCTTAAATTTTAAAGGCCACCCATTGTACTTAAACACTATATGACAAACTGTATAAGTATGCCTGTTCCAATTTATTCTCCTAGTATTCTTATTAAAATATGGTTTCAATGACTTTGTCTTCCCTAAAAAAAAAAATAAAAAAAAAAATCTGCATTTCTCTTTAATAAGTTCATGACATTCAAGTTACTAATTTCCCTTACCATCACATCCTTTTTCGGACACAGAATAAAGGAGAATTAATATATTTAAAAAAGGGGGGGGGGGTATTCAAGTTGGAAATGAAGAAATACAAAAATATTAAGCCTTCTAGTTTTAAAGGGTTATTAAAAAAAAAAAAAAAATCACTCAGCAGGTCATAAAAGTGATAAAATGCTTTTGTCTCCATTTCAGGGGGAGGCCAGTTTTGCCTTCAACATCCTGAGCATCACAGGCGCCTCAGTGCAATTTTCTGCTGCCATTTCATCTTTGCTCCTTGTCCCATCCTGCTACTGCTGGCTGGCTGGGATCACTGGGAGCAGCTACCTGGGTTACAGTTCTGTTCCCCCTCCCCTGAACTGACTTCCCAAACCTCTGCAAAGACCCACTGAGGTATGAGTGATACCCCCTCACCCTTAAGATACTGGACTCATGCTTGAGTCTGGCTGTGTTCTGTGCAGATTTGGGGTTTGTGATGACTTTTGTGAAGCTGCTGCGATTTGGACACTTCAACATGAGCATCAGTCACAGCTGGGAAAGTGGATTGCTGGGAGGGTGGCATGGCTGGGCAAGGACGGACAGGGCCCGAATGCACTGCCACGGGGTTCGTTATGTTGGATCACTTTATGAGCCAGTAATTTGGCCCTTCATATCCATTACATCCCAGTGCTGCTTTACCTAAAGGGACATACCTTTTCCATATGTAGACTGGACATCTGAATTTAAAGGCTGGGCAAAATTTTATGGAAATTATACAGTCTGCTTTTGACATTACTGAAAGCAGAACCTGAAAATTTGCCTTCCTGCTCTTCCTTATGGCTTGAAAACTGCTCTGCCATTAACACACAGAGCTGTCAAAACCTGCACAGACCTAGGTACGAGATGGACATGGATCTGATCCCAACATAGACCTCAAGTACAAGAGGAGTGTGAAAAATAACCACCATTCAGCATGTCTCGCTGTTGGTTCAGACATTCACAAGTTTTGCTGTGCTGAGGGAAATCTCACCTTCTGTGCATGCTCTCCCTTGGGGTTTTTCTTCCCTTTAACCTTTGTTTGGAGCCAATCTTGAATCCCCGAAAAAAAGCAGTGTTTCCATGACAACAGTCCAGTAGTGGGCTCCTCTGGGACACCTGAAGAATCAAAACACTGCCAGTGCTTCCTCCTGCTCCAGCATCACTCCCCACGGTACCACAGCCATATCCTATCCCCTCTCCCTCCTCTCGTGCCACAGTGGGCTGCCAACTGCCTTGGGCAGAGCTCTGCCTGCAGTGGCAGCACTGGCATTTACTGACTGATAAGTTACACTGCACAAGGGGTGGACAGGCAGGTATTGGACCATGGAACCGTCTTATCGAGTGAGAAAGGCCAGAAAGGTCTTCAGTCCAAAGGACTGGACAGCTCTTGCATTTCATAACCCCCTAATCTTATTAATAAGATTCATAATTTTCATGCCCTCCTTGGTATTTTACAGGAGATATTAAGTGATCCTTCGTTACTTGCAGTCCCTGCTTTGCTTCCAACACACAACATTTCTCTTGCCCATGTTCAGCAAAGCTCTGCAACCTCTTAACTCGATGGCCCTGTCCCAGCAGAGCATCCCTGGGACCTCACCAAGACCCCAAAAGCATCCCCAGCTGCACCCTCTCCCTGAGCAGGGCAGGGTACCAGTCCTCTGCAGAACCAGGCCCCGCCTGCCCAAGAGTTTTCTCCCCTGGGTGGCACAGCCAGCACCTTGCCCAGAGACCGACTCCGGCCAAGTGCTCCACTGATCCACCACTGAGGCAGTTCCAAACCCGCGACCTTTCCCTGCAGCACTCTGTCTGCCCTCAAACCAAGATTTATGAGGGCTATGCATGGATGTGGCTGCAAGAAGAGTCCAAAGGCTTTTGTTGCAATGCCACAAGCAGCACAAAAAAACAGCAAAATGCTCTTTGCATACCTGATCCTCACTGATGGGATACAAGCAGCACCCTCAAGCCCCAGACAACAGGCTCTGAAGCAGGACCCAAGGAGGCAGCGTGGATGTGTGCCAGCCTGACAATGGGGTTTCGTTTAACAAGCACAGATTTAAGTGTGGAAATCAAATATGAAACAGTCGTGGCCAGCATTGTCTGCATTCTTGGAGTGGCACTGAACTAGCAGAAAGAAAAGAACCGAGACACTGGCCCAGACATGCTCCAGCTGTCTGCGACTACCTCTTCCCTCCTCCACTGAATGTAACTATTCAGCTTGTTTTCATTTCATTATTAGATGTTGTTTTTGCAACCTGGGAAAAGAATAGAAAAATGGAGGGGGGGGGGAATGTCCTTCAAATGCTTTGGGGTTTATTTTTAAGAACCAGACCATTTCTTTCCTATCAGTGATAAGTACAGACTTTTCAAAGTGCACAGGGCCCGTGGTATTATTAGTTAAGAATTTGTTTCTCAAATAAGGTCCTTTATCTCAGAGGCAGCAGCACTTGCATTGCTGCGGTTATTCATGTAAGTCTCACTCATTTAGTACTGAGCAACGTGCAATTAAATAGCCATAGAAACACCCACAGGCTGAGCAACAGCTGCCTACAGGTAACCTTCAGCTTCATGCACTCACTTGCCAAATGTTTCAGCTCTAGCCCTGAAAATCCTCATGTGCATGTGGGAGCAGGGCAGGCCCTTTCCTCCATCACCGTGGGCACAGCAAGAATCAGGATTTTAATGAGTTGGTTTAAAGCCTGATGCTGCAGATCCCTGTAGCAGGAGTGCTGCTCAAGGCACCGCAGGGCCAGCGCTTCCATGCCTTCTCTTCCCTCCTCTGCCTTCCCCCCAAAAAGACAGCTTATCTATTTTTAATATTGAAGAGAATTCACATCCAAGATCTGATAATTTATTTTCCTGCTCTTTGCACCAGTTTTGCTTGTGGTGGACACACCAACACACACTGCCCATGCTCCAGCTCGGGACAGTCCTCCCTACGAAACAGTCAATCACCAAGCAAAGGGCTGGGGTTATAAAGACTCCCAGTGGCCCTAATGGGAATTCTCAATTTGTGCTGGACTTCTCTGGAAAAACGTTTCCTCTTTTTGGATGCTGATGCAATCCAGCACAGCAGTAGTGCTTCAAGGGAGAAGTGGAATTCAGAGTGTTTCTTACCATTTATCTCCCTCTTTCAGGACGTACACCAACCCAGGAGCTCTTTTCATCTCAGCTTTTGCACACTCCCACATTATTCCTGGCAGGAGAAGGTCAGGCATGTTTAAGTGTGAGATGTTGTCTCTGCAAAAATTGTTTTGTAACATCCAAAGCAGGTCTGCAATTCCAAACCTGGATATTGTAAGCTCCAACAAAGATTTCTGAAGTGCACCTCCAATAACTGCTGTACATGCACCTTGCTGCTTCCTGACAAATGGCATTGCTCTAAGGGTTTGCATGGGGAAGTTTAAACCTTATTTTTACCTTATTCCAGGCAGTTCAGCAAGGGGACAGTTTTTAATTTTTTTTTGTTTCATGAAAATTATTTCTCATGCTAGAATCTAATTTCTGCTCATTAGGGGTAAAAATGATGATTTCAAGCAAGGAGTTTCTCCTAAGCCATAAACTGTAACCATCTGCTCAACACCAAGCCTAGGAGCAACTGCATTTGCCTTGATATGTGGGCTTATCTCTAAGCAGGTGCTTAAGTGGTTTGTTGGCAAGAGCTGGAGTGCTTATGTCTTTCCAGGTGACCCTATTTAATAATTACCAGTATTAAACAGCTCAATAACTATAAACACAAGGAAAAACCACCCAACACTGAGTCAGCTCTACACAGATCTTTTCCAAATATGATTTCTGCATTAATCAGGGGGGTCAAACTGTTCCATGCTCAAGGGCTGACCCCAAAGCCACGGGAATCGGTGGAAGGGTGTTGACCAGTTACACCAGTTTGGGGATGGGATCCCCTGTGAGCAGAAACACCTTTCTGTCTTGGCACTGTGACTAACAGGGACAACAAAGGCTCTGCACTGACATTAAGAAAATTTGTTTTATGTCCTGACATCCTGTTAACCTCCAGCTCACTTAGAGGAAGCTGTTAATGTAATGGTTGCGTCAGAAAGATACGGCATGGCTGAGCAACGAAGGAAACCTCCCAGACCAATGTCAGTATTAACACCTGCACAGGGCAGCACTGACTGCAGGAATCTCTGAACAGAGCACAGATTTGGAGAATCTGCCCTTGACAAGGAGAAAACTTTCAAATCAATGTGGTCCTAGCTGATACAGACTCTAGAGACAGGCTTTGGTATCTGCCTCCTGCATGTCTTCCACAGCAAAGCCTCTCTGGATCCTACAGGTTTTTCCAGTTGAATTTGATGCAAAAATAGATGGATTAATCCCCTCCCATCCCTTGGAGGTAAGAGGCTGCACACAGGGTCTTTATCTCACCCTGATATAAAGAGCTCTAATCGCTCAGATCCAGAGAAGTTTATTTTGTTATTGCCTTGATTTCACTGCAGGTGGTGTCCATTTTCCTGAGTATCAAACTTATATTGTACATATATGCAGGAGTAGAGGTGGAAGGCAGTGGTAAGACACTTAGATAAAATGAGATGTTTGACCTAAAAATAAAGATATAAAGGTCCTGACTCCACAAAACACTTCAGCACATACCTAGCAGCACACGTGCAGACTAGTTACAAGTGCTATAACGAGGGTGATGATAATCAGGATTCATTATAAATCAGATGGAATCTGGAACACAACTGTGCTGTAAAACCATGGTTTTAATCCAGGGATGCCAGTACATCACCTGAATAATGAAGTTATAGTCTTTCCATTGCCTGCTCAGACACAGGCTCGCATTTATACACCAGAAAACACCCTAATTCACAGCAGCAAAGTAGAAAGATTTGGGTTGTTGCATTACTCTTAGGAATAAAACCTTTATCTCTGTGTGTCAGGCTTGCACTTTTAGCATGCTGGGACATTTAGAGTCCCAGCTCACTGACCCACATCTGATGCTTCTACAGATTTGAGCACTGACCTTCCAGGCGTGAGATCATTGACTTGTATCCCTGACTCCTGCAGCCCACAGCATTGCTCCAAACATCATTCCTCATTGCTGGTCACTCCTGACTGACTCACTCTCATTCTGTCTCCCACACAACCATCTGTCCTTTCCCAAACTCTACCCCTCCACTCTTCAACCTGTGGCTCAGGATCAGCATCATCCTTCAGTCCTTTATCCCGCTGCTTACATTTTCCATCCACTGGCTCCTAACAAGAAATGGAAAGGAAAGTTCCTTGCAGCTTCAGCCAACCTCACCTCCTAAGGTCTTTTTGCCCAGAGGGACAATAACTAAGGTTCAAGCCAAGATACTATCTCGTCCAGACGGGGGAAGTCTGGAAGCCCTGATAGCTAATGACCTACGTAAGCCTGTGTTACAATTTCACTTTCCATAATTCAACTGCAGTTTCTAAACTGTGTGGAAATGCTATATGGTATTTATAGAAACATTAATGTTGCTTAGATTTTGGAAACAGCAACGCTGCTTTCAGTGGTCTTGGTTAACCACAGTCTTGAGCTATCGCATTCCCGGGATAAATCTTGGAGATGTTGAGAGGCATTTCTACCAAAATAGAAAGGCAGAATTTGTGAGGCTTTTCAGAAAACAAAAATCACCCCTGAGCGTGGGTCCTCCTCTCTGGCCGCAGTTGGTGCAGGTGTCCATCTGCACAGGGAGCAGACGGCAGAGTTAAAGCCTAAACCTATAATCGTTAGTCAGGCAAAATTACAGCAGGTGATGGTGTGCACAGCTGAGCCCGGGGCTTTATGGCAGGTAATCAGCACACTCCTGCTCCATAACCTCTGCAGTCTCTGGGGTTTTGAGTCAGCAGTTCTGCTCCTGTGGGCAGCAAGCATACAGAAACTGTTTTCTCTGCAAGTGTTATAACTTCTATTTCAGTTCAGCACTCTTCCTTATTGAACTGTCATTGCCCACAAATGAGTTTTCTGAGTAATTAATACCACTGGGGCTCTAATGAAGATGCCATGCAAGACAGCTACAGCAGCTCCAGGTGACATTACTAATCTGCCACTCTTTTCCAGCTCTCCTCAGAAGGATGAATCAGGATCTCAGTAGTGTTACAGCACTGAGACACAGGTAATTTTGCTTTTTTAAAAAATAACTTCAGCTCTAAATGTGTCATTGTAGACAATACAATACTGTTTATCATGTCAAGAGGAAATCAGCAGCAGCAGCATTCCAGTTTTCCACAGGATTCTCTGGTGTCTCTGGGTGGTGTTTGCTTTAGGCTGTTTTTGTGGACACCTCACTGCTTCTGTCACCTGTGGAGCTCCACTGCAAGTAAAACTGAAGTGCTGGCAACTCATGTTCTGGTCAGAGCATGAGAGATGGATCAGACTTCTGAAATATCCCAACTGCTGTGTGGCTGTAAATGGCAGAGCAGATAAGTGTGAAAGTTTGGGAAGGGAAGGGCTGGATCCAATTGCCATGACACATGTCCAGTGCAGAACACTGACCTGAGACTACTTGCTCCTCACGCAGAAGGAGGGGTATAATCCTGATAACACATGATGTAAATAAGCAAAGCCAAATAATCCTTACACAGGAAAAGCACTGAGGAAGCTGTGGTCACCAAACACGCAGTGCTTGGATGTTTTACTGAAGGCTTGGAAATGTGGGCTCAACAAACCAGCAGTTAAGGGACATATTTTCAAGCGTGTGAGGTGCAATTGTGTTTCTTTGTGTACAGGGAGGTTATACAAGTTCACATTCCCTAGGCCAGGCTGAGAGCAGGTCTGGTTGTGCCAGGGGGATGTGGGGTGTTCCACCACCACCCCACGCTGCCCGTCCAGCCGCGGCACCGGCTGGCCAAGCACACCCTGATACTTCCATCCAGCTTCAAGCTTTTACATTTGACTCACCTCAGAAGACATCACATCAGACATTAATCCTACTGCGCAGGCACTAATAACAGAGAGAAAAACACCACTGAGGCCCCTGTCAACGTTTTCCTCCTCGGGACACCTGATTTATTGTTGACAAAGTGCTTCCTGCTTTGTGCTAACATCCGACTGCAAATGCCCGTCAGAACTAGGGAGCAGTTCATCTCCTCATCTCTTACCTTCAGGGCAGTTTAGGTTAAAGTCAAACCACATGAAAGGAGACAGTGTCTGGCTGATTTTACAGCTCTACAAAAATTGCCTTTCTATCATATTGGATGGAAATTTTTATAACTGGCTCTGATAATTAATTGGAAACTAATCCAAGAACAAACAAGTGTGCATGCCACAAACCGTATATGGAAGAAAGACTACAGAAGGAATTCAAGAAAGAAATTTTGCTGGCAAAGATCAAAGAAAAGTAAAGGCATTAGTTAATGGCCATATTTTCTTACAAGAAGCCCTTCCTTTGAAGGCAACAGCTGACGAATAAGAATCCGATGAAGCAAATTCTTATAAAGTCACTTTGAAACAAGGCACATATACACTCTCAGAAAGAAAATAATTTCAAAACACTGGCATTACTATGCACATCTGAAAACTTAGTTACAGAAACTTCCCTATTGTGTGAATAGCCTTTGAGGAGAAAAACACACACCTACTCCACAAACAGTCCAATTGCAAAGCTGGTTTAGCAATTTCTTTTTCCTGCAAGTTACCAGTTATGAGATTTAGCTCAATCCCACTGAAATCTTCTACTTTGCCTTCAGCTGAGCTAATGGTTGACTCACTTGTGGAAGCTCAGACCCAGCAGAAAACCAAGATGCCAGTCTAGCTGAATACCAGAGAGCCCAGCTGAAAGATGTCCACCTCTCAGGGTGAATTCCCATCCACACCAGTGCTTGCCAAGTTACTGCAGTCTCCCAACACAGCAGAAATAATTTACTTCATGGAAGGCCCAAAGCCCCAGATGTTGAGCTTGGCAACAGGAAGAAGCAAGAACAAAAGGGGGAGAAAGCAGGTACAGAACAGAAAACTTTGATATCCTGGCTCTTTCCACAGCTTTAAGGTCTGGAATGAGGCTTTAGGGTGGCACTGACTGAAAACAGAGCTCAGCATCATCTTGAGTGGGTGCTTACAGCTGCTCTTGGGGAGGGCAATGAAGATCTTGTTTCTTCTTTTAACTCCTAATTGCCAGGGGAGGGACTGACGATGCTGAGGTTTGCAGCAGGCTAGAGGCTAAAGCCAAGAAACTGAGGAACAAGGATCACACCCCCAGTGTATTGAAGGGACAGGGTTTCAGCAGCACTTGAATTATGTTTATCGAGTATTTTGGGACATTGGTACCTCTGTCCCTATTGGAAATCTCCCCTCAGCCTCAGTAACGACTACGCCCAGCACAGGAATGGTGCAAGGTGAGAAGTTTCCACCTCGAACTGTGGCACTGCTCTTATCACAAGATGCCTGGTGGCAAGCAGGAACACAAGCTGGAAGTACAATTCGCTCCTGTGTGGGATGACTACCTCAAGGTCCAGCTCAGAGGGCTTAAATAGATTCTTACAGGATTGTTTTGAAAAAAGGAGACACACAAGTTTTTCCACAATACCAACATCAGCTACTGCCTCGATGTCGGTCTCCCCTGTCTGGGTTGGGTTTTGCCCTGTGGAACTGAACCAATGTATCTAATCTCCTACACACAGCCCAGTGACTCACCAGGCTGAACAAACCCTCAGCAATCCTGTTTTTACCCACAATTTGGATGTGCTGACCCCTGAAGGGATCCACCTCCCAGCTGACTAGGGTCATAGGGGAATTGATCTTGTGAAGCTCCAGGAAAATTCCTCAGGCTGGAATGTCTGCCCTGGTTGAACTCACAGTTAACTTCAGCTGATGTGTCTTAGCTACCTTTTATAACTGGAACATAATTACACAGAATGGTTTCTCCAGTGCAAAGCCACTTTGATGATTTCTGCCTCAGTCCACAGCTGTCTGGAAACACTTGAGTCTGAGAAAATCCTCAGGAAAAAGATCCTCAAAACAAGGGTGGAAGAAGGTAACACAGTTTTAACTTAGATTACCTCACTGACTGGTAAAAATCCCCAAACAGTTGTATGATGGACTAGGAAAATATCAAATACAGCCAAACTATGCATAGAGATGGGCAGGACTTACGTGACAGGATAAAACAGGTGCCACGCAGTGACTTCCCAACAAACCTGCTGGTTTTGAGACCAAACACTGTCTCTTGGTCTGAATCAGAAACTGCAATTTGATGTCTGAGCCTTTCCCCTGTGTTCTCACCCCAGTGCTGGTGTCTAAGGGTGTCATGAGGTGCCTGAGTCACATTAACAGCTCAGTGTCACCCAAACTAATAGGTAGTGTCAGTCACAGCCAAATATTCCTACCAATTTCCTTGCACCTTGCCTGTCTGACCCCTCGGCAAGATGATTCAGCTCACTAAACCATCCGGAGTACTGAGCCCTGTGTTTTCGGAGGGCTCCTGCCCTGCCCACGCTCAGAGCCACGCGGCAGCGGTGAGTGACAGCCAGTGGACCGGCTCCAAAACAAACACAGCGTGGCTAGGACATGACATATAAAAACCTAGACAAATAATACATACCTCAGGCACATTTTCCTACCTTCGTGGGATTAAAATCCCCCCCTGCGTGTCTAGCCCTCTGTTCTGAAGCGTGTTCCTCTGCGTGGGCAGGAGATCCCTCGAAAAAGTGAATACTCTGTTAAGAGAGAATTCCTGCCTCTTCCTCACTCACCTACCTTCTTCTCTTGAAAAGATCTCCCCACACACATTTTCCTGCCTTTCCTAAAAATACTTGGGAATATAAAAATACCTTTTTAATTTAAAAATCAGCCTCTCAGCCCTTTTGCCAGTGAAGGTCAATGAAGAGCGTCATTGCACCCTTACCTAAACCTCAGGCAGCCTCCAATACTTTGGTAACCCAACCCAGACAAATCCCCAAAGTTTAATGATGCTTTTTGTTGTCCTGTGCTAGGTGCAGATGTTTCTCTTCTCTTTACATTTCTATGGAGGGCACAGACAGCAGAGAAAAACTAGCCCCAGAACCCCAAAGAAGTTTGGACTTGACATGGCTGCACACACACTTGTTACTGAGCTCTGCCAAGTGAGGCTTCCCAAATCATCTCAGGAGGCTCACACCAGAAAACCTAACCAAAACTTTCTTTTATTAGGAATCATCGTCCTTCTTCCCAGGTGGAAGTTTACATTCTCTGGGAATGTGCTAAGTCTCACACACATTGTTGTTATTGTGTGGCTTTCCCTTCCTCTCCCAGCTGCTAAGCCTTACATTCAGGTAATAAATATTATGGACTGCTCACAGTTAGCTGAAGCAGAGTATTAGAAAAACCTCATATAAACCTCCAGTGTCAGTCATTTGTACTCACTGAAGGCCATTGAGAAAGACAGGCTTGGAAAAAGTGAGTAGGAAAGATGAATATACTGGATTTTATTAGTCTACACATACCAAGGAAGCACCAAAACACTGACTTCATGAGTATCTGAAAGCAGACATGCAGAAATAGCTCTGTGCTGAAGGATTCCCACAGATAGACAGACAAATACCTTATAAAAATACCAGCAATAAAACACAAGTGAAATATCTGTGTTGAAACCACTGTTACTTAATGATGTGAGCTCAGTGTATGAGGTTAGTGGTAAAGTGATTCTCCTGTTTAAATCTAAACTGGAAGAGGTCTCTCCAACTTCAAAAAGCCTGAAGGACTCTTGGGGAGACTCATATACTAACAGCTCACTAGAAATGTCACCACTAATTCTTTGCTGTGCTCAAGGCTTTAACTGACAGTATTGATAAAGGATCAAAGATGACATTTATCCAAGTCACTTTTGTGGTTTAGTCATGATTTTAGCAGTCAACATTCAGATTTCAAGTTATTTCTGATAAAGTCTAAGGTTTTTGGATTTGGATTTTGGGGGAATATTCATAATAGAGCTGGGAACAGCTAAAACATGAATTTTAACTTTGAAGTCCATTCCCATTCTCCCTTTCCATGCCAGTGCTGTTGAGGTTACAGCTACACTATGACTTTAGGGAAAACTCAGAAGAGAAAGTTCTTTCTTCATCTCCCCTCTAGAAACATCAAAGAGCAGAGGTGACTTCATGCTCCACAGTGTTTAACCACCAAACCTTCCCCGGGTGATTCAGAGCGATGACAAATGGGTGACAGGGCAGCTGGCACAGCACAGGGTACACCAGGAGCATCATTTTAGTGTCTGAACCAGCAGCACAGCTCACCACATCAGAGGGGAAGGACTCACTTGGGATGCCCTCCCTGTGGGGCCACAAAACCACACAGGGCTGTGCCCCACACCTCAAACCAAGGTGACTGTGCTGCAGGCTCCCAGTTCAGCTCCTAGACATTCAGTTCCATACTTTTCCCAAGTGTGCTAAAATTTAAGAAGTTAGTGGAATTAGTGGTGCTGAAAGAAATTCAGGATCCCAGCTGAATAATGTCAAGTACATAAATTCCTATGGCAGTTGAAAAGAGAATCTCAGCACAGAGAGAGCACCAGGAGGTTCTAGTAATGTATTCAATTTCTCTCCATTCCCAGTTTGCATAGATTAGAGCTGAGGGAGTGAGGGACACAGCATGCTCCAGAACCTTGGAAAGGGTTCACCAAAGATACATCCCATCTCATAGTAATCAATAGTGTAGCAGTGGACTGTATGCAAAACTGTAGAGACATGAGTTATTCAGAATTTTACATCCTCTACAGGGCTGTTGTCTCCCACCTGGTGGGTTTGCTGCAGCCTTCGGTAGCAATGACACAGTGCTGCTCTCTGTAGAGTTTCCACGGTGAAAACTCATATTTGGCTGTTGTATGAACACTGGATGCAAATATCTGGAAACCCACCACCCTGCCACAAGCTCTTCATTGCACACACCACTGATTAAGTGGGATCACTGCTCCCAGCTGGAGCAGAAGTGTTCTGGCTCTCATGCAGGGAGCTGAGGGGTCTGGCTGGTGGGCTCCCTGCAAGGAGCAGTCAAGTCCCACAGCAGCACTTGCTTGCACAGTAGTCTCTGGACACAGCTAAAAATGTGAGCTGTGTTTGGCTGGGGATTACTGTGTTGTTACTGGTTCCCCTGATAGCATCAACTCTGAAGTGTAGATACGGCCAAGGGGAATGCTTAAAGAATCCAGATGTTGTCCTCAGCTTTAATGTGTTTTCCTTTCCTCAGAATACTACTATACATTTTCTACAGTGACAGCCACTACTCAGATACCTCAGCAGAGAAAGGAAAGATGAGTTTTTTTGGTGTGTGCTTGTATTGTTCAGCTGAGTCCCTAAAACCATGAATAGAACACTTGGCCTTCAATGTATCTTTTAATTATATTGATATACTGCACAGTACACAGCACTTTCTTGCCATCAAGAAGGCAACTTCTCTTAATAGTTATGCTACAAAGGAATATAAAGTGGAACAAAATACATCTTGCCCTGCTTAAAATCTTTACAGAACACCATAATAAACTTTTCTACAGGATGTGACTCTGGCCTGGTTCAGAACATCCCTTCCCCACTACCTCTCTCCTTTAAGGCCAGAAATGAGGTTCCACATGGACTAGGGGTGTCATAGGAAAAACAAACAGACCAGGAGGCATTTATATGAAAAGCACTCAAATAATCTAATCTCTGTAGCTAATTTAAGAACTCCTAGGGAAAGAGAAGGAAGAGATAAGGAATCTTAATGAGGTCAGGCCAAAAATCAACACATGATCGGCAATCAAATGCTTGCTGACTGCTGCCTGTTCATTATATGTGATGAGTTTGACAGTTTCTCAAGAGGGGAGACCCCTACAAAAATAGTAAAGACATTCCAGTAAAAAAACCACTGAGCCACTATTAAAGACTTAGTCAACAGTAAAAGCCTGGTGTAGCATTGTTAGTCACAGCTAAAGTATTGCTAAGCAACCCTTTATCCTCCTTAGGACCGGATTAGCTTCATCACAGCAATAACCAACAGTCCCCACTCGCAGCACTCGGTTTGAAGTGCTGTGCAATTTTCTTTGAAACTCAAGTGAGAGTTGCCATGTCAGCTCCCAGCTCCTCTTGAGGTGTCAGGGGGCTGCACATTAACAGGGAAGCCTGTCTGCAGCTCCAGTGGCTTCAGGAGCCGGGCTGCAGGACACCAACTAATTCATCTTAACCAATGAGCAATATTTATTCACCCTCATACTCTAATTCTTTGCTGATCGCACCAGCAGCTGATATCCCTCTCAGAACTGTTTCAAGAAAGCCCAGCCTTTCTGGAAGCCAGACTAGATGCTGTCAGGATTTCCACTAGAGCTCTACTTAACTGCAGTAAAACACTGAAACCAGGGAGCTCCTGGGCACAGACCTCACTGGACTATTGCTCCCAGGTAACAGCCTAGTGCTAAGCATTGCTGCTATCTTCTGTCTTTATTTTGTGCACCATTTGCACTAGTGTCATCTCAGCAGGACCTCCAAAAGGTTTCTTCCATGGATATTGGTAATAATTCACTTAGCAAAGCAGATTCCACTGGGTATTAGCTCACCTGGTTCAGCCTCCCAGCAGCCTCCAAAGAAATACAAGAGTAATAAGGGATATGACCTTCCTCAACCTGGTCTGAAACCCAACGTGATGAGGGGTCAGCTAGAGACAGCACCAGTAAAGTGATGCTTCAGAAGAGCCGAGGAGCCAAACAAAAACAAGTCAGGTGTGTCTTGTAGGTCTTGCCTAGTGCTGCCACCCCTGTCGCTCTAGGTGTTGGAAAAACAGCATCCAGCAACCCATCCACTTTCCCAGACTAGAGCCAGGAAGAGTGGGGAGTTCACAGACACCTTTCCTGCCTTTCTTTGTCTCTGTCTCCATTTCATTCTCAGATTTTCTTAGATACACTAACAATAGCCCTCCTTCAGCCTACATGTGCTTTAACAGAGGTACAGCCACTTCTTTACTGCGACATGTGTTTTGTCACCAACCAGACTCACAGCACAGGTTTAACGAGCAGGCAGGGTTCACTCATATAGATGTCTACTTCAGTGGGTAAGATGATGATTTTTCCCATGAACTAGACTTATTTGTTCACTTCAGAAATTGAAGTCCATGTCTACAAGAGAGGTATTTGCTAACAGTAATTTTTATAATAGAAAAAAACCCAGTTAGGTGGTGAGAAATGTTGCTTTTCAGTGAAAGCAGGGTGACAACTACAGAAATGCATTCAGATATTGTGCCTGTGCCAGAATGACCTTCTCAGAGCAGGAATGAAGTACCATATAAGCCAGAATTCATTATGTGTTACTTTTTGTTCAAGAAGAGCTCAAAAAATTGATGCCCTTTCCCAGAGGTACTTACAGCATCAACCCAAAAAGCACAGGCAGCAGCACAGCTCAGACAGAGGAAAGGGCTCTGGGCCCTGGGCTGAGCCTAAGTAGGGCCCAGGGCCCATGGTCAGGGTGGGGGTGAGGTCCCAGGTGAGGCTGCTCAGGACCATTACATTCACATGAGGCCTGGCAAATATACTTGATGGTGACGTTAAGTTTAAACACAATGCATGATGCCAAACAAATTTATTCCCATGCAAGACCAAAGGCAGACAACAGTCACATATCAAGACCTCTGCCAAAATGATTCCATGATAAAGTCCTATGGCTCTGCTAGACCACAGGGCTCTAATGATGAGCAACCCCCTCCCAAATTACCTGGGATTATCATCCCCCTGGGCTGGCAGCAGGCAGCAGCAGTGTCATCAGACCTCTGGGATTTTTTTTTATGAGTTCCTAAATTTCTCAGGTTAATGTCACTTCAGGAAAAACACATCACTCCTCCTAAAACCTGAGTGTCCTTCAGTTGGTTTGATTTTCTCACATGCCAGCTTCCCTGGGGCAGAGTTCAGAGGAACAGAAATGCCTGGTTTTAGGCAGTCAGATTTGAATATGTGCACGATAAATTTATTTTTCCTAAAATCCAGCATGTATAGGCAGCGTAGCCCACCCTTCCTTCCACATCTTCCTTGTCTAGGGCCGAGTTTTCTTCCTTATCTTCAGCCAGCAGCTCTGACATTCTCCAGATATGCTCATAAGGTCAGGCAGAGACTTTTTGGCTAAGTACCCTCCTTATCCACAATGACTGCACGTAAAGGAGGTTGGGGACATCTTCCCATATTTGAACCAAAGGGAGAGTTTTATCTCTGCGGGAGCCCCAAAGACACAATACAAGTGTTTGCCTTGAGCTGCTCCGCTCCTTAACAAGGCCCTCACGTCTTTCAGGGGAACAGATTGCAGGGCTGTGCCAAAACTGGCAGCTTCCTGCAGAATTTGCGGGAGACAGCTTAAAACAGGTTGAAGGTGAAGAAGACACCCAGTGAAATGGAATGCTAAAACAGAGGACTGGGGAAAACTGTGTGCTAAAGGGATGGTTTTCAAACAGCTCTGATTGCTAATTGAACCGCTCTTACTCTTTATCTTTTCTTTTTACAAACTTGCTTCTCTCTGGTGTAGAGACAATAAAGAGCAAAGCAAAACGCCAATGTGCCAAACTGTGATCTCAGTGAAACTGGTGGAAACTCACATAAAACACTCCCTTAGGGGACTGGGAATTGTGGGGTTCGGAAAAGAGCCCCGGTCACACGAATGGAGTTTCATTATTTGGTATGCGAGTTCATTATAAGCGGGTTCAATTATATTTCATCAGTGAAGAGAAAATGGCCTTTTCATCCAATGTATCGAGTTGAGTTGAATGCTAAGCACATCTGACGCAGCTTTTGGAACAAAACAAGGCAAGAACAGTAGCCATGTGAAAAAAAACAAACAAAATGACTAAGGCATCTCGGCGCCTCAGCGAGCTCTGTTTCTCACGGAGCCATCGGATAAAGAAGTGAATGAAGTACAGTAGCTTAACATGCACCACATGAGTGTGTGCGGTGCCACATTTGCTGATTTACTAACTCGTTTTATTTGAGGGGCACTTGAAAGGCTTTGACATTTACAGCTCTGTAGGCAAATGTGAAAGGAAAGAATAGATGCTGTATCTCCGAGCTCCCAGCTGCTGGTAAATGTCTGCTCGAAGCGCCAGCAATCCACATGAAATCAGGAGCACTCTCAGTCCCCAAAGCATCCCAGGTCTGCCTGCGAACGCTATTACAGCAAATACGTCAACAGTCAGTAGGGTTAAAAATGTAAAGGGGCCTCTCAGCGAGATGTGAAGTCTCTCAATGGAAAGCTGTGATGCCTTTACCAAGTTTCCTATTCAAGCACTGAGCAGGCGGGATGGAGAGAACAGCCCAGAGCCTGCGGTCAGCAGCCATGGATCAGTTACTGAGCACACACCAGGGTATCCTGAGATACTGAAGTCAAAGGGATTTGAGATGCTTTCCTGGGCTTTAATTGCAAGGACAGTTTTGTTTCTATGTGAGTCACACAGTAGACAAATGTTTATTCTACCCTGTGTCTCCTGCTTCACAAGGGCCTCACCGTTTTCAAGGACGTAGCACACACACAGAGCACCAGGAGCACGACCAACCTCGGGAAGTTTCAAACCCTGTACTCAGCTGTGTAATTTCTCACAGATGTCGCTTTACATTTTTATTTGTCAAGCCTGAAAGCTTTTTGCCTCTCTAAATCAGTCGGTGGGACTCGCTTTTGATAGCGTGGGTGTTTTGAAGCTCTTCACTTCAGCCTTGGCAGCCTTGGGTTGGATTCGTTGGTACAGCATCATTTTTCTACTCTGCCGTGAGATGCAGCCCCTGTTTCCCTGCTGCTTGCTG
This sequence comes from Myiotriccus ornatus, assembly GCA_036023395.1. NCBI lineage: Eukaryota > Metazoa > Chordata > Aves > Passeriformes > Tyrannidae > Myiotriccus > Myiotriccus ornatus. The sequence continues at coordinate 4,529,251 of JAYRBT010000010.1, forward strand.
ACAGGAGAACTGTAAGGGTCTGAAGTTGCCTGTACATGCAGTCACCCTCTGCCAGTTCCTCCTGCATGCACCCATTAGGATTTTTCACCCATGGGAGGAGTAGCATGGTAAAGACTGAGGGAAGCCAGGGAAGGAGCAGGGTGGAGCAGGAGGTGAAACGAGATGGGGAAGAGGAAGAAGCAGAGATAGCAGTGGACTAAGAAAGCAGTGAATGAAGGGGAATGCAGTGATTAGGACCAGCAGGGAGTGACAGAAGGATGATGGTAACTGTTTGCATGAGAGGGATGGGGTGGTGCTGATTCTGGTAATGTGTAGACCATGTGTGAAATACTCTTTACACATTTCTCATGGGGTCTTGTTCAGTTGGAAACCTGCATGGAGAGTACTTGCCTGCATTTCCTTTACAGGGAGACACAAACACCTGGGAAAGCTGCATGCTTGGATGTAATGCACAATTAGAAAGCACTGCTGATACTGTAGTTCAGACATGGTCTGTCTTAAATCCGCTCGGTTGGACAAGGAATGGAAGGCAGCCCTACTCTCTGCCAAGCTAATTTGGAGAATTAATCTGAAAGCTGTTTTAAAGATGCTTTTAGAGGTCACTAATAATGTCCATTCTTCCAGCTACACTTTGTCCTATCCATCATCTCAGAGACTCATGTGGAAGACAAACTTCTAATGAAAGCATAGGTCAATTTACACCTCTCTTCCTCCAGGAAGAGCTCAGCTAAAACCACTCAACTACAAAACTCATTCAGCCTCCCCTGGACTAGACATTATTAAGATTCATTACTTTCTAAATTGACAGTCATGATCCCTACAAAATCAGTGTCAGAGGGATGCCACGGGACATACAGGCACGTGTCCACTGTCCTTTCCCTCATTCTGTGAAGAAGGGTTGCTGCATGCTGAAACAGCTGATCCCTGGTTTTTCAGCCTCATAATCTGATCCCTGCCCTTCCTGTGTGCAGTGTCTCTGCAGAAGAAAATTCCCCTTAACTGCTAACTTTTGGTGAGAAGGCATCAAGGGGAAATTCATTCCCTTACTCAAGGCTGCTGAAACAGTCCCCCCTGTTTCCCACTCTGCTGCAAATGAAGACAGCAGAGGTCCTTGGGAAAGTCCATGGCTCTTGTAGTGCCAGGTGCAGCACTGGTCAGTTGTTACAGTGAAAAGTGTTACACAAAAGTGGGATATTTCATTTCTATTATTTCTATTTCTATTTTGATAATATTGTTTAGCAAATAAGGACAAATTTCCCAGAACTGTTTGCTGAAACACATATCACACTTATCTTGGATGATTCTTAGAATATTTGCTTTATTTCTTTCCATAGAGGTTCATATTTATCACGTCTGGCACTCAAAATATTTTCAAGTAAGGAACAATGCTGTCACTGTATTCTTTTGCAAACTGACACAAGGCAGTGGAAGGAAGGCTGCTTTCCTCATTTTCTCTTGCGGATAACTGGCTAATGCTGCTCTCATTCTGAGGATGCCTTTTGAAGCACACAGTTGACCACTGCCTCCCACCATGCACAGATCAGTTCTGATTCCCTCCATGCACAGATCAGTCCCGAGGCTTTGTGTTTCCTGGAAATCTGTATGGCATCTTTAGACTGGGGAGAAGGTCACCACCACATTCCTTGCCTCGGATGATGAGTTTCTAGGCTTGATTCATGTTGACTTCTGTCGAAAGGGAATATAAAATAGAATTGTAACTGACCTGATAGAAAAAAATAAATTAAGTAAAACAAATCATTCTTTTCTTCTGCTCCGATGCTGGCAATAAACATCTCTGTAGCTGTGAAATGCAAATGAGTCAGGGCTTTCACTCCTTGACAGCAGACATCACATCACCAGAGAGATGGCCTTGAGATCCCTGCCAGTCGCAGTCACAAGCCATCCCTATGGCAACTAAAGCAGAGTAACACTGGGAAAAGGCTTGTTTAATATGCTCTAGCAGCTGAAAATCAGAGAAAAGTCAGCACCACAGGAGCAGTCTGGATTCTACAGATCACTTCAAGGGCTTTGTCCCCCCCCAGGCAAGAAGAACTGCTACCAGGTGACAATTCATCTGAGCTGGGGGGACATACCACTGGATGCCCCACTGTCCTGTCCTAGAGTCTGATTACACCATAGAGTGACCTTAATCTGGCCCAGATATAAAGATTTCCTTCCCATGAAAATTAAAACACAGAGAAAAGCCTGGAACTTGGGCACTGAGCAGAGAACACACCCAGGCTGCGGAGCTGCCTGAGTGTTGAGAACCCCGTATTCCTCCTTCCAGGCATAAAACTGCTTCCAACATGTCCTTTTACAGTCTACTTTCCACCCCATAGATACAGGAATTTGCAGAACAGTGTTAAAATGTTTCAGAATCTCAGAAGTTATTCCTGAGCTGGAAATGAGCACATAGAGGGACAAGCAGAGCAACCAAAAGCCATTCTGGGCTTCATGTCGATGCTGGAGGTTGCTGTCAGGAGAACTAGAAGAGTGGTCCCACCACGTGACGCCACCACTCTTCAGAGGACAAAAGTTTGACTTCTTTCCTCGTGCTTTCAAGCTCTTACAGGCAGTAATTGCTCAATGGATTGCTTTTTCCATACCTCCAAGCCAATACTGAACAACAGACACCTGTAAGGAGCCACTGTTTTTTCAACATCCTCCTCTCATTTTTCTATGAAAATTCCTCAGTAATAATCATAGGAAATGTGAGCATCATTAAAACAAAGTAGGAGTAAGAGAGCAAAACTGAGGTGTACGAAGCAAAAATGATGGACAAGAGTTAATTAAACTCCCATAGGAAAACTGGGATTTGCTCTGAATATTCTAAATGGAGGTTTCAATAAGGCAGGGGCTTAAATTTTCCATTGTATTTCAGTGTTAATAGTTATATAACTGACAATTATAGTAATAATAATTAAATATATACAACCCTATAATGAATATAGATGTAATTAATATGTTTTATTATAATACATCAATACATAACAATATAGTAAATATTGACATTGAATTGGCTATATAGAAGAGAGTTAGGAGAAAATGCTCCTAAAGAAGGAAAAAATGAAGAAAAAAGAAGGAAAAAAAAAAGGGAAGAAAAGAAGAAGGAAAAAAAAAAAGTAGAAAAAAAAGAAGAAAAAATTCCAGCCAGCTGAAGAATTTGTAGCAGTTCAAAATAAATCAGTGGGATGAGAAGTGATCACCACTGCTGCCCTGGAGCCCTCCCCCTGCTCACAGTTCAGCCCTGCTCTCTGCAAGCAGTAAGAAATCCCAGAGAAATTGTGACTGGCCAATAATGAGAGCAGCCAAAAAGAAAGAACTGAGTCAGGTAAGGAGTCCAGACACATTCCAAAAGGAAGCGGAGAAGCAGTGTAAGTAATCTGCAGTGAATCACCCACCGGAGCCACCATGGAAAAAGAGTTTATTATCTGATAGCTACAAGTGTTGGGGAGGGACTGGATCACCAGAGGACATCTGCACAGTGTTTTCATCAGCCTAATTGTGCCAACATTAACATCAGCCAACAGGAACTGAGCTCAGTGCACTAAATAAACTTGCCAGTATTAACCTGTTAAAACTCTCTGAGCACTCGATGGAGCCAAGCCCTTCCTCAGCCCACCTGGAGCAGCATATGGCACCGGCGACCAGATTAATCCTTCTAATCCGTACATTGTGGCAACTGGTAACGAGATACAGAGTTTTCCACTCTTTCTCGTTCACCCCTTGTCAGCGATGGTTTTCAGTCCCTGCTGCCTCGTGGAAGGCTCTGCTGAAGTTATTCCAGTCACAGTTGTGACTTCATTTCCTCGCAGACTGGTGATTACCGTCGTGACGGGCAAACCCGCCGGCAGTGCCAGCTGAGGCTGAGCCTCCACAGGAGCGACACTGGATGTCCAGGCTGAGGGCTCCACATCAGGACACCAACAGCAGGGCACCAGCAGGTGAAACTCCAGAGATTTTTCCCAGTGCTGGGTCTATGGAGGCTCTCATTTTTCATGGGAGACCCATGCACCACGGTGGCTTTTGTTTTGAGTATCGTAAGGTGCGTCCTTTGCTGGGGTCTGCCAATCCTCCTGTTGCAATGAGCAGTGAAGGAGCGCTCACAGGGAACAGAGGATGGAATTAGGTTTTCCTGGACCTGTGATTTTTCCTTCTCTAATTGTTGATCTGTAATAAAGATAAAAGAGGTTTTTTTCTTCCAATGGCAGACCAGAGAGCTCTGCTGTAAGGTGAGGGCAAAGAAGCTCTGCTATAAGGTGAAGCTCTTCCAGAGTAATAATTACCTCATGCATTGTATATTTGTTAAAATTCAGTTTGGAGGTGTCAAAGGTGCAGCCTGTGTGAGCCACACACCATCATGGGAGAGCTTTGGTCTGAGGACCAGCTGGGACCAAATTTGGTGTCTGGGACCAGCTCCGTTGTCTGGAACATTAAGTAGAGAAAGAAGTTGACAAAGAGGAGAAGCAATATTGAATACAACTTCACTGTCCTTTCCAGAGAAACAGCTTTCTCCTCTGTGGCCAGGACTGGCACAGGCAACTCCCTCCCTGATTCTTGGTTTTCTTGGCAAAAACTGTTTATTTTGTTGCGTAATTTTTCTCCCGACGGGTCCAATCCCTGACTTGCTCCAAAAGTATTTGGCAACCTCTTCCTCATCACCCTTTTGGTTGCCTCTGTGTTCTGGGGCTGCTCATGGGGTGATGCATTGCTGCTGGGTGACATTTGCAGACCTGCTACTGACAGGAATAGGGAGCCACAATGATTTCCTGAGGTGAAACTTCCCGCTAATCCGTGTGTGTCTGTGTTTGTGGATGTGTTGTTTCTTGTTTTGCTTTGGCTTTCATGTGATGTCCCAGCTGTACCAAATTACATCACCACCACCCTGATATAAATTCCAGTTATTCCCTCTCCAGACAGTCCTGCTGCTCACATCTCAGGGCTGGGGCTGAGGAGTTTCTAATAGTCTCTCCCTGGATTGAGGTATTTGATCCAAGCCCATCATCTCTTGAAATCCCAGGTTATCTCTAAAGATAATTTCGTCAAACAGTGAGAATATAGAAGCAGCAGCATCTGGGCTGTATCTGCAGGTGACAAGTCTAACAGTTTATTTAATCCCTTTAAGTGAACCTTCAAGATACAATTTTCACTTTCCTTCAAAAAATGTTCCTGTGAAGGATATCTTCTATTTCTGACGTGACCAGGGCTCTGCTGAAACAAGGGTGGTGCTGTGGGAGGCTGAGATCACTTAACAATGGGCAAAAGCAAAGACGTTTTACATTGTCTGGTGTTCAGGGAAATGCAGAGAAGTTCAGATGTTCTTTGTAAGCAGTGCTGCTGAGCTGAAGAGCTATCTTGGAGACTGGCTTCCACAGCAGCTAACCTATAAAAACACTTCAAACTGGAAGAAAGAATCATTTCCCAGCAGGAAAATGAGAGATCTCTTTCAGAGCTTGATGTGTCTATGCTTAAATGATAAATCATATATACCATATATTATATGTCTAATTTATTGAAAAATCTAATATGGGTAAAATTGGTAAAAGGAATGAAATTTTATTTTTTAATATTTGCAAATTGCAAAACTGATAAAACCCAGTTTCCAATGCTCTGGCACTTTGCCCCAGATCTCTTCCTGTTCAACCCCATGAATCCCCATGAAGCCCCTTTTCTCAGCCACAAATCTGAGGAGCCCCTAAGACTCACTCCAACACACAAATTAAATCACACAGAAATCAGGAGTCACCTCCTTGATGAACTCTCTAGCTGAGATATTCATGCAATTACAAGGTGTATTAGGAAAGCCAGAAGAGGGGCAGTTTGGGAAAGCCAGGATAGAGATGCTTTAGGTTTATGTTGTTTGAGCCCAGGATGGCTGCAATATTTTGAACGTCTATGAAGCAGTTAAGTCCTAAAGAAAACACTGGGCTGGTGGCTGGAAGGGGTGGAGGAAAAATGGAACAGAAGTGGTGCATTACCACAGAGCATAAAACTTTTGCCAGAAAAGGTATTGACTGAACTACTGATGGACAGAAAGAGTAAACTTGGATGTAAGGTACGACATGGTGTGTATGGGAATCATCTTCAAAGTCTTACCATGACTAAATGCACATGCACAGCCACTAACCCACCTTATCCACCTTCAGTTATGCTGTCTCATGCAAAGCTGTCTGGATGTGATGCGTGTCATGAAGAAAAAATACAATAATAATAGTAATAGTAGTAGTAATAATAATAATAATTCCTTTTTTTTCATATGCAGAGAGTTTGGTCCAAAATTAAGAAACTAAGTTGAGATGTTCTAGGTGATATTTAAGGTCCCTTCCGAACCAAGCTGTTCTGTGATTCTATGATTCCATGTTCAAGTCTGCCAGAGTGAGCTGGTGATGATGTTATGAGGACTAAAAACTGCCTTGGATAAAAGTGTAAGCTGCATTTTCCTACATTGTTCCAGGAGGCAAGGCAGGCTGTGGGGGAAGCTGAAATGATCGAGTGCAAGCTAACAAGCTGTTGAATGAGAGCTGTTCCATGGCCATGCTCATCTGTAACTGTAGTGACATGGGGTTTATTGTCCTTAGAGGTACAGTGATTTTTGTATGGGAAGAACCCATCAGCCTGGAACCAAGAGTCCAGAGAGCAGCAAACACTGCAGTGACAGCACTGACTGTTCTGAATAAAAATTACATTTTTGCTCTGGCTGCAGATCAAATTGTGGGTGGAAGTTCAGGTCGTTTCTCTTTATGTCTGAATAAGTCTTCCATTTCTAGCCAGCTGTTGGCCTTCCCATTTCCATGGAAGAGCTGCTAAGACAGAAATGTCTTCTGCAGCATATTTTAGACCTGCTGTCATTGCTGCCTCTGCAGTGTGTCACTTGCAGCCCATTGCTTCCATTTTTTCCTTCCCCATTCTGAGAGACTTTTCATAACAGAGATGAAGTGCTGGATTTGATGAGCCAAATCCATTTTCTTACAGACACCAGTGTCATTATTGTCATCTGGTTCTGCTGAGTTCACTGCTGCATCAGTAGGAAAAAAAGAAAAATACATGTTTTCTTAATTTGATCTCTGTGTGGGATATTGTCTTATGAATTTAGGCCAATGAATTCAGGCCAGTGAATTCTGTCCTTTTTTTGCAAGAAGAACTTGCAATGTTTACCCTTTATGATTCTTCTAAATGGAAATATCATAAAGGTAATATTCAAAACAAAGATGTTACAAAAAAGCATGAAGCAAGTATAGATTTTTGTTAATACTCTTAATTAGAGCCATAAAATTTCACAGTAGAACATTTCCATTTGAATGACTCACGTTATTAAGTACAGGACCGTACGTTCCCATGGCTCAGAAACCTTAGTAAATATATCATTAGTGGTCCACAGAGAGAGAATGGGTAGTTTGATGCTGGTGTTCTTATTTTCAGCAGCTTAATATGTTAGTGATATAACTGACATTATTTTTCCATAAATGTTGCTGTTGTCCCTGCCAGACTATGTTGTGTGATCAGAGATGCAAGGGGAAGGGATACACATGATTGCCCATGATTCACATTAAGGTTGGCATTCCATAGTCTGTTAAAATCTAGGCCACATTATGGAAGGCTGAAAACAATGCATGTAACACATATTCTGTGATGGTAACAGGCAATCCAAGCAGAATCCTTGGCATGAGTCTATCTGTTAAAATCAAGCAATATTTTCTTGCCTTTTTAGAGTAACATGAAATATATCAGTGGGCAGCTCAGTGAACTACAGTTGGTGCATTTATATTTTAATAATTGTCAATGAATTTCCCTTATCTGGATTTCTCAAGTCTTCCCTTGAACCCATGTAAACCTTTAGTGTTCACAGGTCCTGTAGCAAGGAGTTCAGTGGCATAATATCTGATGTGAAGAGCATTTATTTGGTTTAAACCTGGCATCTGCCAGCTTTGTATGACACCCATTGCTCCTTAAAGTGATATAATTGGAACAATCAGTTCTTATTTGCCTTCTGTAAACCTCTACTGTAGTCCCTAGTCATTTCTTTTGGAGCCAAAGAGTCACAGTTTACATAATTATTCCATATTTACATCACAAATGGATGTAGGCACGAGCATATGTGCACACACTCTTCTGCTTATTAGTGCTGGAACTAATTGGGACATGAGGGATGCCTAAGAACTTGTGCCTCCGTGGCTGTAGTGATTTGGTATCCACAAGCAAATACTCACTGGTGCGGGTTTAAGCTCTTGCAAGCTCTGTTACGCAAACCAGGCTGAGAAAAGTGCAACAGCATCACTTATTTACAGCTGCCTTGGCAGCCCTGAGAGCCGCGTTTGGGGAAGCACCGGCTCCTTCCCAGTCAGTAGGGCTGCTCTGCTGCAGGATGTGTGTTCCCTCCTGCTCTCACTATGTGAGACAAAACACTATAGAGAAGGGATAACACGAAATTTTTAAACATTAATAACTAATGTGTAAAATGTAGAGTCATTATTCTTGTTAGTGATTGGTTTCTGGGCTCTACAAGGTCTTCTAAGTGAGGAACACACTGGACGTGCAATTAAATCTAAAAAGGGCATAGACTGTACCTGACAAATCAAGCTCAAGTACAGCTGTTCCACTGTATTCCCACATGTATATAAAAATATATCAAGAACAGTTTTTGGCAAATGCAGCACAGACCAGACTTTCAAGGCAAATACTGAACTGGTTTGGAAAAAATACTGTATTGGGAACTGCTTAGTTCTAAAGGATTAAGGAAGACAGTGCAATCTGTGCTGCCCAAACTGTTCCACGGGAACACACACCTTGGGAAGGAGATGATGGAATATAGGTCAGCATCAGCAGTGTGTTCCCGGTGGGAACAAACACCATTGCTCTTTTCCTGCTGGCACGGAACAGGGAGAAGCAGTGCAGAGCTCTGTCAGCCTGTGCAGCCTGTGTGCCATAGTAAATATATATTAATATTCCCATTCCAATGGAAAGATAAAGGCTCCCTGAATTAGGGAAGAACTTATTGGCAGCTGTAAATTTGGTTTCATGACTGTGCTGTGTCACAGCAACTCAACAGGTCTCACAGCCTGAGGCTGATGAAAGACCTCTTTTTCCCAGTTGCCTTGTAACTGTGTAAGTTAAAATAACTGCTTTCTATTCCTGTCAGTGATGACCCACAGCTCCTGAAACAAGTGAGACCTCTCACCTCTCTTCACTATTGACTGTGTCTGCTGTTGCCAAGCTCAGACTATTAGTCTGTCTTCTCTACTGAGACACTTCAGAGAAAGGAGAAGAACACAAAGTAGCTGCTAGCACAAAATAACTTTGCAATAACTGCTTCCTGACCCTGGTGAGCCTAGATGGGTTTGAGGTATTTGGCAGAAAATCTTGACAATCTGGAAGAACTATTGCTTCCGCATCATCTGTTCCACATCCATCCCTTAGTAAAACTAGAATTCTGTAGATAGTGTGCCCCACCACTGCCACAGGCAGTACATGGAGGTGAGAGCCATGGTACAGTGCTGGAGGTGAACTCCTGTTTTGTGGTTCTTAAGAGTAGCTAATAATGAGGAAAAAACAATACTATGAACTAACCACCATCCATGGCAACATAGCCATTCACTCTTGAACTTCTCAAAATAGGAATAATTAATTTTTTCTTAGTTTTTTTGTTTTGTTTTGTTTTGTTGTATATTTTAAAAGCTTATGCTGGCAGATATGGGTGTGTTCTGGCAATTAGTAATCAGCTGAGTCAGAGTTATTCAAGGGAGCTTGTAATGAAGCACCAGGATCTTCCTCTTTTATATTTAAGTTCTTGTATCCAGAGTGTAATCTGAATTGCTCAGCACACAGCAGCTTTGGCTTTTGAGGGCTATACCAGATAGATCCATGAAATTGTTTCAAAGGAAGTGCTTTCCCTATTGCCTTTGGCAGTTAAAAATGAGCTATTGGAGTGTTCACTTGCTGTGGTACTCAAGTGTGTAAGTCATTCAAGTGTGACCTGGTGACATTTCCCCCAAAGGAAGGTGCTACCAGTTTGTTTATATGGTCCCAACAACTAGACCAGCTCAACACATTTGTCCTGTTTCAGAGTAACAAATGAGCACAAAGATCAACCAGTTCATGTTGGGAATAGGGAGTGAACACATACTGGTGGGTTATAGCCTGATTCCTGAGACTCCATCAACATTCCAAGTTATTAGGTGAGCTCCTTGGCTGCAAATCAGACAGAAGCATGTCAGGGAAGGTTTCCTTGCAAATACTCCACTTCCATGGCATTATGTCAGGAAAATAAGGGTACAAGGCTCTTCGAATGAGGGACTTATTCCAAGAGACCTTTGTGGATTCACACTTTCAATTGAACTAATACCACAATGGCTCAAAGTGCTAGCAAAGCTAATGGCAATACTGCAAGTATCTAAGACCAATTTGAAGCACCCACTTTATTGTTTTGGGGATAAAGGATCTGCATCCTTGGGTAACTGAGAATTATGGAAATACATGGATCAAATCTGGGCTCAGGACTCGAATGTGGTATTGCACTTCACTGACCTGAATAAGGTAAAAGACAGTATGAGCAAGGTCATCACTTGGCTCAAAGAGCCTACACAGTTCCTTACAGCCTTTATCATCCAGGCCTCCCTATCTTGCTCCATCTGCTCCATTCCAGTGATATTTTTAGCATGCATTCACTATACGGTTTTTCCAGTCTGGCTGCCTGACCCTTTGGTCTCCTAACATTGCAGCTGCAATGGAAGTGGTGCATGAGCAAAGACTGCCAGTGAAGTGGGATTTTTTTCCAGCTCCCAGAATAACCCCCAAATTTGACCAATCCTGTCCCCTTGGAGCTGTTTTTAACGAGTCAAGTTGGGAGGTTTTTTTCTGTAAGGTTCTGTTAACTTAGAAATGGCTGCAACTCATCTTTGAAGTTAACACTTCATTAAGATTAATTGGGGAAGTTCACACCTCTGCTGGGAGTTTGTCTAGCAGACTGTGAGACAGGAGCGGGCTGATTTACACGCCGATGCCTGGCTTTGTAGCTGTAAAAGCGAGGGCAGTGACTGACTCAAAGAACAGTGCAAGAGCTGAAAAATGACCCTGCTTCCACAGCTGGGCTCCTCCTGCTCCTGAACTTACCACAGGGAACGGATGCTGATCACAACAGCCTTGAACTTGCGCTGCAGATTCAGGTGCCAGCCTGGGGGCACAAATGACTGGGGGTATATGATTAAACCTTACGTTATTTGTGGTGGATAAAGAGAGGTAAATTTTTCCATTTAGCTACTGCTGCCTGGTATGAGCTGGAGATTATTCACCACAAGGAGGAGAAGGGAAACAGGGCCCGCTCCTGATGACACATGGGCTGTGACTGGTGCTTTGTGTCATGGAGAGATCTCCAGGAGGATGAGGGCCTCTTGAACTTGACTGTGTTAGGTTTAGAGGTGGAATCAATGATCTTACAGAATAATTTATGTTGGAAAAGATCTTTATGAGGCTGTGGCAGTGCAGGCAGATGAGCTGCCAGCTCTGCTGGGAAGGCAGCACCCCTCAACAGCAAGGTAACACATGACCTTGTTGTTTCCTCAGCCCTGTCTTCTTTCTCCTTGTGATTATTCTCTTGGATCAGTAAATAATCAATGGTTGTTTGAGGTCACATGGTCATTTCTTGATGATTTCTAGGAGACAGCCAGCTAGAGCTGGGTAAAATAACCTCAAACAAACGGATGCTTCGTCAACCCAGTATCTCTTGAGAGGGAATTTTATACCTTTGGGATACACCTGACCAACTATGACAGTGTAAGAGTTTGTGCTAAGCAGGTCAGACAGCTGTGAGCAGTAATGTCTTTAAATCACCAGTTTTTCCTTCAGATCCCTCTGGTGGAACAGCACAGTGTTAATGATGTTTGTACAAGCACTTGGGCAAAGCTGTGTGACGGAGCCCTTTTCCCTCGCCGAAGTGTGGAATGGATCAAAACTATGGTAGTGTTACTTACGGCAGAGTAAATAAGTCAGATCTTGCAGTATGTCAAGGTATTCAGAACAATTTGCGCCCATAACCAATTTTCATTCCGAAGAGCAGATGAGTTTTGGTGTCCTGTAACAACGACGTGGTGCTCTCCACCAGAGCCTCTCAGCGTCCCGAGAGGGTTCTGATTAGCTGTGATATAACAAAATAAAGAATGGTGTGTAGTGTTTGCACAACGGCTTTCATACGTACTGCTTTGTGCAAGACAATCCAGCGGCCTGAAGCCTGGAGAAACATCTCTTGTAGCACAGTCAGCTTCTCTGATACAGCTTTCATCTTACCCTTTACTGTGTTTACTGCTGGCAGAAAACAAGAGTAAATGTATAGATAAACTTCAGGGTCTTATCATCATGGCTAGAAGGGTAATCCTGGCTCCATTCGTGTAAACAGCTGAATTCCTTCTGATTTCATTTGGACCAGGGTTTCATCTCTTTGAGTACTTTTTTCCCCTCTATTTGCAGTCCTTGAAGTAATCGCAGACTGCTGTCTGCCACCTGCATTCCACGGGGCACAGGGATTGCAGCTGAAGGCTCAGCAGTGAGCACAAGGACAAATAATCTCCTTTGAAACTTTCAAACCTTTAGGCATTTCTGGGACAGGGAACACAGGGGGAATTTGTGGATAAGGGACTAAAAACCCATCAAGCACTGGAGGGAGCAGATGGGGGAAAGGGGCAAGGCTGCATGCAGCATCTCTGATGCAGATGCTAAAATAGGCACCATTCCCTGCATTACCAGTGGAGCATGAAGGCTAAAATCTAATATTAGAGAGACAGCAATGAGCATTACATCTTGGGGTTTAAGTACCTTAATGCTGTTTCTATGGTACCACTACCTGGAATCTTCAGAAAAATAAAAATAAATTTAAATGAAAGCAACCAGAGAGTCACTGCCCTACTTCTATAAATAGAAGTCCTCTGTTGTGTTATCATGAATTCATATCTCATAAGGGTGTTTCCAGTTCAGTGAAATGATTTTTGGTATCTATGGCTCATACAGGTGGGAAAACAACACATACATTTGTAATTTCTTTTTTTAATATGTATTCTACTTTTCTTGACAAAGACATATACAGATGAAGGTTCAGATACTGGCTGTCCTAAAACTGTTTGTTACAGGTCAGATATAGATCTGACATTTACAGCACCAACCACCCTACCATTGACCTGAGCTTGCCAGTGTTCCCAACAGTGGTCCAATCCAATGGAATTTGACTAATATAAGTCAGTATAAGTTGTCCATAGAGTCTGGGTTCTCCTGGTGTAGCAGCAGGTCCTGCTCAGCCCAGACCTCCATGCTTCCTGCTTTACCAGCATCTTCTATCCACAGTTATGGTGTAATTGGCTTTCAGCAGTGAACCCCTCACACAGATGGATATATCAACATGTCCTTCTGTAGAAGAAATGTTTTGCTACATGAGAACAGTAAGACTGGCTTTTTGAGAGAAGCAGTGACTTTTATAAGCACCCCCCTCTTTTTATAATGACTCTGGATGCTAGCAGTACAGAAAATGATTGTCACTGCCTTTCAGATTCTGTTTGTGTTTGGTATAACACCTTTAATTTAGAAGCACTGGAGACTACAGTTTTATCTGTATCTCCATCACTTGGAAATTGAAATACAGCTTATTTTAGAAAGTTAGCCAAATGCTGCTGAAGGACATTGGTTAAGGATAAACAAAAAGTAATGTCCTATGAGAAATATCATTGGAAATGGAGCTTTAGCTGCCCGAGTTTGAGTTCATGAGAGACATCTGTCTCTTGAATAAGTTCAGTCATAACTACTTGCAGGCTAGCCTGTGGGATTCAGGAGCCCAGGCTGGGTTAATCAAATGGAAAGATCTTTCCTGGCCTAGAGCAGAAGGCTTTGTGATTTAGGAAGAAGTGCCCTGTGTTAAACAATCCATCAGAAAGACAGCACTGGCCCAAAAGTAATACCCTTGGTAGCATAATAGAACATCTTGCTTTTAGACTTGGAGGTGAAAATGGTCTCTAGAATTAGTTACAGGTCAGGGCATCCTGACCATTGCTCTCATGGCATCGACAGATGCATTTCTGCTTAACTTAGCTGAAAAGTCTCTTTCTGTGCTGTCCAATGGGCAGCAATACATTTCACTCCAAAAAATTCTTTCCATTTCTGAGGCTATGGCAGAACTCAGAAATACCGCAGACAGGTTGATTAACCTCTCCTGAAGATCAGACAGGAGGGAAAAGTATTCCCTAACTGACATGATGAGTTGTCCCAACAGAGTCTTTATTCTAAGATAGTTTTGTGTTTCCAAATGTAAAAACCTAAAACAGTGGTAAAGGAGGCTAGGGTTTCTTTTTTGGCTCAATCTGCTAACCTGGAAAGGTGTATCTGTGTAGTCAGTCAGGAAAGCAGCTAAAATTCCTGGTTGTAGCTCTTGGAAATCACTGCAGAAGCAAAGCCAGGTTATTTTGATAGAGCCTGTGTTATCATCAGAAACGGTCTGGAAAAAGTATATTAAGATGTGGGTTTGATTTATTCTAGGGCCCGGGGTTCAAGTTCAAATCCAAACCAGGATTAAAAAAGACTAGAATATTCAGCAGGAGATTTTGGCTTCAAATGATAGAAACAGTGAAGGATCTTGCTGGCTTTGGTGATAGGTCAGGTTTTTAAATCACCTTGATTTTTGCACACCTCCTCTTACAGATAATTGAAACCATCTTGTATTACATATATGCAGCATGAATTTCCATTGGTAACATGTCTTTATGCTGAGAAATCACCTTTTATTTTCCTCCTGTAACTGAGACAAAGAAGCTCCTTTTCTCTATCCCTCTCGTCTTCCAGCTCCTGTTGAACAATCTGGGCCTAATTTGAATTCCAGTGATGAGGAATAACCTGATATTTTGCTTACCTTAGTGAATGAAAGGTTAATTCTGTACATCCAAGATTTATACTACATGCTAGTTTAAGGGCATTTTACCACACAGCTGGTGAGGGATTTTCACAAATACAAGAGAGGCCTGTATGTTATTTGTTTTAACTTTTCCTTTCAAGTTTTTTTTTTTTTTTCATTAAGTTCCCAGCTGACTGCACACTATTGAATGCAGCAATCTGTTTAATCTAGTTTTAGCCTTCCTTTTCCTGTTTTGCTGTTTACTTTTCGTTCCATGCCAGTAGCGATGGAGGCAATACTGTGGGTCCATTATTTGTTTCAGGCATCTTGGAATATACGTGTTGGCTTTGCTCTGTGTGTGCATGCATGAAAGACAGGGAATAAACATACATGTTGCCAATTAGTTAGCACACTTAAATTAATGAAGAGCAATCTATGAATGTCCTTTTTTTTTTCTGAGAATTTGGAAATACTGGGAACATTTGCCATGTAGCTTTCAAAAACTCCAAAAGCAGCTGTAAGGTCACAGTCTAATACTCCCTTCTGTATACTCATGTCTTTTCTAAAAATATTTCCCAACTTAATCTTCAGTGTATGGAACAGGAGGGCAGAGGGGGAATGGCAGTGTTTACGACCAAAGTGCAAAGATGAAGAAGAAAATTAAATCCACAAAAGAGCGAATCTTTTGATCTCTGCTTCGTTTTCCTCATTAACAACTTAACAGTACCAGCAGTTATGTTTTAACTAAACACTGAGTTTATGGACCCGTGTCTCTGTCTACAGATAAGGGAAGGTCAAGAGGAACTAAGCTAACGCTGTCTTTGCTTTTGCACATTTTCCTTGAATTGGGACACCCAAACAAGCCAGTGGGAGCCTAAACAGCAGCAGTGATTTGGGTGTGTTGCTCCTTGTAGTAGGTAGAATGTGATCAAAGATGCCTGTTCTGGATACACACAATCCTAAGGAAAGGGTCTCAGTAACATCACATGTGAAGGGGCCTCTAGGATCTAAGGAAGTTGTAAGAAAACACCACAGTAAACCCAAGAACAGCAAAATTAACACAGCTAACGGAGTTTGGAAGGAAGTGTTAAAAATTCAGGGATTTTTTTTTTTTTTTTTTTTTTTATCTTGAAATGTGGGAAACCCTCCAGAGTCAGAAAATCTGTCTCTGCTCTGTAGAAATGCTCCTCTGTCAAACTGCCCTCTGGAACAGGGAGAAGAAACTCCTGTTTCCAGCAGGGTTTCTGCCTCTGTTCCACACTATAAAGCAAAACCAAAGGATAGACTCAGTTTTGCTCCATCTCTTTACCTTCATAGATAAGCTTACTGACCCCTGCTCATCCAAGTAGTTTCTTGTCCAGTTGATAAACACATCCATCATTTGAGAACTCTATGAAGTGATCAAATCCTCTTCATCCCATTGCCACTATCCTGGAATCACAGGCATACTTTGTCTTCTGTAAACCCCAGGAGAGATGGAGAGCTGAGCTTGCACGGTGTGTCCTGACAGCCCCAAGGGATGCCTTGAAAGGTCCTTCCAAAACACTGACCTGTCATACTTCATCCTTCTGATGACTTAACTATTATATCAGAAAACCCCTGAGCACCAGAAAGGAGTTTAGGTATGCAGTGAGGGAGTCAAAGAAAGACCAGAGGTCCCAAAGAAGAAATAAAATATGATCTAACCTGCAACTAGCACCTGATATACCATCTGAGGAAAATAAAAATCTCTCTCTTTCTTTCCATGCTTTCTTACAAAGTACAGAAAAATAATGTAGTCAGAATTTACCATCCTGAAACTGCTGAGATGCATAAACAAGCGGGCATTAAGGAGAACTTACGTTAGGGCAATCCCCAGAGGGAAATAGCTCCAACAGGCGTGTGTACTGGGGAATTAAGGCATGTCCCTTATCACTGGTAGTCATTTATAATTTAAGCTCTGAGTACACAACTGATTCTGAAATAGTTCCAAAAATTAAAGGAAAAGAAAAGAATAATGGTTCCTGAGAAGTCAGTATGCTGGCTCTGACTGATGTTGGCTACAGACATGCCTGGGTGAACTGAATCTGGAGTTTAAGCACAGACAGGTCATTTCAAACTGTCCTGCAGTTAAGAAACACTCTTCACTCTGGGGAAGTCTCCATTCCAAACACTTCCACTGTTCCACACAGGCTTCCTTTCAAAGTTGTTGGCCGTTCTCAGTGGGTTTTCTTCATCTTTACCCTTTTTGAAGGTTTTGGGATGTTCAGGGAAGCTGCTGTATTAATTTTTCCAGATGTTTTGAGTTCTGAAAGGCTTTCACCTGCAGAGGATTTATCCTGAGGAGGAATTAACTCCAGCCTTATTTGCAGAAGAAAGAGAACTGTACACAAAATGAAGGATGCTCAGCTGCTTCTTAGACACTAACATGAGCAATTCTGAATGGAGATCTGTTCAGGTGCTCTGGATATTTGCGTGTCAGTGTGCAGAAAAAGCAAGCAAATGCAAATGAATGTTCCTGAAAACAGCAGTGGAAAGCAAATATTTCTTTACATACCCTAAAAAGACCTTGTTATAAGGATCACGATAGCATGAGCCCAATACCAACAGACAGAAGTACTAAACTTCCAGAGCAGGAGGTGAAAACTGGCTGGTTCACTGCAATGGAATTGGGACCCTTCTCTCCTTCACTGTACCCAGAGCAGCTGGCTGAGGCACCACTCCGTTACCAGCTGGTGATCCCATCAGCTTACCAGGCTCATGAATACATAATAAGACAATTAACATAACACAGCTGCACCACTGATGCTATCAGAAGAGAGATTCATAATTAAACCAAACCTTTATCCAGAGCTGGAGAGGGACCTTTGACAAGGGCATGGAGTGATAGGACGAGGGAGAATGCCTTCAGACTGAAAGAGGACATGTTCAAATTAGTTATTGGGAAGAAATTCTTGGCTATGAGGATGGGGAGGCCCTGGCACAGGTTGTCCAGAGAAGCTGTGGCTGCCCCATCCCTGCAAGTGTTCAAGGCCAGGTTGGATGGGACTTGGAGCAACCTGGGCTAGTGGAAAGTGTCCCTGCCCACGGCAGTGGGATTGGAACTAGATGATCTTTAAGATCCCTCCCAATCCAAACCATTCCATGATGCCATGAAGTAGACAAAAATATGGAGTCTTTGCTGTGCAAAGAAGCAACTATTTATACTTACAGTCTACATACAGCAAGCCAGACCCCCACGACCAGATTATTATTGCTTAGACTCCACTGAAATCCTTACTTTAGTGTTTTGATTTAGCTGCATCTCAGCATTCAGAAGCATTTAAGCCTTAGAAAACTCCTTTAGCTGGAATTTGGGCTGCAGAAATCCGAACGCAGGCGCCTTCCTGAACCCCCCAGCGTGTGGTTTGTGCACATGTGCGCCTGAGTGCACGCATGTGCTCATCAGGGAAGCAAAAAGAAGGAACTGAGGCAGCAGACACATGACTCAGGGTGTGTGGAGATCGGTAATACAACCCCAGTATTGCAGCAAGTTTGGATCTTCATTCTGCAGCAGCTGGGCTACCTCCCAACAGAAAACGCTGCAGGCAGCGTTTACGCTCAGAGTTAATTATCCAGGGGAGCAGGTAAGGGATTAGTGACCAGGTAGAGTTTCACACCTGCCAATGGGGTGAACACTGTAGCTGCTCAGAAATATTTGGCGAGAGAGGAAATAATACAGCTTTTCCTGTGCTAAACCCCAAGTCCCCTTCACATGAACTGAAGGGCAATTGTCTCCCTTTGGTGGGATTCGGTGTGTGACGTGCCTGGACAAGATGTGGTTCATGTTGCTGCATGTGCAGCTGGCTTAGTATGTATGTGTCCTCCTCTTACGTCCATGCCCACCTCCACACTTCAGCCCACCACCCCTGCCTTTGGTGCCGTTGGAAACCACCCACGGAGATACCTGGTTTGAAGAGCAAAAATAAAGTAAAACATTTCCAGGAATGCTGATTTACAGCCAGATCAGTATCCTGACTTGATTGACATCATCGATGGAAAAACCAGGAGGACCAGCAGAACCCAGAGGGACCAGCAGCAAGGGGCAGCAATAGCTCAAGTCTGAATTGCTGCCAGAGACTTTGCATCATGACCCTGGAGCTGGAGCCACAGTTTGGGGAACAAAGCTCAGCCTAACCCAATCTCTGTTCTAAACAATGCAGAGATACCACAGGTTTAGCCGGTTTTCACCTCTGCCTTTGAATTAAGCAGCATGAATTTAGGTTTGCATCTTACACCCAAAGAAACCTTATTAAGCAGCTTGTTTCTGCCAAGGCAATTAATCAGGAGATGCCAAAAGATCACTTTGTTTCATCCCAGATTTCAAACCCCATTTGTCTGCTCTTCGCTGGCCCATAAAGGCTTTTCCACATGCTGTGTGTTCGGGGTATCATATGGTCTCTTATTTTTAGCAGTAGGTGATAGCAACACAGACACTTTAAAGAAACCCACTAATACTGTCTGTTAGTATTTGAAAGCAATCAGGTGTTAACAAGCTTAGATAAAAGTTTGCCTGTCCAAAATTTCTTCTGCTCTCACTTTCTTAGTTTTCATTCCCTTAACTTGTGACCCAAGGGAAAAAAAAACCCTGCTCAGTGGATTGATCTATAACATAAAAAACCTAAGAAGTACTTGTTTTCCCCTTTTAAAGCAATATCTTTCAGCTATTTAAAATGTAGCTTTTGCATCAGCTCACTTTAAATGTGTTTACTCCATCCCCTGATTAACACAGCTAAGTTTAAGTGTTGGTTGCATAATTTACAGATTGCAAGAGTTTTCTCTTTTTAAATTCAGTGAATTATGCTTGAAGCACTCAGGTGTCATTTTCTTATTACTAAAATGGAGTCACAAAGTCAACTGATGAATGGAAGTGTGCAGTTTTCAGGATTGAGTTCAAGCTTGTAAAAAGAGATAAGTTACTAAAATTAAAAAAAAATTAAAAATTCTCTGAAGCTCAAATCTTTCCCCAGCAAGAATGGAATCATAGCTTTCTTTCTCTCTTTCCACATGTAGCGTTATACAAGAAATGCAAAGTAAGATAAGGGCATCTCTTGAGTATTTGTTGAAATTAGCATTCTGTTCATCACTGAATATTCTTTGTGCCAGACAGAACTGTGCTTTTTCCAGATATATCCATCTGATTATTCTGAATATTTCAGAGTACTTTTATAGCTCTCTCATAATGAACTGCCAAGTTTATTTTAAATATGTTAATATCAAGATTAAGTTAAATATAAATACATGCCCCCAGCACTCTGAAGGATTGATGTATTTTCAGTTTAATCTCTGAGGATTTTAGTGCCATACAGAAGAAATGATTGCTATCAGTTCAGTATTGCTTCCAAGGAGGTGTGCACTTCCACAAGGAATTTATATGAATCCTGTTATAGAAATGCAGGGATCCCTCTTTTATAGTTACAAAAGAAACAAAACACCAAAGGACTCAGGGAGCGGTGTGACAACAGAATACATTTATTTTTTGGACAGGGCAGGATTAAAAAGCGCTGCCATATGAGACCAAACTAAACTCTCTGCCAGTTCCAGTTTATTTAAAAATTCTGATGGATTAACCCTGAACAGCCAGGCTTTATGCCAGATCAGGCGCTGTCCATCCCTTCCATCCCAAGTACACGTTGAATCCCAGAGCAGATGCGGGGCTCCCATAAGGGTGTCGTGTTGACGTGAACTGCGTCGTGCACTCCGACAAGTTCAACAGACGCGCCTGCTCCGGGATAAATGTGCTGAGAAGAAATCAGCAGGTACACAGATCCAGTATTTCTGCTCATGTAACCATGGCTGTGCAACTTGGACTGGGAAGGGTTGTGGTACAAAAACTTTGTCGATCCTTCTAAAATGTCTATTATATTTATTTTATCTTTATTGTACATGGTATAAGATTTATAACATAACATACCATTTTTATGGTACCTTTCCTCTGTAACAACTTTCTTACAGAGACCACAAAGCATATTTTTAAATACCCATCTATTAAGCATGACATAATAATTGTGTGGGTAGTGAAAATAATTCTATTTGCTTTCCTGTCCCTTCAAGATTTGTTTAAATGAGATGAATCTTCAAGAATCTAAAAGCGAAACAGCAACAGCAACCTGTGAAGAATCCACCTGCCTTCTTATTTTAACGCATTACAGTCATTCCTCCAGCCCTCTATCAGCTCTGTGGTCAGCTTTCAAGAGACATTTAAGTCCATCTTTGACCTATCAGCCACTGAATGACTCAGGACACCATTTCACATCACTGTGTATCACAGCTGTGATCTGCTGGGGTGCGCACAAGGGGGGAGCTGAGACACCACGTTGCCTTGTTTGTCACAGTTGCTCCTCCCTTAGTCAAAAATAATTACAGTTTTGTTGATTTTTAGGGCATGCTGCTAGATCTTAGTTTAAAAAAATGATAAAAGTGGAGAGAATTTGGGTGTGATAGTGTGTGTGACAGAGCATGATGGAGAGGTTAAGCCTGGCTATTTATTGTAGATAAAAAAGTAATAGAATTGTAAAATACACATTATTTTTTAAATCATTCTAGCCTGAGGCAGGGTTAGCTGAATAGGTTTTTCCAAGGCCATACCAAGACATTTGTACTCCAGACTCACTAATGTATCTATTCCACATTGATAAATAATCTTAGGCATCATATTTGAAGTCTGGAAAAGTTAGCAACTTGGTAAATAATTTTTAAAACGTGACCGCTGTTCAAAGTAACCCTTGATGTATTTCCATGCAGTTTTGGGGAAGCTCTTGGAAAAGTCATTGATGGAGAGGAATCTGACATGAAACTCTTAAATTGTTCAGTGCTTGGTGATATTTTTTTCATAAGGGCCTCCCACTCAGCATAAAGGATTTTGTTTTATTGCAGACATATAGAGCTTTTGAGAGATTTCTCTCACTTATTTGAAAATCATCATGCTTTTCCACTATATTTTTGGAGAGGACTTGTACGTGGGCATGAGTGGGCATCTCCATTCCAAAGCAGTGAGCCTTCTGGTTCAGGGAGTCGGAGATGCTCACTGATGGCTAGACAGAAGAAAAAGGGCATTGCTTAGGTGTATTTCTGATGCATTTGTGACTAAAAACACACTTAGCAAAATTCTGAGAGGATGAGAAAACCACAAGTGCACACGACGTGGCCAAGGCTCTCCCGGATAAGAAGCATTGGGAGGAATGCTGGGATGAGGGCTGGCTCTTCCCTCGGCTCTCGCTGGGATTTATGGTCATCTCGTGATCTAGGGGCTGGAACTGCCATTCCAGCACCATAGGGGTTTATGACTCTTGTTGTTTTTAAGTTATTTGTGCATTCACTGTAGGCATTATGAAATTGCTGGGGGTTTTTTTTCTCTCTTAAAACCCAGACTTCTGAGCCACCGGCGTAGCTTCCTAATCACAGGCATGGAAACCCCTGAACTTTAACTTGCAGTGTTATCTAAGCAGTCTGCTTTTAAGTTACTTTGGGGAAAAATCAGTAATCGTGATTGTTTAGAAAGCATGATATATTGAATGCTTTGCTATTGCAAGGCAAACCTGCTGAGTCACTGGTAACAGTTTCATTCCCAAGCTGGCAACATTTCTCATGGATTGCCCTCTACACAAAAACCTCCACCTCGCATATGTGTGTAATTAGCAGTAGATAAGGCTGTTGGATTTAAAGGCTATGAAAAGAAGGAAAATCCTTCAAGCTGTACCCTGACTGATTTAAAATGAAGATGAATTTTTGGCAAAACACTGTAACATGCAGTACGAAGATTCTCAGCTTGTGGGGCAAGGCTTTCATGATACCACTAGAGAAATCAAAATACAGAGCAGAAACTACTTAGGAATTCACTAGAAACCTTGGAGGGAGCTAGGAATAAAACCCCCATGTCTAGTGCTTCCAATCGCAAGAAAAATAAATGTTTACTTACTAAAGCGTTTATTTCTAAATTGTCAGGTGTGGCTGCCCTTTACAGGAAAGCGGGTGCATGACTGGCAAGGGAAAAGAAAAAATTA
The DNA here is from genome assembly GCA_036023395.1 of Myiotriccus ornatus. NCBI lineage: Eukaryota > Metazoa > Chordata > Aves > Passeriformes > Tyrannidae > Myiotriccus > Myiotriccus ornatus. The sequence continues at coordinate 4,552,129 of JAYRBT010000010.1, forward strand.
ACTGGAAAAATAAATACTGTGAAGAGGAAGGAGATACAGCACAGAGGAAAACTACTGTGATAGAAAAGGGCAGTGGATCAGCAGAAGTTTGCTGGCATGTGCAGAAATGACAACATCTGATTTATTCTTTTTTTACAGGGAGAAGAAACTATTAAGCATACTTTAAGTCATTTCTGCTTGTATTTTCTCCCCCTCTTCTCTCTTTGTAGTTGTGGGTTTTGTTGTTGGTTGGTTTTTTTTTAAACGACAAGAAGATAAACTGCTGGTTGTAAAGAGTGCTGCAGGGGAAACACTGGGGATATAACCACCTAATTATGAATTTCCTGAATGTGCAACATGACCAGGAGCAACTGGACAGGATTAGTGCTGTATGTTTCATCTCCAGCTGTTTCATGAATACCAATCTCCAAACTCTTCCAAGAAGAACATTTTTTTTTCCATGGCCCTACTTTTGGCTTTAACAATGTGAGCAATACTGCTTTGTTTTCTTTAGAGCCTGAACTGAAACAAGAGCTTTCAACAAAACAAACCCCAAGCAAACCTAACGAGCCAAAGAGCTGCACAGTGTTTAGGAGATTTAGCTGAAATATTTGTAAAATATCAAAAGGAACATCCTCCTCATTGGCAAAACTGGAACTAACACTGCAGAGATGTATGATTATGAGACAATAAATGAGAGTATTTTCTTCTGGTGCAGTGGTCAGAAGTTATTGTTTTGAATAAGCACAACTGGTGCATAATCTTCACGGCGAGCTTCTTGAATTGGTGAAGTGCCAACGCTCTTTGGAAGCTCCTGGCAGATGGGAACTTATTTAAACTTATAAAACCAACGTAGACGAAAAAATGAAAAAAATGCCCTGTGTAAGTCCTCAGCTTGCAAACAGACAAACTGTGAAGACAATGGTGCTTCTCATGGAAGAGAGGGCAGCAAGAACATTTTCTTTCCCTGATGCCTTTGTAAAGACTAAGAAACAGCTAATAGAATAATATCCCTGACAAACAAGAACTTCTGGTGTGCCAGAAATCACGTCTTCAGAATAATGGCACTGTCATTTAGAGGGCCTCTTCTAGCTGCTGGTGAAGTTCTCTCTCTGGTCTTTTGTGACTTCTAGTAGAGACTGACTGAACTTATTTGTTGCCTAGTAGTATCTCTATTTACTGCTTAGTAGAATCTCTGAGAGATTCAAAGGCCAAATTAAAGACTTGCCTATTAAATGTAATAAAAAAATGTTCAATAGGTAACTGGTTTTATCACACTGATGTGCAATGCAAAAATACCACTAACACAAGAGGCAGACAATTTTTATTTCAGAATCATACAGAGATTATTCCTTTGATCTTATGCCAAGAATAATCTTTTGGGGGTTTAATTTCTTCACGTTATCGAGCATGAAAAATACTGACCTGTATTGTCCTAAAAAGGGAAAAATCTGCTAATTAATACCATGAATACAAACTCCCTACCAAACTCAGTCAGTTCATGAATGCAAAACCATGAATATACGCTGAGTGAATAACTGGCATTCATTTCCTCTAAATAGAGAGGTACAGATAGAAATCCTGGTTCATGCTAATGTTTACATGCCCTACTTATTTAAAAAGAGTGTCCTGCAGAATTTTGGATTCTCTGCAGCAAAAGTGACCGTTATGAACTACATACACTTACCCAGATTTTCGTGCTTGTGCCAGTCTCCATGGGCACTATCTTGAAAATAAAACATTATAAGGATAGGAGGAGCTCAATATGTTTTAATCTGTACAATCTAATTTGCCTTTAGCTTCATTTTTTTCACATAAAAGAGTGAGAGAAGAATACCATGGCCATATAGTATTGTGTGATTTTGAGTACTCAGTTGTTTAAACTGTACTAACTTTGTTGGTTTGTGAGGCATACAGACAAGGGCCTCCCCCAAGAAGGGTTATTAACAATAAAAACCAAATGTTACAGTCTTGTCTTTATTCTGTGAAGGAATAAGTTGTGTCATCACAAGGGGGAGGAGGAGAGGTGCTACATCATTTTGTTCTGGATATTTTTGTAAGGAGATCTTCCACTTGTTTGCTTTGAGCATCCTGCCCATCCCACCTCTCAGTTGTCAGGGTGAGGTCCAAGTAAGGGATGTTTCAGGGCATGCTCTCAGCCTGCTGAGGGGTCACCTAAGGCAATTTTGCTGAGTACTTCTGCCTTTCTCCATCCAAGTTGCTGCTGGCCCTGAAAGTAAGGATGTGAACCTGGAGCTCTTGCTAGGGGTGAATGGAGCCTGTTAAGACATGGAGCCCTGAGCCAGTCCACCTCACAGCTGCTCAGAGATGTAATAATGCACATGGGGAGAAAACCCCCTGCATCTACAGTCCTGCCAGTGTTTGAGTGGAACCATCCACCCTATATGCCGGTGCTATGTAGTATTAAAACTGGCTGAGGGCACTATACCCCAGGTAAAAACCAACACAGTATTCAGCAAATAAATCAATCAAAGCATGCTCTGTGTGCTGTCAAATAGCACCGATGCCAAGATCTGCCTGCCTGCCATCCAGGATACAGAAGATGCAGCTTGTGGGAATAGTAACAGTTTAACTCAAATCCCATCAGAAATGTGAAGGAAAGTATTCTGAGAGAATAAAGACTGTCTTCAGAGCCTTTGCAATGATGTCTGACCCCCAAGGCCACATCTTGATTGTAGAGAGAGAGGGTCCATGGGCCCCTCTCTGGCATTTGTCACCAAATAGGAGGGAATGGCTGATGGAGATGATGGCAGAATACAGGATTTAGAATTAGTTTGGATCCAGCCCCAGTCAACAGTGCCAAAACTGTTACTATGTGATGGCTAAACAATTCCTACTTGAAAGAAGTTTAGGGGGTTCTGTCTGGTCCTGCTGCATTTGGGAATGACTGTCCTGGGACCTGGATCCAAGAGAAAGACCAAAGAAGGATACAGCATTGTCCCTTCATCCTGCTCCTCTGCAACAGGCAGGTGTGGGAAGGGAGACGGAAGAGACGCGCTATTGCGTTTCTGACGCCACTTGCTTCCTGAATAAACAGAGAGATCTCACTGTGATAAAAGACAAATATGTGTGTTATTGGAAAAAAATCCAGACTCATCAAAACAGAAAAGTTAGTTCATGGCTTTGGTCTGTATTTTTTTGGATTATAGTTTAGGTCAGTCATTTTCTCCAGCGTGATTTGTCTGTCCCTGCTGTGTCACCACTAAACCTAATCCTTTTCCTTTTTCAGAGGCGAAAGACGTTTCCTCCTGGTCTGATTAATGCTCTTCCTAGATGAGCTGGCTCAGGGAGTAAACCATTAAAGAAATAGTTTTATCTGTTATTTATGTAGGAACTCCCTGACGAAAAGCAATCCTTGCTTCACTCTCCCTTGTGTTCTCCCTGGGTTCCTGCCATGCACAACCTCCACTGAATCTGTTTATGGTTGCTGTTCACCATCTGCTCTCCCAGTTCATCAGGGCAGCAGGGATGAACAGAAAGAGCTCTAAGGAGAAGGCAGCATTTGCTCCAGGCCCAGGATGGCCTTGCTCTAGTTTTTGTGAGTCTGCCCACTTCTGCAATTCCAGGTGAGCCTGGAAATGTCCTCACTCCTGGGGCCTCTGTTTTGGCTCTCCAAATGAGGACACAGCCTTTGGCTCACTGGATAGAAAAGATACAAATCAGTCCTGTGGTTCCACTTCCTTCCTCTTCTTTATTTCTCTTCATTTTGCTTTCTCTGTTTTTGATCTTGTTTATTCCTCAATTTAAATTTTATCTTTTCTTTTTTTATTATTTTTTATTTTAAATTTTCCAGCTCGGGTCAGTGATTCTTTTTCCTTTCTACACCACTGTCCCTTTTCTCTATCTTTTTTTTTTTTCTTTTTCCACAAAACAGTCTATGAGACCAAGTAAAGGCTTTACCACCCTAGTGAATAAATTAATCTCATCTGCTTTGTAACTCCATCCAGAACCATCAAAAAGTCTGCGTGTTTTGGGTCACTAATAAAACAAAACATTTTTCTACTTTTAGATTTTATGCATTACAAAAGTTTTTGCAATTAACGACAAACAATACTTAGTGCTGGCCAACCATTTTACTTTGAAAAATCTTTCCCATGAGAAAATGCCTATTTGTTATTTTCGTAGGAATTATCTATTTCAGATAACTTTATTTTCATTTTTCTCTGTTTCGGTCATGTAGAAAAAAAAAAACCAAACCCAGCCTAGTTGGCCATGATGCTTTGGTTTTACAGAGCTTTTATGCCAAAAAGTGTTTCAATGAGAAGTAGAACACCAAGGAGTCCTATGGGAAAAGTGTTTCAATTGATATTGTAATGTAAGCTGATGAAAATACACCTGGGATGCCTCAGACTCCCGAGGTTTTTCCAGTTTCTGAAAGGAAACCTTGCTCTGGTGGATAAAGTGGATCAATCAATGACAAAAGCTGTCAGGAAAAATAACACTGACGAAGATAGCAATGGAGAGAGGGCACAGCACAGGACGTGTGAGCAATGAACTCCTGCAGAGGGAGGTTGGCTACCCAAAGGACCAAGGCCAAATCAAAAGGCCCTTCATAGCGTGGCTGTGATCTGTGGTGGGGGTGAGGCTGAGTCCTATTTTAAGCTTTTCCTGTAACCAGATTAAAGCTGCAGTCATGATTCCCACATGGCTTGGATGCAGTGTTGAGAGGTGAATGACCACCATGGCTCTTCAGAGCTCTCTTCCAGAGGCAGGGGATAAATTCCTCTTCTTTAGAGCTGCACAGTTTAATAAGTCAGAGCATTTCTTTAGCCTCGGAAAACATCGCCTAGAGCTTCTTCTGCTCACTACCAACTGATGGGAAGACAGGAATGATCACACTGGTGGGAGCATGGGTAACCTACAGCAGATGCCAAAGAGGGGACACATGGAGAAGCCCTAGTCTTCTGACACACTGAACCCTGCCTGAAACTGCTTGGATGAGGGGCTTCCCCCTCAGAAATAGCATTTTGGTGATGACTGGTACAATGTCCATCACAGCCACCAGGGTGATTTTTTCTTGCTTGCCAGGGTGGTCGGGGCCACTGGGTAGGCAGGAGGAGGCTGGGTGGGTGATGTATGGCCCAGGGGTGATATTCAGTATTAAGGGAAAGGTTTAGAAAACATATCTTAGGAGGAATGGCTGAGAGAGCTGGGTTTGTTCAGTCTTGAGACGAGGAGGTTCAGAGGGGACCTCATTACTCTCCACAACTATCTGAACGGAGGTTGCAGTGAGGTGATGGCCAATCTCTTCTGCCATGCCTGCAGTGAGAGGACCAGAAGAAAGGGCCCTGAGCTGAGACTGGGGAGATTCAAGTTAGCTATTAGAAAAAACAAAAATTTCATTGTTGAAGTGATCAGGCTTGGAACAGGTTGCCCGGGGAGGTGGTGAAGTCACCATCCCTGGAGGTGCTCAAGAGGCGTCTGGGTGAGGTGGTTTAGGGGCTACGACGGTACTGCGGGGGCTGGCGGCTGGACTGGGCGACCTCGGAGGTCTCTTCCAACCTTTCCCGTGACTCGCTGATTCCATTATTCCGCGATTCTAAGCAACGACGAGCGAACCGGGAGGGACTCGGGGCTGGCGGGGCACGGCGAAAGGCGGGGGGGGCGAGCGGAGCGGCCGCGCCCGCCCCTCTGGTCTCGCCCGCCCCCGGCGGGCGGAGGCGGCGGCGGGGCCGTCCCGGGGCGGGGCGGGAGCGGGCGGGCCGGCGCCCCACGCCCGCCTCGGCCGCCTTTTCGGCGGGAGCCGCTACTCCAGAGTGCGCGGTAGCGTGGGCCGGCCGGGGCCCCATGTGGTGCCGACATCACTGACATGGCGGAATCCCCGCCGAGCCCTCCCGGCACTCGCTCCAGCTAACCGGGACTCGCCGCCCGGCGCCCCGGGCCGCCCTCCCGCAGGTAAGGACGCGGCGGCGCCGCGGGGGGAAGCGGGTCCTGGGCGGCGGGGGTGGTGGCGGGGGGAGCCCCGCGGCTCCGCTCGGCTCGGAGCCGCCGGGAGCGGCGTCCCCCGCCCCGCGGCGCCGCTGCCGGTCCCGGCTCTTTTGTTCGGCGGCGGGACCGCGGCCGCGCTCGGCGGAAAGTTTCTGTGCGCGGCCCCTCCGGCTCCCCCCGCCCCGGGGAGCGCCCGGCGGGCGGGCGGGCGGGAGCGGCCCCGGCGCGCCCCGCTCGGCGCCGGCGGCGGGACGGGCGCTCCAGCACCGCCCGGCTGTCCCGGGGGGCTGCCGGCCCCGCCGCTGTCATCGCCGCCGCCCTCGCTGCCCGCCCGCGCCGCTCCCGCAGGGTCGGTGCGGGAGCGGCCGGTGCTGGCGGGGCCCGGCGGCACCGCGGGCGTGTGCGGTGTGTGCCCGCCGCAGCCGCGCCCCGCTCCCCGGCCCCGCTGCCCCTGCCCGGGGTGCGGGCAGGTGGAGGAACCGGAGGGAAGGGGGGGGGGCTCCTCCGCCTCCGAAATGCCTGGATCCAGCGGGTACGTTGGAGGAAAAAGCCGGAGAAAGGCGCGACCGTCTTTTTCCCGGCCCCGTCCTTCCCCGCCCGGCTGCTGGCAGAGGCGGCTTTGGGAAGGAAAGCCCTGGAAACTTTTTATTTTGCCTGCCAGACACCTTTTTAAAATGGCATGCGACCAGCAGACGGAGCGAAAAAAAAGAACAACTCTTTTAAAAGCTTAACCTCTCTTAGGTTAAGACCGCAGCTGCATCCCTCCCCCCTTTCCCGGTTCTCAGAAATGTTCTATTTAAATAAGGTTTTGGCGAAGGTAGCGCGGCTTGGAGTTAAATGTAACAAACCATTTATCCCATCTATATTTGTAGAATAGAAGGCGCTGGGCAAGCAAGCCTGCCTCTCTCCATATTAGTAATTTTGTATTTCATTTGCATTTCTTTGTGTCCTTTGAGTATCTAAAAGTACTGGTCTAACTCCTTAAAGTGGTAGTTACACCATCACGGATGGGGGAACTAAGGGAGGGAGAGATTGGAGTTTCTTGTCGGCTGGTTTTTGTTTACTTTGGATTTTTTCTTTTTGCCGTTTGAACTCCGTGCTAGATTTGTGAGAAGAGGATTCACGTGTCCCAGTTCCCTGTGTCCTGACCACATCTGCTGTATCCCCTAACCACTTACCCTGTGGAACCCGGGGCTCAGCTAGTACGTTCCTGAAAGGTGCCAAACCAGTCTAACTCGAGTTTAACAATGTGCTAGGTAATGGGATTTCAAACTTCCACGGATTTTTCAAGTGTAGAACCCTGTTTCTCAACTTTGTTTGCAGCAGAGCTTGCTTAAAAAAGGTTGAGACTGCCAGGCCTGTCAGTGCCTCGATGCCTGCCGTGGTCTGGGGCTCAGCTCAATTCCAACGGGGAGCGGCTGGTCTGGACGTGGATGACACAATGTGTGCTTGGCTGGAAATCCAGATAAGGGCATCGCTTCCATAAGCCTCAGGAATGGTCAGTGGGCTGCCTCCTGGGTGGAGGCATCTTGCTCCTCTCGCCCCGTCCACTGCTGGTCTCGCCCACCTACCACCTGTGTGTCTTTCTCAGCTGTGAGAGAATACGCTGCCGGTGCTACCAGTAAGAAAATGATTCTTGGCGGTGTTCCCAGGGTCATTTCGGGTCTCGCACAGAAGCGGTCTGTTAGTGCTTTTCTCTTAATCTTCAGCACTTTGTGGTTCCCTCTCGTTAGTTTTAAAGCAGTTGTGATTTGTGGTTGTATCGGGACCCTGCTGAGGCAGAAACGTCTGCTGCCCCAGAAGTGCCGTGTATTGTTCTTCCCAGTTCAGTATCTTTCAGCTGCTCTTGTGTTTATAACGTAGCTCAGGGATAAGTCTGTGTAGAAGTTAATATATTTTTCAATTTTTTAATTTTGATTTTATTTTTTTAATTTCATTTCTGAACCATCGGGGCTCATCTGGTTTGGGTTTAAGGTCACTGCTGGGACAGCAGTGAGAGGGGTTTTTCATACTGTTAGCCTATAGTTGACCAAAGGATAAGAAATGAAGGAAGTTAGCAGCCAAAATAAGCTGATATTCTGCTACAGCCAAGAAGCTCAGAGCTGTAACTCCATACTGCAAGCATTTTATCTTTACTCTCGGAAAAGTCTGTAACTTCCAATCTGAAATGCATTTATCCTAATGCCTTTTTTTTTTTTTCTGTGTGGTTTTTAGTGAACTGAAAGAAGATTTCTGTATTATAACTTTTTCTGAGCAAAGAATTTATGGTTTTTTTCTCTTCACTTTGTTGATTTTTTTTAAAGTCCTTTGAGAGAGAGAGGCAGTTAAGGGCAGTCAAACTTAGGCAGTTCATAAATCTGTGCAAGAAAATATATACGGATGATGCAGCAAACTTCTGCACGTGTGTGGTTGTATTCATGAACTTTCTAATGAGTATAATTGTCTTTTTCCCTCAAAAATGTAAGTTGTCAGTCTGGTGAGTGCTAGTGCAGAACCAAAGTTTACAGTATGAATAAATATTTGTAGTGTGAGGATCTTAATTCTTACTGAATACATATAATTACATAAAAGGCCCAGAGCCCAAACACAGCTGAATAACACAAATTATTCTCCACAGTGCTTTTCTCAGTGTAGTCTACCACTCCCCTCAAAAGGAAAGACATGAGGGAAGATGGAGTGACCTCTGTGAGCAGCATGAGTGGCAGTTTGGGATCCCCTGGGAGAGCATCCTATCTCTCCACCGAGGATGTGGTTACTGGGTGTTGAGTCTGGAAACAGTGTCCCAGCGCACTGGGATGGTTTTATGCTACATGCCACAAGTTATCGAAGTCCCATTTGTTTGCAGTAGCCTCTAGTGTACAGCAAATAAAATAAATAGCAGAGGCAGCCAGCAGAGCCCTGTGTAAATCTCAGCTGTGCAAAACACCAGCGAGGCAAAGAGCCTCTCAAGCGTTGCCCAGAGGATTTGTGCCTCGGTGATTGTCTCTGTGCCACTGAACAGTGGCGTGGAGCGGTGGAGGATCCTTTGGAAACACGAGTATCAAAACTCGTGTTGTTTACGGGCAAGGTTTAGTGTCCCTGTGTGATCCGTCCCTGGAGATGGAAGGTATGTGGGAAGAGGGAAGTTCTTCAAACAAGGCAGTGGAAATAGGAGCCGCTGGATACACAACGGTAACAGGCCATCTACAGGCAGGAATGCTGGTGTGTCAGCGAGCAGATAACTCCAAACAGCTTCCAGTGGGGATATGATGGTTTGTATTTTCTATCAGTTTATTCTAAGCATCTCTTTGCAAAATTAAAGTTGGAAGGCCCCTCTCTGTTGGATTCCAGACAACCAGGAAAAAAAGGCACAAACTAATTAAACGTGATTTATTGTGGAATTTGTAAGAGTGTTGGGAGAGATGAGTTGCCTTTCAGAAATGCTGCTGCTGATGTTAAATCTGCGCTCTGCTCTGGATGAAAAATGATGGTGCAGTTGAGCAAGTACACAAGGAACACGTCGTCTGTGTTAAAATCTGTTCCTGAGCACGAATATTCCCTGGAGGTCCCAGGTAGTGCAGCCTTGAGCAGATCTTTGCGGGGCTTGTAATTGGGAAAGGATGGCTTTCCTTGAGCTTAGAGGTTAAAACACAGGGCTTCTCCAGTGACATACTTTCTGCGTTTGATCTGAAGAATCCTTTGTTTACAAGTAAATTGTGGTGTTTGTTAGCAGATAACAGACAAAAAGCCAACTGCAACACCAACTGTATAAGAAACATTCTTTATTTGTTTTTCTAGTGGTGACAGTTTATAATTGTGATATACTGAAAGTTACCATGTGGATACCCTGCTTAGTAAACCATGCAGCTGTGTATAATATGAAGCAACAAACAATCCTGGGTAATTAAGCATGTATTCTATAATGATTGTTTTTTTTAAGAGAACAAAAACTGCAGCTAATACTGATACGTGGCATTTGCTTGTTCTGGCATCTGCTCCTAGTTCTAGAAGCTACTCAGTAGAATGGCAAGATGAGTTCAGGAGCAGAGTTTCCGCTGCTGTGGTTTGGTTTTTATTTGTTAGATTTAGAATAACTGAAAGCAAACACTTGAATTCCCTGAAGATGAAGGTGATAGGCTTGCCCGATTTCTCTGTGTTGACTTAGTGCATAGCAATTCTGTGGCAGCAATGCACATACCTTAAAGCATGCTTTACATCCCAGGCTCTTATCATTGCCTTATACGTTATTATGGACATTTCTATTATTAGGTCCTTGCAAAGGACTCTAATAATAGAACATGTGGATGTATGTATATATGTATTTAAATGTATACTTCATGTTTTCAGGAGTGTTTCATATAGAATACTTCGAAGAGAGGAAAAGAAATTGCTCTCAAGAGGTTAATAAAAAACTTAAATAAGCAACAATTTTAGGTGACCCTCACCACCCTCAGAAATCCTTGGGATGTTGTGCGCAGATTTCCCCACGCTTTTAATCTGAAGTAGCAAAATCAATGTGTTCTGCTTAGTTTGTAGGTTCTCTGGGCCTCTGCAGCTGTGTCAGTTTTACATGGTTGCTCTCTGTTCCCCACTCAGCCAGTAATAAAATGCTAATATTTATAACCTATATCCCAGTGATATCCTTTGCCCCAAGTATTTCTCCACAACTCTTTAGTCAAACCCAGTGCTACAGTGAAGATGGTGTAATTATTTTGGACCTTGATAGCAGAAACAGCGTAGGAGTAGAGAGTTGTCCTGATTTGTTTCAGGATCACCTTACGATTTTTCTTTAGTGTAAGATTAGTTAGTTGCTAGAATTTATTCCACTTTGTAAATTACCTTTTATTGTGGAAGTTTGTGCCTATTCAATGGCACTTCATGTGAGATAAGTGACCTTATGCTTGCAGACACTTGAACTGATCTGGGTATGTTACTCAGTATTATGCATTGCTCTGCTCCTTATGTATTTACTGATGTGGAATAATGCAGCAGAGAAAAACAGATGATAGCATTTGTGGATAATGAGAGCCTTGAGTAGGTTTCCTTCAGGTCAGCCAGGAATTTTGGGGAATTAAGTAATGTCAACTCAGAGAAGAGAAAAAAAATGTCAGTGTCTTGTTACCAGCAAATGTGTGGCAACCAGAAGCATCACTTCATTAAAATAAATTAACAGAATACAAGAGACCCAGTTGGAACTGCAGAGCTTGTGGATTATTTGGGGGGTATAACACCCAAATAGTGCTTTTTTGTCTATAAGTACTGATAGAAGCTGTGAGTTTGAAAAGCAAAGGCACAACTTGGGCTTGTAAAGGGTGTTGCTTTACTGGGCGACTTAGTATTCTGTCTTTCATTTGATGTTAAAGTATCGGGAATAATGGCTTAGACTGAAGTGGGAAGTGGAGAAAATTCCTCCTTTTGTGACAAGATAAGGCAAATGTGGATATACCATGTACCTGATGCTTCTAGAAGTCTTTGAACAGGATGCAAGTTTGAGACCCGGTTGCACACATGCACGTGTGTGTTCCTCTGTTCTTGTAGCAGACTGATTATGGTTGGTGTTGGTCTTTGAGTTGTGTGTTTGGTTGGCTTGAACAATTGAAATGTTGGTCTTGTTTTCCCCAGTTCTTGCTTCACTTTACTTAGCACACGTGAGTATCCTGTTCTTTTGTGCTACTTTAAAGCTCTCAGGAAGTGATTTTTATAATCTCGTTAAAGTAGATACATTTTTATTAATTGTATTAAAAATTGAAAAAAGGGGTTGAAAATAAGCTGTGTTTTTCCACCAAGATGTTTTGGTGCTATTCCTCTGTTATACAATGTTGTATTGAACTGTGGCTACCTTGGAAGCCATGGCTTTTAAGGTGAGGAATTTGTTCCTATTTGGTTGCACTGACTGAAGGATGACAACACGTTTCTTGAGGGCTGATTTCCACTGAGTCATCCCCCGAGCAGGGCAGAGGGACACTCGGCTGCTGTCACATCTTCTGCTTTGGCAGGTTAACTAGGAAATTTGTTTTCCAAGCCTGCCTTGGGGAGGATAGAGCAACAAGTCTCTATTTTCTCATGCTGGAAAGTGTAAGAAGCTATGGCAGCTCAAAGAAAAGCAAGTGAAAGAAAACAACTTTTTCTTACTCTGGATTTTTACAGAATTGGCTTCTGCTTTAATGAGGTTTTTTTATTTGTAGGTCTTCTGTTTTTCTCAGTGTCCTACTTGCTCATCCTTTCTTTAGCACGCTTATTCATTGGCCCCCTGTGATTTCTGATAGACTGATAGGATTTTCCTTTCAGTTATATTTGTGTCTGATTACTGTTCTGTTAATTGCACAGCTGTTGAAGGTGATCATCAGCCATGCAGTGAGGTTGCTCCTGATCTCACACTCCAGACTGGAGTCTCAGGGTGCAGCATTTGGTGTTGTAGAAGCAGAATCTCTCCTGAGCAGCCAGCACCATCTGACAACCCGCGTGTGTGGGGAGCTGAGCAACCAGAGACACAATACTTAGTTTGGCGCAGTGTTTGCTCTTTGCTGGCTTCTCTTGAATGCTTCAGATGTGGGTGAGGGAGGGGCAGCAGATCTGTGTTTGTGGGACACTGCATTCCCTTCCGTCCTCTTCCTTCTGACTTCATGCTCTTGTTCACGCAGTGGGTGTGACATGTGGCCTTGGCATGATTAAAAGTGCAGGCATGTGGACACCAGGCTGTTGGATGGGAGGAACATGTCCGTCCACACGTGTAGTGGGGGTGTGCCCAGCACTGCACCCAAGGTGGCTGTATCTTGGCTCCAAGTGACCCAGGAATCCTGTGGGATGTGGTCTCCAAGTACTTCAAAAGAGTTTAAGGGGTCTGATCTGACAGGACCGTGGGGCACTGCCTTTTGGATCACAGGTTGAGGCATTGTTAATAGTATCTGCCAGCCAGCCATGCAGGGAGAAGAAAGTCCATGGTCATCTTCACAAGCTGGTTCTGAGGAATGGGTCAGAAGTTTTCTGGCATGGTTGATAAGGGTGTTTGTGTATGATAAATTACAGGGAAGGAAACGAGAGATTGGAAATGCAGTGAGGTACCTTGTGTTTTGGCTGTCATGTGGCAGTGTTGGAAGGAGTTAAGCTACAAATATTCTGTGGAGAGTTTAGGCTTGAGGAGCTACCCAGAAGCAGGCTGAGCTGTGGGTAGGTTAGTGGTTTTTATGGGAAAGGGATGGCAAAAATAAATCTAAATTTATTGTAATTCATAGGGTTAAATCTAAGTTGTCTGTCCATGAGGGAATGGTGCTTCAAGATGTCTGTGTTGATGTATGAACATGTGCATATGTTGTCTCCTCGTAAATGAGTGACCTTTATGTGGTATGAAGGAGGAAAGAAAACATCACCAGTGTCACAAATTGTCTCCTGTATAAATTCTGGAGTCAACCAACACTTAAGATTCTGGATCGGTGCAAAATGACTTGATAACCAAAAGAATGAGCCCTACTTGCTTCGTGCACTGTGACCCTGCAGGCTGTCAGCTCTGCGTTGAAGGGTTCAACCCTATTTTGTACTGGCAGGAAATGTATGTTGGCTGTTTTGAGGATAAAGAGTTAATTTTGTATAGCAATTCATTGTATAAGTTGATATGTTCATAAGTCAGCTTGTTTGACACAGTCATTTTCTCACTGTTCCCTAATCAAAAATTGGTGATTTTAGGTTACTGTGAATGGTTTCCTGGTCTTAGGTAACACTGGTGAAAGTCAACTCTCAGAATAAGCAGAAGTGAAACCTGATTTTCTGATACTTCTCTGTTTTGTTTACACTCAAGGAGGTAGTTCATACCCATAGTGCCTCATTATGTAACTGTCTATTTGTACCTTCTTCTTTTGGTTTATTTGTTACAAAACTAAATTACATTTTGGTTCAGCAGGACCTCAAAGCAACAAACAGAAACAAAAGAGAAACCTTAAAGGATCAAACCAAAATGACTTTGTATATCACATTGTGGTTAACTTAGATGCTGTTGAGGTAATAGTGTCTTATGTTCAGAAGTAAGAAATATCCTATGCATTTCACCAGAGACACAGGTCATGTTGGATGGCTCTTGCAGAGTACTCTGTGGCTCTAAACTCTTCTGCCATCCTGGGAAGTTAAAGTGCCATAACAAGAAAGCAGCATTTGGCTCACTGAGTGTTTTGCTACTAGATCATAGGTTCCAGTCTTGCTTCGTGAAGGTCTAGAACCACACTGGTACAGGACTGGGTGCTGAACGTGTGGGTTACGTTATTCATAGCTGACCATGACCAATACACAAGAAATCGTATGGCTAAAGAGGAATTCTGAGGGTTTTTTTAATAAAGCAAAAGTTTTGTAGATTTTGACATAAAACTGGAGCAAATTGACTGAAAGAGGGCAGTTTTAGCTCAGGTGTTAGAAAGAAATTCTTCACTATGAGGGTGGTGCGGCCCTGGCACAGGTTGCCCAGAGAAGCTGTGGATGCCCCATTACTGGGAGTGTTCAAGGCCAGGCTGGATGGGGCTTGGAGTAACCTGGTCTAGTGGAAGGTGTCCCTGACCATGGCAGGGGATTGGAACTAGGTGATCTTTAAGGTACCTTTGAACCCAGATCACTTCATGAGTCTATAATCCAAGCCTTAATCCTTGTTTCGTGTATGTCAGCTGGTGGCAGAAGTAACTTGTTTGATTCTGCTCTGCACATATTTATTTTTGCAACTCCATATGCTGCTCTAACAGATCTTTATTATTGCTTGTTACGTTCGCTGGTGCTTTCAGGGACTGCACAAAAGATAAACATCCTCTGCGACTCTGTTAGACATACAGTGCAAACTTTCTGTTGATTTGAAGCCTGTCCCTCAGGTCAGTGAGCACTGCAGGCAGCATTCAGGGCACTGCACGCCCACGACTGAGGTTATCTGAAATGGAAGGGAATGGGCTTGTTACCTAATTTAAGTGTCTTCTCTCTACAAGCTCTCGTGTGTGTGGTGTTTTATCTTTACCCTTTGCCCTCTTGATTAACAGAACTGGACGTGCTTGTCCAGCTGTTCCAGCTGCCTTGTTCAGCAGGCAGGAAATGGTGATGTGGTGGAAATTAGGCAATCCTACCAAGTGCCACCGAAAGAGTCTCTGATCTCTTCCCCAGCAGCCACTTCTGGCTTCTGGATAAAACATTAGAGTCAACTAGTTCAGATACTTCTGTAACCACACTCTATGTAACGTACAAGGCGACTACACTTGAATTTTTGTGCGTCTGAATAGGTTGCTTCAGTGGATGTGTGAGAGCTGCTATGTTACTGTAAAGGCAGTATTTGTGGATATAAAACTCCGAAGTTAGACATCAACGGTTTCACTTCCTTTTGGCATTTGTTGATCATGCAGTCAAACAGAATGATATTATGCTCTAAAAAGTTGCTTTGAGAAGTTTTTCAGTTTTTCAGACCTTCTAGATTATTCCAGTCTTGTCCCTGCTTGTCTTAGTAATTCCTTAGTTCTCTATTCCTATCTTCCTTCCTTAGATTTTTCTAGACTATAACATATTGATTTCAGTATATTCTCAATTGTTGCATTAGTGCAAGGGGACAAAAGGAAGTGAATAAGTGTTTATAGTATTTTCTGACATGTAGGAATTGGGAGGTAGAAAATATGGGTATGTGAGGACATGGAAAATAGTAATGAAGGAAATAGTTTGCAAGTGGATTGACTGTATTATTTGTGGCCCTGCCATAGTTTAACATTGTGACGTCCTCTCAATGAAATACAAGCAAATATAATAAAATGCTCTCTTACATGATTGAGTCTACTTGAACAGCGATAGTAAATTTGATATAGTCTCATTACCAGCAGTGACGTGGTGTCACTGCAGCTGCAAAGCTTTCGGCAGTGCTGGGTAGGGATGAGGTGCTGCTTTCTGGCTGTGGGTTAGCGACGTGGCAGTGGGAGATCTGCCCTTTCACTTTGGGAGGGAAATGCAAAGCCTTGGCCCAGTGCCTGGACTAACCTCGCATGGCGAGAAGAGGTTCTGCACTCACGTTAGAAAGTACATGGGGATGGCAGATTGGATGTCCCCAGGAGAGTTATTTCCCATTAATTACGTACATATACATTTTTTATTTAAAGTGTCCTGGCTCCATGGAGCA
>JAYRBT010000010.1:4576139-4588754 GCA_036023395.1 Myiotriccus ornatus
TGCTAAACTCTAAAAAGCTCAGTCTTTTTTGCCTTTATTTTCATGAGACTATTGATAATACCTTGGCAAATACTCTGATATTTGATCTATTTTGCTTCTAATAAAAAAGAGACCATCTGATTCAATTAAATTTTTGCGTTCCTACTCAAGGACTGAATTTTACTGGGCTCAGTCTACTGTACTGAAAATGCCTTATTTTTCATAAAAATTGCTTTGATTTTTATAAAGAAAAACATATTTCCATTGTATTTGCAAATGCAACATTCTGCAAAACGTGCTGGTGCTATTTTCAGGACACCCAGAAGGATTTGAGATGTGAGGTGTTCTTACTGAGTTAGTGATGGTGACTTACAATTAAAAACCAAACAAAACCAGCTTATCAGAAATGTTAATTATATTTGGCAGTTAGTTTCTATGAAACTGAATTTGGAAAAATGTCTAAGGGGACTTCATATCATCTGAAATGCTCTGTTACCTTTTTCCTTTCCCTTACCTTCCTACAGACTCTTGTTTCCTGGAGCAGTTGTTCAGGTTAGAATAAAAATGGAAATTTGACAAGCATGTAGGTGGCCTTTCCTCTGATGCATATCAGCAGAACTTCATTGTCTTTAAGATATTTGTTCATAAAACTGCAAAGTTTTTGAGCTGTTAAAATGATGATGTCAGTGATCTGATCAGCTTCAGTGGTTTATGTTTAGATTGTACAGTCATGGCTGATAATGTCAACGTTGGACAATGCTTGAAATGCATAACGGGGATGGAAGAAATTACCCCCTAATGAATTAATACCTACCTACAGCAGTTTCTCAGGAGGCTTCATGATTTTTCAGAGTGATAACGTTGCTTTGAGAATAAATACTGAGGGTACAGGGAAATATACAATATAGGAATGTTGGAGGAAAACTCAAAATGCTTCAATTTTTTGACGTCATGTCTTTAGATAAACTTTGTTGCATAAAATTTTCTCTGAGGAAGCTTTGAATCTTGTGAATTTGGTTCAAGTTTGTCAGTTAACTTCAGAGGACTGACAATACCTCCCCGAAACTTGCTGGAAAGATTTCAGCCATTGTGTTAGTTTCTTAACTATTTTTCTCATCAGTGTTACTCAGCAGCGGTGTTTAGATGGATTGTTTAGATCAAATTAGCAAGTGGTATGGTTTTTTTATAGGTCTGTAGTGTGTTGTACACTTGAACTGATGATATATAATTAGACACTTGATTTTGCTTCCATTTGGCGTCTTTTAACTAATTAGTTAGTTGGGTTGCTTTATTTTGTGTTACTTTATTTTCAGTTGATTAAGTACACTTACTTGCTTCTCTAAGGGTACAAAATTAAGAACATACTAATTGCGCAACAGTCTTGGCATGTGTCGATTGCTTCAGTGTCACCTAAGGACAAAGATTTCTCTGCTTACATTGCTGGCTCTATTCTCTCTGTGCCCCGTGGGCAGATGTGTCAGAGCAGACGCTGCGCTCTCCAAATTCTCTTCCTCGCTCCTGCAGTCTAGTCAGAGCTTGTTGGCAGCGTCTGTCGTAGGTGCTCGCCCTTGGAAACGCCTTGATTTCAGCTTTTGAATGTTCAGACCCCCTAGTTCGGTGAGCTGGGAGGGTTGGTGGTGGGACAGCAGGGGGATCTCGAAGGAGTGGAGACCCAAAGGTATCGTGTGTCCAGCGGTGTGAGTTGCGCCTGGAAACAAGTAAGCCTCGCCTGGGAATTGTCATGAGCTGGGTGGGCAGTTGTGATGCTCTGTGTTGCTGGTTGGACTAAATTTTGATTGTGGGTATTGCTGTGACTATAAAATATTTGAGTGCAATATTTCCAGAAGCAAATTTCCCCCGGGCACTGAGAGTCCTGAAATAAACATGACTTTATTATAAAGTGCTTGCTCTGTGCTTGTGAGCAGATCAAGATGTCCTTTTTTTTTTTTTTTGCATTTTACTTTGAACATTAGTTATTGATGTGAGGCACCGAGTAGGCTCTAACCTGTGCCAGCTAACAAAGGGAAGCCAACAGAAATGAGAAAACCACTACAATTGTACTTTTGTTGCTGCAGTGCTGACTGAAGCCTGAGTGTGTCCAAGCATGTGGTGTTCAGACAAGATACATAACTTATTTCTGTGGAGTTGTTTTTCAAAGGGAGTGCTTGCTCTTATGAAAACTGGGTCTGTGGCCATAACTGAGTAAATATCTTTAGGGGTGCTCTGCCACAACAGCAGTGACACTGGGTATTGTGGTGGATATTGGGTGTGGAGTTCAGCACTGCACAAAGTCAGCAGGGGTTGGGAGAGTGAGTACCTTCGTGTGTCTGTGCTGTCAGGACACAAGGGCCAGTGCACAGGGGCCTTACCTTGGAATGGGTGTCCTGTAGCCATGAGCTTGTCAGATATAGCAAATGGATTTGATTGGAATGAGAATATCCTTTGGCTAAGGCTGTATTGGAACACTCCAAGAAGCAGCATCGTTTATGGGGTACTAAAAATGGCAACTGGTGTTGTTTTGAGATCTTCTGCAAATGGAGCATTATCCCCTTCCTGTCTCCAGTGAAACCACAATGATTTGGTATTCTTATCAAGAAAAGAGATATTTAAATAGCGTTCTTTATTACTGGGGCTAGATTTGGATGTCTATTAAAAGAATAAGTGGCACTTAAAAACCTTCAAAGAAATGTGTTTTAAAGAGGATCCAAGTGTCATGGCTGCAGTTTTGTGCTGTCAGAATTAGTGCTTCTCTTTCTTGAAATGCTTTCTTCTTTTTTGTGGAACAGCCGCCCTTGTTCCAGGGGTGGCAGCATTGGCTTTACCTCAACTGCTCCTCTGCATTTAGCTTTGAGTGTTGATTGTCCTCCTCATAGGAAGAGACAGCAAGCTACTGAAGTGTCACTGTGCCTTAAAGGGATTGAATCCTGATTTTAATAGGAGGGATTGTTAAGATTTGTCTGCTTTTGGTTAAGAAATGTAAGCTACTGACTACTGTGAAAATGTTAGATGTGAATCATCATCTTGGATATAGTTTCATGGGGCTTGAGGCTGGTCAAGCAGGGAAGAGTTGCGTAGTAGGTGATGATGTGACTACCCCCGGTATCTACACTGTGTAATTTAGGTGACTTCATTAAAGTTTAAGATTTCTGTACAGTTGCTGTTACCACCCAGAAGTCTAATGAACAACGTGTTTGTTCAGCTCCTACTTGGTCGCATGGGGACCACAACTTAGGGGTGGGATAGGTACAGATCTGCAGAACCACCCCCCTTCTTTGTTTTACAAAACTTTATTTTACAACCATGTGTCCATTGCCGTAACTTTTGACCCATTCCACTGAGTGAACCGGCTCAGTAACAGGACAGCTGGTGGAGCTCCCCAACACGGGCTGGACCCGACTTTATCCCTGCACCCCTGCTGCCCGTGCTGCTGGCAGCTGCCTGCCACAGCTGGGATCTGGCTCTGGAAACCGGACAGGATGTTTGCTTTTGTGGAGTGCAGTTGTTGAGGAAATTAAATGAAGGGATCGTTGGAAAGGGTAAGCCACCTACATCAGATTAGGCCATTAAGATGGGGTTTGTGGGCGTACTTTAAAGCACCTTATCAGGAGAGGCTGGGGAGGATGTGCTCCTGATAGCCAGAGGTGCTTGGAAAGCCACATTGCGTCATGTCTCATTGGACCACAGTGTGACAGCCGGGGCTGAGTGTGGAGAAAAGGGAAGTCTCAAGGAAATCTGAAGGAGGTGATTTATCCAAAGGTGTGAGGCTGCAACCACCTCAGGGGGATATGCAGGGGGGGCCCTTCCTGGCCACCTGAAGGCGTTGCCCACCCTCTGGCATGCCGGCAGCTGGCCCGTGCGATGACAGATCAGGAGGAATGCTCAACATTTTAAGTATCATAAAACTGGATATCCTTTGCGCGGGATATTTCCTGTCCACAAGAATTTACTTTTCAACAATATTACTGGCAGAAAATCCACAAAATGGGAGCGGGGGAGGGAAACTTGCACGTTGTAGAAGATGAGAAGTTTCTAGTTTTCCCATCTCAAGTGAAGAGATAGGCTTTGGAGAACAGAGAAATACACACTTGTTATGTGGTGGTAATGGCACCAGCATGCCTAGTTGCAGATTGAATATTTAATGATTTGTATTTATTGCTGTCAACAATATACAGTAATTAATCATTAGTTTCTTATAAAAATGTGACACTTTTGATCGTTATGATTAAAAAGGCGTTTAATTCCAAAGAGGGCTGAGCCTCAGGACAGGGACAGCCAGCGCAAAGCTCTCCTGACTGACTTCCACCAGGCTCTGCTTCGTGTTTTGCCTTTGCATTTGTAATGAATTAAAGCCTAAATCATAAACCAGGATTTAATTGGTGATTTGTGATCTGGTTAATCCCACAGTGAAAGTAAAGTGTGCTTAGCACTGCTGCTGCCTGCTCCCCCACTGATGGCGGGGTCGGCCGCTGCCGGAGCGGCGAAGTACTTGTAGCTTCCTGCTAGGAAAATACCTTTGTGAGACTGTTTGTATATGCTTCCTTCTGTAAACTCCAGATAGAATTCACTTGGTCTCTTGAATGTGGCTGCATGTTCTGGGGTAGCTGTTGCTAACAAAGACCTACAGCTATTAAATACAATGAGAACATATTGTTTACCATAAACTTTTGTGTGTGTTTCTAGCAACAAGTATTTTCATAAAGGATTCGTTTGTCTGTAGACATATCTCAAAGTCAGCAGTGTGTATTTAGCAATTCAGTAAAATTTGCAGAGGGAGGGCAGTGTAGTGAAGAGCTGAGGCATTAATGAAGCACCTCTGTTCCTGTCTTCTCTGTGCTAATAAAAAGAAAAGAATTTGGTAGGTGTGGCATTCTTAGGGTTTATAGCTGGAATTTGTTTTTTGAAACACGGGCATTACGGTGTGTGTTAAATTCAACCCATTTTCTCTGCATCGCCAGCACCCAAGAGAAGGCTTCCTAAAAGAACACTGAACTCACCGCGCTGAGACTGCACTTTTTGGGGCTGGAGTAACACGTTATAACAGAAATCCCAAGTGGATGAGAACACTTTAGCCGTGGTGCAAAAATGATCTGGAATCTTTGGTATGTGCCAGTGGC
This sequence comes from Myiotriccus ornatus, assembly GCA_036023395.1. NCBI lineage: Eukaryota > Metazoa > Chordata > Aves > Passeriformes > Tyrannidae > Myiotriccus > Myiotriccus ornatus. Next base: position 4,581,233 of record JAYRBT010000010.1, read on the forward strand.
AGGAGCTGCGCTCCCCGGAACGCCGCTCTCTGGAGCGAGTGTGTGGAAGGCTTTGGCATGCTGGGATTCAGGGCTCGAGGACACGCTGTCAGCCCGCAGGATTTTGTGGCAGGTTAAATCCAGGAAAAAGAGAGGGGGAACTTGAGATTTTTCTCTCGACCGCTTTAGTAATTCTTTTGAACTTGCTTATTTCTGAGCATGGCTTAAGCATTCCAAGGATCTTAAGATAAATGAAGGTATTTGTACCCATTAAGTGGATGGGTGTGTATATGTGTGTGTATACATATATATCTCGTGACTTGCATGGTGATGCCAAACCTCTGATTAGATATGGGAAGAGTAGGACCCCAAATGTAGCCTGCAGGAGATAAAGCTGCCAAGGGATGCTTCAAAAAGAGTTACCAGATTTATTGAACTGATGAACAGTGGCCTGACACCATTGTACTAAACAGAATGCCCCTCATTTTGGTTTTGGGGCCAGTGTCATACCTGGAAATGACTTGTTTGGATCCAGCAGTGAGTGAGTTCTATACACCTGTTCTACATGTTCTTATCTTCCTGCTACTGATTAGTTTTCTTGAAAATGTTTTTAAAAAATCTTCGTGACTTCTACCTTGTGTTTGACTGTGTTTTATTTAACATGAAAGTCTAAAATAAAGCTTTTATCCTGTTGTCTGCCATAGCTATTTATGTTTGGGATGGGGAGCTCACTGGCTCTAGTTCTGCGTTATTGCCAGTGACTGAGTAACTTGATGACAAATGTAGATCCCTGTTACAGTATCACTTACAGATCTGACAGCTGGTGTATAATGTTTAACTGCACTAAATCATGTGTTTTCCCATAGTGATCCTTCCTAGAGAGGGAATAGTGACTTTTGAGAGTGAGTTTCCAGTCTGTTAGCTGGTCTAAAAACCCTGTTGGTTTACCAGTTGTGTAGCTGTGGTGTTAGATACCACCACATTTCTGCCTTTTTTTGGGTCAGTTTCTGTTAATCTTCAGGAATTCTTAATCCTTTTACAACCCAATGATGCTTGAGCATTCACACAGTAAGGAGAATGCAGTTGGTGATTATGGGACCACTTAGTTTATTATTAGCCCTAGTACTGCCCTTATATAACAAGTAGGAGACTCAGCCCACTGGTGTTTGTGACAAGAAGTAAATTACCATTGACTAAGTGACTTTGCTTAATTTCACCAATAAAAAGCCGTAAATACTAAGGTACCATGACATTATTACATTCTTAATAATAAACATGTTATAATCTGCTCAGTTTAGGTGAGAATGAATATCTAAACTGTTGCTTATGACCAAGTACTCAGCTGAGATTTCTGTACCACTAATGTATATGGATGGGAAGGAAAATCAGATTTGAAGCTGAAGAGACTCTGAAGACAAAAGTTTTAGCAGGTTGAGCTTCTGATGGAAATAATAATAAATCTAGTTCTGCACTTCCTTGAAGAGAGAAGACGCTGAGGGTAAAGTGACTTGTAATGGTGCTGAATTTTCTGAGTATTTAAAATTGTAGCGGACAATGATGATGGCTTATTGTGGAGCTGTAGCACTGATTTATATATATTGTGCTCTAAGCAGTGGCTTTATGAAGTGTGAGGTATCTCTGTCACTGATGGGATGGTGAGGGGCGATCTGTGATTTAGATTATTCATAATAGAGCTTGATGCAGCAATGTCCAGGAACAGCGAAAAAGATTAGAGAAAAATCTTATGGTTGAGGTTTCATCTGGGGCACTGGAAAAAATTAGTCAAAATTCGTGAAGGATGAGGGAATCTCCTCAGTGAGCATCAGGAGGAGGATGAGCTACTGAACAGCGGTTTGGTATTGGGAGATTTCTGCTGCACACACCATTCCTCATATTCTCATCAGCAGGTTAAACCTACTCTGAACACCCAGGCTGTCTTTCTGTACCAACCTGGAGTTATGATTAGGGAGTAGAGAGAGAAGTGGGAGGAGGAATATGCTCACATGAGAGAGAGTGGGAGCGCTTTTTACTACACGGGTCCATTACTATCGAGAGCATTTATTAATTGTTGCATGGACATGTCATTTTCCTCCCCTGCGCCAAGAGGAATATGCTGTTGGGTAGGTAGAGAATAAGATCTTAGTTTTACTTAATTTTTAACCATATATTAGCATGATGGAAAATATGCATCTTCTCCTTAGAAATTGGGGAACAAATGCAACCTGCTTGAATCTCTGGGACCTTTTGCTGGGAAGAACAACTGGTGTTAATGGGTAGGTCTTTGTCACTGATTAACTGTGTACTGTACTGTTAAGGTGGGTATCTCTGTGGGCTCTGCGCTGACAAAATGTGACTGAAGTGGGTCAGAATGTAAATATTAAAGGATGGAGGTTGTGCCATACTTTGGTGATAGCACCTGGGTGTTCCAGCTTATTCACACAGACTGAGTGTGCCTCGGGGGAGCTCCCCTGGGAGTAAAGTCTTGTCGGGTCGTGTGTCAGTTATATCATTCAGGTAAAATTGAGCACAACTAAATTTGACTGGGAAAGCTTTTTCCTTGCTTGAGTCCTGTGCTAAAGCCATGGGAACCCTGCAGGCAGACTGCTGGGTTTGCTGATATTCTGATGTTTCTGCCTCTGCTGTCAAAGAGAAGCTGCTGTCAACCCACACTGAATTTTTTAAATTTATTTACAGGCACATATATTATATTTGTATATTTGACTTAAACTTAGTCTGTCATTCTTTGCTCCATCAGGATTTCTGTGAATTTCTCCTGCAATAAGCAAAGTGAGATGCATGTCCAGGAAAAGCTGGACTGTCAGGACATGTGGCGAAGTGCTTTATATTTATGAAAGATGCTGCAGGAAATATCCCTGGAGAATTAGCCTTTCTTGTAGGTTCAGTCTTTTTCTCGCTTGGCTTTCTTCCAGTTGAGTTGTGAGGTGGATTTTCTAATATTTGAAGGACTTGCGTATTTTGTTCTCACTTGTTTATTGGAATTCTGTGGACGAACTGTGCATTTGTACCTTCTCCCCAATCCCCTGAAACTGCTTGCTGTTAAGGTAATGTTCCCCCACCCTAATATGCCTACCACGTCAAAGTCCATTTCTTGAAATTCAGGTTTGCAGGTTTTAGGATGCAAAGCTAGTTTTTCCTCTACCTTTCTGAAACGCTTTAATTTTTGAATTCTGTCTAGAATTATAGATGAAATATTTATGGGACAGTGTGGGTTTTTTGTTTGTTTGTTGTTTTGGTTTTTTTTAAAATAAATTTTTTTCCAGAAAGCAGAAATCCTGTGAATGGTTGTTGCTACAGATTTATTACTGTCAAAGAGGTTTTGTTTAGGACCCAAAGATAAGCTTTGCTTTGTTACGGATGATTTCATTGCTCCTACTCTGCTCTGAGGTTTGTACAATGGATCTGCCCCGTGTTCACAAGTAGTAAACAGGCTGTTTATGCCAACACAGGAAATAAGTTAAGCTTATCTTCTGAAAATCAGTGGAGCAGAGAAAGGAAAGAGGTGTTTTGGATGGAGTCTGTGGTACTGAGTTCCACTCTGGCTTCCATGTGCCTTTGCCACGCAAGATGTGTCCCTGTTTGTCCCTTGCTTGTCATGGCCACATGTTGGTTGGTGTGGTGTGAAACAGCCCCAGGGCAAACATCAGCTCAATAACTCTTGTTAGTGATTTGGGCTGGAAAGGCTCTCAGTGTGGGGCTTGACAGCAACAAGCGTCCAGCGACGGATGAGCCAGGAAGTTTATGGTTCCCTGCTGTTCTTCTGGAACTGTGTGTTGTATCCATGGGGCTGGGGATGCTGTTGCAGAGCCAGGGAGAGAGAGGGACAAGCTCTGGTATCCCACAGAGCAGAAGGGAAAGTGCATTTGTCTTAAGTCAGGAATTTTTATTCTTTTGATCAAAAACCTCACTGATGTTTGGTAAGACCATCCTTCTCATGGTTCACCTCTATAGAGCACAACTTGAAAAAGGCTGTCCAGGGAAGTGGTAGAGTCACCATCCCTGGAGGGATTTAAAAGATGTTTAGACATGGCACCTGGGGACATGGTTTAGTGCTGAAGTTGGCAGCACTGGGGTAACAGTTGGATTCCGTGGTCTTGAAGGCCTTTTGCAACCTGAATTATTCTATGATTCTTCCTTTCATTGGATTTCTTAAGTGTATTTGAATAGATTCTAGGCTCCTGCACCTCTGATGTTTGGTATGCAGCTATGGAAATGAATTTCTCCAAGTGTAACAAGGGAAAATGTAACTTCAGGTGCATGTGACATGAAGCTTGAAGGTTGGTTTGCTTTCTGCTACTTGTCTGTTTAAGTTTTTTTGCTTGACTGGAATTGTGTCATTTAAAGGATGTGGAAAGTTAACTTGAGTTTCAGGGCTTTAATTGGCTTCAATGGAGCTGTGTGTTCTTGTATCAATAGGGAAACATAAAGAAGCATGACTGCCCTCTTTTTGATTAAATAGTGTTTGCATTAAAAAATTACTGCAGCTTGTGCAGGAATTTACTTTTCCTTTACCTACTTCAACTGCTGGTTCTTATTATTGCCTTACATATATGTGCCTCTTGTCTCTCCATAGCTTTATTGGAAGCCCTTTGATTATTCTTTATCTTTAAAACTTTACTTTCTGCAGAGTTGTGTGGGCCACCCAGGGCATGTGGGCTGGTCTCCAACACGCAGAGTGTTCCTCCCATCACTCTGCAGTCATAGATGTGTCTGTCCCAGAGACCACCTGAGCTGCCTTCCCCCAAGATGAATTTTTAATGGGAGCCTGCAGGTTAATACTGACTGTTTTGTCCTAAAGGGAATCTGTGTAGGCTTGGATGGTCACATCTGTGTCCTCCAAGTTTTTAGGAAACAAACTCTGGGTATCCGTCTGCAGACGTAGAGTAACAAACTGTTTTCTTGCAATTCCTTCTCATTTTTTTCTCTTATTTTCCTACCTTTCAGCCTACACTTATAGTAACAACAAGCTGTCTTAGTTTCAAAACAGGTGAAAACACTAATAGGATATTTTGGATGATACTTTTTCGTTAAAAAACCTCTAAGAACCAGAAACAGTAGGTTGCCTTTGGATTCACTCTTTCAGGGATTATTCCCAGAGGAGCCTGGCTTTCTAGCAATGGGCTGGAACTGGAAGGTATGCACTGCTTGTTCGAGGATTTAGGAACATTCTCATTGATCTTCGTAAGTTTTTCCTTATGTGAAGAGTAACTACTATAAGGTGTGTTAATAATCTTTCAGTACTGCTCTTACCTGCAAGCTCTAGTATCTGAGTCAATAAGTGAAATATTAGGAAATTTTAATTAAGAAAGACTTGTAACTTAGCAATGAGTAACTCCTATAACTAGTAGGTTTGGGGCTGCTGCCTCTTGACTGCACACAGGGGGTGAAAAGCATCCATCCCCTTGGCACTGTGCCATGAGACTGCCTTTCAACCAACACTGCTGGGCTTGGTGTAGCTTTCAGTGCTGTTGGTTTCCCAGTTCCTAATACAAGCTGTCCAGTACTTCACTGTGTGTGTTATTATCAAAACACAATACCAATTTATTTTTATTGAGAATAATTTTCATCTTTTCATTGCCTGAATGATTTGGCAGAGAGTGGGAATTAACTGAGAAGGGTGAGGATTCAGAATTAAATTGCATACAGAACACCTGAGTGCTGGTGACCTCACTGGACTGCCCCTGCTGTATCAACAGAACTTCATTTCTCCTTCAGTCTGTGCTACAAACTGTGCCCCACTTCAGACAGGTAACAAACCCCAAAGGTTTTCCCTTTTAAACCATTTAATAGATAACTTGAGCTTTATAGCTGCAGCAGGTGGCATATTCAGCACAGTATTTTCTGTCTAGATAGAGACCCTTTGTCTTCCCACCTTAAAGGAAACAACTCCCCTTTAGTATTCTCTGTTTAAAGATTCAGTGTTTTTGATTCCTTGATGCTTTATTATCATTGAAGATAAAAATCAGATACCTGGAGTAGGAGAGGCTTCTTTCTAGTAAGGTCCTGGATGTGAAAATTACTCAGTAGTTGTATGGAACAATGATTTGATTTTTGTGTGTGTGGTTTCTTTTTTGTTGGTGGGTTATAGGCCTTTTTTTTTTTTTTTAAGTATGAGTTCCTGTCTATCTGAAATTAAGAGAAGCCTTCATAGATAGCACAGTGTTCATTTTCGTGAAGTAGTTCAGAAGAGTAAAGTAACAATTTGCAGGAGTTTTTTATGTTCTGTGAAAGTGATGGGCAGTGTAACGAAACTTCTAACTCTTTCTCCTGATGCTGAAAAGTTCTGGAGTTGATGGGGTTGGGGCGCTGGGCTTTGGGTTTGTTTCCTTGTTAATAACGCAGCTCAAGCACTTGGATCCTGCGAGCACGATGACAACAGTGGGCTCAACTTTCCTCCTCCATGAGAACCTTCTTCGGCAGCCATCCAGAGGTGCTCCCTGGCAGCGGCTGCTCCGTGTGAATGCCTGTTCCTGAATCCCGGGGCTGAATGGGAGATCTCTCCGAAGCGCTTTCCCACAATAACACAATGAGCCGCTTTGTCAGCGCAGCAGCGCCAGCCCGGAGTCAGGTTAGCGGTGAATGGCGACAGCAGAAGCTTGTGCTGCACAAAGGTGTGCTGAGACCTGGTTGGAGGTGGAGTTTGGTGTGTGTGCTTTTTCAAGCGCTGCAGATCGATGGCATAGATAGCCTTTTTTTTTTTTTTTCGTGTGTGTGTGGTTTAATTGGTGGTAAAAAAAAAATAATCCGCACCCCATTGATTCCAGGAGGTTCCTCACTGCACAGGAACTCCAGAGGAGATAACCAAGGTCTCTGTGATATTGCAGAAGGATGATTATTTGAGAGAGCAGAGTTGAAGGGGAGGGTATTTATCGACAAATGCTGTGCTTATCAGCCTGGAACCATGATTAATACTCCGGCTATTAAATGGAGTGAGAAAGCAAACAGATGAATTCCTGTGCCTTATCTGACTTGCACCTTTGTGCAAGAAGTTCTCTTCAGGTAGGGGTTTTGCCCATGTCCCTGGGCAAGTGCATGGGGTTGCAACCCTGATCTGGGGGAGTTCAGTACTTAATAAAACTATTAAGAGAGCATAAAGAGGTACCCTGGTGCAAATGTTTACAGGATCAAGGCCCAAACTGATAACAGGTCGGGATGGAACGAGTTGTTCTCACACAAATTGTTTCAAGCAAATAGCAGTTTATTCCAATTGTGTTTAAGCTGGTTTTGTGAATTTCATTTGCAAGTTGCTTTTGTCAGAGTTAATACAGAGTGTAGAGAACCCTGAAAGGGTGATGATATAGTTATAAAGTGTGCAGTGTTGTCTCTGTTACACAGAATGGCTCTTGCCTTTAGAGGACCAGTTTGTACTGTGGGATGGGGACTGTTGGGGCACTGTCATCCTCCACTCGTGTCCTTGGTACGTGGGGGACCACAGCTGGGAGAACTTTGTGCTTTCCTACTGCAGAGGATGATGTCATCATAGAATCAGAGAGTCAACCTTAAAGCTCATCTCCTTCCCATCCCT
>JAYRBT010000010.1:4588889-4628903 GCA_036023395.1 Myiotriccus ornatus
TCTGGACAACCTGTGCCAGGGCCTCCCCACCCTCACAGGGAGGAATTTCTTTTTAATATTTAATTTAAATCTCTTCCTGCTTCATGTTCATCCTGTTTGATGTGGATTGTGGTCTTCTAGAAAAGCACAGAGATTGTGAGTGCAGTTGATGTGTTGTACAGCTGGCAGTTCATCAGCATCCAGAACTCTCTAACTCAAATGTCTCTGAGGGTGGACAAGGAAGAACAAATTAGTTTGAAACGTTTAATTGCTGCTTGTATTTTTGGAAGTGCGTAAAGTAACTTCTGTAAAAAAAAATCAAGAAGTTTGAAGTAGTTGCTATTTAAAGCAAGTTGTGCCAGAATGGACAACGCTAAAAATAATGGAAAAAATAATTGGCCACTATTGTTTCAGAAGAGTTAATCTCAGCCTGTGGCTGCTTGGAAGAAGTGCTATGAAATTGTGTGAGAATTGTGTGCCTGAAAACTTCTCTATTTTTGCAACTACATCCCTCGTGAGTCCTCTTCATCCGTTATGATTAATATGGAGGAAGGTGAGGAAAGAGAGGTGTGAGAACAAAGAAGAAGGAAAGGAATATAAATAGCGAAAATTATGAACCTAATTTTCAGATTGAACAAAAAACACAGAAAACCCAAATGGTTGTATCCAAGTTGTCTCTCTGTGCAGCTTGCTCTCCTGGCAGCGGTGCAGGCTGTAGCCATGGTGTGTTTGCATGTTTTAGAATTGATTTTGAGCAGCAGACGAATTTCCTGCTCTAATACTATTTGCAGAAGTGAGAGTGCTGTGGAACCATTGGATTAGCTCGTCTGCCTGTGGCTTTCTGCTCAGCCGTAGCTAATATAAGCCTAATAGGAATTTTGGAGATCTGTTTCACCCCTGGTGTATTTTATTCCTTAAATCTAGTTCCATTAGGTTTTCACACAAGTCTGACTGCCTTCAGGCACGTGCACGCCCCAGCCGTGGGTGGGAGGAGGGTGCCTTGGCTTTTCCTACACGAGTTTTCACAAGATTTCCCCCTGGAAAACCAGGGGAAAAACCACTAGTGGGACAAAGTTTTCCTTTGGTAAAAGACTCCTTTGTGGGCCAGCTTGCTTTATTCCAGTATTTCATCAGAGCTATTATCTGTTGATTAGTTGTACTTGCCTTGTGAAATAAGATACTCTTGTATGATGCTGTTTGACCTATCTCCCCATTCCTGATGCTCGTTTCTGGTAAGTGTTTGAAGTTACTTGGTTATTCCGTTTCCTCCTAAGGTTAGGCTAGGAACCAATTCTTAGCAGTTTTTCTGTTCCTAAATGACAAACATTTCCTATGAGGGGCACGCAGCTGGTTATGTTGCAGAATTGCTGTTGTTTATGATGATGGCGTTTCAAGCCTGGAAAACTTGAGGTCAAATTTTAGGTCTAAATAAACGCAAACTACTGAAAATCATCATATCATTACCCTCTGGATTGCTGCCTTGGGAATCTCACACCAGTGTGGGGGAAAGCAAGGCTAACTTCCCTTGATCCTGTGTAGTACTGTGAATACTGCTGGTAGTTCTGTTTTCAGAGATGGACATTGAAATGTGTCGTTATTTAAAATAAACTAGAGGGGAATAAACCCACTGATTAATTACAGTGGTTAAGTTTTGAGAGGATGTTTATGCTGTTCAGCTTGCTGGAGATAGGATCCAGCTATTGATGTCCTTGTGTCTGAAATGGCACAGAGAGCAAGCAGCAGGCATTTCACTACCTCCCATGAAATGCCAGTGGCTTTGTGGGTTTGCGTTCCCTCTAATCTGTTTTCTTTTGTCATAACAGATTTTTAGAATTGCATGTATTTCTTCAAAATTGTTGCAAAGAAGCCCGTCTGTTTGGATGCTTCCAAACTAATCTACCGTGTTTGCAATTAAACGGGGAAAGAATGCGTTCAGGTTTCAGTCGCTCTTCAGACGGATGTGATTTAACTAAACTAATGAAGGCACAGCAGACAAGACAAATTCCAGACTGTTTGTGCCTTGACCAACCATCTGTGCACATACCTCCAGGTACTGCTCATGTCTCAAGAGGCTTTTCTACATGAACAATTATTACCACTCCTCTTTGAATTGGAGTGGCAAGCCATGGCAGGAGTCTCTTGAAAGCAGCTCTATTTACTGCTCTGCTTTCCAGTGAAATTTAATTGTTATGTATTTTTTAATTCAACGTGTGCTGTACAAAATACAGCAGGCAAGCAGGGCAGTGTGTGAGCTCTCTTATCTCTTGCACACAAACACCAACATAAACAGGAACGTGCAGAGGGAGCACTCCTCGTTTGGAGCCTTCCCAGTGGGTCATAGACCCATATCAAATTCTTAGTGTTTGAGTATGTGTGTGTACAAATGTGTTTATATTTATACGCCATCTGTACATACTACCAATTTTTCCTTAGTTTTTTCTGTCTTACTCAAGAGATTGTTCAAAATACCCCTTAAAAACCACCCATTTCTTCAGCTGTATAATAACCAGCAGTGACATGACTTGACATACCAGACTTTGATAACAGTTCTTCCATAGCACATAAAAACTCCTGAAAAATAACAGATGGTTTCAAAATTACTTTTCTTTTTGGCAGACTAACATGTGCTGCAGGTAATGACTCCTGTGAATACCAAAGGATTTTTAAAATTCTCGTTGTATTTCACTGTATTTCTTTTCCAAAGTGAGTTTTCTTCTAGAAATATTTGAGTCTTGCCTGTTTTTGGGGCCTGTGTTTTTAAAGCCATGTTTGACTTCTCAGTGGTGCCAGGTGGGAGCCATGATTCCATATATGCTTTTTAACCATGGGAAAATCACTTTAAGGAACTCCTATTTTTTTGTCCCGGTTATAGCAACACGAGTGTTTGAGGATCAGTGAAGTGCAGTTGTTTTTTCATGTCACACCTGAACTAGCTTTTCCCATGGTCGTAAAGTACCAAGGAAGTTCCTGCTGGGTGGGATTACTTCTCTGGTCAGTGCATCAACCACTGTGCAAGAGATCACCCAGTACATACAGAATGGTATAAAAGGGGCTCATACAATACATTTAAATATATATGTTTTTAATGGTAGAAAGGACTGTGTAACCCTGTGTGTGCACTGTCCATGAACTTCATCATGCTGAGGTGGTAAGGGTTTTTCTTTTTAGGCTGGAAAGAGAAAATTCTGCTTTTTTTAGTTTATACTGTGTGCATTTCAAATCTTTTCTCTAATAACACTAGGACTGGATGGGAGTTCTTCTTACTCTTTATGTAGTGTGTTCTTTTCTAATTAGAATACATGTAAGCAAGCACTGCGTGAATGAAATGTGTGTTAAGCACTTAATTTTTGTTGCATATTAAATAAACCAGGGTATGTGGCTCTTCTCAGCATTGGAAAGCTGTCTGTCCTTGTTGTAGTACAACTTTTGTAATTCCAGATGATTGTGATAAAAAAGCAGAACACTTTGTTCAGTACCTCTTAATGGTCTGCTGCAGGGAAATAAAAACTGAGCCTTTGCAGAGTGTGGTCACAGAATTGAATATTCAGGACTCCTCTTTCTTCTGCCGGGTTCTCCGAATTAGTGTGCCACAGCTGGAAGAGGTTCTTTGGTGTTGTAAAAGACAGAAGGTAGGAAGAAAATCACAAAAAGAAAAATGTTCTTGGCTTCTAGCCCCACTAATAGCATGGGTAAAACCTTCTAGGAAAAGTAGAATTGGTTATCTTGATGTGGTTCACACTGCTTTTGGAATTTCAGGAGAACTCTGACATAACCTGTTAGGTCATGTTAATTGACCATACATGGACATGGGGTTTCAGATCGTTACACTTTGTTCTTCTGTGTGTTTTAGTTTTCTCTCCAGTGCCATGTGCAACTAATTTATGTATTACTAATTCACATATTGAATTAATTCAAGGAAGCAGAGTCATCTCAGGGATCAGAAGGCTGCAGTACTGAATTCAAAATTGGTTTTGCAATGGTGACTTGCAAGCATCAAATGATTTGCAAGTTCGATTTGGGGACAGAGACATCAAACTTGGATGAATATTTCTTTCTAGCTCTACAGCAATGTGGGAAACTGTGATTTCCATATTCTGAAGGCAACTAGAGAGGGAGATGCAGCCTCTTGCTCCACGCTGGCTTTGCTGTGGTGCGCCCCAGCCAAACCTAGGGAATGTAGACGTACAGGAAATATCTTTTTAAAATTTAAATATAGTCAGCTTTCTAGACAAAACCCCAAATTTGAGTTAGTACCTGAAAAAAAATCTGTGGGTTAGTATTTGGCAGTTCATATTTTAGCTAAGGAAGAGTTCTCATATCCTGGAATGTGACCTGGCTCTTTGAGTCTTCGTCTGGTGTTTTCTTCCGTCGATGTTCTGAATTTGCAGGAAAAAGAAACTGCTTGTGTTCAGACCTCACCTTCTTTGTTTTAATCAACTTTGCATCCGCTGAGGTAGAGGAACGCTAGGTTTTAGGAGGGGTGTGAAAGCAAGGCTAATAAGTCTGTTTTAAGTAGGATGGATGAGCAAATAAGCTCAAAAGTGTGTGGTGTGAGCCCTGTTTCCAAAGGATTTGGCTTTGGAGTGAAGTCTGCCAGTAGATGTCTTAACCCTGTCTCACCTAACTCTGCCTTTAGTAAAATACTGCAAAAACCCCTGCCAGGGGCCAGCTGTGCCTTGTAGCCAGTACTGCTGCTGGCATCGTCTCTGGTAGGGTCATACCAGACCTGACAAATACAGGAAGCCCTTTTATTTATTTTCCTTATTTTTTTTTCCCCTTTCAAGTGAGGCAAGTGTAGATACGGCTGTAGTGACAAACAATTAATAAAGCAAAAGGAATGCAGCTGTAAAACTTTAAATAATGACATGTCGCAAATAAATGTCAACATATTGGTTGTTGTGCCTGGAATGGAAATATTACTAGGAAAATATGTAGCTTCAAGCTACAGTCTGGCTTTCTTTTTTTTTTTTCCCCTCAAGAAAAAAGCATCAGTGTGATGCTTAAACTCTGTTAAAGCTGGGGCTTTCAGATTTGGGCTTTCATTTCAGATGAACGTGCCACTTATTTGGAGGAAGGGGGGTCTGCTTCATATGGGTTTAAAATACTCCTATGAACATGGTGTTCTTTAACAACTGTGTCTCAAGCTTATTGAACTCCTGTCCTGTAACTGAGTCTTAGATAAAAGGAGGAATTTAGTTTAAGGGTGGATAATAATACATTGCCTTTGTTTATATGTTGGTGAAGTGATGATTAAAAAAGTGGTATTTTCATACAAATAAAAACACCAGAAAGAGCTTTGAGAGTTGTGCTAAATTTGGCACTAAATTAAAATGCTGGTCTCGAGCTGTGTGGCTGGAGGTGACAGGGCCAGGTTCGCACATCTTCTGAGAAACAAATGCACTTTTAGTCTTCTGGTCCTACTTATATGTGAAGGGGCTTGTGTGATAAAAATGAAAGGACAGATATGATTCACTCCACGTGGGCACTGCTGTCACTTTTAAATCACACAAGTGGTCCTCTTCGGGAGCTGAAGGAGCATCTCCTGGTCAGGCTGATGTTCCTGATCATTAAATGGCTGTGCAGGTGATTGCAGTGAGCTCTGCAAGTGGTTGATGAAAATGAAGACAGTTTATTTCAACTCAACTATCAATTTAGTCATTGAACTAAAAAAACTAAAAATATATAAACTTTAAAGCCTGACAGCACCTGGGTGCTGAACAGGTACAGGGATGTAAGGTTTGCAGGATGCTGTGTCTGTGGAACCACATGCTCCAACCCTGATGGGATTGGCTCAGTCCTTCATCCCTTCTGGAGCAAATGATTTAAACTCCTGTTTTATGGCTCCCACAGCACTTTTCTTGTAAGCTGGGATTTCCCTATTACTCTCTGGCAAAAGATCCCCTCTCTGTACTCTGGTAGTCTTGTGCCAGCTGAATACCTGGCTGTCACCTGCCACCTAAGTCCCAGCATATTCTAACTTGAATTTGGGATGTATACGAGGAGGACTTTGGGATTCTCTGGCATGAGGGGTACTAAGGAGGCTGCCTGCTCAGCTTTGCTTATGCGTTCTTGTGCACAAGTCCGGATAAACTATGTGATGAGATCATCCATTTTATTCGCTAGAGCTGGATTATTGCCCTGTAAAGCAGCATGATGGTACCCTTAATGCTGAATTAAGACTTATTTTTACAGAGCAGCTTCTTGTGGTTTTAATGATGCTCACATATCACATCAGTTAGCTGTGAAGGGGGCGGGTGTGCTGGAAGCGATGTGTGATTTTTCACAAATCCTTGAGTGAGATCGTCATTTTCTGTTGTTCTCTGTCTAGCACAGGGTGTTCAGAGCATGGGGATGATGCTGTCCCTCCTGCTCCAGCAGAAACCTTAAGCCTTTCAGATCATGATTAAATGCAAGTCAGGTGTCTGCTCTTTGTGTTGTAGTGGCAGTTCATGCTCTTTACAGGGCCGTAGAAAGCAAACGAAGGTGTTTGGCTTTGAAGTGTGGCTGTTGAGTGAAACTGCTGTGACATCTTAACCATGTGAGTGATGTAGTTCTGAGAGCTGTGGCAGCGAGCAGGATGCTGGTTTTTAGGAGAACAGCAAAGCTCTCTCAGAGTGTCTCAGAACTTGCCTGTTCCAGTGGTGAGGGCTGAGGATGATGATTGTGGGAAAGAGTGGAAATCTGGCTAGCTGGTTTTTGGAAGTCTCGCGTGGAAGTTTGACTTCCCGTGCTTTTGACCTCCCGTTTCAAACCTCTGTTCAGAGCCGTGAGTTCCCCTGTGCCATCCTGATGCAAAACCGGGGTCCTGCTTAAGTTGCTTGATGGTAGAATGACCTCCTAAAGCGCAAGTGGGTTTTTTCAGGGTCTTTTAACTGCTGGTTTGTTTTTTCTTTTTTTCTTTTTTTTTCTTGCAGGAAGTCCGTTGAGGAAAATTCTCCATGAATGTACGTCACAATGATGATGACCGACCAAATCCCGCTGGAGCTGCCGCCGTTGCTGAACGGGGAGGTAGCCATGATGCCTCACATCGTGAATGGAGATGCATCACAGCAGGTCAGTGAGCTTGGCAGAAACCCCCTGCTTTAAATGAGTCATTTGTGGGCCAACTAGGGATTTTTTTTTAGAACTGGGAAGATGGCTTTCCTTAGCGCTTAGGGAGGGTGCAGTATTTCCTGGGATGTAGAACTCAGCCATTGCACTGAAAAGACATTTAAAAACAATGCTTGAAGTGGACCATTAAATTGAATGTGTTTATTTGCATGTGTGTTCACTGAAGGAAAAATAATGGGATTGAAATAATGGCTGTAAGTGGCGCATGTTTGCGGGCTTTGCAGAAAGTTAGCTTTATGATTTACTTGTGCTAACACTTGTCCAGACATCTCACAGTGTCTGTGATGAGATTTTAAGATCCTAAAAATGCTGAGATTGGAAAAAAAGGGAAGCAGGAAAGAAATGGAGAACAGCAGTAATGTCTGCTATTCTTGGCTTACCTGAATGTGCTGATCCCAGCAGGCCTGTGTGCTACCCTGTGCTTCATTATAAGAAGCAGACGTGAATTTTGAGTGGGTTTTTGAAGGAAGGCAAGTTTACAGTTGCTTTAATTTTTTTTTCTGGGAGATATTCTCTAATAAGCTCTATCAGAAGTTGGTAGAATGATCATAGGACCATAATGATGCCCTCGTGCTGGATTACAGCCTGGAGGTTCGAGCTGATAGGTGGTAGGTTTGCAAACATGTCATTGGAGTTAAGGTTTCTCTTTGTAGAACGTCTCTCCTAGCAGTTTTTCTGTGTTGCTCAGTTTGGTTCCCTCCTGATGTGAGACATTTCAGCAAAGCATTTTGGTGAAGGTAGAAGCAAGCTGTCCTCCTCGAATCATTATAAAATGTCATTCTCTTACTTCTCATTCTCCTTCCAAGCTGCATTTTGAGCTAGAGCAGCCTCAAGAGGAAAAATAATTTACATTTTCCTTGTAAGCTTCGAAGGCTGTTTGCTTATCTGGATTCTCATTGTGATGTAGATTTTCATTGCTGTGATTTTTTTTTTTAAAGTAATTTTTGCACAGTGTGCTTTGACTTGAAAAAATAGAAAAGAAAGGTTTTAATGGTTGTATTTACCAAGTCTAATATTAATATGCTTAAGTGAAGGAACAGTCTTATTGATACTGGATAAGATAATTGTCCTTTAAATACACCCTTTCCTCCTTGCTGGAAACCATTTATCAGGTCAGACTGTCCTGTAGGTCCTCCTGTATTACAGAAAGAGTAAGTGAAGTGTTCTGAGCCCTCCTTTGAGATGGGGCTCTAAGCCCAGTCTTTCAGTTTCCCCATCCTTGATGATTCAGCAGCCTTGCTTGGCAGATGCCTCTTGCCTTTAAAGTAGTTTCTCAGCTAATGTTCTGCAGCAAAAAGAACTGCTGGTGCACTGGAAGCACACTGCTGCTTGCTTTCGCTGTGCTGTGTGAACGTGACTCAGCAGAACAGTTCTGGGCCAGGTCCCTCTTCTGCTTAAATGTTTGCTGGATGATGCTTTTAGACCTCATCACCTTATCTCTTTAAGTGCTTCTATCTGGAATACCAGTTTTCCAGTGAGACTTTTTTGGCCTCTAGTCTGGATGTGCCCTCCTCTGTTGCAAAGCTTACTACCTTTTGTGCTTTATCATTTTCATCCTATTCCTGAAGCTTTAGTTGATGTCTTTGCTTTTTAAAAGTACAGTTCTAAAATTGAATTAAATTGGAATAAATGCTTTGATCTAGCAAATGGAACTATGTTAAATGTTCTTAACATGATTTATTATGAAGTAGAAGTGAATGTGAAGTGTTTGAAAGAGATTTATCTTAGTTACTTGCAAGGTGGGAACAGCCTTCAGGATAGACTCACATAGGAATGACTTCCTTAGAGAGATGGTTTATATTACTCCATAAAGAGGTGCTAGTTTTAGGAGGACACGTGCTTTTACAGGGTGTAATTACAGTCTCTATTAGAAGCTGGTGGTGAGAAAGCACCACAGCTGAGCTGATGGGAGATGAGACGTGTGGAGTTTTTCCCAGGCTGCAGTGTGGCCAGCAGGGAGACCAGTGCCTCATGCCTTGGAGCTGACAGAATGGAGGGTCTGATGGGATGCTCTGGGTGCACTTGCTATTGCTCACCCTTATGTGT
Source organism: Myiotriccus ornatus (assembly GCA_036023395.1). Taxonomy (NCBI): domain Eukaryota; kingdom Metazoa; phylum Chordata; class Aves; order Passeriformes; family Tyrannidae; genus Myiotriccus; species Myiotriccus ornatus. The sequence goes on from JAYRBT010000010.1 coordinate 4,598,025, forward strand.
TACTGGATTTGTGGAGCCTCAGCCGTGCCAGCGTGATAGAGCTGTGCTGTGAGCTGTGCCTGGAAATGCTGAGCTCCAGAGAAAAGCCCTTTCTCAAAAGACCCATTCTTAAATATGTAGAAGAAAGACTGGAGCTGGTGAAACACCTTGGCTTTGCCAGCAGCCAGCTGGAGAGGGATGCAAAAGGCAATTCTGCCAGTGAACAGTCCTGCAGTGTAAGGCAGTTGCATGGGAATGTTCACTTGCTTTATCTTCCTGAGGGTAAGTGCTGCAGAGCTGGGCAGGGCGAGGAATGTCTCTGCCTGCTTGACAGTAATCCCTCTTCCCTAGGCTACCCAAAATGGCATTTTTAGCACTGACTTTTTTTTTTTTCCTTTTTTCAGTTTCCCACACTTTATTTCCACTACTGCTGACTGTATTTAATGCTTTCATGTCCCTTCCAGAGCTGCTGCTTACTCTGTTTCTGCTTTTAATCCACTTGTAACTCCTTTAGGGATTCAGGGAGCGATAATTAACCTTTTGGTCCAAGAATTTCAATGCTTTCCTGTAGGTACTCTACTGCAAGCTCTAAAAAAGGTTGTAGTTAAAGTGGAAGGGCAGCTACCTGTGCTACAGCACATCTGTACAGAATGCTGGACGATTTAGTACGGGAAGTTTTATTTCAGCTGGGTTTATTCACTGCGCCTGCAAAGGTGTAGCAGGTTTTCTGCTTGCCTGATCTTTCTAAAGGTGTGTTTACCAACCCTGTGGTTTCACCATTTAGGTGGAACTCAGGCACTGTACACAGTGCTGGGTGTGCTTGTTCTTGTCTTTTAGGGTCACATGCTTTAAATGAGGGAGACAAGTTGGTCTGAATGAGGAATGAGATTTGGTACTTCCCTGTAGTGCAACTCTGTGCACCTTGCAAGTGTTTGAACTGTGCCACGGCATCTGAGGGGAGTGAATGAACTTCCTGCCAATATGTAGAGTTACTTCTTCAGGGTTTCTTGAACTGTATATTTCTTTTATTTATACTGCTTGTGTTTAACGTGTCATAAGTTAGGAGGTTCAGAATCTGTCACTTGTGGGCTTTCCTGTCAAGAGCACTCGAGGTAAACTGACTGAACTCCTTCATGCCTCTTTTCATGCCTCTGTTTTTTGTCCTATCAAAAAAAAAAAAAGGTTGAGCCTAGAACACTGTTATTAGTTTTTAATAAAAGTCTATATAAGTTTTCAAAAGTCACTGTTTTATTGTTTAAGATGTAGTGTGTTCCCTGATTTTTTTTTTTCTTTCTTACTGAAGAGAGGCAGAAAGTATTTATTCTACCTGCTCCTCTGTGGCTGAGGAGAACTGTGTTACTGAGAAGAGTATTGCACCCAGAATTCTTTGGACCTTCCTGTGACATGGACCTGGAAATTCACTGGGATTTGTGGCACAGGTTTTTTTAAAGTAGAATACAGAACAGATCCAAGTGACTGTTTCATTTTTTGCACTGTAGAAATTGTAAATACACTATACTCTAAAGTGTTTTTGAGGAACCTGTGGCTGGATCCCAGGTGGTGCCTGTGATGCCATGCTCCCCAGTTGTATGAAGCATGCTGCATCTAAACGGGGAAGGGAAAATTCACCGCATGGAAAGTGCTTCAGGCAGGGTTTTAATAAACCACAGCAGTGCAAGGGGCTGTTTGACCATAGCAGGGAAAATGCTATGGTTATGGTCCTTCTCATGAAGGGGAAATATTTTAAATGGGGACTGTATTGCATCACGTGGAGGCAGGTGAATGTTGTCCTACTCGCTGGCTCACCTGTGCTCACAGGTGAGGGCCCACGAAGCAGCTGGGGGTGATGGCCTGCCTTGAGAGTGAGTTTTCTTCTGTGTGCCTAAACACTTACATAACTAAACCAGTAGGATACAGAAAAGTATATAATAGCATATGCCCTTGGTCCTTATCAGGTAGCGTTTCTGTCTTTGTGTTACACTGTTCATCTGCAGTATATATATAATTTTATATCATAGTCATGGAATGCTTTGGGTTGGAAGGGGTTCTAAAGCTCATCTCATTCCAACTCCCTGGCCATGGGCAGGGACACCTTCCAATAGACCAGGTTGCTCCAAGCCCTGTCCAGCCTGGCCTTGAACACTCCCAGGGATGAGGCATCCACAACTTCTTTGGGCAACCTGTTCCAGTGTCTCACTACCCTCATACTGAAGAATTTCTTCCCAGTATCTAATTTTAACCTGCCCTCTTTCAGTTTATATATTCCTGAACCTGAGCTTTAAGCCTGTGTTAGCTTTGTGGGCAGGTTTGTTAGTCTCTTTCTCAGCTCCCAGTAGGCATGAGAGACAGACAGTGGGATCAAGAGAGACACGAGTGACACGTGCTTGGCTTGTCATGAAAACTTAGTCTGGATGTACTGTGTGGGATTATAAATATTTATAGTAACTATGCAACTTAGTAACATTCATCACTCAACAAACATGGCTTTCGATAAAATGCAATGACTTTCTTAAACACAAAATAAAAGCAGGAAGTGCATTATGGAGATAACAAGCTTTCTCTGAGGATGCAGCAGGTAATGCTGGGCTTTGGCACCGGGTGGATTAAACTGTTAAATTAAACATCCAAGTACTTCTTAGGGAAAAGAAAAAGCCTTTGGGGCTGTGCTGCTGACGCCCTGCTCGCAGCTGTCACAAGCTCTAGTTTTTGGATGGGAGGAGGCCAAGGACTAAAGCTGGGCTGGAGTGACCTCGGATGTCAGACCCCACCCTCGAGATGCTGCCGATCAGCACTGTGGGCTCCAAGTCTCTTAAAGCTCTCTCTCCTCTGTTGCCATCTCATAAATGTGCATGCTTGGGATGATGAGTATTGGAAGAGATGTAGGGCAATTAAAGTTCATCTGGGTTTGTTTTCATTAAAATGAAGACGTTATCTTTACACTTTTATATTGCTTTCCTCAGATTTTTAATTAAAAGCTTTAGAGGCAAGGCGTTCTCGTGAAGATCCCTTGTGTGAAAGGGAAGAGAAAAGCTGCATTTCAGGCTGCAGAATATGGTTTTGTTGTTTATGAGGACGTGGGGAAAAATAAATCTCGGAATTAGTTTTATATACTTAGTGTGTATGAACAAGAGAAATTGCAGTGTGCCTGGACATTATTTGTCCCAGGAAATTGGGACAAACTGGGGGAGTTGGCTGGAATATTGCCAGTATATAATACTCCGTATGTGCTGGTTTAATGTTTTGGCTTCAGCTGTGTATGGCTGGTGCCCTGCAGTTGCAATCTCTTGGGGTCATGTGCAGCACGGGGTGAGTGCAGAGGTGGTGGCATGGATTATGGGGAAAACCCCAGTACCCCAGCTTTGGGAAAGGAGAGGCTGGGGCTGGGTTGCAGCCTGATGGAAGGGTCTGCCTGCAGTGCAGGGCAAGTGGAGGGTCTTGCCTGAGGAACCTGATCTCTGCTCCTGGGTGTGAGTCCACTTCAGTTACACGTGCTCGCATGCTGACTGTCCTTCTCTGTGTCCAACCCTTGCTCCAGTGTTGACCCACATCAGTCACACGTTGGCTATTCCTGTTTGCTCTTGATATGGCTGCTTTCCCCCAGCAACAGCCTGTAAATGTTTTCTTCTGCTCCAAAGGTGGCTAATTTGAGCATCTGTCAATAAGGAGTTATTTCCATATCTATAACATTTTAATAGAAGCTACTATATATAAGTCCCAGGCTCTGCCCATGAGCATGTGATGGGGAGGATGAAGCTATGTAGCTGCTGCCCTACAGGAAACTCATTTGTTGCTGGAACAAATTGTTTGTGTTAAAAAGTGTGTGATTAGGCAAGGATAATGCTACTTCTTTTTGACTATCACAAGCAACAGCTGTTACTGGGTATGTCATATTTTTTTTAATGTGGAAATACAAGGAGTTGTTTTTAAAGGACAGTTGCAGGCATGGTAATGTGGACACTTGGGCTGGTGATGGAATTTGGACAGGAATTTGTAAACCAATCCCTTCTGATAACTCTGGGATAGGGTTGTGTAGTCGGAGGAGTCCCTCTCTCCCTGTCAGTCTTGTTAAACTCAGCTCTCTGCTTTAGCAAAAAGATGGAGCTTTTCATGCAGAGGCCTCAGTCTGGTTAGGGTCTATATTTTGAGGAGTTGGACCAAGCTCTTCCAGAGGTGTGAAGGTGTGCGAGGTCTTCTGATTTATGTTAATCAAATGTGTTAGTAAATAACCAGCTTTAGAGCTGTTGGTTTAGACATAAAATGCAAATAAACTGATAGAGTATTTTTATAATTCTTTGCTTCTTTGTGTTCTCGTTTCTGACTTGTTGGTTGTTTTGGGGTTTTTTTTTTAAGCTGGATGACATTGCTTTGCTCTGTGCTTCTTTTGACCTGATGCCCATGTCCTGTTGTGGATAATTCATGCCTATTCATACCAAAAGAGCATTTAAATGCTGTCGCTTAAATGTTGATTGTTTGGAGATTAGGAATGGAATGGCTTTGTGCCTCTTATCTTTTCTGAGCCATTTATTGTGCTCTGTGTGCTGGATCAGATCCACCCTGATCAGTGCTCCCTGAGAAGTGATAGTTGCAGACAACATAATGGCTTTCATATGTCATTTCTCTGAATTCCAGCTTGTGCTTTAAAATTGTTGCTGGAATAATGGGTTTCTGTAGGATTACTGTAATTGAAAAGGTCATTTAAGTAATAATTATCTGGCTTAAGGAATTCAGAGACACAATGTGAATTCACATTTTGTCTTTTCCAGATAGAATGGTTAAATTCTGCATGAAGACATCCCAGAATATAAAGACCAGATGTAAATTTGGACAGGAAGGTTTCACCCAAAAAAAAAAAAAAAAAAAAGAAAATTAGGTTAATCTTGGTATAAACTGAAAACTTAATTTATATCTTGATTGAACTTCTGACAGTGCACAGTTAGCAGAAATGTGTTTAAAGTATTTTAGTAAAAGTTTCACAAACAGCAAGATGGGATAAATGGTCACTAGTTCTCAGTGAAACTGTCCATTGAAGAAAGAAATCTAAATAAGAAGTTTTAAACCCATCCTTTCAGACGCTGGAAAATGAATAAAGATGTGTATGACATACCCAAAACTGAGACACATTTTGGTGGTTCCTGGTGTTTGTAGCACTCCCATCATCTGCAGAGTTCAGCAATGGGAGATGGGGGTGATCTTTTTATTATTTAAAAAAATATTATATTTGTTAATACATAAATAGTTCATTGGCTCCCCATGCAGCTGTTGAACTGTGTGTGCCTATGGATTTGGCTTAACTGAGATCTGCTATGCGTAAGACTGAAGGATAAATTTTTAAAAATGTAACAGATCAACTTCCCTGACATGGCAAAAAACTTCTATTCCCATGAACTTGAGATCCCAGCATGGGTTGGTGCTGCCTGGAGTTTGTTACGTGTGCTCTCTGCTCTCATGTGCCAGTGATGTGAAGATTTATGTCCTTAGCTATCAGAGTTTGGCCAAGTTAAACACGCTCTCAAGAGTTTGGTGTGGATCCCAAGGCCATAATTCCCACCTGCGCTCAAGGAAGTTACATCTTTATTTCAGCTCTCAGAATGTAGATGGCTAGGTGGACTTCAGATCTCTTCCTGCTCCTGGACCCTGCTGGTACCCAGGGCTGTAGTGTACCAGTCTGTTCAGTCCATGCCTCTTCCAGAGAAAGGATAATACGCTTGTGTTGGGGACAACTAATTTTTAAGATCACAGTGAAACAAATGCGATGTGTCTTTTTTCTTTCTTTCCGCAGGTCTTTTTCGTTCAAGTTAATCCAGGTGAAACCTTTACAATAAGGGCTGAGGATGGAACCCTCCAGTGCATCCAAGGTAAGAGGATACACGAGCACGTGGATGAGCATTGCTTGCATTATGGAACACCTATTCTGTCACCTCCCCAGAAATGGGATATGCAGATCTGAAAATACTCTGAAACACTTTTGCAGACGTGGCTGCTCGATGTATTCTAGGACTTTAATATCTCAGAATGAGTCATGACTTTCTTGGAAGTCCTAGGAGATTTCTCTGTCCAGTTATTTGTCAGTCCCATCTTGCAGTTTCTTTGTATCTTTTCTGTGCCCCCTCCCACTTAGAACGTGGAGGAGTGGGTGGTTGTTGCTTGAAGTTCCATCCCCATGGAAATGATGAATTAATAGTTGTTTGAGATAGACATTACAGAAGCTTCCCTGAACACCATCCAGGATTATTTGGTCTTGATGAGCAATAACAGCAATTTAAAGCTGCTTGTTGAGATTTATAGCCAACGTGCTGTGTGGTAAGAAATTGGTCCATGTGGCAATTAACAGGGGAATAAAGTTGGCTACTCCTTTTATTTGAAATGAACGCATTATTCTGGGTTAGTACATTAAAGATTTCCATTACAAATATAATTATGACACCATTTATATATAATTTTGCTTTTGCTCAAAATGGCGTTCAGACAGTGTATTTAAATGAATGCAACTTGAAACCTCCTAGTTCTGTATTCCCAGTAATTTAACATGTTTGTGCCAGTGGGGCTTGTTTGGTACTCATCAGCAGTCTTTCATAAAATTGATTTAGAATTTGTAACATAAAATTGTCTCCTTTTTTTTGCTAGAGCTGCAGTATTGACCACCAAAGTACACATTTTTTATTTGTACACACCCTTTAAGTTCAGTCTGAAAATTCCTGATATTCCTTACCTGCTAAAGCTTCAAATCCTACTTTATTTTAAGATATGTTTATTGCTGAAATAAGTACATACTCCAAACACAGAAGAGCCCCTGACTGTATTCCTGTTGTGTCTTTTCATTTTTTTTTATTTTGGTAAAGCTGATTTCACAGTGCAATTTGGAACTTAAATAGTGGTAATAGTGATCTATTGCAGAAGAAATTGTAATCAGCCAGCAAATAGACTAAGATTGGGATTTGTGACAGTTCTGTTTTTCCTGTGCTCATTATAAAAAGCTTGTTTTGTGTGCAGTGTTTTTGGAAATTACACACCCTCCTTGCTCCACAAAACTTAGCATCTTTTTTTTTTCCCTGTGACAGTATTTTGTGTGTTTAAAGGTTAATGTATTCCCTATATGTGGGGCAACACTCGGACAATGATGCATTTTCCATTGCTCCCCCAGTGCACTAAGATTAGCAAGATACAGAATAATTTTAGCACTATGTTAAGGCCTCATGAAAGTCTCTCTTTTTGGGCAGTGCCTGTGAGGTGGTGGCTCCCTGTGGAACGGGTGATACTCGATTTTTCCTCACTGCCACGTGTTGTGTTATGACATCAGATGTGCTTGTAAATGTTCACAGTATGAAGGACTGCTTTATTATAAATTGGGTGATTCTCCTGAGTTCAGGGAGTGAACACTGTTAATAAAAACTTGAGATGCTGTGGCATGGTTACACTAAATTCTTCAGGATATACGAAAGCTGCTCTTCCCTTTGGCATGTGACGGTTCTGCAGGGACGGCTAATTTTGCTTATGTAAAGTAATTCTTTTAGCATTTTTTTTTACATATGACTTCTTGAGAAGCATGAAATCTTCAGGTTGTGCCCCTCGAGCCTGTTCTGGAAGTCATCTGAGCCACTCCTTGGTGCCCAGGACCCTGTTTGGCTCCACAGCTGTGGTGTATATGGGGGTGGGTGGTGATGCTGTGCTTTAGAGGACTGAGGCAAAAACAACAGAGAAAAAGAAGGCTTAGTGTATCTTCATTTGTCTTCTCAAAGCTGGAAGAAAGGTACTTGCTTTAGGAAAACCTCCGTGGAATATCCTCTGTTTTAAACACCCTGAAGTGTAATTAGCCACTAATTGAGTAATCACTGTTTTAAACCAGAAAGAAAAGATGCACGTCTGAATGTCTCTGTTTTGGTGAAGCAATCCTTAATACAAAAACTTTTTCCAGTTTCTCAGGGCTGCACCAGTAACATAATCAGTGGAAGCTTCAAAAATAAAAATACCCCTGACTGAGAAACTGCTCCCTAAATACTATAAAACTGGAAGAAGTGTGTACTGGTAATTGAAGGTGCAATGTGTTACAGAAAGTGCTCTCTCTGTTCCTGTTTTCTATTTGCTTGTAGCTGGAGGTGACTTGTTTAAGATGCTGATTTATAAGCCCCATAGATCACTGTGTGGGGCTGGATTAAGCAGCTCTTGGAAACAACAGTGGCTTGGAGAAGTTCAGGTGGTCAGTGGGCATGGAGAGGGTCTGTGGTTTCCTTGAGAGGACAGGTCTAAAGAGGAAATAAGTTAAAAAAAAAAACCCACACGCCAATAAATCTGGTCTTTTAAAAAAATCAAGCCCTTGAGTGCACAGTCCCCACTGTTATTTAGGGTTATTTAGGGAAGTGTCTGAGCAGTTCCAGGTGCTCTCACCAGGACTTGTGTTGTCAGCTGACTTCCTCAGGGTTTGCCTTCTCCGTCCCACGTGATAGAAGAGATGCTGTGGTATGTGACTTTTGTAGCCTTTGTAAAAACAGCCAGATGAAGGAATAAAGAAGCGGAATGTTGAGGATTAATTGAGATTAATTTTTTAATAGTTGCTGGAAGCTGAATCAAGTAGAAGCCCGAGACCTGGCGCTGCCTGTGAGGGTAGGAGGCACGGGCTCTTAAACACCTGAGTGCTTGCTGAATATTGGGGCTGGCCACCTGGGCTGTGTTATGAAGCAGAAACATAAAGCACATCCTTTATTTGTGTGCGATTACATGACCAGTCTTTGTTCCTTTTAAGCCCTGTGTGTTAACGACAAAGTATTAGTGTACTTCCTCTGAGACTCCCACGATCCCTGGGGAGCAGGGGAGGGAAGCCCAGTGCTGCCAACCACCCAGACTGAGCACCGGGCTCTGACTGCAGAGCTGTGCCTCTGTGGGTGGTTCAGGGAGGCTGATTTAGGATCTTAGTTCAGTATCTTTGAGAGATGAAACGGCTCCATGTGCTGTATCATCAGTATTTTAAGAGCTGCTCTTTATATATAAAGTTTTGACAGATAATAAATACTTCATAAATGCGTCAATACTTTAAATACTTCATTTCCTTTTCACGTTTTTTCACTTAATTTTTCACAAACTCGGGTCCTGACTGTTGCTAGCTCTGCAGGAAAAGGACAAGGGCAAGGCATATCCTCACCCATTTCTTTGCTCAGCTATTAACTGTGGACCTTCTATTTCCTTTACATGAAAGATTGCTGCTAGCTAGTGCTTTGGGGTAAAACCACACTAAATGAAATATGGGAGAGGTTGAGAACATGGATCTGATCAACTGCAGAATGAAACAGAAACAGCTCCCTGTATTTAAAGAAAAAAAGAAGTATTCTGCTTTCTAAATTTCAGAATAAATCCCGTGTGAATATGACATGTTCAGGAAATTCCCCTTTCCCTACTGACTGATTGAAGAGTGGTGTTTTTAGCCATTATCTTCAGATCTTTGGTAGGAACTTCTGTTGCTGCCTGAGCATTGTCAGTCACACTTTAAAAATGGACAGTTTGTGCATAGTTTGGGGCAGTGAAGCTGTACTTAAGAATCTGTTCAGAGCTTTTTCATCCTGAAAGGCAGTAATGCCGAGCCGTCATACCCACTGTGCTATGAATAATATGGACAGAATGATTATTCTGGTGCCACTTGACCTTGCTTGTCACCCACATGTTGGAAATACGTACGTGCAGAGTATGCAGACTGCGTGAAGCTTCTGTCCATTGATCACACAGAATTGCTCAATTATTGCTAAATGTCCTTTTTGTTGCCATCCATCTAAATGGTCCTCAAGCTGGGTCTCATTTTCTGTCACAAACCAACCAAACTGAGTTTTCTGCTCTGTGATTTTCTGTATATATTTAAAGCTGCAAAAAGCCTGTAACAAGGGTAGAAGAACAGGTAGCAGAAAAGCAGCTGACAGAGTAAAAATTGGAATTCCTGATATATTCTGCCTAACCCCTTATGCTGGAAATGCTCCCTTGAAACTCACCTCTAGCCTTTGTTCAGTATGGTAGCACAAGGTTTGGGATAGTAAAGCACAAAATTTGTGTGGAAAGAAAACGTATATGCTAATGGAAGAAACTGTGCTTTAGTTCTGGCCTTGAACAGGGGGAATTCACCCTTGCACAGGGTAAAAAAGGCTGTGCATTAAACTGGCTTTTGTGATTTATTCAAGGACAAGGTACAAACATGAATGGCAAGGAGGGCTTGTAGCTATGCTGGAGCATAAATATCTGGGTTGTAAACAAGGACCTAAATTGCCTTTGGGTGGTTACATTCTGAAATGAAAATGGGATAAAAACGCACGCAGTTTACTAATACTGATATTTGTTTCAAGTGATGTTTTCAAGTGTTTTGCCATTGAGGCTGAACTTGAAGCCCTTGCTTGTTCTTATTTTACAAAACAAAGAATGCAAGCCCTAAATTTCAGGGCTGCTTTTTTGTGTCTCTTAAAGTGAGTAACTTGAGAGAAAGGCCAGAAGTATGCTAAAAATCTAGCAGTGGTTTCTCAAATGAAAGATTTCCTGGAATTATTATTCCCTTAATTTGGTGTGTGGGTGTGGTTTGGTGTGGTAATGCAAAGGAATGGATAATATTAAAAGTTGAACATCTGCATATTTCTGTAGGAAGAGTGTGTATGCCAGTGAAATAAGGCTGTTGGTGTAGTTTAAGCAAAACGAACAATCTGTTTTGGTTTTTTTTCCCCTTTATGGTATGAGATTTGAAATGAGGAAGTGAGTCAGTTTCTTGCAGGGAAGGAAAGAGTTGAAAATAGATGGGACATGGTAGAAGCAATGAGTGATACCTGTGATGTGTTACAAGGGTGCCAAGATGAGAGTGGTGATGGGCACACGCAAGGGAAAAGGTTGGCAGATTCACTGAGTGGTTTGGCTTGGAAGGGACTTTAAATATCTCATTCCCACCCCCTGCCGTAGGCAGGGACATCTTCCACCAGACCAGGTTGTTCCAAGCCCTTTCCAACCTGTCCTTGGACATTTCCAGGGATGGGGCAGCCACAGCTTCTCTGGGCAAACCTGTGCCAGGGCCTCACCAGCCTCATGGGGAAGAATTTCTTCCTAACATCCAGTGTAAACCTGTATTCTCTGTTTGAAACCGTTACCCCTGCAATAACCATTGTCCTGTTGCTAAATGCCAAAGTCCCTCTCCGTGTCTCTTGGAATCCTTTCAGGCACTGGAAGGGGCTCTGAGGTATCCCCAGAGCCTTCTCTTGTCAAGCAAAATAGCCCCAACTCTCAGACTGTCTCCATAGCAGAGGTGCTCCAGTCTTCTGATCATCCTCATGACCCTCCTGTGGACTCTGTCCTTCTTCTACATTTTTTTATGCTGGGGGCCCCAGAGCTGGATGCAACGCTCCAGGTGAGGTTTCTTAAGAGCAGAATAGAGGGGAAGAATTCCCTGTCTTGACCTGCTGGTCCCTCAGGTCAGAGGTTGGGGGCGAAAGAAGCGGAAAGAGGTGGAACAAAAAAATACAGGCTCAGGTAACTGGCTGTATTTGAAAAGTTGCAGGTTCACCTGGTGCTCAGAGCGCCTGTTCCGCTGCTCTGCAGGTGCAGAGGCAGGTGTTGGGTTCCTCATCGGTGGACCCGGCATGGTTTCAGTCTGAGATGAAGTAACAGCGGCACCTGAAGTTGTGTTGCTTTGGAGAGCTTTACAGAAGGCTGGAAATATACTTTATTAAAGGGTGACTGGGGAAATCTGCACCTGGAAGGTTCTTTGGGCCCTTCAGGGCAGGCAGTGCCTGTGCACAGGTAAGAGCCAGGGGCTGGGGTCAGGCTAGTTCAATACCTGCTTTTGTCCAGAGCATCTTCTCAGTTATCAGAATTTGCCCCTTAGTTAAATAATTTTATGACTGTTTTCAAAATATTCTTCAAAGCAGTGCATTGATCAGAACACTAAATTCTGCAAAGCGGGAAGGAATAGAGTCCTTTTTCACTTGTGTGTTCTGTCTGGTGGTAGTTGGGAAATGCATGTGGTCAGGCATGCTCCTGGGACATGGAAAGGGCTCCGGGGCACATACCAAGGTGCATGGGAGCAGGACAGGAAGGACTTGCTTTGGCTTTGTCAGGGAAGGAAGGGTGAAATGCAGGGTGAGCTCTGATTTTTGTTTCGTCTTGTTTCTCCCAAGTGTTTCGGCTCTTTCCACCTACGTGCTGGTGGGCAGGTTGGTTGCACGGGATGGAAAACTTTCTGTAGGAAGTGTAGTTTTATTCAGACTGTTTTGGTCATTAGGGTTTGGAGCAAAAATGGTCTGTGTGGCTGTGTTCTAAAGTGCAGCTCTCAGTATTAAATAGCTTTTGTTTACACTTTGTTTATTGAGTTTTGGCTCGGTTTCTTTCTGTTTTACAGTAAGGGCCCTTTTCATCCTATTATGTTTTAAAACATAACTCTTACTCCTCATTTATGTTGTCTTACTTGACTTACGGTACTTGGTGTCTAGATTTAATGTTTGATGGGAAAGCCAGGCCTGCAATACCCATTGGTCTCCTTGGTGTATCAGCACGTTTAAATAAGTTTTTGATTTATTAAAGTTCTTTCTATTAACGGACAAATGAGAAATTATCTGCACGAGCATCCTGCAGAAAAAAGCTGTGGTCGAGAGCGCTAATCTGGAAGAATCCCATGTCACTGTAATTCCTGTCTAACCAGCCTTTGTTGTATTGGCCAAATTATTTGCTTTTCATAACAACAGTCACTATCATCCTTTAGAGGCACTGTCACCATCTTCTGACTTTGGCAGCCTTGGTGTGTCCACGAGCTCAGCTCTGTAGCTTGGGCACATCCCCAGAGCTGGGCTCAGTTGTGCCTTTCCTGTTGGGATGATATCCAGTGGTGCACTCCGTATTCTTTCAAAGCTTTCTTGATAGATATTATTCTTTTATTTTCACGTTGTTGCCAATTGTTAACCAGAAAGCACCAGAATTTGCAGTGGAACCTTTTATCCTTTGTGTTATTTCTGGTATTTTTGGTGACTACCTGTATGTCAGAGGTGGGCCCTTTGGCCTTTCAGTGTTTGGTCACTTTGAAAACTGGGGTCCTAATGGTGCAGCATTTATCCTTCCATATGCAATAAATAACTTCCAGGTTTTTATACCTTGGTGAAATTTGTGTCGAAATCTGAGAAGAGAGAGCAAAGGGCTCTTTCCAGAGTAGATTTTTCCCATGTTATGGTCAGTGAGATCATACCTCCATTCTCCACTCATCTCATGGACTTTGTTTTTAGCACACTACAATCATGTGTAGGAAACCATGTAAGAAGCCAAGAGTAAACAATGGGATGCTTTGTTTACTGTGAGAATAATCCTAACTTCTCCATTTTAAAGCTGATAATGCTAAGAATAATAATGGAAATTTATTTTGCATGTGTGCTATTAAATCTTGAACCAGATGCACCTGCAGTAGTAGCTTTGCTCTGTGGAATATCTGCTCCCTTACAATTGGTAGCTGTTATTTATTACAGCTCCCCTGACACAAGACAAAAGAAAAAGGAAACTTGGCGTGTAACTAAATTTTAATTTGGCTTAATCTCTCCAAATCCCTAAGTTTGAATGTTTTACTGTACACACTGTGAGGAGAGAAAGGGAGAGCGATCCTGCTGGAGCTGGAAATGTTTTTGAAACACTGTGAATTTTGTGAGACCCTTGCTAATGGTCTGTGTCCACCTCTGCTGGAGGGATGGCCATGGTCTCTCCTGCCCCTGCAGCCTGGTCCCTGGGGAAGCCACTGCCCTGGGATGGGGCCATGTCCTGCTGACGTGGCCTCTGGGCAGAGGAGCTTTGGCACAGGAGATGGGCAGGGGCTGAGTCTCCAGCAGGGTGAGAAGTAAATTAAGACTTCAACCGTTCCAGTTTGCACATATATAAAAATGAAGCATTCTGCTTCCCAGCAGAATAGCACCTCAATGAGCAGAGAAGTAGTTCCTGAAATTTGTCCTTTGCTAAAAAGAAAATTTTTTTGCTTGTTTTTTTGGATTGTCTAAGAATCTGCTGCTGGGAAATGCATTTATCTCTAGAATTAGGACAGCAGACTTGAAAGACTAATGTTAGAACATATGGTCTGGGCTATAATTTCAGACTTTTTTTGGGTTTGTAAATATGCAGGACTTGTATTTGGGGTTTGCGTCTGTCCTTATTTTACTTCTGTGAGTGTGTGTATATATATATATGTCTCACAGAATCAGTACACGTGGGACATTCAAACTAATTTGAAGGGCACTTGGAAAGGCTGTCTCGTACACCATACTATGAATTTTGAAAAGTCTCCCAGTATCCCTGGATCTCTCCCCAAAGCACAGGGGAGCTGAGTGCATGGATGTCTGCAGGAATGCTGGAGTTGTCAGTGTCAGCCCTGCTCAAAGACAAATAATCCACCAAGTGCAGACCCAGTGCATTCCAATTAATGGTGTCAGGATTTTAAAGTCCAAGATCCACATTCTTTTCCCACTCTACTCAGGCTGCAGACCTTGCAAACCCATTAGTCAGTTCTTTTAGTCTTTTCACAGTGTATTAGTGCAGCTGTAGTGCTGAGTTAGTAAAACAATTGTAGTCATCTTTCTTAATCTGAAGCAATTCTGTTTGTTGAGCAGAAGAGTCACGAAATTATTCCATCATCTTTATTAAATTCTATTAAATTCTATTTTATTAAATTTTATTACTCCTCCTCATAGGCAAATGTTTAGTTTCCTGTACTTTTTATTCTTTAATATCTGTGAGGTTAATGTTGATGCAGGAGGTGTGGATTGGGGATGGGGATGAAGCACTCTGTCACTTAGAATCATTGCACAGCTTTTACCATTATGTTTCTTACTTCTATTTTTGAAACAAATCTCAACTTGGATAAGTAATAATAATGAACTGAATTGAAGTGGTGAAGAATGTAAATTAGATTGGTGGTTTTGCTAAATTTTAAATTGTATTTATTCCCACCATAAAAAAAACCAACACATAGTGGTTGTTGAAAGCTGTATTGAATCAGCTGTTGATTCTGCTGTTGTCAGATTTCTTGGGCTGGGGAGCTTTCACTGACAGTCTGACAGTCGAACCCCTGCTATATTTAGATACAGTTTGTGTGATCATATCCTTAACACTGTTGTTTGTTCCTTCTGCACCAGCATTTTCTTGTGGTCACTGCAATAGGGTGGGTTCTGTGCCTGTGACATCAGCAGGTCATTTTCTGTGTAATGAATTCATGTTTGTTAATATAGGTTTGAAGAATAGATGTTATTAGCAGAAACAAATTGCTGAGTCATTTTTGTCCTGTTAGCATCACTGGCTTCAAAACAAGAAGGAAAGGGACAAAACCCCATTCAACCACATTATCCAGCATGAAATTGCATAACTTTGGACAACCTCAAAGTTGTAGGCTGCCATCCAGTTGTATCAGTAATAGTTGTTTGAACAGTAAATCTAGAATCTGATTTAGTATTCCAGATTATTTAGTTCAAATATCCTAGAAACAAATAAACCTACTCTGTGATTTACTCATTTAAATGCAAGACTTGATTTTGATTTTTCATTTCTTTGTGGGTTAGAGAAAATCAAATACTGCTTAAAAATCAAGCTACTCCTGGAGATGAGTGGGAGTTTTGTTGTTTTTTTTAATGTTAAACAAAAGACCAAGTTCTGTCATAATTTGTGCAATTTAGCTTTTTATTAATGTGCCCCATGTGTTATAATGTAAAGCTGCAGGGTTCTGCACATGCTTTGTTTATAAGCTGTGTTTGATTACTGCTTATGACTTCTTGACTTTTTGATTATATTATTAACAATAGTTTTGATGGTGTGTTTTGTGGTTGTTTTTTTTCTTGCTGCTGGGTTTTTTTTGGTAAGTTTATTCCTCTTGTTTCTGTTGGGAGTGGGATGGGGGAACACTTGAGTGTAGATGGGTTGGCAGAAGCAGTGCCTCCCCCTCTGGGTTTGCTGATTCTCTGACAATGCCCTCCATAGGAGGTTTTGTAAAATATTTAGTAGCACAGAACCATGTTAACTCATTGTGCATGGGAAGGATTGCAAATTATTCATCAGCAAGGTATATTTTTGCTTCTGCTGGCAAGCAATGGGCTTGTGACCCTACAGGTATAGAAGAAGGAAGCTGAGGAACCTGTGCAGAAACCCTGGTGTGTAAGGCTTTGTCAGCCAGATGTTCTCATTGTTACGTTATGGGAAGGCTTTGTTATTACCAGTGCTGGCCAAGCAAGAGTTTGCAAGTTTTTTAGCTCAAAATATGTGGGTGTTTTTTTTTTTAATCTGTACATCTCTCGAGCAAAGTTTCATAAGTGACCTTGTGGCCTATAACGATGTGTGTACTGTTTATCCAGACTTCACCTTTTAAGTGACGTACATGTTAAGTGAGCCTATGCTGTGTTATTTTGAAAAAATCCGGCCTAAAATTCCTAGAAGCTCGTAGACTTTTGGTTATCACGCCTGCTGCTGCCGAGGGTCAGGCTCTTCAAATGCCATCTTGGCTTGGTCGCTCCAGATGACCTCGGCGTAATGTGATAAAAGGCTATTTTTGTCTCAGCAGACGATATTATCTCATCATAACATTTTTGAACATTTCTAGCTGGATTGTTCTGAATGTTGGAGCTGTGCCTGGAGAGGGGACTGAAACACAATGCCTGCCATTCTCAATTGTGTGAGCCAGAGCCTTTCGGTTTGATGGTGGGACTGTGGCGGGTAGGGTGGGAGTGAGACATTAATAAGGTCCTTCCAGTCCAGATCCCAGCACCTGTTGCCTTGACACTTACATTAGCTCAAACATGTTTAATTTCTATGCCAAGCATTTGTGTGTGAGAGCTGTGTGTGTCTCTGTGTGTATATGTATATATTTATATAAAAATAGATATACAGTTGTATAAATACATACAAATATAAATACGGTGATTTTTTTCACCTTCAGACAGTTACTCAGCTCTCCAAAGCTGTTCCGAGCATGGCTCTCCTCTGGGTGGAAGTTTTTCTAATCTTTGGTACCAGCGTGGAAATGGCAAGCAAGTGCCACTGCTTGATTTGCCCGAAGGATTTTCGCTGAGGCATCATTAAGGTTACTTTACAAGTTAGAAGTACTTTGCCTCCCTTGAGGGAGAATTCTGATATTTGGAGTGTTTATCAGTCATCTGCAAAATGGAATGAACATAATTGCTGGCTAATTGTTTGCAAGAACTGTGAAATACAATTACGAAGAGTTAAGCTAAAACCAATTGTGTTTATGAAATCTAGCATAAGAAATGCTATATTAATCCTGCCTCAATACCAGGAAACGCAATTAGTGTAATTAAGACTATCATATTGTAATTTGCTTGGCGACTAGAGGCCTTGGCAGCCTCTTTCCCCTGCCAGGGCGGCTGGAGCGGAGCAGGTTCCTGTCGGCAGCTCCTTCTGCTGCTGCTGCCAAGGGAGTTATAAAATGACTTTGTTTACCCCTGTTGGGGATGCAGGAGATGCAGCTGCTGTCAAGTGGAATAAGTTTTCAAGCTCCTGGATTGCAGTGGCTGGGCCATGGTCACAGTGTCATTTTGCAGACTACTGTAGGTGGTAACTGCAGGTGGATCCCTGTCTGCAAGCAAAGGGAAGCGGAAGGTTTGGACTCCTCAGTGGGATTCCTCGAGCTGGAATTTCACCAAAGTGCTCCTTGGGCTGTGGTTTGCCTGCTGTTGGCTGCCAGTCCTGCCCTGACAGCACACTCCAACCTCTGCCTCCATCCCGTGGGGGTTTGGGAGTCCTAACCCCCTGTGGAAGAGGGGACAGTGCAGGAGGCACTGTCAGACACTGCCACATCTGCAAGAGGCTGCAACTGGGGCAGAGGAGTAGAGTAGATGAGAATTGCAATTAGCCTCTCATTGACATTATACAGTATGTCATGAAAAGCAGATAAAGAAATAACTTCATGTGTATGTGTTTAAGCAAATTTAAGCAAGTTTAAATTGCTCTTAGGAGTAGTAATTATAGATATCTCCATGCTGGTAGGGAATAACTCGAGCTGTTGTGGGCCATCACTCTGAAATTAGCTTTTTGTTGAATATATATTGCTGATGGATTTCTTATAGGTCAGGAAAAAAATGGGTATGTAACATAGTTGTTATTGTTGCAGTTTGTCTGTCACCGCTGTGAATGCATGCAATTAAGGGATAATCAGCATAATGCCTACTTTGAGTTCTTCTTAATGGTTTAATTGCTTCTCTGAGTTAAATAAACACTTTATGCTTATTTTACAAGTTTTTCTCTGGGGAGCTTGTCACATGGAAGTGTACGTGCATGTATTTATTTTTTACACATGAAGAATTTATAATCAGTTATTTAATTAAGCTTCTCCTGAAGTTCTCTTTTGGGATATTCTGTGTTCTTAGGAGGTGCTCTGATAAGCTAATGTGTCAGAAGTGATTGGGTAAGAGAGATAACGAGTTTGTCAGTGGGAAAATGAATCTGCATGTTAATGTTTCGGGTCATCTGAGTACCCATCCTTTGTGGACAGAAGTGGCAGTATACATTTTTCTGTGCTGTTTGAAATGCTTCCAAAGGACTGTGATAGCTCTGGAGATGAGCTCTGACCTCTCTAGAAGGATGACCAAGGACAGTCCCCAGGTAATGGGCCATGGGTGCCAGCCAGTTGTAGACTTGAGATGCAGATGTGAGGTCTACCCAGTTTCTCTTCTCTAGGCTGAGCAAGAAACTGCACTTGTTTTGGTAGGTTTTCTTCTATTTGTTTTCATTCTGTACATTTGTTTTTTAAAGACGTTTTCTGTGTTTCAGTGCATGTCACATGTATCACATGCCCGTTGGAACTGCCTGGAGCTGCAGAAAATAATATATTCCTTCAACTATGTAAAAGTCTTTCACCCACCCCCAGAATACTTGCAAGGGATATTCAGTATCTTCTCTGTTTTTTTATTACCTGTGTTTCTAGGTCCCCCTGCGCTGCCAGAGTGCAGGAGTTCACTTTGACTATTATTGGAATTTGCTCCTTACAAAAGGCCTGAGCAGCGTGCAGCCTGCCCAGCATGCTCCTTGGTGAGCTGGTGCCCCTGTTCAGCAGTGACATTATTTAGTACAGGAATTGAATGTTTTCCTCGTAATTTCCCAGCCAAGGAGTCTTGGCTTACAAAACGCTTTTGGTATGGTGCAATTAAAGGGCTTCTCCCTCTCTTTCACATAGGGGAATTTAGTATGTTCCATTGAAACAGTTTTAACTCCTGAATTAATTCATGTGCTAGTTAAGATCATGTTTAAACAAACCTGTTGTAACTGTCTTGTTGCTTCCTTCGTAGTGCAGGGCTAACTGTGGTTTCCAGATGTAGCCCCCTGCTTCGTGCTGCTGTTTGTTAACACCACACCGAACAGCCAACCTCACCTTAATTTGAAGCCAGTTGTAACAATAAACATCAGAGTAATCCCTGGAACGGGCTGTGGAAGTTTGTGTGTGGGTGGTGGTGCTGTGCAAATCAGGGTACTCCATACTCTGCTGGGCCTTGGTGCAATGGGCTGCTTTGGAGGAGCATGCGAGCAGTGGCAGAACTTTTAGTGAAACTCTGTTTAAAATCTTCTTCGGAAAATTAAATTAGATGTCAGAACACAGTAAGATACAAAATGGAACGGACTTCTTGTGGTGAGGCAGGTGGAAGTGGTAGATACAGTAATTATGGCTGTAACTTCTAGTAGTGTTACAGTAGTTCCAATCATGGGCAATTACTTTTCCTATAGAACAAATGGAAGCATCCTGAGTGTATTTTAGTGTAAGCCATGTTGTTGTTTTTTTTTTTAAATCCACCCCTCTGAAGTCTCAGTCCTGCTGTCATAACCTGAGTTTTTCTTCTCTTCACTCCAACAGCTTCTCTGCAAGTAGGGCTTAACTCAGCAGAAAGGTGGGGTGTGTTCAAAGGCTTTTCTATTTATTGATGCCTCTCTTTATTCGAACTGCAGCCTTTTGTATATTCAAATAGCAGAAGCTTATGTTTTCCTCAGGGTCAAATCTAAGATTTAAATTGTGTTGCTGACAAGCACAGCGAATTAAATGAATTTCAATTTTAAGACCATCCCAGATACCTGAGCATCAAATTTGGGTGCCCTGCTTTGAAGTACATCATATACACAAAAGATATAGAGGTCTGCAAGCTGATATATGGTATTTACCAACTGCTGCTCATTCACATAGTTATTTCCATTCTATATGAGGCCAAAAGAGCTTATCCACAAGATGGGTTAAGTGAATTAGGCAGTTATTTGAGCCAACTGCTATGCCAGAAATAGATCTATAGCTATTTTCTGACACCAAGCTGTGTAGTTCCAATATTCCTTCAATACTACTGTCTCTCCTCTGCTTGTAGCTTTTCTGTTTTGTCATTTTAGGAGGTGTAGTGCAAGAATCACTTTGAATATCCAGTTTGGAGCATTATTTTCCTTGCTTTATTTTTATTTTAAGATGGATGTGCCAGGCAGGCTAGTCTTATCTGCTTGGGTTTAGTGAGTTGCTAAAAGCAGTTTGTGCAAATGTCTGGACAATTTTAAATGGCATTTTTTGTAATTAAAAATGTAATGAGTCATTAAAGCAGCAGTGATTCTGTTCTAAGTACGAGTGCAGTTAGAGACTGAAAAATTGCCTTTCAAGCCAGATAGCCCTTAAAAGCTGACAGCATGCAGCGTTGCTGATAAGGAATGTGGGGCTCTTTTTAAGCTGTGCAGGCTTCCACATGGCTGTCATCAGCGCTGCTCATGTTTTCAACAGTTTGTAACAGAGGTGGGTCTCCCCATGTTTTCCACCCTCCTCAGTAAAAAGGGGCTCTTTTGTACATGGCTGTAGTTGCTGTGTGTGGAGCTGACATTCTGATCCCCTCTGGAGACAGCTAATGCCTCTCCCCCGTGAGCCGAGTCTGGGAAACCTGTCGAGAGCAGTCGTGTGGGGTGAGAGCCCCTGCCTGGCTTCAGGGGGGCCAGAGGCCCCTCAAATTTCTGAACAGCTGGTGGTGCAAATTTTACCCCCTTCAGAAAGAGCGTCAGAGCATGCATGTGAAGTACTTGCTTTGAGTTGCTGCTTTTTTAAAAGGAGTATTTTTGAGTAAATGAGCTACTTTGAGCATCAGTAGATGCTCAAAGTCCAAGAGAGCATTGGCCAAAGTATCTTGCTCCAAAGATAAGAGACTGTAGAGGATCATGCTTAAAATTTTAATTGAGACAAAGTGAAAATAGTATTTTATTCTCATCTTCAATTTGTTTGGTTTGCTGCCATCCGTCAGTGCTGTTCCATTGCACAGAAGAAACTCTAAACCTTCTCTGTCCCTGCATTCAAACCTTTCTTTAAATGGTATCTCAAAAGCTGGAGGATGCTTCTTCATTCTTGCTGTGGATGTGTTGGTACTCGTAGAGCTTTCAGCTCAGTTTAGTGGCTGCTTTGTCTTGGACTGCCCTAAACTGGTTCTCTTCCTTGTGCTTTTTCTCCGAGTGGAAGACAGTTTTTACTGATAAAAATGGCAGTTGTTTTGGACTTTGGAAGAAGTTGCGGTTTCATACAAATGACCTGACCTGATGGAGAGCTGCAGCTGAAAGACATGACCTCATGATGTTCTCTCCACCCTTTGCGTCATCCCCCACTGTTTCCTTTGCCTGGTGCTGGCATTTGCCTGACCTGTTAGCCTGGTCGGGAAGGAAAATCTGATCTGCCATTTAGACTCAGCTCCCACAGTTTGGGAGGGAAAAAAAAAAGAAGAGGAAGAGGTAAGGAGGAGGAAGAAATGAGAATGAGAGTGCCACTTTAGCGGTAGCTCACAAACCTCTTTATCCAGTCACTGATTATGCACCCTGGTAGGATAATGGTGAACTAATGTGAGTTAGGAACAGGAGCTACATATTACAGGGGTTTGAATCCAAGAAAGCCACTTGTTGAATTATTTTGTTCAGTTTATGTATGCTTTAAGTTTGTTGGGGGTGTGTGTCACAGGCTTTGGGCAGCAATGGGGCATCAGCACATGGGTACCCCAGAAGAGCAGTCTGGGACCCTCTTGTCTATCCAACCTTTTTTACTGTTTCTTCTGCATATGCTCTTGCTTTGGGGCTTGTGAAACCCTGCCCATAAAGAAGTCATCCATTATACTTGGGTCACCTCAGGCATCTTTCTAATATGAGCTACACTGAGCATCTGCTGAGCTGCCCAGAAAGAAATGGAAACTTCAGATGCCCAAGGGACACTTGAGCCAAAGAGCTGCCAGTCAGCCATCACTTCGAGCCTGTGAAGATCTACAGGCAGCACTGTGCTTTTTCCTTGAGTTATCTGGGAGCCATTTAATTTATTGTCAAGGCAAATTGTTGGAGATCAGTAAATGGTAAGGAGTGCACAAAGGGATCACCTCTTTAATCGCTGCTTCTCCGTGGCCACCAGCTGAGGAGCTCTCTCACTGAAGGATGCTCTGTGCAGAGGAAATTTCTCCCTGATTTCAGAGTGATGTAAGTGCTTCAGTACAGAAACAGTGGTCTGTCTGTCCAGTGTCTCATTCTTCTGTCCAGTTACCAGGAGAATCTCAGCTTCTTTTGGACTTATGAGAGCTTGGCACATCTTATTTCAAATCTGGACAAGGAATGCCAGTTTGCTTCATTCTAGATCTTCCTGACTTGCTTGCAGTGTGATCTGCATATTTTGGGTTTTGTTGCATCAGCACACACACTCTACAGGAAACACTTGTGACTTCTGTACCTGCATTATTTTTCCCCCACTAAAAGTCACCTTGGCCACTTTGGCAGCTGTAACTGAGGGTGGCCCCAGTAGTTCAGGAGAACTTCTTCCTCAGCATTTCAGGTGGCATGTTTTTCATTTCTGAGCTCTTCACCATGCTGTGGCTGAAGTGCAACAAGCAGAAATTCTTCTGATCAACTCAAATAATTAGAATTTGTAGGATTCCTGAAATGCCATAATACTGAAGGGGTTGGGATTTTCTTGGGTTGGTTTTCTTTTTGAATGTGATTATCTGCACCCATGTGGTTGGTGGAGTTGCAGGCAAACACAGCTACCATGTGCTACTTTTCCTTGAGACATGGATGTTTTTGGATAGCCTCTGAAGCTGTTCTGGAACAGCCGGTTTTCACCAAAGTGAAATGGTACTTGGTGTCATCTTCCTGATTTGGTGCTTTATTGAGATGCAAGATAACTTTTCACCCCCAAAACCTGCACCCCCTCCATGCCCACACTGAGTGATACCCGACTTCACAGGGTGACCACAGCTAAAGGTCTGTAGGGGTCTGAAGACCATAACTCTGTCTTTTTTTCAGTCTGTTCATGAGACAGAGAAACAACTAAATTGGTTCTTAAGTGTAAACACATATATTATCTGTGCAGGTAGGGATTTTTACCCAGGAACTTCATTTGCATTTTTAGAAGTGGAAATTTGTCCATTAGATGTTTCTATTTGTCCTTGACTGAGAGAGGCTCAAAAATACACATCCAAATACAAGGTTTATGTACCTGTGAATTAGTTTTCCTTTCTGCTTGGCTGTTTTTCCTTTCCCTTTATTAAGTTTTTGCTACTGCCTGAAAACTGGAAAACTTTTTGTTGGCCTCGTGTGTCTTCTTGAAACTGATTTTTTTTTTCCCCCCCCCACTATAAAATCGTATCATCAGCCTCATTTTACTGGTGCACATGCTTTCCTATCGTGTTAATCATTGTACTGTATCTGCTGGAAGCGGAGGGTTTTGTTACCTGCAGACAAAGAGAGGCTCCTTCAAGGTGTCTGCCAGCAGCGGGACCCAGCTCCCCACCTGGCCTTGCACACAAAGGAGCTCTGTCCTCAGGTTTGTCTGTAGCTTCACAAAGTCTGAAAGCTGAGCTCTGTGGGGAAAACCAACACAAATTCCATGTTCTCATTGCAGGTCGGGTGTTTCAAAGGAGAGCAGTGCTGCACCTGTAGCCTGGTTTAAGAGGTTGTTATAACAGTTCCTATCTCAGTAGACTTAGGGCTTAGTATCTTGTGTTTGAAATGACTTCCTAAGAGGGAACATGTTTGATGCAACATCAGTTTTGGCTGTGACAAAAGGGTAGTAAGCAAAAACTATAACCTCGAGCACCGGGATGTTCCGCTTCAGTTTTCAGCTAAGAGTGTTAACACGGATAATCATTTACTTATTTCCATTAAAGGACTTATCAAGGAGAGGAGGAGGGTCATATTTTCCTTTACGTAAGCCATAAGATGAACCCTGAGATGGTGATAACTTCTGAGCCCTGCATGTCTTTATGCCAAACCTTGGTCAGCACTACCCTTGCTCTCAGCCAGCTCACATGGCACATCTGTTACCAGTGGGCAGTTGCCGTAATGCCAGAGTACATTGTGATTTCCAGTGAAAAATCCATACATGGCAGGGAGAAGTGATTTCTTTTGACATTCCTTGAAGCACAAACAGCTGTGCTCAACTCATTTTTTTTTTTAAAAGCACAGTGGCATCTCCCTCGATAATCAGAATTACAGCCGAGCATGAACAGCAGGGCATAGTTCTGCACGGAGTCACTTAGTGAAGTGTTGCAACACAGATTATCCGATGTGAAACAGCTGTATTCATTACTAATAGAGCAATTTGACAAAACACCAACATGGCTTTTTCCCACAATAACAGATGTGTGGAGCAGGCTGCCACCCCCTCCCCAGATTGCCAGCATCTGTGCGTCATGTCATGCTCCGAGGTGCGGCGTGGCCGTATCGCCTGCCAGAGTGGATGAATTTGTTTTATCCGTGTGATGAAATAGTTGTGTTGTGACTAATCTCGGGATCCATCGGCTGGAAAATTTTAACAACTTGGAAGGAAATCTTTCTGCTTTGTTATCCCTTATTACTTAATAAAAATGTATTGTGGATGCAAGTGTATCGTAGCTTCCCAACGCATGCCGAGCGCTTCTTAGCTTCCTTCTTTCTTCGTACTGTCAGCTGTTAAACAGGCAGTAAGGGATTTGTAGTTCCCTATACCCATCCCAGGTTCTCCCTGACAGCAGTGTAGCTGAGTAGCTTGCATATAGGAAAATATATATTGCAGCCAAATAGCATGAGGTTCTGGACACTGAGAGTCCATTTCCCTTATTTCTCCGCCTACGTAAGTCCACTTGTCCATGTTCAAGTTCTCAGTAGAAGCACCTGTGATTACAATAACTTGTTTATAATGAAACTAGTCTATCGTAGGGGCCAGCTAAATGTACTAAATAGAATCAGAAAGCATTGCCTTGGAGAGGTCATCAGCCTCTGGAGTAAGAGGAAGGGAGGAGGGAGAGCAGCAGGGACTGTGGAGAGCTGGGGAAGGCACATGGCTTCAGACACTTCAGAAATAGAGCTTTGATTTATTTCTGTTATTTGTTAAAAATATCAAACAGCCCTTGTTGAAATGCAAGGTATTGAATAGCAGAATGTGATCACTTACTTTTTTAGAAGACAGAGGGATACTTTTCCCTGTACATCAAAGCACAGAGATGACAATTCCATTTCCCATGTCCTTGCAGTAATGTTTTTTTTTTTTCATCAGACTAACATGCTGAGACTTGCTCAGTTTCTCAGATTTTTGGGTTTTGGAGAGATTTCTTAGATATTTGGTCTCCATGTCTTAGAAGCAAATAACTTCAAATCCCTGTTTTTGTATTAGCCTACCAATAGTTGTCAGTAAACATTTCACTAGAAAGAAATGAAGAGCACAGAAGGTGAGAAATCCAAAGAGTCTGAAAAATCGCATGGAAACTGAAAACGAAGTAACTGTGAGACAGTTTTACTTCTGGTACACTTGTTAGTCTGATGATTGATCGAAGACTTACAGTATTTCACGTAACTGCAGGCAGTCGCTGGAGGTGGCCAAAGAGGACACCCAGCACCTTGGTTCTCTCTGCAATGGGAAGGGCATCCCAAGGGGTGTGTTGGACAGCCAGAGGAATGGGCAAGGGTGTTCATGGGCACCCCCAGCAACTGAAAATTCGGTAGGATGGAACTGGATTAAGGCTCTTGGAGAGGCTGGGTTTGTGTGAAGCTGGTGGAGGTGCTCAGTCCTTGCCCTTTTGGCACAAGCTGGGGAGCGCTGCCAGAGCAAGTGTTGGGGAAAGGAGGTGCAGCTGCTGCTTTGGAAACAGGCAGTGCATTTTCTAGAGCGGTAAGGATGTTCCTGCCATACTCCATCAATTAAATACAACACAGTTAAGGTGTAAAACATGCTTCTTTCACATGCTGATAACTTTTGGGGTCTTTGGTGGCGTGCAAAACGGAGGAAAACCGAAGTGCTCTCCAACGTGGACTTTTTGATAGCCCAGCTCTTGCTGAAACACACGTTCTTGTTACAAAGTTTTAGCAAAGGAGCTCTGGAGTGGTGTTGCAGCTTCCAAACAGCACGTGGGACAGTGCTGGGGGGATGCTGGGGAACACCGCTGCTCCAGCGGCTGGGGAGAGATCAACGGGACAATACCCAGGAGAGCTCTCGGCAGATCAAATGCAATGCCTGCTTTCATCACAGCAGCTGAGATGGCTATCCTTAGCCAGGCATGCCCTTGGCACAGGAATGCAGAAAGCCTTGTCAGAAGGAAGGGTGAAAGAAAGTGTCTTTCAGCATGGTCATTTTTCCCTCACCTTGAGCTTTTTCAGCAGATGTTAATAAAGCTTTAATAATGCAAATATTTGTTAATAAAAAAACCCGACTTGGTAGTTGGAAGCAAAAATATGTGAAAATATTTTTCTGGTTATTCCTGCTTGCAGATTTTATATTGTAAATTATTTTTTAGTGTTCAGGTTGCCAGGATAGCTCACTGCATTCCTTCAGTAATGTGGCAAAAATGTGTCCTTCAAACTTGTTAACCAACCTTAGGCTGCATAAACACGACTGGGGAGACAAAAGTATGTTGTTTCAAAACAAGACAATATCAAAAAAACCATTCATTTTAAAGTTAGCTGGAGAAAGTAGGGAATGCAGGTGGTCTTCCATGTTTTGGTTTAGGAACCTGTTTTCTGGAATGAGTATGAGTCAGAGGACCAGCTATCGTGGTAAATCCATGCAGGCAACATCCTGTGTCCACTGAGGTGCTGGGATTAACACATTTCTGTCCGAGCTTCCCTCCTTCAGTGTTGTCAACATTGTGAATGTATGAAAAGTTTTAGTGCGAGAGTGTGTGCATCTGGAAAGCAACATCTGTGATGCTCTGGTGTTCTTCTGATGTCCAGCTGATGCAAATAAATGCATAGCTATGGTTGTCATCCTGTTGAATTATTACCCACAAGAGTCCTCAGGAGCTGAAGATGTTTTCTTTAAAAGCACAGCCATTTCTTGCATATGCTTTTAAAAAATTTGTTAGGGTTTTGTCTACTGTCTGTGTTTTGTTTCAGCCTTCTAATAAGATTATTTAACTTTGACATGTAACTGTTCCAGAATAATGTTTTTAGAACAAGCTCTAAAAAAGTTTTTGTGTTTAATATATACACACGTGAACCAGAAAATTCAGATTTTGCTTTATTATTCTGCCAAATGTTATGTACATTTCCTTTTAAAGTATAAGAAACAGTAACAGTTGCTTGACTTGGAGCATAAGCTGGTAATGAGATTGTTAATGACAATTATATTAAAAAAAAGGAAGTTAGACTGCAGCAATTAAGTCCTTTTATTACTTGTCTGGTGTTTTCTTGTGTTAAAGACATGAGGTTCCTTAAATAAAGGAACACTTTAAAATAAAGAAATACTTCCTTCTTTCAAAATGAGGTTGGTTTCTACAACTCCTTCACACCTTGAGCCTGTTAGCTGATAATGGATCATGATCTGTATCTCTGATTGGCTCAAAATACAAAGTAGAAGCTTCAAATGCGTCCTTATAGATTCACGTTGTTATTAAAAATCAAAGATCGTGGTTTGCAGTGAAGGGAAAATGCATCTGTTAAGTCCAGTGTCAGAATACCAGGCATTCACTTAACATTTGTGGTTTTATTTACACCTTTGATTTTTTGCTTTTTCTCCAGCAGCTTGTTATAACCTTAAAGAAATGAGGACTCTTATAACTGTGTGCCAAAAAAATATTTTGTTAGAGACTGACCTAAACCATTAGACCAAAGGAGTAGAACATGAACTTGCTGGCAGAGCTTCTCAGTTTGTCCTCTTCTTGGTTCAAGATTTCTGTGTTTTAGGTGTGTATATATTAGCAAATTATATTTTATGCTAATAGTGATTTCAATGTCAAAGACTCTAATCACTGTATCTAAAAAGAACCACTTGTTTGCTTAGACTTGTGCCAAGGGGTTTTGATGCCTGCAAGGATTCACCTTCCTAGTGAAGGGGAAAGAGCAACTTCTTCTATCCTTTATTTGTGGAAGTAAAAGATTTACAATTATTAATTGATTTTATTAAGCACTTATGTCTTCAGCAATCAGGTGAATGAGAAGTTGATTCATGGTGCATGCTCTTTGGGGAATAATCAGTAATAATATTTGTCCTTCTATAATAAAAATTCACAATAGTGCTAAAAGTTTTAAGGCTTCTTCCCCAATTCCTTTGTGTGCCAATCCTGTTAATTTCCAGTCTTCAAATCTGCTTCCAACCTCAGGCTGTTCTTTGAGTTTTGTGACAGCACTGTGTAGAACTGTATTCTCACTTTCCAGTCTCTCTGGGTGAGTAGTGAAAATTCAGGATGTCAGTTCTTCATCTGTGTGGTCTCTGGGGAGATTGCTTATAAAATTCTTGGAAACTTTTTATGTCTATTTAAGGGGACTCCAGAAATAGCCCGTGCATGTCCCGCCTGGATGCCAGCAGACCCACTTGCCTGTCTGTGCCATGCTGGTGTAGGAGATGGTGCAGATGGTTTGAAATTGGTCTGGTGGCTCATCCTTTGTGAGCTCATGAAGCCAAACATAAAAATGTGTCTTAACACACCCGCTGAAACAGGTGCAGTTATCTTGAATGACATCTTGCAGAGGTATCTCAGCGGGAGGGTTCACGTTACCTGAAATTTGAGCTGATTATTAGATACTGCAAGACAAGCCAGGTTAAAGTATAATTTTAGCTGCTGCTGTAACAGTGAGTGACCCAGAAAGACTTTCTAAAAATCTCAAACTCTTAATGCTTTTCCATGTGGTCTTTGTAATCCTGCGTGTAACACTGTCTGTTTAGCTTTTTATCTCATCACGGGTTTGATTTTGGGACAGTGCTTTTAATTTTTACATATAGTATGGAATATGTATTGCTATGATAAGTACTGAGTCTATATACACAGTGTGTATTTAGAACACCATAAAAATATTGTCATACTAATTAATACAAAAGGGAGCTTGAACACATAGTGAACTGAGATTTTTCTGAGACTTCAGATTTTTCTCTTCTATTAAACGCCTCTCCCTGTAAGTAATAATGTGTAAAATGCAATGCAGTGTGCCTTAGAGCAGCTTGTTTTTAGGGATTTTTTAATTTTTTTTTTTGCCCACAGTAGATCAGTAAACCTCACTTAAACACCGTTCATCCTAAATGCAAAGTGGGATCAGCTTGGCAACTTCCATCACTCTCCAGTTAGACATCACACCCACTGACTGCTTCAGCAGTGCACAGTGGGCTGTGCTGGCTGTCTGTAGGTCCACAGAGTCACCTTTGGTCAGCTGAACTGTGCAGGAAAAGGCCAAAATTAAAACCTCCACCTTGGATTGAAGAAAATCAGCAGTCTTCTGTTCTCCATGAGGCTTTCAACGTGGTGTAGCTGTATGGGAGCTTCGCTTGGGCCCAGAGCAGCCCCTTCCCTTGATTTTGCTGTTATAATTTGCTCAGTGTCTTACAGACCTTTTAAATACAATTTAGAGACTGGAAGTATTTTACCTGGTGTGATATTTGGGCGTTAATCTTGAGGGGAGAGGTCTGGTGTGCAAGGTGGGTCTGAGCTGATGGAGCTGTAGGTCCCTCCTGGCACAGAGTGGACCTCAAGTGTTTCACTTCCCAAGGGTACAGTCAAATAACTTGGAGAAAAAGGTGGTGATGGCATCTTCCTCCTGTCCTGGAGCAGTTTTGTAGTGACTGAGCCAACTTTATTCAGGAAAATAAGTGAAATTGGTGCCGCCAGTGGCTGGTCAGAGCTAGAAAGAAAGTCCATGGCACAGAAGTGGCTGCTGATTTCTGTTTCCAGATGGGTCACTGGTCATACTGGAAAACATGGAAAGACACATGGAGTCTTTCCCCCCACTAAATAGGAAGTAAAAGAATTAATGCACATTCAAGCTTTTATTAATAGAGCAGACCTTTCCACAATTCTAAACATGGAGTGGGGACAGTTCCTAGGACTGCACACTCTTGCCTTGATTTTCTGTAACAGCAGAAATTCCCTGGATACTTAAATAATTATCATAACCATTTGCATAAAATCTCTACTGAAACCTGAGATCAGCTTTAAAATGAATGCAGAAATACCCTTTTATTTACCAGAGAGATGAGGTGGTTGGTAACCAATCTGCAATTACAGAAGGGCACTGGAGTGAGGCTGCTGAATATTTAATTTGCTTAATGTACAACTGCCACTGTTAATAGCTTTGACACAACTAAAAGCTTTGCTCATTCAAAAGGCAACAATTAATAAACAAGATTAATTTTTAAATTATTTATTTACCGGGGGAAAGCTTTTTGTTCTTTTAAAAAAATGTGTAGATAATTTTCTCTTCGGTGTGTATACATGCAAAAGTAAATGGTCTTGTCTTCAAACAGTCTTTGCATACTTAATCCCATTTTTATGAAGTAAAGGAGATTTATTAGAAATAGAACTTGGGGAATAATTCAGCTTTAAATAATTTTCCTATATGAAAATACATTTGTGTATTCTTTACATATTCTCTTACAAAGGGTCCTGCTGAGGAGAAGAGGACTGAAAATTCAGCTGGTTTTGTTGTTTGGGGTGTTTTTACATTTTTTAAAAAGCATCATCAGTTTTCACTGCCTTCTGTGGTAGCTCCTGTGGTGATTTT
>JAYRBT010000010.1:4629003-4686366 GCA_036023395.1 Myiotriccus ornatus
TGGCAGGGCAGAGACAACCCACAACCCTGCTGTAAAACAGCACCTGCCAGATTTTTGGCCCTTCTGTTGTGCTTTATCACGGAGATGACTCTGATGTCCAACAGCTTCCTCAGCCCCTGTGACTTGCCTGTCTGCTTGTATCGCGCTTTGCCGGGTTGCTTTGGAAATGTGCCTGCTGCTGTGCGTGCAGGATGGTTGCAAATCACTCACTCCCATTCTCAGGAGAAACCAAGGAACCAACAAAAGTGTTTTGTAAGAACTCGAGTATTTTTCACATGCACTGAATATTCTTGCTGAGCAAAGTAAACCATCATTTACGTGGTTCTCCCAGCTGGAATAGGGATGCACACGGATAGCACTGGATGGTGCTCACCCAGTGTAGACAACTGTTGGTAACTTCTTACACTTTTATGGACCACAATTAAAAGAAATGGTGTCACCTTTTAAAACAGCACTCTGATGGAACTGCTGCTTAACACAAAATTATCATCGTGTGCTAGCCAGAGATGGAAACCAAGATAATCTTGAACTTGGAGAAACTGCTGACCAAAGACTGATTTCCCAGTTTGTTTCTGAGCTGCGCTTGTCTCCTGACACTTGAGAAGGAGGTTGGTTTCTTGGAGTGACTGGAAGTCTGAATGCCTCGTTTTCTTGGAGTGACTGGAAGTCTGAATGCCTCGTTTATTTAGTAACCACTGACCTAGTTAACGTTCCTAGTACTCAAATGCAGCATATGCCTCATCTGCTGGTGTGACTTGGGCGTGCAGGCGGAACATTGTACCACCAGGGTGGTGACATTTCCTTTGGAGTAAAAGATGCCTCAGTCCAGTCAGCACACTTCCTAGGTCTGAGTTTCTTTTTTTTTTTTAATTCCTGAATTGCCTAGAGCACCTCTTCTCCTAGACCTAAAGTCCTCACAGAGTTCTCGTGGAAGTAAGTGTTGAGAAATTTAGGTTGAGGGTAATTAATGTGTTATTCCACCAGGATGAGCTCACATTGCTTGTGTTCGAAACAGTCCTAAGCACTAGAAAACTTGGTATAGAGAAATGCATCTTTATATATGGGAATAACTGAACAAATGTTACTGGGATTCATTTCAAGGTGGTTGGTTTTACACGTACTTCAAAACGCCAAACTCTTAAACCCTCTGGATCTTCTTAGCCCTGTCTCTACTCGGTCTTATGAAGTCTCATTTATATTGTAGTACATAACATTTATGTTGAAGCACAGACTTTTTTGGTTGATGCTGTTTTTGAGGACCTCCATAACCAGCAAAGTATTCCTGGGAAATGAGAAATATTTGTATGAAATCGATGGGGGAAAAAATCCCTTTCTTTTAGTGGTTGCAGAAATAATTCTTAGCGAAGCCCACTCCTCCTCAGTCCTGCAGGCTGGTTTCTCCACTTGTTGCCTGGGCTGTGAGTGTTTCCAGTGATGCTCAGGCAGAAGAGGGTGGACGCAACCACAGCAGGGACTGCGTTGGATGGAAACATAGTCCAAAGGCTCCTGGCTGGAGCCTTTCAGGCTCAGTGGGTCCTACTTCTGGTGTTCTGCCACCAGCAAACTGTTCCTGGCTATCAGCTGGTTTTTGCTGAGAGCTTTTTTTTATCATTTGGACCCTATTTGTTATTAAAATTGGTACCTGGCAAAACATGGCCTTTAGGATTAGAAAATTATCAAAACTAATACTAATTCCTTCAACATCAATGGAGTTGTGCCTGATTTACTCCAGCATGGCCAGTCCCCAGATGGTAGAGCATGGTTCCCTAAAGCCCTGAAATTATCTGATTATAATTATTTTAATGCTGATCATGAGTAGCAGTGGTACAAAGTATCCAGCTATACTTTTGAGAGCTTAAAAAGATCTTTCTTAATAGGCTTTCTTAGCGGCAGTCTTAAAATTTAATAAAGCAAAAACAGTTTCACTGTTCAAAGATGAATGCAGCAGGGTAAATTTTTATCCAGTGGACTTCATTAAATAACTGTGTGCTGTTTGATCATATCAACGGTGACCTGCCAGGTTCAGGAGCTCCTGCTAATGGCAGGAGTATTTAAAAACAACGCTTTCAAGAGAAAAGCTGCTTTGCCCTTGCTTTTTACCCTACATCAGAGGAAAACTGATAGGTACCAGGTTAAACTTCTTAAAATGAAATGTCTCAAAGATTCTTTGCTTGGTACTCTGGTGCATTCCTATCTTTTTGTATAAATAATTCACACAGTATTAGTAAGTGTTGAAACAAATTGTGGCAGAAGAAATTTGCAGGTGTTTTCTACCTGATACTCTTCACATTCTTTTCATGCCTGGTGGGTTCATAACAAACAGGCTGCCATGAAGTGGAGTAATTAACAGACCATAACTCACTTAACAGACATGAGTAGAAACCTTGTATTATGTAAACTTTCTTCATTATTATGGTACATTTCATGCTGTTTGGATGTCTTTGGTTTTTTTTAATGCTTGTATTTTTAAGAAGCCTTTATAGATAGCACTTCCAAGGCTTATATGCAGCATTAAAGCAAATGGTTTTTCCTGCAGAGTTAAATCATAGAATGATTTAGCCTAGATAGATCTCTAAAGGCCATCCAGTCCATCCAGCTGCATAAAGTCAGTCAAACAGAGCAGGTTTCTCAGGGACGTCTCCACCAGATTCAAACCCCTCCAAGGATGGAGAGTCCACAACCTCTTTGGGCAACCTCTTCTAGGATTTGATCACCACCATGGTGAGTGTGTGGGGGGGGAGGGGGAAAGAAGAAAAAAATCCTTATGTGTGATTGCAGTTTCATGTGCTTCAGTTTGACTTGTTGCCTCCCAGTGTAGTGCTGTGCACCTTGGAAAAGAGTTTGGCTCTGTCTACTCTGCATCCTCAGTAGTAATGGATTTTCCTGTAGTTACAAAAGCTATTTTCTACATCTGGACAAAAGCAGGGTTTGTAGTTAAGCCCGGGACTGTCTTTCCTTGAAGACCTTTCTGAAGGTATACATCACAAATTCCAAGCTTGATGGTTTGAAGAGAGGGGTGGAGTGAGGGTGGTTTTCCATTCTGGTTACAGCTGATCTACTTCTGTCCATAAATATGCAACAATTCCATTCAAGAATATTTTCAAGTGGCTTCCACCTACTGGTGTTGTGCATTTTGTGTTCTCAGACTTTTAATTTGGCAAGTCAAATTCATATGACACTCCAGAATTGTTGGCCAGCCTGCAGATTAAATTAAGGTGTAATGACCTCACAGGAGCTCCTGTTGTGTGCTGCTGGAGCATCTGCCCAGTGCCAGTTGCATTTGGTGGGTAATGGGTTCTCTGTATTGTTCTGCCCCATGGAGACTGGTACTTTCTGCAGTTAAAATTGGAAGGTGAATTGGAGGAAGGTTTCCAGAGCTTCCCCAAACATCACATGCTTTTTAAGAGAGCTCAATGTTCTTCCAACCAAACAGTCCTGATTTATGGTTTATATCTCAAAGATGTAGACCTAGGCGTGGAGTTCAGCCCTTTGCGCCACTTGACAACACTGGAGTGGTAAAATTAATGCAAAAAACCTGGGATGGATGCTTCATTGCCTCTGTGCAAAGGGAGCACTTGGGTTTTTCCATTTGAAGCTGTTTTTCTGTCATTTTGTATCTTTAACTCTGTACTTGCAAGATACTGCGTGCACCCTAGTGAGTCGCTCGGGTTTCTAAAGCCTGAGAATTTACATGTGTTCAGGATCTTGCTGGATCAAACTAATTGTATGCATTTATGTAAGTGATTGACAGGCTCACTTAGCGTGCTAAAATAATGAGGCTCCCTCAATTTATTCAGCAGGAAACTTGATACTCCTTTTCAAAAGAAGGGCAATGATGTTGTTTAAAAAAAGAAGTGTGATGGCATGTTATTACTTGTGGCTAAGATGTTGTAAGTCTGAGTCGTGAGGCTTGCAGCAGCTTTCATTAGATCACGTACCTTCTCGTGCCTGAATAAAGGATGCGTGTTCTGTGTTGGGTTCTGTGTTGGAATTTCCCCAAATAGATTTCATCTAGTAATTTCAAACAATTTGTGGTGTCTTCTTTGAATGTTGTTTTCCTATTGTTCATTGTTAAACAGCTCCTGCCTTTAAACCCAGTGCCTGTTTCATCTCTGTGACGGATTGTCACCTATATATGCCTGGACCACACATCATTTGGTGACCCTATTCTTCAGTATTTCTGTGGTAAAGGATGTGATTTCCTTCTCTACCCTCTCTCTTCTTTTGGGGAGTATTATATATTTTGGGCTTCTGAGCCAAAACTGTTTGAAAACTGTTGGTTTTGAGGTGGGGAAGAAGATAATTGATTTTATTGTGTCCTTTTTAGCTAGGGCATGTGGTTTCTAGTCTTCAAGGATGAGGAACAGGCAGTGTTGAATCCTATACTGAAATAAGGCTTTGGGTCTAATAACTTGGTGTCTCCACGGCCAAAAAATGATCACTTGGTGCTGCCAGACCTCTGTTCTTTCATGTGCAACTTCTTTCTTAGCTAAAGTGCAGTAGCACCTAAATGCACAGGACAGATAATTTAGCAGTTTGCATATGTATCTAAATGTCTGGATTTGCCCTAGAGTAAATTCTTAGTGTTCAGGTGTGTTAATCTAGACTCAGTGCCTAACCTAATTTAACATTTGTAGAACAGGGCAGTAAAATGGGCTGGAAAAAGATAGCAGGAGGAGAGGAACTAGGTAACCTCGCCAGTGAGGCAGGTTATTCATGTAGAATAATCTGGATTTTTTTTTTCCTCCCCACCTTTCCCCTATTTCTGTGTAGTAGTGTGATGATAAAGGGCTTTTCCCAGAGTTATTTTCTGTTTGAGTTTAATGTCAGTGTGGAGATTAAAGATGTTTGTTTTCCATTGGTTTAGTAAGTCTAAATCCAGCTTTTGAAGTCAGGTCATTTGAGATTCTTTAGATGAAAAATCAACTCTTTATTTGGTAATCTACCCAACACCCTCAGATTTCTAGCTTAAATAAAATACTGCCTCTGCTACAAATGATGTCAGTATTGCCTGAGGTTTGTTTAAGCAGAAAGCTGAAGTCAGCTTGAACAAAACTTGGCAAAAGTGGGATGTTTTATTCATGTGGATGATTTGAATAATGTCCCAGAGTTTCCGTGGTACAATTTTTTTGCACTGCATGTTTAAAGAGATCCCCGTTCCCTTCATTTAGGGAAAGCCCTTTGGTTGGGCTTCATGTTTAGGCTTACGGTGAGTGGTGTATTATTGCAGTGTAAATACAGACTTTTTCCATAGGTAGAAGCTCTTGTAACATTTATGAAGCTGTGCTGAGGGCTGGAGGGCAGTACCTGAGAGACGTGGTGCTGCCATGAGCAGCTTTGGAAACTGTGAGGCAAATTAAAAAAAAATCCCATGAGTTTCAGGGTTCCCACATGCCCTTTTTCCTCCTGCTCCTCCTTACTTTGCATGATGCCCTTTGAAACTCCAGGCAAAGAACTTACGCCTCTTCGTTGGATGAGTGTGTCAAGGAGCTCTTTAGAAGGTTGTTCTTGAACTGGGGTGTATCAGGGTAGAAAACTGCTCCTGGTTCTAGTCTGTGCTTCTCCCCTTCTCAAATCCCAACAACAGACAAACCAAATACCCTCCTCCAGCTCAGCTACTAAGTGCACTGGGGATGAGCATCAGATTGAGAACACGAGGTGGGATTGCAGAGGGGCAAGGACTGTGCCCACTTGACTTCGGAGCACAACCTAGTGTGTCCAAACAGGGCTGTTCTCACAGATTTTTGTAGTTTTGAGTTTTCTTCTCCTACTGAATCTGCCACCACATGAGTATATTTGAAGCAGGACACTTGATTAAGTACGTAGAAGCTGCGGGTCTCTCCATTAGGGTTGTGTTAATGAATTCCACAGGTGCAAACCAGCAATAGTTAAGTGGGCAGAGAAAGCTAATTACTGCCATTGATTGTTTGGAGGCCTGGTGCCCTATGTCAGAGTCTCTGAGTTAGAGAGACTTCTCAGCTTCCTGCAGCAGGAGCTGATGTTGTGACCACAGGTGGGGATGGAGCCCTGGCTCAGTCCTGCAGGGGTGCAGCGAGGTGGGGCAGAGGGAAGGGGGTGCAGACATGAAGTGGCAGTTCTGCCCTCGCCCCTGCCAGAACAAGTGACAGGAGGTGTGTGGACACCTCCCTGCCCTCTGCAAGGCAGGTGTGATCCAGAGAGGCAGAAGCTCTCTGTACATTTGCAGGTCTGGGGAAGGCTGCCGGCTCCCACCAGCTGGTGATGCTGGATAAAAGCTGCAGCTGGCTGTTATCTGGCTGAGGGTGATGTTTGAGTTCCAATACCCACTGCTAACTTGCAGCCACACCAGTGCTTTCCACTCTGTTTGTCGCTTGGTGATTTTTATTTGGTGCTTTTGAAACACTCAGAAAGCCACAGCATTAGGACCCAGATTAAGTACCCAAAGGCAGATTTGTAATAATGTCCAAAAGTTTAAGCTACTAAAGATACACTTAAATATAATTCCGTGGTATTTCCTCCCCGTTTTTTGGCCTTTGAATATTTTTTTGGATCCCGACCTAATGCTGAGTGGAGGGAGACAACTTTTTTCTTGTAAAGCCTATTGAATTGTAAGCGGGGCACAAAGAGGTGTTTGTTCTGGAGCCCAAACCTGATGGGCTGCGAGAGCCCTCGACAAGGGCCCGCAGTGCTCCTTGCGCCGCGTCGCAGGAATGCTGGTGTTTGCGGAGGGGATGGCTGGGCTCACTGTCCAAACAGATCCCTGCTTGCCAACTGGGAACATATTGCAGTCTCTGTGAGGCACTCCATCACGGCTTGAATAGCTCCTCTTGTGCTCAGCCTTTCTGAATGCGAGAGAGAGAAATATTCCTTTCAGCCTTCTGCGATGTCAAAAAAAAACCTTTCGTGACCGTATGAGAGCATTGCCTTCATGCAGGGGTTCAGAAAGGGAAGGAAGTTAGGAAGAAGAGAGGGGATTTTTACCATTTGTTGCTGTATTTTTAGATTTAAACTTTTATTCACAATAAAACGTTGCTGTACCTACTATTTCTTGGACAAAAAAAAGGTTGAAAACGCACGTTTTTAACATACCATTCAATTAATTTTGAAAAAATTATTTGTTGTCACTAACAAATTGATTGCAACTCTTTTCTAAGAGACTAATTTAGTGCTTGTAAAATACTTCTTTTCATCTTCTAAGCTTTCAGCTGTAGTTTGTAAACATAGTTTTGTATTAGAAAAGTAAGGCCAGATTCCACAGCAGCATTTGCCTTAACTGATCCATTACCTGTGCAAGCTTTTCTGAAGTCAAAGGATTTTATAGAAGCTTAACTCTAATGCATCTGATATTGAGTTGTTAGATAACTTGATATGGTTTTGATGAATTGATCTCAAAATTATAATACATAGTACAGTAACTCGAGGCTCTTTGCAGCACAAGCAAAATTTCACCCTTGCTTCCTTCCCTCCCCCGAGCAACGTTCTCCCATTCCCAAACTGTATTTATATCTAATTTAAATAAACATGGATTATAATTCCTTTAAGTGCAGCACTCATCTATTTTTGTTTTCAGAATGCTTCACCAGCAGTTTTGCAATTCCAAAGTTAAGGAGCTTCTTACATGGAAGGAAAAGCTGATGTGAAAACTGGAAATAAAGAAAACCCACATTTAAAAAAAAAATAACGTCAAGTGAAAAAATCCTGAGTTCTGCTCAGGACTTGACAGTGTGCACACATGATCTAAGAAATAACAAGAATGTGTTTGTTCCAGGTCTTTTGTGTGCAGGAGAGGGAGGAAGGACTTCAGTGCTGTCACAGTTTCTATAGTGACAGCTCATTCTCCAGGCAGTATTGACATAAACTGTGGTCAATCATTCATAGCGAGAAAACGTAAAGAAAAAAAATTAACCATGTTTGAGTGTTTATAAGCTCTTCACAGTATATTATTATAAATTGTAT
This sequence comes from Myiotriccus ornatus, assembly GCA_036023395.1. NCBI lineage: Eukaryota > Metazoa > Chordata > Aves > Passeriformes > Tyrannidae > Myiotriccus > Myiotriccus ornatus. Next base: position 4,636,939 of record JAYRBT010000010.1, read on the forward strand.
GTGGAAGTTGATTCACTCTCTGAGGATTGTGTAGTTTACTGTGAGATGCTGATAAAATATCTGGATGTGGTGCACAGTTTTCTGCAATACCTGTGAATGGCTCTGGTTAATGGATTCAGTGTGGTATATTAGGGTATAAAATATCCAAAAGTGGTGTTAAACTTTTATCTTAAAGCAGGAAAAGCTGAATCACAGCAGCAATTTTTACTAGATGATCCCTTATCTTTTATCTATGTCTTGATAGTCAGAAGAGTTACCTGGTGAGGAAGTGTTTAGTTGTGGCCACATCCTACCAGAATCTGATTAGGATGTGACCTTTGTAAGAAAAATGGGCTGAGCTTGAAACCTGAGCGTGGAAGTTCACAAGTTATCCCCACAGAGCTTGAACCACCAGCTAATACAGAATTAGATGGGCAAGGCTCCAGGATGCCTTGCCTGGCTGTAATACCAGCTATAAAGATGGTGATGCCACATGTCGTGCAAAGTTGTGAGTTTCTCTGTTTGGCATATGAAAACATAATATGTTTTTGTTGGAGGACTCATATCCAGGGGCAGCACAGCCCAGACTGACCCCCAGGAGGGCACTGGTTCCTCTCAGCTGGCCACACGTTCACTGTAGTAGGTGCAAGAGGACCCTGAAAGTGTGTTTAGCTTGTCAGGTCCTTTGAATTCCTGGTAGCCAGTGGGAGAGATGCCATGGCAGCTACTGGATGTCTCTTGAAAGCCTGCCTAGTCCTCATCAGAGAGTCATTAGGCTTTTCCCATGAAATATTTTGATTCGGGCAAACTTGTGTTTTCTATAGGAAAAGCTTGGCTTGAAAGTAGCTGCTTACTGATTTGGCATAGTGATATCCTTTGTTTTGGATGAACATTGGAAAAGTGAAAATTTTTGCTGTGCATCCAGTCACTATAAATGTTTTTACAAATAGATCACTGCAGGGCATTTTGTATCCTGCAGGATTTTGCTTTGGTGTGGCTGGAGTATTATCACAGGGGACAGATGAAAATCCTTTATGACCACAGATTTATGGGGTAAAATTTCAGGTTCTAATTGTTTCAGGATTATTACATTCATGACAGACAAATTTTCTACTCTAATTTTGACTGTAATTTTCAGAATTATTTCATATGTGATGAGTGTGTGTTTATCTGTACACAAACATATAGAAATGAGAAAAAGGAGTTAAATCCCTTAAACATGGTGTGGAACAATATTTCTATTATGCTGACACACTGAAGTTTTTAGAAAAGATAATTTCCCTAATGCAAACTATATTGATTTAATGTAACTCAGATGCCGGGCAAAATGCAGGGTGACAAACCACCTTTTTCAGAGGATTCTTTGTGGTTTTCTTTTGCTGTGGCTTTGGGTTGTTATGACTTACTGAATCTTAGATACTGAGGGAGAGTGATTTAGTGCTCAGAGAGCTGAGCATCCCTACAACTTCTTTCTTTTCCTCATTCTTTCCCTTGGTGTTGATGTGGCAGTATCTGATAGTTTCTCTTCTTTGCTGTGCTCTCCTCTAAAGGGGGTATTATAGCCCACAGCATAATGTGTGATGGGGTTTAGAGGTTCTTCAGTGCTGTTATGTGCAAGAGGTAATTTTTTGATGCTGAGCTTTCTCCTGACAAATAAATGAGGTGACTGTGATTCTGTTGTGCCAGGCTGTTCTGCTAGCTCGTGTCTGGGGTTCAGCATAAAATATTTAATGGCTCATATTCAGATTCTCTGGTGGTGTTGTTGCCCACAAATCAAAGGTTAACTTGCCTTCCATGTCTGGAGTAACCTGAACATAAAAGTCAGAGTCCAGAAGTGTGAGAAAGTATGCAACAGAAAGGAGCGGAAAGAAAAGGAGGTGAGGAGCTCACGGTCAAAACTTGAACTCTGCTTTTGAAAAGAAAAATCACCATATTAGGTCTTTAGAAATGCCGCAAATAAAGGCTAGAAGCTTAATGGAGAAATGCATGTCCCTGGCATGAAGTATTTCTTTCTGAATGCATCATCTCTCTTGGACAGAACTCTGTTTGTAGGTCTGAAATAAAAGCAGCGGACTTAGGAGTGAGGTCGAAGTTGAGTTAAACTGCTCTGAGTTTAACATAATGAAGTGAACCTGTTAAACACTCCCAGCAAATAAAGCAGCCAGTGCATGAGGTGTGTTTCTCCTGAATACTTTTTTCTGTTATTTCCAAATCAGTTGCTGAACATCATTGCAATCTTAACATCAGAAAGACTTCTGGTGAATAGTGCAGTCTTTAACCAGAAAGGTTGATGAGTTTTAATTTCTGGACTTCCAAGAAAAATGACAAATTTTTTTTTTTTTTTAATATTCTCCAGTGATACTAATTTCTCTAGTTTATTTGCTTCTCAGCCAGACCTTATGATGTGTGCAGATTTTGGTTACTTCTTGATGGGTAACTGCACGAGCAAATAAGTACAGGGGAAAACAGTTGAGTCACAAGCCTGAGCCCCATGAGAATAGATCTGAAGCCAGCATGAAGCAGTGTTACAGAAACAGGGCTTGCTTCGAGCCGTGGAGACTCTGAGTCACCAGGACAAATTGTTTTCGTTATTTTTTTGATTGTGTGCTGGGAGGGCTGATACACAAACTTGCCTGACCCCGTGAGTTGTTTTGCTCCCTTAGACAAACATCACTGGATGGACAGCAACACTGACTCCAGGTATTCCTGTCCCTTCATCACCACTGCTGTGGATGAAAGTGCTGCCTGATCACTGAAATGGTTTAGAAATTAAGAAGTGCCATTCACTGCTCGAGTGGAAGGGAGGACAAAGCAAAAGAAGACTATGCCTGTGCATCTCTTCTTTCTTTTGATAGTGAAGCGCTTTGGTTGTGGGTGCACAAGTTGCACAGTTGTATCTGCATGAAGTTTTGGGGGCATAGACATACCATTCAAACTTCAGAGAGATTTTGAACAGAATTTATGGTTTCTTCTTACATCAAAGTTGAATAGTGTTTAGGTACATAAATGCTGGGAAGAGGGATTTTCTTTAATTTTTTTTATTGCTCAAAAATAATTTAAATGAAACAAGGTGGATGAGATTTGTGTTTTAATTGGTCAGATTATCCCATTTCTGAAAGTGTTCAAGGTCAGACCGGATGGGACTTGGAGCAACCTGGTGTAATGGAAGGTGTCCATGCCCATGGCGGGGTGGGTGAAACTAAATGACCTTTAATATTCCCTTCCAACCCAAACCACTCTGTGACTGATTCTAAGATTAAGTCGAAGGCTGCTGTGCTCCCCATTTCTGTCTGGGCACACACAGTCCTTGCACTTGCTGTCACGTGCACCCTTGCAGCCACAGGGACCAAAGATATGTTTCAGAATTTTACCCTTCAAAAATTATATATATATTTTTAAAAAATACCACACTGCCTGTATTTTCTTAGCTACCACTCCCCCTCCCACCCCTTCACTTACTTTACTAACTGAGGTGTTAGATCCCAACAATAGAGCTGGAGTAGAGATTCAGATAATTCAGAAGACAGTTTTTCAACCTGAGGTTGTTAGGAGGAAATCAAGAGCATTCCTTGAATAGTTGCGAGTGGCTAAATCCCTTCTCCCCGCACCCTGCTCCTTTCTGCAAATTCCAGACCCCGCGGGTGGAGTTGTCATGGCGGGCTCTGTTGTGCCGGGGTAATCCCTCTGGGAACCTCCTTCGCCTGGGAAGGGCCCCAGCAATGGGATTATTCCAACGCCACTGCACCCATGGAGCCTCCTGAGCGGAGGCAGCCGCCGGCAGGGCAGGGCTTTTCTTCCTCGGCTGGGACGGGGACGCCGAAGACCTGGGAACCCTGAAAGGAAAACTTTTTGCTCATATGTTTGAATACTTTTTTAATAACCTCTGAAGAGTGATGGCTGGTTGAAATGCTCGCTCCCCGGAGGACAGGGGGCCTTTAATCTGCACGATGAATGTTTTGGGTAGTAAATTAGTTTCGCAGTTGCTACAGCCAACAAGAAACTCCCTTTATTGCATCTGAAAATTCAGAGTATTGCAAATGTGTCATGGAGAAACTGTCCTAGATCCGTTCTTTTTTGGTTTAGGAGTGTTGTTTTAATAATTAGATGACTTTTTGGTTAATTACACAATATCTGTTTCTCATTGACAGTTAATTTATATAGAAAGGGAAGAGTCTTGCTCTTCCTGCTACATCGTGCTGTGTGTTTTGGTTTTTTTTTTACCTGGAGACATGGGGAAATAAGAATTTATGGTTTATTTTTTGAAGGATGCAATGCTGTCAGTAGCCCCGAGGCATGTTTTAGACACAGCTCAACTAATGTGCTCCTTGCAATGGTTCAGCTTAGGACTACGAGAAATGAAGTGAAAAGGAGGGGAAGGTGACAGGGCCCTTCAAGCAGAACCTGGTGAGTCACAGCCTTCCTCCTCACCTTTAGTGTTTATAAATGAGAGCAGGATGTGGAAAAGCAAGTTAGTGCCTTCTCTGGGACAGCCAGAGAGCTGAGAGCTGCAAGGGAGAGTCTGCTGGAGGAGAAGAGGTGAGGGGGAACCAGAGTCACTGTAAGCAGCTTCTTGTGCCTCGCTGGGATTCAGATGGCTCTGCAATGGGATTTGAGCACCTTCCTTTAGGCTTGGCATGGCAGAGAACAGCAGCCAAGAGAACTGGGGCTCTGTGAATGTGAGCCACGAGAAAAGCCTGAAACATGGGGATTTGTTTGGGCTATGGGAGGGCAGGCTCAAGGGATGTGGGGGAAAGAGAAAGGGAATAGCTGGGGGCTTTCAGAAAAGATTGTTGGAAAGAAAGTCATAGAAGACTCCTCTCTCCACTGTTGTGGGCAGAGAGTGAACAAGCCAAAATGTTTAAGGAAAGAAATGCAAGTTGGACATGTTTCCAGTGCAGTGGAAGACACAGGCTGGGGATTTCATGGAGCTGCAGTCACTGGAGATGATGAAGAGGTATCACCAGTCAGGAGAGGCTCAGGTAGAGCTGGTGTTCCAGCAGTTCCCTGTGTCAGGGAAATAATTGTCTGCTGCACGTGCTGATCCAGGAGAACAGTGCTGTGGTTGAGGCTTCTCTCCTTAAGATGCAACTTCTTCTTTTTTAATTCCTAATGAGCCGCTTCAGGATGTGAGTAAAGCTCAGCTGGGAGAACTCTGGGCTCACCAGCAGCATCTCTGAGCACTGCACTGAATGTCACACTTAACATTTTTAGCTTGCATTTTTTCCCAAGTTATTCTGGTGTAAGTGCAGTACTGTAATAAGCCTCCCAACAGAGTGACAGAAAATATTAAATATAGTGAAATTTTCTTTTAATATTTACTGAATGTATATGTATATATGAAAAATATGTATATATTACATATTTATGAAATGTGCTTTTACTCCAAGGAGATGGCAGTTCACCACAGCCTCACAAAACAGCCCAGCACGTAGCTGAGTACCAAGTGTTCATGGTTGTTCTTCCCTCCCCACCCTCACAAATAAAGAGTGCTTGCTTGTGACAGGTGGATATTAATTGCTATGTTGTTGATGAGCACATTCAAACAGAGAATTTCAGATGATTCACTGAAGTCCAGGATCCAAACATGTCACAAACAAAACTCGTCAGCCCTGTGGCAGTGCTTGACTTGGGGGGGAGGGTTGGGGACTTGGTTTCATTTTTGAGGGTTGGATGATTGATCTCACTGTGGGTGGACAGGTAAAGAATAGCCATCACCTAATTGCTGCCTCGTTTGGGGCAGGCAGAAGAGAACACACTGTGTAACTTTATTGTTGGCCAGGTTTGGGTCTGTTGCTGATTGTACAGTTGCTCTGGTGTTGCCATGGGAGTGCAGTAATTATGTTATGAATAATTGGAGCATTTTCCTCTACTGTTGCACAAAAGTGGTGTTGTATAATTACTGCTGCCTTTGATGCAGGTTATGCTCAAAGCTGAGTGTTCAGTGTTTGTATAAACCTGTTGCAGAGAACAAAACTTTTCTGCGAGTGGATGCCCTTTCATAAATGTGCCCAGAAGCTGACAGATGCACACACACTCCCCAAAAAGCACTGACATCACTAGGTCGTGTTGAAGAGCTGTCTCAAAATGGCAAAGGGAAAATAATGTTTACATTTGAACTTCCATCCTTGTGATGTTCTCATGGCTTGTTGTTTGTCTTTTTACAAATAAATAACTTTATTGAATTCAGACAAATAGTGTCATTATGGTGTGCAAATGGCAGTGCTGTTAATAACTAGTGCAGAAATAAAATAATTCTCATTTCGTGACATCTGTTTCCCCTAAAATTGTATTCTGGCTAAAAGTTAGTGCACTGGTTCTATAGATCTGGTGGGAAGCTCAGCTGGAGGGTCCTTTTGCTGTTAAAAGCTTTAGCAGTATAAAAACTTCATAAATGAGACATTTTTGATTCTAAAGTGAAGCCTGATGCTGACAGAGAGCTCCCATCGTTTCTGTGGGTCAGCTGTAGTTATTTGATGGGTCTTCCCTGTTTCTGAATTCAGCTTTGTGGGTCTCCTTTTCTCTCTTGGAGACTCGTGCAAGAGACAGGCTGCAGTTTTCTGTGCAACATCTCTCCTCTCTCACCCTTCTTGGTAGTGCTGTTCTCTCTGTTCACCCATGGGCATTCTGGCATATTTCAATCTTGAAACAAAAGGTTATGCAAAGGAAAAAAAAAAGGTAGTAGGTATGAGGAAGGCTTATTTTTTCCAAAATAGAGTGTTTTTCTGTGTAATACCCTACAAATTTTTGACAGACTGAAGTTATATTCAGGCTTAAGTATTGCTTTATGACCTAAATCCTATTCTGGGTTTGTGTCCAGTTACGTTCCCACAAACTTCCTGTGTGACCCTGCATCAGGCATTTCATTTCTTTGTCCCACAGTTTCACTTGTGAAGCGAGGAGAATAAGAACCCTGCTCCAGCCAGATGTTCTGGGGATGGATTCGTGAGTCCTCGTGGGGTAATGTGGTGCTGGGTCACAGAAACGCTTTTGTGCTCCTGCCTCAGATGTCAGGCTGTCATCTTGGGCTATTCCTCACGAAATGAATGTCTCTCCAGTTTCAGGTTATTGTGTTGTGGCTTGTGTGCTAATGGATTAATTTCAGATGTTTTCAACGTAGTTGGTTCTCTTTGTTTCCAGAGTAGTCCTAATTTATTTAACAGTATTTGCCATTCAAGTCAACTGATTTTAGACAGATGTTTGTCTCTTGTGTTTCAGTCTAGACATCTATGATTTACAATCTGTAGCCCATCTGGTGAATTGCCATGGGAATATGCTTATTTTCAATGCTTGAAGTATTGCAACATACCCTTTGCAAGTGTTTTTGCAGTAGCAACTGGTGAGCCAACCATCAGAAAAGGTTTATTTTAGCAAAAGAATCCTACTTGTTTGTTCAGATTAGGGCAGGAAAATACTCCATTTCTGTTCAAGACAACAACAACAAAAAATGTTCCACTTCAAAATGTTGCCCATAAATTTAAACTCTAGAATGATATATGGGTCTTGTTTAAAAAAGAAACCAAACCCACCTGGGAATGTTGAAGAACAGCAAGAGACCTGAAGAATCCATCTCCTCCATCTCCACTCTCTGTGGCTCAACAAATTTACTTGCCTAACCTTTGCGAAAGACTTCAGTGAGCTTTATATTGTCAGTTTCTTGTAACTTGTAAATATAAATATCATCACTGCAGAGTGCAGTTGATGGTTCTTCATCAGTGGGGTAGGATAGACCTACGCTGTAGGACTGTGTTCCTTGTCCCAGGTGCTTTCTGCTCCCCTTCCAGCCCCACGGCAGGAGGAGAAGCTGTGGAAGCACAAGGGGAAGATGTGCCAGGCTACTAAACATCCTGTTGACCTTATCTGGATTCTTCTCTGCTTTTAAAATTACTGATGAACCCCAAAACCAGGGTGCAGGGTGGCAGCTGAGGAGTGGGACAGCTCTTTACACTCTCAGGATGAGTCTCTCCAAATGCAAATCATTTCATGTTTGAAACATTAGACATTTGATGTTTGAAAATCTATTAATTCATAGTTGATAAAAGTGGATAAAAGTGAGCATTTAACGTAACTTCCTCATGGAATTCGGTTGCAATAGTGCTGCTGAGTGACTGCCGTAGCACTGTGGAAGCTTCAGACAGGGCACGTTTGGGGCAACGGATAGTTTTTAGTTAATTTCCTGTTTTTATGGGTTACTGTATTATTTCTAGAAAATGCCCCAAACCAGAATACGACATCTGGGAGACACACACACACTGCAAACGCTGCTGAGTAGGAATCTTGTGGTTCTTACATTAAAGCGTGGAGTGCTGTTGTTTAACTCCAGATTGGATGTGCTCGAGCCTCCCCGCTGTGTGCAGCAGGTCAAGTAGCAAACACCGGTAAAATAAACGGCTTTCAAGAGTCTCTCGTGTAAACAGCAAAGGTGCCGTCATGTAAATAAGCCAGAAAATGCTCCGGGAGCTGTCTGCTTGGTGCGTCTGGCACAGATTTCTGAGTGGCTTGATTTGATGTTTGGTTCAGTGAGTTTGTCTGCACGTGTTGAAAGCATCAGTCAAACCCAGACTGGAGCCTGGCTGGTACTGTCGGGTCTGTGGCTGAAGGTCCAAGGGCTGAATGAGTCATAAAGTGTATGGGATTTGCAGTTTGATGTTAATGATGGTCGAGCAATGAGGCTACAAGACACCAATGTGTTTTTTATGACTTGAATTGATTTTGCATTTTATTTTTAATTACATTCACGGCAGATTAACTTGATAACCTGGGGGAGTGGGTAAAGGACTGTTACATTTGTAGCCTCTCTTAATCTAGTCCCAGGGTTTAGAAAAGATTGGAAAAAACCAAAAAGGGGTCATAGAAGGAGTTTCAGAAACACATTTTAACTACATCAAAAGTGCTTCAGTCTCCACTGTCAAACACTGTGTTTGCATGTACAGAATTGACTGTGTTCACTGACTAAGCCATGCAGGTGTCTTCAGGCTGAGTATTTTCTTGCTTTTGGACATTTCATTTGCATTTAAGCAGTCATCGGTTGAAGGATCCAGGATCATTTGAAATCCATGGAGCAGTTTCTGTTAAACTTGAGGGGTTAGGTGATGCTTTTTGTACTCTTAAAAGGTGAAAGAGTTACTTCGTACAGCTAAACTGTGTTGTGAATAGAAAATAACCAGTTGAGGTAGTGTGAATGGACGTGTGGCAGGCATCCTTTTATTCCCATATCTGTGTGTAGATGAGGTTGTCTTAAATGTTGTCAAATCTGTGTGGATAAGCAATATAAAACTGTGTGCTGCCTTTTTCAGGCATCAGCTGGTGCCATGGTGATGACCAAATGCTGGATACTTTTCCTTAACCGTTCATCAAAGCATAGGGTTATTGATAACATTATTTTAACTCTTTTCACTGCCCTGCCATTGGCAGGTTAAATGCAGCATGAGTGGGATTTCTTTGTCATTCCAGACTTTTCCAAAGGTATTTTTAAAGCTGTCGTTTTATCCCCTCAAGCACTAAGTGTTGATAAAGCTGTTTCTTCTTCTCTCTCTTATGTGGAGCTGCTTTAACATACAAATTTACACTCATTGAAGGACAAAATACTTGGATCTTGATCGGCAGCAGGTTTAAGACCCTGTGTCCTAGGAACTTAAGTAGACACCTGGGAGTTGACTCCTCCTCTGCCTTGTACATAAGGTGAGCAGAGTTAAGTTAGTGAATGAATTAGCTCTTGTCTAGGAGAGAGTGCACCTAAAAATTGTGGTGATATTTGCATGTGAAAGCTCATCACGTCCTACTTTAAAGGTTTTTACGAAGTGGTCTGACACACTTGTGTTTGCTTGTGCTAACAAGCGCTTTCAGGCTGTGGCTGAAAGGCTGGGAAAAATCCTCACCACAGCTCTGCTGCAAAGGAAAGATGAATGGGAGCATCCAGGATTTTTTTTTGTTTTCCTTGTCATCACCTTGTTTGGTCCGTAAGCTGCTTTGAGAATAACCAAGTGGAGGGAGAAGACACGTGTTCCTGACAGGGAGCCTGTTTGTGCTTGTTTCATTGAGGAAATTGTTCCGGAACAGCTGCTCATCCATGTGAAAATGCAAACCCTTGGGTCCCAGCCAAGGTCAGCAAGCCCTGGGTCATTTGTTTTAGCAAAGCAGGCCAATTTGCCCTTTAATTATCTCTCCTTTTCGTTCTGTCACACCTCTTGCTCCATAGATTCACTTCCTGAGAAGTGCCCCATTGTGAAAGATGCGATACCAGTTTTGGTGCAAATCAGTGGGAGGCAGAATATTTTTTTCATGGGTTACTTAAAGCTGTTAAGCCTTATAAAATATAATGCACTTACTTCCCTGGATTTAATTTTCCACTTAGCTAGTTCAGTTAAGCTAGTTCAGATTCTTGTTATTAAAACATACAGGATTCTTAAATTTCAAAGTAAAAGTGCAAAATCACTAAATTTCTTATTGTTTCTCTGCTAGTGCAGGTATTGTGGTGTGAAATGGTAAGTTGGTACATGTTTGCTGGAAACAGAGCTGAGGAATTCCTGAACTTGTGGGAGTTTTCGGTAACTGCTCTCAGAATGGGAACTTTATAATGAAGCCTGGTCAGATTTGCTTTTAGTAATAAAGTATGCAAATCAGTCATTAGAAACGTGGAGTAAAACATGCCCCTGTGCTGGAGCTGGATGAGAAAAACATTCTGTGGGGGACATAATTTAGTAATGGAGAGAAAAAACCAATGCTTTGTAAGCACGAAGGAAAATAGTGTAGTAAAATGACTTCTTTGCTCTGTAGTGTTATGTGGAAAGAAAGCAATAGGAAAGATGTGTTGCTATAGCTGGAGGAACTGAAATACCAGATTTTGGCTTCTAAAATTTAAGGAAAAAACCCTCATTTAAGTGATCTTTAATGCATGCATAAAAGGTCACTTGGGAACAAGAAAAAAAGCATACTTATTCCAAAACTGGTTTTATACAAGAATTTTGAGAGTGTCATGGATTGCAACCAAGGCTATAATTAGCCTTGAAAACCTGGGGCCAGAAGTTCCTCAAGTACATTGTGACATTATTCCTGAAGGAATAAAAGTGGCCAGAAGAGCTGTCAATCTCTGTGTGACAGAAACATCCACTTGCAGGGAAAGAGGGGAGACAGAGGTGGAAGGGAATCGTGCTTTGATGTGCAGCTTCACCCCATAAACCACAACACGAGAAGGAGTAGAAGGATTGTTGTCATTTTCAGTAGAATGAGCATGCAGGTGTTTTTTAAAAAGGCAGTAGATTTGCAACGTGTTTTTGGTTATCTAAAATGGTTAAAATAATCAGCTTCCATGCCATCAGAGGAGTGACCGAGCAGCACAAAAGACGGAGCATGTGGCTTGGAAGAGGAGGACAGGCTCTGACTGGGGTGTCAAGCTGTTAATTGTCTCTGCCACAGTAAAAGACCGAGTGGCTTCTTTTGTTGTCTGTTAATTATTAACATGCTAGAAATAGGAAAATTTTGTGCTCTGCCATCTGGGTGCTAGTGGGGTCTCTCACCTGCCTGCCCACGTGGACTGCGGTGCCTTCAGCCCAGTGGCTCCTCTGCTTTTCCCTTTATTTCAGAGGAAGGGGAATCATTTCCTTGCACCTGTGCTTCAGATGGAGCCAGCCCCAGCATTCTGGGGCAGCCCTCCAGGAGCTGATGGAGATGTGCTGGATTCACAGCGAGGGAGCTCGGGGTGGAATTTGATCTCTGGGTTTGTCAGCAGAGGTGGCCAAGCTCTGCTGGCTCAGTTTCATTAGGCACTCAGGAGACAGCCTCTGTTTGCTAACAGGTTTGAAGAGCTCATTTCAGTGTGCAGCGTCTGTGTTAGAATGGATGAGCTTTTTCTCATTAAAAGTAAATTTTATATTGAACCACGAGCTTCAATTAAAACTTGAAAAGTTCTGATTCCCAAGAGTGCACATTATTTATATCCGTCCTGTGAGTACAAGCAACTGAGGGACATCCTTCTTTAAATTTCTGCTTTTTAACAGTTCAAAATGATTTGAAATAACCAAAAATACTAACACCCCCCTAAAACAAACAAACAAAAAAACCCAAAAAACAAAACCTCAAAAATCCAAACAAAAGGTATTGCTTTGTTTCAGTATTAATTAGGGAATTGTTTGGCTACAAGAAGAGTCTTTAATAATTGCTGGGACTCATCGTGCTGTGGAGCTTGGGGTCTGTATTTTACTTGCTACTGCTTGGAGTTGTTTTGATACCCTTGATGAGAGGAATGCAATAATGTATGCTAAAGTCATTTGGCTCGCCCTGAAATCAAAGCACTGGAAACAAAATCTAGCTGCAAATCACCAGGCTGTCAGTCTTCTAAGACCTGTTACCCAAACGACTTTAACAGTTTGTGGGTCATGCGCAAGGTTAAGACTCATCTTGCACGGTGCACGTTTTGATGATAAAACACAATATTATTTCTTTTTATTGGAGTGGAAGTGTTGCAGTCAACAGTATCAGTGAGGGAGTTTGATTTCTTCCTGCAAGGAGATCACTAGTCCATATGAGCAGCTGGCACAGGGTTTGGAAGGACAGGAATGAGGCACTCTGAGCAACGTGCTTCTTATTGTTGTATAGTTTTATTTGCTCTGTATGTAGAAACTCCAAAACTGTTCCATTTTTAAGTTTATTTCCGAGTCAGAGTAGCTATTTTTGAGAAAGATTGGCCAAGGTCAATAAAACTGTAAGTAGACAGTGTTTTGGAGAGGGGGTGTGAAGCAGGTTATATGTTAAAGTTTCAGTCTATTAACCAGTGTTTACATGTAACATTTAAATTATTGTCTACATAAATGGTGAACTCAGGATTTTTTATTCTATAGTGACGTTTTTTCTTGCAGTTATTCAAGTCTGAGAAATCACTGGCAAGGAATGAGTCACGTAACTGTTAACTATTCATTTTACCTCCTCTCAGGCATGTTCTTTCCTGAAGAACTGAACAGCACTTGATAATCCAGTGTGGATTAAATCCCCCCCAAAAATCTCTGTGTGTTCACCAGTATTGGCCATTACATGTAGATATATGGTTGTATAGATATACTGTCCAGCCTACTGTGGAGTGAAACTTGGCAGTGTGTATAGACCAAAGTAGATTCTGAGAGAAATAAAAACCTATATTCCTCCAAAGAAATTTGCAGAGTGTTGTGGGTTTTTGCTTGTTTGTTTTTTGTTTTGTTTTTTGGCATAAGGAAAACACACATATATTCAAGTTATATTTCTATAAAATTCCTTCTGAACCAGTTGTCACTTCATATTTTTGATGGATTTAAATAGATCCATTTAGATGGCAGCTCCTTCCCAATAATTGCTTACTGCTCAGGCTGAAGTTTTTCCATTGACACTAAAATTGTTGGCTGTCTGGGGAGACAAATCGTGTTGAAAGGGGTATAGAGTAGAGGGGGAACCTATATGAGCTGAATAATAAGCAATAACTTCTTTCCCCCTGCTGGGTCTGTAGTATAGGTAAAGTTCTCCACTTTGTTAAATGAGGGAAGAATGAAGAGCACCAGAACCATGCACCCAAAATATTTAAACCCTGGAGTTTCCGTGTGCTTTATGCACTTGATGATGAATTACCATATTTCAAATCTAGATGTGAGCAGTAAAATCTGTAGGTGCTGATTAGACTATAAATAACTGGATAGGGAAAACAAAACAGGATCAGAGGAGGTAAAAATAACTCGGATGGATTCCTGTGTGTAACTTGGATTTTGAGAGGTGGGATATTCTGCTGATTGTACCATGAGGAGCCTGAGGAGTATAAAAATGCAGATGGAGAGGGAATGACTGTGATAATTTAATGTGGACTGGTTTTGCTAATATCAGGCAACAGACTGTGACTCACTTTGTTGTTGGGGGTTTCATTAGATTTGTCTAAATTTTAGGAGCAGTCACTCCTACAGGCCATTATGTACCATCTGTGCCTGAAGTCCTTCATATGTTTTAGTGTTCAGCTTCCTTCCCTAGAACGTGATATGGTTTGGAGATGTGAGATGGCTTCTCCATCAGAGAAGGTGATGAAGTTACCTTTTGTGTTGTTAGTCAAGGCTAAAATTCAATTTGCAGTGACAAGGAGCAGAGTCTTGCTGAGCTCTTCTCAAGAGTTTGAACATGGGGTCAAGTGGGCTAATTAACAGGTTAATGTCAGATTTTAATATGTAATAAGGAAGGAATGAAATTAATTTTTTTTTTCAAAGTAGTAAACTCTAATTTCAAACATCTGTCTGCTGTTTGGAGGGTTCATTTTACTGACTGTTCTGTGTGACGTTCCTGATGTTAATGGGTGAATCAAGAGAACTATTTCCATTTTATCTAGACACTTTCTTTTAGCTGTGAGGCTCCGTTTGCAGAAGCCCAGTGGTTATGGCACTTGCTTTGTTGTACTTGTACTCAGTGCCTCAAAATGGAACTTGCATGTTCAGGGCTGGATTTCAGAGTGGAAACCATAAGCTTCTTGCTTGTATAACCACATTCCAAGGTTAGTCTGAATAGCTGAGATAATGAATTTGGTCTTTGTGCATTCTTAAATAGATAGATAGTTTTTCACATATGTGATTTGATTTTTTTTTTGCTACAATTGGACGCTTTCCTTGGGAGCTGCCTAATTCCAGGCTGCACAGTTTCTGCTTTGTTCCCTGCTCCTGTGCCTTCGACAAGAATAACTTAACCAGATTTCAATATAGGAATTGTGGGCTGCTAAAGGACATATTGTGTTACTGCTTAATGCTGTATAAGTTGATCAGTGGGTAATATAAGGTCTATGTTTTAGCTGTTTTATGACGAAAATATTATTTCAGCAGAATATATGGTAAAGTCATTGAGCAACGATCGTATTCTCAGAATGATGGCACAAGGCATTTTCCATATACCAGAAATTAGTGGAGCCCCTCATTTTGTTATTGCAGGCTTCAAAAATAAAGCTATTTTTAGTCTTTTTGAGCAATTATGCTATTTTTTTACTGAAAAAAACCCTGATATATTATTACTCTCTTTCTACCAGGACCAGCAGAGGTTCCCATGATGTCACCCAATGGATCCATCCCCCCTATTCATGTGCCTCCTGGTTATATCTCACAGGTATGTTTCTTATGCATAGAAAAGCAATAGCAGTGATCCACATAGAGAAATCTACGTGGCTGAAGTTTAATGTAAAATGTTAATGAAAATGGTAGCACACATCTTGACTCCTCTTTGCTGACAGTACACACACGTTTGCACAAGTGACTGTGTACGTGCACCTTCACATGCTGGTATGTGTAATAGACTTGGGGGTTTTAGCACTAGCAACAGCTCTGTACACAGATTGAGCCCATATCTGCAACTTTCCTCCCTTTGTGAGAGGGGGAGAGAACTCCACGTTGTTGGATGACACCTTAAGTTCTCCTGTGATGGTGAGAAGGGGTAAAAGACTGGTGGAAGGGAGAGAAGGAGCCACTGGAGCTGTAAAATATGCTGTTGGTCCTCAGTATTTTCCTAGCAGAAATCTTGCAGCATACCAAAAACTGGGGGGTTTGGTGCGTTTTCAAGAATAAATGTGATTTAATTATCTATTTATAGAAAAATGGAAAAAGCTTTTCACAGAGCTGTTGGGTTTTGGAACTCTTGGACAGCTACTGCTCTTCTGTGTAAATAACCACTTCAGATTACCAGATTGTTTCTGTTCCTTCCATCTTCTGCAAGGCTTAGGCTCTTTCTGGGGTAAGGAAGAAAAAGAAAAAGAAAAAAAAGTTAGATATAAGGCAGAACAGCTGTGAACAATACAATAAATCCAGTAATTTCACCATTTTCATTGAAACGTGGACTGAAAGCTTCATTAAAAGTGCACAAATTATTTCAAATATCCTTGATGAATAGCATAAGGACTTCTGATACATATATTTTGGCATCTTGTTGAGCAGAAAATAAATGATGTCCTGGAATCCCCTCCCCTCCCCAGGAAACATGTGAGCTTGTGTAATTCTGAAAAATTGTGGATGGCGTCATACTTAAATCCCACAAAATACTGCAATCACTCTGTGGTATTTTAACTTCTGAACAGAGTGAAAACATGCTTTAAGTATGGGGGAAGTTGTTTGCCAGCCTAGGAGAGGAGGCAGCACCACAGGGTGGTCCTGCTCCTCAGTCATCCCAAGGGGAGTGGTTGGGGTCCATTTTAACAGCATTTGCTATTTAATACTCCTCATGGGCTCACCGAATTTAATAAACTGGCCCATATCGTGCAGAGGTTTTCCTAAAGATTTATTCTTCCTTTGAAATAACTTTTAACACCTTTTTAGTATTAAAACGTTTATACCCCTCTGCCTCTGTGCTGAGATAAATGGTTGGGGATGATTGGAATGCCTTCCAAACCAGAGGGATGAAAATCTTCCAGTCGTATCTGTCTGAGCCCAGTTGCTCTGTAATGCTTTTTGTGGGGCACCATAATAATTCCACTAAAGAAGCCTTTAAGTAGTTTCTTAGCCAGAAAAAAACCAACCAAAAACCCTCTTATGAAGCAATTTTTCCAAGCTGGAAATATGTTGTAAAGTTTTAGGAGAAAACTCTGTATTTGGTGCTTTTCAGCAGCAGAATGTGTTTTGCTGTGTGGTGAGCAAGCCTCTTGCCTTTTAGGCCTCCATATGAAATAGTAGTTGAAAGTCTGTAGTAATGAAATTAGTCCTTTATTGTAGTAAATGTCTCTGCCTTATTTGCTCTTGCTTTTGTCTTTTGCCTCATAGTTAAAAATGCTGTTTTATGATAAACAGAGAGAACACAAATTTAAAATGGCAAGGGAAAAGCCATAAAGCAAATTAATGCACTCCGAGATACCAATTGAAATATATTTGATTTTTGGTTTGATTTGTCCCCAAAGCGTCCATCTAAGAGTCAGACAGAACACCATACCCCTGTGAAGAAGTAACAATGCCTATTAAAAAAAGGCATGGAATCTTTTACCAATTTGTTATGCCAAGCCTGTTGGAGCTGTGATTGTTAGCCCTAAATATTAAATGAGTTATCAAATGATTGCAACCCTGGATTAACATGGTTCTTCGTTACCTCTCCAGTACTGGGACACTGATCAGTGAAAAGTTGGCAAGAGGATGTGTGCCCTGCAAGCACAAACACAGTCACACTCTGTTTCCAGACTTCAAGGACCATATGAATAGTTGTGACTAAAAGCTGGGTTTGTTGATGTTGAGGAGATGTTCCCAATGATGAGGCTTAGCCAGGGTGGGAAAAAATCCAGGAAAAAAATAGAAGGCAGATACACACCACCAGTCCAGTTCAAATCTTTCATGCTATGGTTTTGCTTTCAAAGGCCGGTTCAGTGCAGCCACTGTTTCGCATTTCCTTTTCAGCAGACAAACCTCTGGCAGATATGAACTATCAGACCAGAGTTCATGTCCCTGCAATTCTTTGTGGACTAAGGGTTAGTTAAATATAGACGAGAGACGTTCCTTGCCGTGCTCTTGGTGGACAATAATGCTACTGCGAAAGGTGGTTGTGGAAGGTGACATGGTGGAGGAATCTGTGTTAAATGCTGCCATGTCAACAGTTTTGGCTTCAGCTGCTGAATTTTGAAGGAGCAGCTCCTGTGACTTGTCAGGAACCAGACACAGGCTGTTCATGCCCGTTCCAGTTCCGAACTGTTTCCCTGTTGCACGTACTGGGAGTCCACTCTCTGCTGGAGGCTTCTTGCCATCGTGGTCTGTAGCCTGATGCCTTCTCTGGCTCCCAGGGCACTCAAGCTCCCTGGTGTCAGCATAATTTGAAGATTAAAGGTCATGATTTGGGTGCTGAACTGTTAAATCTGGTGACAACCTCATGGGTTGTTGTTTCTGCTTTTCCCAGTGTACGTTTAGGAGGAGGAAAGGAGGATTTGGAGTGTTCTAAGGAGGAGAACTAGAAAAATGGAAATATCAAAAAGCACAATCATGAACTCATTTGTTTAATGCTGTTGGCTGAGGACTGCTCTCTCTAAAATAAATCTGGAGCAATTCCGCTGGAGTTTGAGGAATTACTTGCATGTAGTTGGATAGGAAAATCTGGCTTGAACCTCCACTTCTGATTTTATTTACAGATATTTTAATGTGTAATCTCTGCATAAATATTTCAAGACTAAAGGATTAATATACTGATTGGAGCATGAAGTGCACATAGTGTTGAAAAACCTCCTTTGGTCAGGAGGCATTGTTGGGGTTGTATAGTTTGAACTGTGCAACTTGAGCCCCTGTCCTGCAGTTCAATATCCCTGCATCAAGAACATGGCGTTTGACAGAACTACAGCATAACTTCTAGGTAGAGGAATATCTTTAAATGACATCTAAAATGGTAGAAAATCTCTCACATCCTTGAAAATCAGGATTTTGGCCTTGGATACATCCTCTACCCTGAGGGAGATGTTCTCCTGCAAAAGCACATTTGGCCACAGTCAGCTTTTAGTCACAAACTTTGTTTTTGTGTAGCTTACTGCTCACAGACCTTTTCTTTTATAGACTGCAGTCAATCAAGGCATCCTTTAACAGCAGGACCCTCACTAAAGCTTTGAACACAAGGAAGGTTGTGCAGTTCTCATATGGAGCAAGCCATAAAGTTATTATCTTTCTAAGCTGATGAGCATTGGTCCTGAAGAACTGTATCACTTTAGATTTAAAATACCCCAACATGCTTGCCAGCATTCGAGATCTTCATCTGTGTATTTACCAGGTTAAAGGTATAGATTTAATATGGTGTTTGATTTAATACTGATGGATGCTAAAGATAGTCATGCAAACTTGCCAGGACTGGCGTGAACTTGGATTGGCAACCTTGCGAAATTAAGTGAATAAATAAAATGTTGACATCCAAGTTCCTCGTGGATGAGCTCATTCTGTACTGTTTTCTGGTACAGATTGATTTATGAATGAAGTTTCAAATTAGTTTATGAAATTCCCGAAGTATTGGTTGTGGTCCACCCAGTGGTCATGCTCCAGATGTCCTTGCTGAATCTAGCACACTGAATTTAACTGAAATAAGAGTTGTTTGGGTTTTTTTGAAAGCGAGTGGAAATTATTTTCATATTACCATATGAAACCCATTCAGTAAATGTGTGTTACAGAATGAGAGTGGTTGTATTTCTTTAACTGGATCTCACAAAATATAGGCACAGTTTACCTGTGCACAATTAACATGCCTTTTTCCTAGGAGTGTAAGATTAAATTTCAGTAGAGAAAGATGAAACAATGTGGAGTAGTGTGATGTACTTTGAATACGTGAATTATGTCTAGTTACTACAGTGATATCTTCACTGGAAAACAAATAACATTTAAAATGGCATTGTCAAAATGTGGCAACCAATGGGGGAGGCAATTTTATTGTGTATGAGTAATGTTAACCCAGACAGCCCTGAAAGATCATCAGCTACCTCACGTAGCAATTAAGCTCCCTAAAATATGGGAAAAAACCCACACAGACCTATGCTATAATAGCATTGTTATTGAGGTGGCACACCAGTTACACCAGCAAGCACAAAAAATACCAGCAAAAGACAATTTACCAAGTAACTGCCTGAAAAGAATGCAAAATAGTGAAAGTTTATATCTTGGTGCCAAACGACCAGAGATATTTGTTTTCTGTAAATATAAACTGCTAAAATTAGTAATAGCAATTTTAATATTCCAGTTGCATCTAGAGACCTCAGCAGGGATTAGGATTTCATTGCTTCTTGGCACTGAAGTAGAGACAGTTTAGCAGTGTGTTTACTGATGAATTTATGATCTTTGTGATAAACAGTCTTAAGCAGATACAAGGAATTGCAGATTTCTTCTTTAAATAGCAAAGTTTAACCTCTCTGCTGAGTTATGTTATTTTCATTACTGGATCAAAACTGATTTTCTCTATCTTTGATGAATTGAGAGCGTGTTGTCTTGCAGAATGGCACTAGTACAATCTATCCACTGCAGGTTTTACAAATCAAGGGCTATCTACAGTCCTTGTAGCTACCTAATACGTATAATGCCTCATAAATCAGATTACCAATTTTATAATTTAAGGACAGCATAGCATAGATTGTATGTGCAGCTTCAGAAATTTACCCATTTCTATGATTCTTAGTTTACAGAAAAAATGCCCTGTAGGATAGGGAAATAAAGTGGTTTTTGCAAGGTCCTATGTGTTTCTGTGTTCAGTGTAGGCACATGGAATAACAAGAATGCTGTCAGTATTCATGGCCTGGGAGGAAGCAAATAAAAGATATTAGTCTTGACTTTTCGATGAAAGTGATTTGGAAGGCTGGCTCATCCTTTGAGTTGGACTAGGTGGTCATTGTAGGTCCCTTCCAGCTCTGTTCTATCCCCTCATCTCTGGCTTTTCTCTCAGTACTGCTGATATTTTATAGTTTCCATTTAGCAGGATAATTTAATCAAAAAGGTCTTTGACAGGACCGTGAGCTTTGGTCCCTGCTTTATAGATGATATTTTAGGAAGCTGAATCCTAATAATTTTAAATATGGTTTACATTATGTGCTACTCGGGGTACAAGTTTTCTGTCTAAATCTGTTCTTTAACATACTCATCTTTCACTAGAGCACAAAATACACATGTGGCTGGTCTAGATGCACAGATAAGAACTTGAAAGCCTGGAAGACAAGAATTGTCTTTGAGGTTTGGACTAGTTAAAGCCATGATGAAGACTTTTCACATCAGGATGTAGGAACTTACTGTCTCAATTAAATTACATCATGGTCTGAGTCTAAGAGAGTTAAGTCCAGCATTTCTGTGCACAGTCCTAGGTAAGTAGTTCTGTTTTTCAGATATGTGCTAAATGGAAAAGGATTCCCCTTGTCTCTGAGTTTCAGAGTGCAGGTTTGAAACCTGGCACCAGGATAAGAGATGCTGTGGAGGTGGAGTAGAACCAGCAGCAGAGGTGGGAGGCCTTCAAATGCAGCAGTTAAAAGGATGTGATAGTTTAAATCTCTGAGGTTCCGATGTCTTTTGAGGACTCTATAAAGTCTTTGAAATTTAAAGCTAGCAGGCGACAAATTGCTAGGGAAAGTTGTAAATTTAGAGGGTAGAATCAAGTATGTTGAGCTAAACAAGTACTATTCTGAAATTTTTAATGTGAAAGATCAGTCATAAGCGAATGAATTAGGTTTCTATAGAAAATTGTCTTCTGTAGGAGGCCAGCCAAGAAATTGTCCGTGATCACATCCCATAGCTAACAGGCATAAATTCATATAACCTAAGGGCACACATGCCCCGAGGAAGGAATTGGGTCAGCTAATACCAGCTGAATTTTACCCTATGCTCAGCTGATGCCTGAGGCATGAGCTGGTGTTTGCTGGAGCAGCTCCTCTCACATCTGTGGGCACTGCCCCGAGACAGGGCCGGTCCTCTGCGGCAGAGCTGGCAGAAACAGCCACGTGCCCGTGCTGTTCCTTTGCTTCAGGGTACAGATTTTAATTTGTGCTTTAGGGTAAAATGCTGTGATGTGACGAGAGTCGCTGGAGCGTTGGGATCTGCAGCAGAGTCTCTTCTGCTGGTGCTGCAGGGGGGTGGATAACTCCAGCTCGTGGTGGTGGTGGTGGTAATCAGCTGAGAGCGGCAGCATCTTACAGCAGGTGCCCTCGATGCACATTCACTTTTCTCATACAACACATTCATCACAGATATTATTCCATCTGTGTGTCATCAGTCAGTTTAGAGAAAATTAGGTTTTTAACAACCTGTTTCTTCTGTGAAGCTAAACGATGCCTCATTCACGCTTTTCTGCCTCGTGCACGTCAACATTACAGAGTCAAAGGGATGGTAATTGTTCTTACGTGGTTGTATTTTTAAATTTCAGAAGTGGCAGAAGTTTTTCGAATGAGTTTCAAGAAAAGTTTGGCTCCTAAGTCTGGACTGAAATTTGGCTGATTGACTGTACTCCAGAAATATAACTCTGGAAAAATTATAACCTGAAAAACATTTTTCAGCCTAAGCACATTCCCACCTTCCTACATCTGTTTTTACGTGCTTTGACTAGGGCATTAGGGGCCAAGTTATGCATATCCCAGAGTGGATTTGTGTGGATGTATAGACTAGCTCTGTAGCAGAAACAATCCTTCTGCCCTCTGATTTGTCTTGAACAGGTACTTGTTATGAACAGAGCAATTCTTTTGCAAACACGTGTCAACACAGCAGGTTCCCAGAGAGTACATGTCTCTGTGCACACGTACAGCCTCCTTGCAGTAGCAGTGCCAGCTACTTTCCAAGTGTTACTAACTCCGTACTCGGAGTGCTGTCAAAATCCATGGTAGAAATTTTATGGGCAGAATGTGAAGTTGGTTCCAACCAGTACACTTATTTTGGTGCTTTGTGTTCCTTTTTCAATTGTTTTCCTCCCTAAGTGCAGGTTATTTGTTTTGTCTCTTACCCACATAGTTATCACTAGCAGCAGCACAACTCCTGGTGATTAGTGTGGCTATCTGAGTCTCCAGGAGAAACCACATCACCCCTGGGGTTATTTCTGCTGATATTAATTTTAGAAATGTGTTTATTCACGAAAGTAAACCGAAGGGCCAACTGTTTTGCAATGGGAGAACAAACCGTAAACAGTGCTGTTTTAAAAATGTGCCTGGGTCAGATGCTGCATAACGTGCTCCTCTCCCTGCCTTGCCTTCCAGGTGATAGAAGACAACACGGGCGTTCGGAGGGTGGTGGTCACCCCGCAGTCTCCGGAGTGTTACCCCCCCAGCTACCCCTCGGCCATCTCGCCAACCCATCACTTACCTCCGTACCTGGCACACCATCCTCATTTCATCCACAACTCGCATACGGCCTTCTATCCTCCTGTCACCGGACCTGGGGACATGCCACCGCAGTTTTTCCCACAGCATCATCTTCCCCCGACAATATACGGAGAACAAGGTGAGCTGGAAGGAAGGTGCTGGTGCTTCACGCCCGTGTTCAGCAGGTTTTAAGGGCTAGGGAAACCAAGAGTAGGAATGAAGTGGATAAGTTTTAGTGTGGCTTTGTCCACATGGATGGAGCCTCCTTTAATATCCACAGCAGGGGGCTGTAGCCATCCCAGAGGGTGGCAACACCAGGCAATCCTGTGTTGCAACTCCAAGCTGCAGAAACAAAACCAGTTTTAATTTAATCGGTAAATACAGCAGGAAAAGATGTCTCATCCAGTGCTCCAAACTAGGGACATGAGTCACGCTGTTCTTGCTGTGTCACGATGCAGCATTGTACAGAAAACCTGGAGACAAAATGTGTCAGTCCTGGGTTGGGAGTGACGATGGATGCGGAGTGCTGGATCCTAACATGGACCGTTTCCAGTGGGAAAAGCCGGATACTGCTTCCTGTTGGCCCTAATGTGATTTCTGTGGTTTTCCAAGAAATGAGGCATTTTCTGTTTGTTATTCTAGTGGAGATTGTGCAGTAAGTCACTGCAAGGCATTGTCCGAAACCAAAGGGTAGCATGGCAACCCTAATCAGGCCATGAGGAAGCAATTGCAAGGAAAGGAGTGAAAGGGGCATATTTCTGTCTGAACTATGCACTGCTCTGTTTCTGCCACCCTGGAGATAAATCTTTGTGTAATCTGAAAGAGGGCATTAAACAAAAAAGTAATCTGCAAGGCTACTTGAGATGTTTGACATGCAAGTGGGTTCAGGATTCGTGGATTTACATTACTGGTGAACTACCTGGGCTTAAAACCCTTTCTAAAGAGTATGTTTAAGTCATGTCACCGAAACTGGGGTTCTGCTGGAGTGAGAAGGAAGAGGCAAAAAGGCATCTGCAGATGCTACTTCTTGAATTTTGTGTTGCCCAACAGACCTCATTTTCTTGTGAGGAATGGACCCTTACAGCTGACATTTAACTTTGTTTTACTGGGAGCGAGGAAGTGGGAAGCTCGATAACCCAGTGACATAATGTAGCCATCCAGATTCACGAGGCAAGGATTTGAAAAGGGAACAGGGCAGTTTGTCATATTGCTTGACAAAGTCTTGCATGCAAATGTGGTGCAAAGCGAACATAGAGCTGCTGGGTAACTGGATGTTGACTATTTCTGTAACCTGGAGATGCCAAGAAACTGATTCAACTTAAAGAGTAAAATTTAAAACAAAATCCTCGATTGCTTGTACCTGTACACTGAAATAATTGGTGAATGCTGTACTGATGAGTGTTAATCCACTGTTTCCCTTTAGTTGTGCAATGGTTTATACTTTAAAAAATAGCATTTATTTGTAGCATGCTGGTAGCTAGTAGCTGTAGCATGTAGGCAGCTGTTTGCTGTGATAATGTAAAATAAGGAGAGATGAAGACTAAGATGCACTGACATACCAAAGAAACAAAGTCTAGCTAGTTGAAAAAGCTTGAAAAAATTATAATACAGTATACATAGCAATCTGAATTTACAAACAGGCCGTGAACATCTGGATAAGATGCTTATTTGAATCAGAATTATGTACCATAACTTCTGAATGGAGGTAGGAAGAAAGCTTAATATATCAAGTATCGATTGTTATTTTGCTTATAAAGACAAAACTGTTTTGGCCATGAATATGTTCAAGGTTCACACTGAAAAAGTGGAGCTCAGAGAAGAGGACTGAATGATAAAGGCAGAAAATACTGTGACTCCTGCAGGCTGACCTGCATTAGCTTAGAGAGAGTCATCCTTGGAGGGGGGAGGTGAAGATTGTATTTAATGAAGTGTACATATGATATTTATGATAATTCTCAAACTTTTTTTAGATAGTTTTACTTCTCAGAGCTTCCACTTCATGTTGCACTTCTCTCCTTAGGCGGCACAGCTGACACAATTGTAAAGTCAATTTATCCTGGGAAATTAAATTGCATGTAATCAGGCATGGCAGCTTGAAACCAGCACATCTCAGCTTGCTATGTCCAGTCAGGCCCTAGGGAAGAAAATGCTAAATTGCTCTGAACTTATGAAGGCTTTTTCCTGAAGATCAGTCTCCATGGATTTCTGCTTGAAGTCTGTGTCCCTGAAACACGAAGACTGAAAGGGAGGGGAAAAGCTATCACCCTGATTGCTGTATGTTATGCAGTCACCCAAAGAGCTATGAAATTCTATTGTCTAAGGAGCAGAGTTAGTACCAAAAAAATGGTCAGTGGCACTGAAAAGCTTTTTTTAAGAGAAAACGAATTGGTTTGTTGTAAAATCTCCAGGCACATCTGGAGTGATTTTGTTTGGAGGGGTTTGTGGGGGTGGGGTGGAAATTCTGGTGATTTTTCTTGCTCTGAGTTAACACGGGTGCGAACCCTCCCGTTCCAGAAATCATACCACTATACGGGATGTCCAGCTACATCACCAGGGAGGACCAGTACAGCAAACCACAGCACAAAAAACTCAAAGACAGGCAGATTGATCGGCAGAACCGCCTGAACAGCCCTCCTTCCTCCATCTACAAAAGCCACATAGGCAGCTGCACCACGGTGTACAACGGCTACGCCAAGAGCCACAACGGCGCGAGCAGCGGCGGGGCAGCGCCGGCCGTCAAGAAGCCGGAGCGCAGGGCAAGGAGCAGCCCCAAGTCAAGTGAGCAAGACCCACACGGTAAGGACAGGTTTTATTTGGTTTTAATTCCTCTCCATTGCACTTTTTCCGGCTTGTGGCGTCCTCTGTATGGATGTGGTGGCCTTGCCAAAAGCCGCTGCCGCCCACATGCGGAGTTAATTCAGTGTGAACTTACGCAGAGACCCTGAGCTTGCTGTATTGGATTTGTTTTGGAAGGTGATCTGGTTGCCTCCCCATCTTTCGTGAATACTCCCTTGGGAGATGCAGCATCATTCTCTTTCTATCTGTTGGAAGCAGAAATGCATTCTGTGGGCGAGGTCTTGAGTTTTGTTTTGCTTTTCACAGAGGCATCTTCGGCACTTGGCAAAAATCTTTGTGGACGATTGAGCTGTAACCAAAACCTAACTACTGGGTGCCATTACTTTGCATCTCCTGGGCAAACCTAGTAAAGTTATTAGAAAGTTTAGAGGTGATGGCTGAAAAAAACAAGTTTTTTAACGTGAGAGTTCAGTGGAAGTATGATTAATTGAAACAGAAGGAAATTGAGAAGAAATTACTTAATCTTAGCCATTTGAATTAGTGGTCAAATACTTCATATTCGTATCAAATACTGGATACTCTTGAAATAATTTTCTTCAGCGTTTTCATAGGCTTACCATTTAAAAGTGTAAAACTTTAAATGAATAATCTCAAGTTTTATTGTAACCGAATCTAATTTATCACCAGCCATTCTGCATGCAGCCAGTTCTACCTAAGTTTACCTTAGTAACTTGTTCTGCATTTCAGCCTTTCTCTTCTCTTCCTGTCTCTTTGCTGTTACAGCTGCAGCTGCCTTAACAAACTTTGATGTAGTAACGAAGCTTATACCCAACATGTCCAGGATATTTATAATGTAGCACACTCTGAAATCTCTTGTGTGAATTTATGCATATGACATAGGTTTTCCATTATCTATCTATAGTGTATATTTATTTGGCTGTATACTTTTACTTGTGAGACGTAACTGAAATAAATATTCATGAAAACTAACTAAATCAATAGCCAAAGGGGATAAAAAAGTGCTGCTGGCACGGTAAGGAATGAGGATTTGCAGACGTGCTTCAGGGTCTTTAGAATAAGCAAGGAGCTGTATTTGGGAATGCTGTAATCCAAGAAAATGAATCACTGCATTAGACTTCCTAGTTATTTCTTGTCAATCAGCTTATGTGACCTTTAGTATTCTTATTTATGTTTAGCTGTTTATCTGAGGTGGAATACATGAGGGGTTTGGAGGCACGTGTGTGAAAGACCTGGAATAAAGTATAGTCTTAACAGCTAAGCCTCACAATATATCTTCAGTGGGTACCGAGTCAGCCTGGATGATCATTTCCAAAATTATCTAGATTTAATTAACAAAAAAAAAAATCTTTTTTAAGGGTTTCCTGCAGCCCCTATGTTTGTCTAATTTGTTGTCTTGGACTAGTCTGTTGTGCTGCAGCTGAAGAGCATGAGCACTTCTGAAATGTCAAGAAGATCAGTGAAGTCACGGCTACAGCACGTCCAGTCTGTCAGCCAGAGTGCCTTAAAGGTGGGAACACCAAGTGGTGGAGTCCCTAACAGGAGGCTGTGCAAGTAAGCATCTGTTGTCCCACCCTCCTGCCTTTTAAACCTGGGTTCTGCATGTCCACCCGGAGATGGCAGCCCAGGAGTCACATCAGACTGCTCTGCAGCAAAATCCATGGCCAAGTTAGGAATAGGAGACATTTTTTACTTATATAAAGGAAAAAAAAAAGTGAGCTCCTTGACATCTAAGTGTATTATCAGAGTCATACATGTATACCTATATGCAAATTTCTGCAGAAAGGTCATGGAAGTTTCTTAAAGGTTCTTACCAAGCAGTTCACTAAAATAATTCCCACTTGATATTTATAAGCTTCTAGTCATATCTTCTGCTTTATATTTACCTTCTCCGTTTCTTCTTGAATTATTTGGGGATTTATTGATGAATACCTGATTAACGTGGCCATACAGGTAATTGGGATGAGAGTTAACAGCAATCTGGGCACAGTTACTAGTTTTGGTTTATGCTGCTAAGATGACTGTGTTTAGAATAGCCAAGAAAATGAATGTGTCAGAAGCAACAAGTAGCAAAAGGATTTAAAGTTTTTATGGATGTGTATCAGTTCAAGCCTGCTAATAGTTAAAAATTTGATGGTGCTGTGTGGCTGCTTCCAAAATTGCAGAGTAGTCTGGAAAATCTACTTTTATATATAAATGCATATATATATATATATATATATATAAAATTTGTAGGGAATAAGAGTCTTTATTTAGAAAACCACTTAGCCAAAAAACTCTCAAGAGGCCAGTAGGAATGTATGAGTTTAACTGTAAGGAGAAGGAGAACTGGAGCTGAGAGGTTTGTTTACATGAATTATTTACTGGGGATTGTGATGTGCTTTACAGTGTATCATTTCATAGTGTGTGTGAGGGGGTGTTTATCCAGTAGAGCTGGCATGCCTCTTTTAGTTGTTTGGATGTCAGAGCAATCCAGTGAGCCAGCTTCTGGAAAGGGAGGAGGCTTTGGGATCCCTGGACACAGCTGGAGCAGACGCTTGTTCAAGGTAAACTGTGTTTGCTGCAGAACGCAGTGTGTGTCGGCAGTGCTACGGTGTGGCAGTGATTGCTTTCCTTAGGGAGCAGGCTGTCGGAAGACAAGTGTTGGAAGCTGCCTCGGTGCTGGAAGCGTGGGTAGGAGCTCACTGGTGGCAGGAGGTGTCTCTCCCAGCAGTCCCAGCCGCCCCTGAGCTGACGCTCTGAGAGGCAGTTTGAGTGTCTGCTTTAATCAGCAGAGGAATATGATCTGCACGGTGACGTTTGTGACAGGGAAGTGGAAGATGGCAGTTCCTGTTCTTCGATCTGCCTTTTCTAGTGCCTAAAGGGGCTCCAGGACAGCTGGAGAGGGACTTTTGTAAAGGGCCTGGAGTGATAAGGGCAAGGGGAATGGCTTTAAACTCAAAGATGGCAGATTTAGATTAGATATT
The DNA here is from genome assembly GCA_036023395.1 of Myiotriccus ornatus. Classification (NCBI taxonomy): domain Eukaryota; kingdom Metazoa; phylum Chordata; class Aves; order Passeriformes; family Tyrannidae; genus Myiotriccus; species Myiotriccus ornatus. Next base: position 4,665,433 of record JAYRBT010000010.1, read on the forward strand.
AGGAAGAAGTTCTTCCCTATGAGAGTGATCGGGCACTGTCACAAGTTGCTCAGAGAAACTTGTAGATGCCCCATCCCTGGAAGTGTTCAAGGCCAGGGAACAACCTGGTTTATTGGAAAGTGCCCCTGCCCAGGACAGGGTGCTGGAATTATGTGGTCTTTAAGGTCCCTTCCAGACCAAACCAGTCAATGATCCTATGAATAATATTGAAGAAAATGTTCAGTGTACAATGCAAGGACAGCTCTGCGCTTTTCCCTGAAAAGGGATGACATAAATCACAGACCATGAGATAGTTAACAATGTGCTTTTCCATCCAAATCTACACTCATTGCATGTATTATGCCCATGACATTTGAGTAAGTGCTCAAGAAAAATTCTGCCATATATCAATAGCTTGTTGTGTCTTGCCAGTATTGAGAACCAGGGGTTCCCCCAAATGCTGATTCAGCACTGTTGGAAGAAGCGGGGTGATAAATCATCAATAGGACTGAATTTAAGTAAATTACTCTGGAATATTTTTGTTCAGTCACGTTTTCAGTTGTGGACCCAGCACATGCTCCTCTCTGTCACTCTGTACTCTGGACAACATGATGGTACATTAAAAATATGTTGTTTCTTCTATAATGCCCCCTTATCCTGGGCTGGATATACAGCATAGCATCAGAACCACTTTTTAGTGGGACATTAACAGTTTCAGGTTGGGCATATAAGTGCAGTTCCGATATTTTCCATTGACAGCATCGTGTTGTTATGTTGGGCAGAGCACTTGTAAATGAAGATTTCTAGTTATGTTGGAAATATGCCATTTTAAGGCAAAAAAAAAAAAAAGTAAGCTGATGGCTTATAATTGTCTGAAAATATAGTAACTATTCTGAGTGTTTGTGGTAAGATGATGGATGGTGTCTTGTACAGACAGAAGGCTTGGAGGTAGGATGTAGGGATCCTGATTTAAAATCCATACTCTAGCTTTTCTGCAGAGCTGTTTTAAAAGCTGAATGGGAGAGGAGGGAGCAGGGTTGGGTTTTTTGTGGATTGGGTTTTTTTCATGAAGGAGCCTTGCCATGTAAAAAGAGCTGTAAGCGGAAATCCTGTTCCATTCTTGCTGTCCTTTATGAATTTCAGTCTGAGTCACTTCCTTCTCATGCACTTAGTGGTTCACTTCTTGGTCATTTAGTGATCTGGTAGTTTGAGAAGTCCTGTGGCTGCAAGTGCTGTGGGAACATAAGCAGTTTGGAGCATTCTTACAATGCTTTTGCCTATTTCCTAATGAAACTTTTTTTTTTTTCCTTCAAATGAGATAAAATCTTTTTAATCCTCATTGAAGTTTGAAGAGCCTAGGATAGCCCAAACTAAAACACTTCAAATGGGTAAAAGTGGAAAGCAGGCAACAGATTGTTATGTGCATCCTGTGCAGGAGCTGGGTGGGTGCTGGGAGCTGGGTGCCAGAATAAACAGACCCAGCCTGGGCAGGGAGGCGGCTCCGGGGCGGTCGCGTGTGCCTTTATGTGAACGTTCATAGGGAACTTTTCTGTGGTGATTTCAGAAGGTTTGACTCCTCAGGGTCAGAGCAGGGGCCCATTGAGTCCAGTGGTCTGTTTCCAGCAGTTGTGTTGATGATGATGCTGAGGGGGCGGCCTGCAATCCCAGCTGCATCTCGCACAGTGGTCCCTGCTCCGACATCAGCATCCCAACCTGCTGGGCACCACAGAGGGTTTAGTCCTCTCTGGCCCTTCAGATGCCCACTTGTTGACCTGTTGTTTGTGAACTTGTCTAACTCAGTTTTGAAGATCAGATTTGCTTTTCAGCTGCCCAGAGTGAGGAACACTGAGTTGGTGACCACTTTACTGCTCCAAGCAGCTGATTTCTTACATGTGGCATTGATGTGCTTTACATATGGAGAAGGGAGGGAAAAAGATGAGAAACAATGAATAGTTCAAAGAGTTGTTAGAGACTACTAATAGATCATAAACTTCTGTAGTACCAATGTCATATGTGCACAACCAGTTTAAAAGCTCAGAGATGTTGTCTTCCTGTTGTGGAGGTTTTTTAAATCTCATGTTGTGCACTGAAGCAGCCTCCAGCTACTTCCAAAGGTGAAAACCATGGCTTCAAATTCCTGCATGCATTGCTAGTGGACATTTCTCAGGAGATGTGGTTACAGCTCTTTGTGCTCATTTCTTTGAGGAGAATGTGTTGGAAATACGTGGAAAATGGGCTTGCCAAGGGAACTTTTGACTATGGTGGTTTTAATTTGAAAACGTTTTAAAGTAAGTACTTAACTTGTCAAAGCAGAACTTCTGAGGTGAAGAAGTGAATTGGAGGTATGACTAGCCTGGCCTAGCAAGAGCTGGTACCAGCAGGTATCCCTGCACTCTGCAAGCTGCAAGTACTTGATGCAGAGTGGTGATGTATGAAAAAACGGAGCTGAGGCATTCCTGACACAACCCTGTCCTGTTCTCTCTGTCTCTTCTGTATAACATTTAAACATATTTTGGAAAAAGGTGAGGGGTTTTTTTCTATTTTTATTTACCTCTATCAAGTTGGGTTTTTTTAATCTGGAATTAAAGGGAAATTGAAGGAGCTGTGATTCACTGCAGATAGGAACCAGGCAAAGTTCCTCTACTTACTCATTCTAGATCCTGTCAATTCTTTTCTATTTTGGTCCTGAATCCATTTTGCAAGCTTATTGAGTCGTACATGTATCTGTGTTTGTATATCCTATAGATTTAAAAGCTTAAAGTAGTTTCATCGCTTTAGAGCCATGTAAGCCGAGAGGCTGAGAAACACTGGCAATACATGTAACTTTTATGTTCTTTTAGACAGGAACTGATGATTTGGTATATGCTAATAAAGACTTCTGTTAAACCCATGTAGGAATGTTCTGCAGACAAAACTGATAAATATTTTTTCTGCTGCTGTACAGAACACCCCAATGTAAGTGCAGTTTCCCTGGCGTCCCTAAATTTATTTGGTTCTATAAAATGAGTTTCTACAAGATTGTCTTCTGAAAAACAACCTGCCAAAACTGACAGTGATTTTATTAGTAATGTGGAAAAAACCACTCTGAAGAGTAGAATACATCTGTCAGGCTAAGTGAATTTTAGTATTATACCAAGTAATGCAATGTGAAACATAATATTTAGTGGGAACAGAGACGTGTTGAATCTTGTGAGCATAGATCAGGATCACACATGAAATCTAAATAGTGTTACTGTTCCTACTGCATTTTTTAGTAGTTTTAGCAACTAATACTACTTGGCTGAATTCTTTAGACTTATGTCTCATTAGAAATAAACGTTGCGTGTTTTGTGCATGCGTTCTGTAATTTTTAATACGTGAGAGGAAATAGGATGCATTAATTAGGGCACAGTCTGAACTTGAGGAACCACTGTTCATTTGTGACACCTGGAATTTCCAGTGTGATATTCTCGTGCCTTGACCTTATCTCCCACATAATGACTGAGCCTTGGTGGTTTGGTTTGTTTCTATTTGGAAATATGCCTGCTTCTTAAGCAGTCATTATCTCTGGTATTTTCTCAAAAATAATAGGCTGTGACATTGTTTATTCAGGCAGTAAACAAAATGGTTATGTGTGTCAGATACTTCTGATGTTAACGTGCTGAGAGCACACCTTTGTGTACCAGAGTGAACTCCATGAGCTGGGCCACACAGTCTCACAAAATAATATTTTGCCTGATAGTCACGTAAAGCAACCGCTTAAGCAAGCTCTATATAGACTGACTGTATTAGAAACACATTGCAGGGTTCAGGCAGAGTACGTTCCCAAGTTCATGTCAGTCTGAGTGCCTGCAAGCATTTATTCAGATCAGGCTTAATTTGTGACTTTTCTTCAGCAAGAGGAATTGCTAAGATGCTTGTCCGGCATTACTGAAATACACTGTGATGAGGGAGAGAAACAAATCCCTGTTTCCTCTGCTGTCTTGAAGCTTAACTTACATCATGGGGGCTTTGATGGAGAAAGGTAAAAGCTAAATTTCACAAATAGAGCAGTGGTACTGAAAAGCAAGTCCATGCCCAGGTCTAGTGCACTCCCTGCCTCAGCCATTGCTTTGCACAGTTCCAAACCCAGCGGTGTTTTGCTTTGAGCTGTCTGTGGGTAGGTCCTGCTAGTGCATCTTGACCAACTCTTTCCCAGAAGTTGCCTGTGTGCGGAATAATTTCCAGGAATTTATAAGCCCGTGGAATCTTGTCTGTCTGTGAAATGTCATGAGAATGAAGGTATTCTCTTGCTGTATCCATATTACAGGAAAAAACCACAAGTTTATGGGAAGCCTGAATGCCATGGCAGTCCTACCTTCTTTCATACTGCATGGCATTGTTCTGGCAGAACCTGTTTTGTGCTTCATTAGCACCAAGTTCTGCAAGCTGGAGGGGCTGGGGCAGGGAGAGAGGAGATGCTCTATTTTTAGGCACTTATCTTGAAAGACTAAAGAACCAGCTTCATAACTTAGGCACCAGAAGTTGTAGATAAGAGATTCTCTTCGTCAGCTAAGTGGGAGCGTTGCCTCTATATTTAATTGCACAATATTCTCCCATCTTCACTGTCAGCTGCTTTTAAAGACGAATGTAAATGCCTCAAACTTAGTTTCATCCAGACTTTTTTGTACCTGAAAATGCAAACAGGACATCAGAATATCTGGGGATACACGTGATCCATTGTGGTTACAAGTGCTCTGAGAGCTGGTCTCCTGGGCATCCACAGCTCTGAGGCATGACTGGGGCAGGATGGGTCACCACAGTTCGGGTTACATTTTTCAGACTCATCACAGCAGCTCTGACAAAATAAACCTTAGTTGAAGCTCCCCAATCTTTGTAAGTGTGGTAGCCTGCAAGAAACACAGTTTGAAATCCACCCAGGAACCTGTAGCACATATCTAGTAAAAGGGTGGGGGGAAATCTGGCTCCGGGACTTACATTCGATCTTGTTGGTGACTTTAAAACCCTTTTGACAGTGGCTGGAGTTTTACCCCAAGGCTGTTTTTCCAAATGCTGATCAAACCCTGTAGACTCTCATGTTTTTCTTCTCATCTGCTTTCATCCCTCCCTTGCCTCATTTGCCAGCAGGATCTCCTTGGCAGGGGGAGCTGGATAAGCTATCTGCTCCATCATTTATCAGGAAGTCAGTGCTGAATGACGTAAGGCACAACCTCTTCCCCCAGAGGATCTTTGTATTATCTCAAGAATTTGCAGCTTCTGCTGCAACTGACAGTCAAATCCAGAAGACTGAAATCTGAACTTTCTTCATAGGAACTTACGTAATTTATAGATACCCAACCAACAGAAAAAAGTCATACTAAGTACATTTTCATCCTGCTTAAATGCTCAGTGGTTAAATCCCTGTGCTGGGGAGAAGAGTTCACCAAGGTCTGAAAGCTTCAGAGCAAGATAAACAGTGTATTCTCACCAGTTAAGAGGAGATAAGGTGGACCACCGACAAAGGAAGGGAACGGTGTTTCCCTTATTTGGCAATATCTGGGACACTGAGCCAAAAGGGAAAGAGTACTTACAGGGAAGAGGTAGAACATTTCCTCCCTCTAGAGTATAAAAAATAAAACACGTTAAGGTCTAATAATTTAATGAACAACCCTTATTTGTGTAGTCAGATGTTCTGAACAATGTTGATCTGTATGTCCGGCTGTATTTGCAAAGGTGGTGAAATGAAATTTCATGTCCCACAGAAATTAATGGGATTTGTTTACTCAACGTTCTTAGGCTGTGCTTCAAACCCCATCAGTTAGTTTTCCTTTTCTGAGGAGGGGTGGAATTTGATTTCCAAAGTTTTTGTGACCTTCAGTATATTTGTTTTTTGAGGGGAGGAAAAATCTTAATGCAAGGCGATGCTCTGAGTGTTGCACTTAACAGAAGGGATGAACACTGTTCTAAAATAAAGCAGCCATTTCAGTTTTCTCCAATGTTTTATTATTAAAAGATTTTGTCCTTAGTTTGGGTTTTTGTTGTTTGTTTTTTTTTTTTCTTGTTTTTTTTTCCCCTCTAAGGAGCTGTGCTTAGAAGCAGCTGCTTTGATTTACTGTGATTCATGTGACTTGTGCCTGAATTTCATCTCAGCAGTGGAATCCAGAATGAGCTGAAATTCCTGTAGCTTTGTTGAATCCTTTGCAGTGAGTGGTAATCAGGTGGATATTTCTGTGAAATATTTTAAATATTTCAAAAGGTTCTTAGTGGTGAAACTGGTTGTACAAATATCAGAGATATTCAGGACTGCTACTTGCCCTGGCAGTACTTCGAGCTCACTAGTAGAAAGCTGGTACAGACATTACAGATCAGGTTTTTTAAACATTAGTGAGTGCACTCGTCACATCTCAGGCATGGGAGGGCACAGTTAACATTACATTAGCCTTTTTTACTTTTGCATTCTAGAAGTTTAGCCCCCAATCCTTTTTAAATGTGCTGTTTAATATCATTCTGGCTCACATAGTTACAGTTCATCATTCAGACTTGACTGCAAAACATTTTAGGATTGCTCAAGTCAGTTGATTGTCATCTGTCATGAGGAAAGAACTAATTTCTCTTCTGCTGTCAATCTGCAGGTGTTTGGGTTGATTTAAAGACGGGGGTGGAAGCTCTTTGCCTTCCCCATCTCTGAGCTGTGGTGCCTGGGCTGAGTGGAAAGAAAAAAACACGTTATTTGGTTTCCAGGATTACTGTGATCTCCTCCATCACTTGTTGCAATCTCGTTTTATCATAGTTTTCATCAGAAAAAAATAGGTCAGTAATTTACAATGGTAACAGAGAAGCTGAGCTGGGGTTCATTCAAAAAATAGTGTGTCTCTGCAGCCATTCACTAGGTTAACAGCGAAAACTCCCAATGCAGGCTCCCTGAAAAATCTTTGTATTTCAACCATTATGATTTGGAATTGTTATTTTTTAAGAAACCCCAGGGTTTTCCTGTCGAATCTAACCTCTTTTGGAGTCATGCAAACAGTGTAAGTAATGCATAGAAATAAAATTTCTGCCTTAATGTAAATGTTAAGACAAAATCAAGAACAGTGAAAAGATGACACATTTTCTGGTGTTACCCTGTTTTAGGGAAAGCTTTCCCTGATTACTTTCTCATAAAGGATGAATAGTTTGCTTCCCTGTGAGTCTGTTCTTGAGAGTGAAATAGTGGTTATTGCTAAAACCCAGCATCCAAAAGCACTTCTCATTACCCATCATGAAATATAAAGGACACATTTCTTCTTTGATTAAAGTGAGGGCTGAGGAGTTGTGACTGAGGGCAAAAATTTGGCTTGTGGGTATTTTCTTTAAAGTTTCTTAGATTGTCGTGGGTGGTGCTGTGCCTCTGCCTTGGGGAAGTGCTCTGCTGCCTTCGTATTGTTGCAGCAGACTTGGTGGCTTTACGAGGTCCACTGCCAAGGAGGTTGTTAATTTTGGCTGAGGTGCTCTGTTTAATCCCCACCAAGTTTGGAGCTCCTATGGAGTCTGTTTTGGCTGTGCTGTCTGGTTGTTTTTCTGTGCAAATATGCAGTTATGCAGGTTATTTTGCTGGTTTTGTGTTTGATCAGGAAAATGCTTTTATTGTGTGTAACAGCCAGATGAGCAAAGGGTTTTATGGCCGGAATTGCCCATGGTCACATTTTTGAAGGTCAAGAAGAAGTAAGGTTTTTTTTGTGAGTTTAATTCTGGTGCCACTGTCCACCTATGTTGGAGGTAGTATTTCAGAGAAAAATATTTCCTCACTGGCATGGGGCAGTAGTCACAGGATTTAAAAGCCCATACTGGTGACACTGGAGATTTGTCAGCCTGTATTTATTAGGGATTGTGCTTTCCACCTCAGTTCTCGGCGGGTGGTGGGATCACCTCTGCCCCAGCAGGAATTGGCTGTGGATTGTCCCAGCAGGGACACTGAAGAGTGACAGAGACAAAACCATGCCTGTGGTGGGACACAGTGGAGCTGTCAATGACCAAATTGGGAAGAGAAGACTAATTTTTGGAGCTGTCAAACTTGTGCTTTTTGTCAGTGTAAGGATGAGTTGTGAGGCTCCTTTCACTGTCTGTGTTCGTGATGCTCTGGTTCTTGCTTGCCTGGCTGCTGAGAGTCAGATGCCACAACTGAAGGGAACCCTTTCTTTCTGACAGGAAATCTCCTCCCCTCTGAAAATGCCAGATGATGTAATTTCACAGCTGGTGTCAGATGGCATTTTGAGCCCCTGTTTCACGTTTTAAGAAATGTCGGTATCCAACCCTAACCCTCCTCCTGCCTTGGACTGGGGAAACCTGTGGAGTTTTTATGGTCACATCACCTGGGGCAGCCTGAGCTGATGGTAACAGCAAGGTGGTGAATTTGCAGAAGTTACTTGTGTTTTTGAATGACCCCTGGGTCCATCAGCCTGGGAGGGCAACCCTTGAGCGCTAACGAAGGCCAGACAGGCAGATGGTCGAAGGGAACAGGGAGAACTGAGAGGGACAAAGCATGAAACAGCACACAAATAAATGGAAGGAATTAAGGGTAAGGCAAGCCTTTCATCCCAACTATTGTACAAAATTGTGAGGGATGTGAAGAACTTGATTGTATCTAGGAGAAGATTAGCATTTGATGGCAAAGTTGGTAGTGGGGTCGAAACACGAGCCTTCTACCTGGAAAGTGGGAGTGAGGAGCTCTGGGAAAATTTTAGGGGGACCTTTCAGTCTCCTTGTCCAATAAAAGAACCCTATCTTCTTAGAAATTAAAGAAATTTGGTCTCATAGTTTCACACTTGGTGTGAACTGCAGTTGACTGTGGGGTAGTGATATCTAATCCTCGTATAGAAGAGACAAGACTGGAGAAGAAAAACTTATTTTCAAAGTCTGTGTGTGTGATCTGACTGGTGGCACTGAGGTGCTGCTCTTTCTGGTGCCCATCCAGCATGGAACCCGCAGAGCAGTGCTGGGAGTCCCTCCTGGGCCCAACAGTGAACCTGCTCTGTTGCAGGGATGAGAGGGACAAGCTGGAGGTGCTCAAGATTTTTGGCCACAAAGACTCAACCATATTCATAGCTGTCACATGCAGGAGGGTTTGTTGGAATGAGGAGGTGTTACCACAGAGAGTATCTCTACCTGATGTGTACATGTGGATGCTGTCTGCCTGCTCAAACAGGACCTTTGTAGATGCCCACACAGCCTAGAAGAGCACTGTGAAATTGCAGCCTGTAGCGTGGAAATTACGCTCATAAAAATCAGCGGAATTTTAAACATTCCTTCTCAGTTAAGTACTTTTGTATCAATCAGCTGTTCTGTTGTATGTTTGACCAAAAGATAGAGGGATGGCCACTGCTTTGTTTATCTGCTAAGCTTTTACTGTCTTCTCAACCCCACGTAGTGTGAGAGCTGCTGTAATGTGATAGCAAAAGGGAAGCTGCTGAAAATAAAGAGGAAAAATATTTTGACACAGAAAATAAGCTAAAACAAGTCAAAAGTATGAAAAAGGAGTGCTCCAAGAGGAGGTCCTGTGTCTAAGTGGTTTGTTGTTCCAGCAGATCCAGCTTGGGCTTCCTCTGTCTCTGTGGGTTATGTCATTGTTTAGTTTGGTGTTCCTTCAAACCCAGCCAGCTGCAGCCGTGCACAGTGCACTGCCCCTGTTATCTTCCTTGGGAGATGTACAGAGCGCTTGCTTCAGATGTAGAATGATGGAGATGGGGGTGATTGCTGTATTTTACTAAGAAAGCCCTTTTCTGCCTTCTAATGGACCAACTGCGTGTTCCCAGTAGGAATTCACTCAGATCTTCAGCCAGTCAAGTAGGAGTTGTTATTGCTGTCTTCCAGCAGTAGCAGCAAAGAAACAGAGAAAAACAAACCCTACATGTCACTTACCCTCCGTTTGTCCCTTGCATCCAGCGTTTTGTTTCCCTTGTAGGTTACTACTGATCTTGTTTTCCTTCCACTGTCCCAACGAAAAACATATATCCAGATGCTGCCAGAGAGCAGGGAGGATTGGAAACACCGACATTTATTTTTAAAAGCAGTTTTTAGCCCAGATGACTTCATTACTTCCATCTGAATGCTTCTACATGTGGTCCTTATCCATGCAATAGCAGGGGTCTGGTTAGAGAAGGATGAGTTGTGAGTTTGCACTCTGGGTATTTTGGAGTATCCTGTCCCATGGAAAAAAAGGATACTGAAGCAGTCAAGGTGAAACTAGCAGGTTAATAGGTATGGACTGTGGCCAGGACGTCTCTAAAACATGGGATTAAATTCATGCCTAAACCACAGTGGTGTTGAGACAAGCACCAGTTATCCTTTGCCTTACTGTCCCAGTGAATCAGGATAGATAGAGATTTTTTTTATTATTATTTTATATCCTAAGTGTAATTTTCTGGAGTTTATACAGGGTTTTTCTGTTAACGGATTTTCTGTTTGCCTTCAGTTATTTAGGGAGTGGCTTGAATTTTTTTGCTATCTATATATGGTTCGGTCTTTAAGGACAAATAGTGATTTATGAGCTCATGGACATCAGTTAAGGCATTTCAGCAGGAGAATTAGGATGGCAACAGTGAGAAGGGTCTTAGAAATGGAAAATCTGTGTGATATGCTCATGCACAACAATTTTTAAAGAATTAGAACTTGTTTCAACAGTTATATCTGAAGTTGGATAACATCGATCTCCTTACCCTGGTCACGGGAGCTGCAGTTGTGTTTTATCATTGGTGTTTTTATTAGCTTTTATGTAATTAACAGAAATTTGAAATATTTAACATTTAGAAATCTAATCCAGGCATTTGTAGGCTTAATTAGTAATCCTCCTTGGTGTATTATATTCCAGCATGGTGTGATTGACTGTTTTGAATATAAATATTCCTCTCACAAGTTTTTCATTCTGAAGGGCTCCCCGTTTTTCCCAGTGTGGAAGTGGTGCTGGGAAGAGCTGTGTAAAGCACTGTGTGTTCTGTGTGACATTGGGCTTGCTCTTCCCAGCGTCTCATCTGTCAGCCAGCACACAGCCTGGCAGTTTATCCGTGACCCTGCCCTGCCCTGGGCTGCCTTCCCGACAAACTGGAAAGCTGCATCAAACTGGATTAGGCAGGAATTGGTCCTAGGTCTAATTTTATTCAATATTTTCATTAAGGACTTGAAGGATGGAATAAGGATTGGTGCTTATTGAGTTATAGTCCTCATCAGGTTCTGATAGGGCTGAGAGTGCTTGATGGGTTAAGGGGGAGGGAAGGAGGACAAAATAGGAGGAGAGCTCAAATGGCCTTGAAAGGTTTGATGAAGGCAAGAGTAAAGTGCTGCATTTGAGCCAGTCCTCCTCAAACATGCCTTTTTTTTGTAGATGTGGGGTGCTTCTGCACAGTAGTTCTGGGAGATGTAGTAAAGCACAAACCCCAAGAGTCAGGTTACTCCATAGACAAAGAGAAGAGGAAACCTCTAAGCAAGCTCTTTAAACTGATATGCTGTTCTTCAGTTGGCTGGCACACGGTGGTCAGGGCTGCTACCATGTCTTCAGAAGGACGGAGACCAATTTAAAAAACATGCCAGAGGACAACAGTAGTTGGGATCTGGTAAATACAGGTTTGAAAGAAATGAGCTTGCTTCGTTTAAAGGCAGAAATGCCTTCAAGTGTGTGAAAGGTGACAACAAAAAGGGTGGACCTGCCTGTGGTGGGTGTGCAGGGAAGGAGGAGTAAATTTAAGGTGCAGCAGGGAAAGTTGAGGAGATAATCTTCCCGGTGATGAGGAAAGTTAGATGCTGTGGTAGTTTGCCTAGCTGGGCAAGTTTGGAGATTCCCAATCATGGGCCAGAAGGTTATTTGTTTAATTTTCAATTATTTTTTTAAAGTGGGCTAGGCAGCCATCTCAGAGGAATGGTTTGATGTAGATTGATCATATTTCAGTGTAGGAGGATGGACTGGGTGGCTGTGTCACATCCCTTCTGGTCCTGCTTTCTGTGACTCAGCTGCAGTGTGACATCTGCAGTTTTAGGTGTGTTCTTGTACTAGGAGTTTATTAGTTTATATTTCTGCATTTCCCTGAAATGAAAAGGTCTGTATGTGTTCTCGGTGTCTTAAGCTTTGACATTGGCAGGCAGTTCACGAAGGAGCTGGGCTGTGTTTGAAGAGTTCATTTTCTTGGGGGCTGTAGGTTGTGCTGTACGTGACTGATAAAAGATCTTTCCCAGCATTAAAGCCGGTCACAGCCCCAGTAAATCTGGAACAAATTCTGAGAAAGCATGTCATGTTATGACTGGCATATCTGTGAGCTCTGCTTGAGAATTAGACTCAAAGTTTGCAAAGTGCTAGTGCTGATGTCATTCCCTTGGAATGGAAAGGCTGTTGAAACAGTAAATAATTTCTGTGGCCAGAAGCTAAGTCTTGAGCTGGACCTTTTCCTCTCTTCGAAGGAAAGAATGCAGAACAAACCTAAAATTTGTATTTGCAATGGGAAAATCCTAATTAGTTTAGTGCTTTTAGCTATTTCAGACCATTTACACACACAGCTGCTGTTCATGCAAACATGTAAACTATTGATGGAAACTTCAAACTTACCTTGAAATGACATATTTTTTTTCCTGTTTTTTAAGTCTGTGCTTGGTGTTCAAAGTAGTGTTGGAAAGGTCTAAAAATTATATTTGTACTGTACGTGCAGAAAGGAACATAGACACAGGCTAACAGAAGCATAGAATAAAAAGCTTTAGTTCATCAAGACTTTAACATTGAGACCCTGTTAGCATCAAACAGCTGCTGGGAAACTGTTTAATTTTTAGGGACATTTACTCCTGATTGTATCAGTAGAGTTTTGTTTATGATTCAAAACACTGAAAAAAGGAGAGGTGACCAAAATACAAACTTAGACACGGTCCAAGTCTTTCAGCTGGCTTCTCTGCTGTGAAAGGCTAGTCTGAAACTTTGGATCCAAATGACCCACAGCTGGGAATTAGAACCTAATACTGTTGCTTGGGACTGCTAAAATATCTCCTAGACACTGAGATCTACAGGGTAACTCAGATTTTTGTACTGTCCCTCAGAGGACCCCATTGAGCATTCACAAGGAATTCATTCCCCACCCCCAGCTTCCTCCTAGGAGGAAGAGTTTTGCCATGACAGATGTGGGGAACAGATGTTGGGAGGAAAAGTTATCAAGGGACAATGACCTGAAGTGTTAGTCGGGCTCTTCCTTGACGTGACTGAGCTTCTGTTCCCGATGGCAATGGAGGAGAGCAGCACGTGTCTGCTGCCTGTCTCTGCAGGCCCCAGCGTTTGGGGGGGTTGACATACAGAGCTTTTATGTCTTTGTGTCGGATACTCAGGGCTCAGACAGCTGAGGGAGAGGAAGGGACAAAGATTGAAGAGCCTGTTATTCAGGGACAGTTAGTGCTAGGTAGGTGAATCGTGCTCAGCCACCCACCATCTTTCCCAAGCAGTTGTAGGTGATTTTTCTGAATCTCAGTCTCTTGTTTTACATCAAGGCTTCCCCTTTCCTTGCTGTTGTTCTTCCCAACCTTTCCACCACTGCACCTGTGATGTCTGGGAGATGCTCCTTCTCCTCATCCCTGAATGGAGCTAATCTAGTGGTATAGTCCTCAGTGGCTGCTGAGTGACAGGAGAAAAGGTCTTACAGCACCTCTGTGTTATCAGCAAAAGGCATATAAGATGGATTTTTTTTTCTTTTCTGTCATCTTCTCTTTCAGAAAAATTTCTGCTCTTTGTTAGCTCAGAAGAAAGATGTTGAGCTCGATAATGTGTTTTGAGAGAGATTGGCAGGCCAGAGCAACTTCCCTACTGAGGGAGGGACTCGGGACAGGTCTCATTCTCCTTAGCTTAGTCTAGCTCAGACTGTGAGTAATTTTGTTTATTACTGAAAGGAGATCAGCCATCCATAGAAGCCTGGGATTTCTTTTCAGCTCTTGAAATGGGAAACTAAGTATTTTAAATACTGTAAATACTGTAATACTTGATGACCTCTCCTGAGGTCCCCTTCCAACCTGAGCTGTTCTCTTCTGCTACTACAGACCCATGACATTTATTTGAACCCATGACAATATTTATTGGTTTTTGCCTTTAATTTTACATTGCCTGTTATTCACTTCTGGTTTTTGGTTTGAATTCAGTGCAGGGCTCCAGGACACGCACTCTCCTTTCCATACAGTGCAGTGATTTCAAAGCTTGTGACGAACAGGCCCTTCTCGCTGAGGACTTTTCTTTCTTTGCGATTTTTCTTGTGAAATGATTCGTGGCCTTGGCAAATCAGTGACATGGATGCATCAGCTCTGTGTGTATTAAGTGGTTGGGGTGTGTGTGAGGGATCCCTGTCACCTGCCCAATCTCAGAGGTGTGATCACTCGGGAGGTTTTGTACTTGCTGTCACTTTAGGTCTGTGTGAGTCCCTCTCTCTCCAAAGTCTTTGAAGATTTCTCTTTTTCCAAGTCCAGCTTACCTTTTTGAACTCTTGGTGACATACATGTCCATACTGACCACATAAATGTCCACAGTAATCCAAGGCTTCAACGTATCTGGTATCCAGAGCCATCTTCTTGGGAACAAGCTACGTGTTTGGGACGCTAATACAAAAAGCACCCTGAGTAGGACTCTTCTTTGAGAAGTCTGATTGAAGTACTTTAATAATTATTTGTTTACTGGGCATACCCAACTCTCTTAGGTCTTGGAGTTAGGTCCTGTACCTGGAGCAGTTTGAAGTCTCAGCCCTAACCTGCAAGTGTCGGAGGACTTGGTTACTGTACAAAGCTATTGCTTTCCACAGGAGAGGGAAGGGAGGTTTCTTTGGGCTTCAGGGTTTGTTTTCCTCTCCTGCTCAGTGTGACAGAGATAGCATCCTTGCTAGAAAGCAGAGAGAGGAAAGAAAATTCACTCCACATGTTTGGGATTTAAGGTTGAGAGTGATTCACGCTCAGCTTCTGGGGGTTGTAATTAGGGGTGACATAATAACCATAAACTTTCAATAAAATAGTAGCAGCATTTTTGTTACATTCTGTAGCTGCAGAAGCTGCTTCTGATTACCATCCCTTCAAGATAAGCCTGCAGGATCTCTGCTGTTTCCAGATCTGCATCCAGGCTTTTATAGCACAGTTCTGCTTCTTTACCGATGCTGAAAGAACCCTGAATTCTGAAACACCCCAAACTTCGACATTTTCACTTGGATCAGTATCTCAGCCTTAGTCATTTTAGTCCATCTGTGTAGTTTTGAAGTCAGTATTATCTTATGTTGGCTCAATCCTGCCAGTTTATACTCTTTATAATACACTGTAGGGTTATCTACTATGGAAAAAAACAATCTTGCTATCTTCCACTCCTCCTGAAATATTACTACTCCTTTCTTTTCCAAGCGGCTGAGACTAAAAGGAATCCAGGAATGTGTGCAGCAGGAGATCTGTCATTCCCACTCCACACCAAGGTGCATTCTTGTAGAGAGAGATGGGCATTTACACTGGAATTCGGCCATCAGCATTCAGCCAATTCCATTTTTTGGCAGTCGAGCACTTACTGGAATTTTTAAAAAGAAGATCTACATTTTAAAGCAGGTCACAGACAAAAATAAAGACACATTCTTGGGCTACGAGAAGTAGGTCAGGTTTTGGGGGAATCATTAGTGAACGCTCTTGATCTGATCTTACCTGTTTATTGATATTTTTTGCTTCTTGTGCCAAGTATGTCTGGCTCATTTTGCTTTAGGTGAGATGTATTCTCCTGCTTTGGTGAGCAAACTTTTTACATTAACGTTTTAAAAAAAGGAAAAAAAAAAAAAGAAAAACACAGGAAAAATATGTTCCTAGTTTTCCATTAGAGAATACTGTAGTGGAAAGTGAGGCCTCTCTGTGCTGCCGTCCAAAAGGAATAAAGCTGCTTTGTGTCACCTCATTACTCCTAACTGATGCTTTACCTCGAGATTCTTCTGGGGGGGGGTGGGGGAAAAGCTGATTCTGCTGCTCAGATGATGGCTCTGCAGCATCTTCTGCACAATTAATCCCTCTAATTTAGGGGGAGCATTTCACAGCCTGTTGGTGATAGTGT
Organism: Myiotriccus ornatus; assembly: GCA_036023395.1. Classification (NCBI taxonomy): domain Eukaryota; kingdom Metazoa; phylum Chordata; class Aves; order Passeriformes; family Tyrannidae; genus Myiotriccus; species Myiotriccus ornatus. The sequence continues at coordinate 4,681,415 of JAYRBT010000010.1, forward strand.
GGCCCCTGCAAGAGCTGCTGTAGCTGGCACAAGGCTGGGGCAGGGAGGATGGATTACTGCTGGTCAGGCATTGGAATTTGTCTCCGTAGTTGGAAGGTGGCTGTTAAAGAGCTTTGGGCATTTACATGATTTAAGGACAGGTAGCTTAGGGTGGGTGGTGGGGCTTAGGGCAGACACCCTCTCTGGCTCATCTGGGCTTTCTGCACACAGGGCAAGGATGCTCGTCCTCTCCAGAGCCCAGTGCCCTGGAGAGCAGGTGGATAGCCCAGCTCTGCAGCTGCTGGATTGAGGATAGTCTTGGTTATCAAACCAGGATTAGGTTCAGTGTTAATTGAGCTGTAGAAACTCCTGGGCTTCTTCCTCAGCCGAGCTTTGGAGACAGGACGGTTTTGCCCTGTGAAAGCAAATCCCAGTTAATAATACTGTTTGTGGAGGACACTTCTAGAAGTAGTCCCACCTTTCTGAATATCTGTAATTACTGGAATTTTCTTTCCCTCCATTTTCTCTTACAATTTTTTGTAATATTAATCTGTGTAACTGCATACCTTGAATTCACAAGAGCAAAACTACTGATGCTCACGTGCAGGTAATGTCTGTCTCTCATTCTTCTGTTTACAAATTCCAGAAGAATTATTGACATAACTTGACATTTTAATTTTGGTAATTTCTTTTACTTCCTATTTTGGTAATTTCCACATTCTCTATGTTACAGAATTTGATTCAGAAACAAAAAGAGTTCAAGACATTCTTTCTGGAATGGAGAAACCACAGGTACGTGATCTCAAATTGCCACACACACGTATAATAGCAAATTTGATATGAAGATTGTGTCACAACATACTAATGATTTCACGGTGGAGCACCTCTGAATTTTTTCCTTAATAGATTGTTGCCACTATATATATATACACACACATATATATGACTCATTTTGCTGTGATATAAATCTAAAGGATCTTTTGGGCTGTTTGGGGGCTCTGCCTACTGCAGGAATTGTACCGGTTGCCTCTTTCCAGAGGACAATTTCCAGTAATGATACTGTGGTGGGTAACCCTGTGCTCTAGGGTGAGTTGCATAGCTCTTACCCCCTGTCCCCTGGGTTTAATTTTATTTGTCATGAGCAATATATGTCTTTAATCATGATTAAATTAACCTAATTCTATTATTCAATGGCGAATTACTATAGTCTGTGTTTGTCTGAGACATAAAAGCCTGTGAATTAGGATGGAATTGAATCACCATGTAAATAACCCTAATGCTGAGTGTGACCACAGTCAGGTGAGAGTATTAATAAATCTGGTTGTAACCCCTTTGAATGTCATGTTTTTCTAGTTTGGTGTGTCAAATGAAAACCAGAAGAGTACTGTGGATCTAAAGGAATGGTCCAAACCAGCACTGGAAGAAGCAGTCATAAAGCAGACTCCTTTGCTCTCTCAGGGTTCGGACCTTTCTCTGTCCAGCTGGAAAGATAGTGAAAAAATAAGCAAATAAATAAAAACCAGGAATTGAAAAGCTTATCCAAAGACTGGGTTTGACAGTAGCTGCTGGAGGCTGATACAAAGAAATTCTGCAGTGGAAGCCTTGGCTGCAGAAGTGGCAGAGCTCAGGGAGAGGCAAGCGGGAGCACAGGCTGAATTTTATTTTTGGACTCTTGGTTGCTTTTTGTTCTGAATAGATACAAAAGGTGTTTGGTCTTAAATTGCTCAATCAGTAGGTGTTGGATCCTGGTGTCATGGCATCGACGGGAGCAGGTTCAAAGCCAGCCAGAATCTAAAGCAGACCTGCAGAGATGATAAATACCAGCCTGAGTTCTGTTCACAAGAAGGAAAGTCACTTCATTTCGTTTAGAAACAAGTGACAGTAGTAAGCTGAAGATTGAGAAAAGAGTTTCAGGGTGATCAGAAGGGGAGAAAGTGCACTTAGCACAAAATTAGATTAGTTTTTTGTACAGAGGAAGTCAATATTTTTGTACCAAGGACCACCCAAATGTTACTCATCTGGTCAATAGCCACAGCCAGGTGCTTTTACAAAGATCCAGAAAGCTGACAAGAAAAATGGCTTATTTCATACTTTCATCTTTAGAGGTAGGAAGAGAAGCTATTTGAGCAATTTGCAGGATTCTGAGATGTGTACAGTTAGATTTATGGTAACCAGAGCCTCTAAAGCAGAAAGGAATAAAAAACTAAAAGTAGACAAAAATAATTTTCCTTTAATCATAACAAAAGTAGGATTTTCTTTTTTTTTAAAAGAAAATCAAAAGCATGACAAATAGTGGTTCAATAATAATGACATTTAGTGAGGTGATGCTGGGGATTATCTATTATTCTCCCTGTAACTTTGACATTTGTGAGTAATTAAACTCACAGGACTCTCACAAACCATTAATTGTTATGAATGATTATGTGTGTGTGTGTAGTCAGTATTATACCTGATAGGAATATATCACATCACAGCCCATATTTCTTGGCAAGCCTTATGCATATATGAATGAAAAATGAAACAATGTATAGAAAAACAATAGTGAAGGAAGAAATTATGCAAAACAAAAGAGCAGAGAGCAGTGAGTCGGTGGCAAGTGGAGTGATGCTGTGTCTGCAGCACATGGCTTTGATGTGTCCAAGTGAGCAACCCCCTCCATCATCAGTGGTGTGGAAGCCATCCAGAGGGATGAAGCCATCCAAAGGGATTAGGCTTGTGAGCAACTCCTGCAGGAGACTCCGCAGCCGTGGTATCAGTAGGAGGTGTCTGGCTTGTACAGGTACTTCTCAGGATACAAAATATACACACTTTTAAAATTACTACTTCATAAAAAAATCTATTTTTGGTAATAGATACTGTTACCTGTTTGAGAGACGTGCACCCAAACCGTAACTTTAATTATAGCTTTGTCCATTTAACAACAAAAATTTTGAACACCTTTGGCTTTCATTCCCCCACAGTTTTATTTAAACCGAAATACACTTTCAATTCACGTTATCACAGACAAAGTAAGCATTCTTTAAAAACAAATAACTTCAGTGAGGGAAGGGAAACTTGATTCTGGGTGGTGGGGGGCTGCATCCAATGTGTGGCTGCCGAGGGCCTTGTGGGGGACATCACCCCCCGTGGGGAATCACCACGGGCCTGTCCAGCCAGAGCTCAAACATCAGTCTGACTTTCCAAAGGCATCCTGCTCCCGCTGGCCTCCTCTGCAGAGAAACTCATATTTAATCGTTGGGATTTTTGCCTAAAATTGCAGGATTAGAGCCATAGTTTATAAGCGGAATCTCGACCCAGTAATAACCATGAATTCGTTTGACCCCCGAGTCTTTCAAACCCTGCCCTCGAGGGAGTAAATGAATGTTGCTTGCAGTGTAGTTCTCACACACACACAATGAGCCCCCGAACCACACGATGCCTGTGAATGCTAACCCGGAATTTGAAAGATAATGAAAGTTGTACAGAAACATTTTTCATTACCTGAAAGACGGGAAGGGCCGATATTCATCAGTCTTGTAACCTTATTGAAGTGGTGCAGGAGCTGGATTCTTTCCCAGGGGCTTTTATGGAATAATTATTTACACCACTGAGTTTTGATAGCGCAGAAAGGAGGCATTTACTGTGTAAACTGAGAAGTTTTCAGAAACTAATTAACTGTGCTTTTCACCAGACACACAAAACTCCTTGTGGGAGAATCTTTTGTTAGGTCTCGGCTAAAAGGCCGAGCCAGCCCTCGTCAAAGCCAGCACAGCAATTTTGGGGACAGATGAGACAGGCTGCAGTAACTAGAAGGAGCACAAAGGTTTACCTGCCCAGCCTAGGAAGAGGTGTTTTGGCTGCTTGTATTTTGGTTGGGTGGAATTGGGGTACCATTAATGAATAGTAAACTGGTTTTTATTGACAGTGAAGTATTTATGTCTGCAAGTTCAGAAGTGACATTAAGCCCACCACTGTAATGGTAGCTGGGCTGTTCCTTAGGCATGGAAAGGGCTGGTCCAGTTCTGTTCAGCTGCACCATATCTTTTGAAAGGTGTTTGTGTAAGTGAGAGAGGTTGGAGATAAAGCTACCAGGCTGCTTTGTGAGTGCCTGCTTGTTACTCTTAGCATATCATAACCCTATTTATTTAACTTACCCTTTTTCCCCAGCAAAGCTAGTGCTTCCTGCTCCAGGTAGGAGTTCCTTGGTAAACTAAGTGGTGGCTTTGGCCATGAAATGAGGTACTGAAGAGATATGCCTTTGGCAGGTAAACGTGATAGGGTATCAGCCCGTTGGTCGGGGAGCAGCACACGAGTTTATCTCCAGCCACACAAACAAATCCGTTCCCGGCGCTCGTGCTGACGTGCACAGCCTTGTTGGGCTTTCTGTACCCAGGGAGGGTATAGATTTGCCTTTTCTGACTTTTATCACGCAGACAAGTGACCTCTCACTTGCTTTCCTACACTTGCTGTGTGTACTCAGTGCAGCTAAGAATTGTATTTAACGATTCCTGGTGTTTATTTTTAAGCCTCACCAGCAGTTTCTGTGTACCCACCACCGCTGAGGCAGCCAGCAGCCACTCTCTCTATCAGTAAGAAATTAATGGTGTAGCTGGAGCAGCTTAGCAACTGCGTTTGGACTTTCATCTTCTGCATGGAAATGTCTGCACACAGACTTCAGAATAATAGTCCAACAGTTTCTAGCAGTTAGTCCACAAGATACTTTCTCTTTTTTTAGGAAACTCAAGACCTAACTTTTTACAGATTGCTGAAGTTCATGAAGGGCCAGAGTTTTGCTGTACGTGGAATATATACGTGTGTCCTCGGGAGTAGTCATAGAGAAAAACATTTCAATAGAACATTGGCAGGATATCGTGCCTCCAGCTCCAAGTCTGCCTGAATTTATGAAAAACAATTATGCAAGCGTATTTCCATAATAAAAGAAACTGCATGTTGATGGGCTGAGCTGGCATAGCAGTAATGTCTGTTAAAAAAAA
>JAYRBT010000010.1:4686466-4711160 GCA_036023395.1 Myiotriccus ornatus
CAAGCGTATTTCCATAATAAAAGAAACTGCATGTTGATGGGCTGAGCTGGCATAGCAGTAATGTCTGTTAAAAAAAATAAATCTATTTGGATCTTACTATTCAGTTTTCTGATCAAAATATTATTTAAAATATGGACTTTTAGCTCTAAATATCCTTGCCACATTTTCATTCACGTGTGTGTATATATATATCTCAAAAATTTTACTTACCTGTCTCTCTTGAACCATTTGAGTGTCTTATAAGCTATCTAATCCAGTATTGGTGTCCTGTGGTCCAAGTTCTTGAAGTAAACACTGATTTCATAGCATCAGGAAAATATGGCAAGAAAATGCTATGAAAACAAGAAATGCCATGAAAAGTCATACAAAAATGTGCTTGTCCATGTATTTTACAAAGAAAGCTTGATGCTACTTACATTTTCTTGCCTTAAAACTTATTTTTCACATTAGTTTAAACAAAGGTTTTCTTTGTTGGCAAGACTTGACTGTGCTGCTATAAATTAAAATCTTTAACTTTTGAGATCACGGTATTTGAGATGTTTCATGGTGTCACCTACTTGTCAGTCTGTTAAAAATGGATTTATGACTTGCTCAGAAAGAATCTGCTTGATATTATGGGTATCAGACACAACAGTTGCAGTTCTCATCAGCTGGAAGCAATGTGTTTTCACGTGAGAGGTTAAATATTCTCCATTCTGTAAAGATATCCAGGAGCCAGATTTGTAAACAGGGAGTCCCTTAAAGCTGATTGCTGGAACTTCATTACCAAATAATTTATGGGTAAGGGGTTTCACTTGTCTCAACAAAACTTAGGAAATGTGTAACTAAGCACCTGCATCCACCTTACAACTTCCAAAATAACATCTTGCTCTGTGTGTTGGAAAAATCTGTTAAAATGATAGAACCAGTGAAATTTGGTGCATAGGAGAAATAAAGAATATAAAACCTTAGCCTCTGATTCCTCATGATGGAGGGTAACTAAAAAAATATTCTTCATATATTCACTACAATTAAGAAGGAAGAACATAATTTTCATGATGAGAAGTGGAGAGTTTGTGGCAGAGCACTTGAGACTGAGGGGTTTGAGGCTTCCCTGTGTTTTTTCAGCAGGCATGTGTAAAAATGTGCTGCCTTTCCCACATAGCCAGTGCAACTATTGCTTCTTATTTCTTTCTCTTTTGAGAGAGTGGCAGGGGGGATTTTTTTGCTTCTTTCTTAGCCTGATACCAGAAGGCTTTTCTCTGGGAAGCTGCTGTTGGGCACGTGCAGCGGATGTGCCAGCGGCTGTCCTGGTGAGCAAAGTGATGCCAGTTCTCTAAGCTTGGTCAGTCTGGAGTTAAGTGGACCTGGGTCTCCAGAAGAAAACAACTGCCCTGGTGGGGTGATAACATTGTTTTGGTGTTGGGTTTTCAGGTATTTTTCCTATTTTTATTGGTAGAGAATCCTGACCTGTCTGCCATGGAGGTGTTGGACCCAGAGGCCACTGCAGATCACACAGACTTTCTTTATCTCGGCACAAAGTGATTGATTTGCAGTGTAATTTTTAATTGACAAGTTGGGATTTCTGTTATGATCTTCCCTTAGGCTTTTGAGTCAGTGTAAATTTGCAGATTAAATTGGGTTTTTTTTAATTTATTTGCAGTTGAGTTATTACAGTTTCAGATGATAAGGAACAGGATGATTGAAAAAGCCATTAGAGAAGCTCCCTAAAAAGACTTTAGAGAAATTATTGTGTATGAAACAATCTATAAAGTCTTTGTTCCTCTTAGTCCATTTCCCTTTTGGTGATGGCCATGGCTGCAGGTACCTTCAGAGTGGTGTGAGGCATCCTTTGTTGGATGCTCAGACAGTGACGAGCCAGTTCACTGCAGGGGGAAATCTCTCCATATTGCTCATCTGTTAGAAATTACTTTATGCCATAAATCCGTTTATTTTGTTTGTGGTGTTGACCATTTCTGACCCTTTTCAACCCTGGCTCTGAAATCTCCATTTTACAAGAAATTCATTGTGAAGATGCAAGCAGGGAACAAAAACTTATGGGATAGTGTGGGGTTTTTTTCCTCAGAATTCAGAGTAACTGATGTTTCTTCTGTAGGTTACAAATATTCAAGCAAGAACAGTTTTACTTTCCTGGTCACCTCCCACTGGCCTTCTAAACGCAGATAGACACAACAACGGTTTGCCTTACACCTGTACCTACGAGGTTGCCTTATCGGATAAAGGGAGGGATGGAAAATACAAGATAATTTACAGGTAACAGCGCCACTTTTCCCCTTGTGCTTTCGTTGGGAATGAGTTCTCTGAGCTTTTCAGGGTGTATTCTGGGATGCCTGTCAGTCACAGAAGGAAGGCACATTTGAGCACCCCTTGGTTGTTCCCCTCGCTGGAGGAGCTTGCAGGGAGCTGAGTGCATGTCACAAGGTCCCCAGTTGCCATGCCATCCCCCCTCCCTGGCATGTGGCAGATCCTGCAGTCCGTGCTGCCTCTCCCATTGCCAGTGAAAAGGTTAATTTCTCTCCTATGCTAAATGTCAGAAGCTTTCGTGTGCACCACACCTGCCTTCCTAACGGGCTGATCTTGTGTGGACTTGCAGAATTTAGCACAGTAAAGCTTGTTATTTCAGCTAACGAGCAAAATTTGAGGGCTTTGCTGCCTTGTAGTGTCTTAGATGAGCGGAGGAAGGAGTACAGCCATCAGTAGGTTATAGAGGCTCCCCAGAAAAACCCGAATACTTGGCTCCCAGAAGCCCTCAGTAAAAATTCGGAGGGATTTCTCTGTGTCTCCTTGCAGTGATCCTCTGAGCTCATTCTGTGATCAAGTACATATGGTGTTATGCTTTTCTTTTTCCCTGCTAATGACATCTAGGAAGGAAAATTTGGAGATGTGACCTTGGCTATTGTGAAATACCTAATCCTTCCCAAATCTCATTAAATGAAGTCCAGGTGATAGAGCATTTATGGAATTACCTCTTGAGACCAAGGCATCTCCTTTCTTAAGGGTATTCCTCTTGGTATGCTGAAGGCAGGTTTTGGGTAATGCAAAAAGAAAGCTTTTTGTTTTTTGGTTTTTTTGGTTTTTTAAGTTTTTTTTCCTGGCATTTACACTGGCTCTTTGTGAGCCAGTGTGAGCATCTCCATGGTTAAATATGTGCTGCCGAGCTTCTAAAATGGGAAGGACACCTTTTAGTACTTCTTGTGCTTGCTGGTGAGAGGGCTGCACATTTTCTCCTGGTTAGGAAACATTGTGCATCTGTTTTAAAGCTGCTGGTGGTGATGTGTCTCCTGCTGCTGGCCAGAGTGCAGCTTGGTGTGGTAGGTTCCATCAGGAGCAGCAGTAACTGTTATTACTGTAGGCAAAAGAAACTCAGCAATATGTTGAATACATTGTCTTTGCAAGGAGGTGCACTCGTTTCAGAGAGGGGGGAAAAAAAAGATTTGCAGAGAATTGGATTATATGAGGACAAAAAGACTTTTTTTTGGTGTATTTTTGACTCGTGCAAGCACCTGCTTTCTGGTGATTTTTTTTTCTCTTGATTTTGAGACATCTCCCTGTATTTGTCCAGCTAGCTATGAAATATTTCTTTATGCTAAATTGAGAGCTTTCTTGTTTCCCATATTTTAATAAAATCATGAATAAGCCCAGCCCTTACATGAGATGGCTGTTACTTATTAAGCACTGACCCGTACCTTAATCTTCACAGAATTGGCAACACATGACTGAGCCCAGTGTTCATTTACCAGCAAACAAGCCAGAAGGAAAAAGAATAGCCCTAACTATGTTGGCCACATTTGAAATTAATAGATTATTTGCTGGGTGTTTTCCTAAAATGTCTGAAACTCTGTGCTATTACTTCTCTTGGTATTAGAGAGCTGGATCCAGCTGTTCAGGCATTAATTAAAGTCTCTTTGCCATGATCCTCACAGGGATCATCATTCAGGAGCAGAAAGCAAATAAGTGGAACATTTGTGCAAGAAACTATGCTTCTTCCTCTGAAGTTCAGTGGCTCACTTTTTATAAATTATTTTGAAATAGGGAATGTGCAGAAAGTACAGAAATAATGTTTGGATTCCATTCTTCTCAGCTCTGGGAGGGTAGAAAACCACAAGGTGCTTTATGCAAATATCAACAAAATCCAAGCGTTGAAATAAACCCATATAGTTGGTTTACTGTATAAATTGGGATGATAAATTTGTTTCTTCTGTGTATATGGAGCTTTATAAAGTTTTCAAGAAACATGGAGTGTGTTGACAAATTGTTGGTATATTGTTTGCTACTGATTTTCTGTGGTGGGATTATCTTTTTTCTTTCAAATTATAATATCACTAGAAAGTCATTAGCTCAAAGTGTGATACTGTGTTTCATAATTTACTAATTTGTTGAGTTTGGGCTTCTTTCCTGCAGTGGAGAAGAATTAGAATATAACCTGAAGGACCTTAGGCCAGCAACAGATTATCATGTCAGGTGAGTTAGTGTGAATATGAATGTCACTTAAATATAAACTCTTCAATTATATGAGAGTAAATGTGAAAGTTTTTTAACTAAATATACAGTGTAGTTCAAGAACTTATTGGTCACCTCTGTGGGTGTATTTCAGTGGTTTTTACATATTTTGCAATAGATTTTATCTTGGACTTTAAATTACGAGCATACTTCTCGAACAATATCTTTTCTGTCACGTTGTTGTCATTGCTGTAGTAGGAGGGAAAAAGAAGTCAACATATCTGTATTCCTGTGTTTGAAAGTGGGATACCTGAAGCTGCTTAAAAACTTGACTCAAGCAACTGGTGTTTCTTCAGCTACTGTAACACTGAAAGTACTCCAGCTTTTTTCATAAGTAGCCTGTGCTTTGGGACTTAAATCTCCTGATTATGGATCCGTCTGACTGTAGTAATTTCAGCATTTATTCCAAGAAAAAGCTTGATTCACACTGGTCTGTGTTGATATTTTCAGGGCATATTTCTTTGATTCTGAAAATGTGTTTTACACATTTATTAACACATTCCAGTTTTGCTCCCTGATGTTTTTAACACCGTCTGCATTACCTGTTCATGTTGCTTTTTTTTAAAGACTTTATGAACCAAGGCTTCAAATTCACATCCTGTTCAGTCACCCTCAATATCCTTTTTAAAAAAATCATTTCATTCCTATCTATTGTTCCCTTCTGTTTTTCCAAACAAGGGCTAAGCATGGCATGCTGTTTCATATCAAGGTTGTTCCTGTTTGCAAAACTTTAAAGAACACCTTGCTTCTGAGCTCTAAAAAAGATCCAACACCAAAATGTGTCCATCTTGTTCTGATACCAAAGCTTCTTTTCATTTTTTAAGGTTAGTTTCTAGTGGAGCCCTAAAATAAACTTCTCAAATAAAAGCAGAAGACCAGAAGTAATTTGTCATAAATAAGGAAAAGATGCAGCCTGTGGGCTGGGCAGGAGTTCTGGCCACAACAGGGATGGTAGCAAGGAGGAGAAGGTTGTAAAACATTGTTGAGCTTCCTGCTGTAAGCATTGAGCATCTCTTTTGAAGCCAGCTTCAAACACCAGAGTGGTCACCATGTGCAGTTGGGTTGAGGTCTTGGTCATTTTTAGGGGCATTGTGAGCATTTGTCTCATGTCCTGGCTGACTTCTTCGTCCCTTGCTTACACCTCCTTCCACCTTCCTGCAGGTTTGCCAAATTATAATTTGTTTGTGAACAATTAGCAGTAACTTCTGTTCAAAAAACAAGTGACTGCTAAATATAAAAGTCAGCCTCCCAAAGCAGCAGCCTGGGTTTGCAGTGGGGCGAGCTGACACTGAACAAGCTGCCTGTTTGCTTTCCATGACAGTTTTTTTTTTCTTCGCTGTAACTGCATTATGTATTAACATCTGTGAAGAAATAAATCTCTTCAGTAAAGAAATTTATGGGCCAGCAGTTACTGGGTGGATTGCTTTGGGTCTCCTTAACCTTGGCAGCACCTCTCAGGGCTTTGCCTCCACCAGACAAGGTGCTTGTTCTTGCTGCTGCCCCGCTGGGCACCTGGGACAACCTGGTTCACTCTGAACCCACTGCCTGCTTTTTTTCAGGTGTATTGTTTTGGTACCTTCAAGGCTGTTTCAGTGACTTGCAGAGGATGCCCTCTAAGTTCATTTTCTCATGGTTTTTATTCCCTTATGGTTTGTGTTGGATGCTTGGCTGTGCTCATTTTCAGCACACGTACAAACCGCTTGCCAGATGCAGAGTTAATTAATTAATTGCATTTGTTTTCACTCCTGACTGCGAACAGGTGATGGGTAAAGCAGGGCTACAGCAGTTCTTGTCAGCCTCCCCCAAAAGGTTTGATTCTACGTAGGTGGTCATTGTACATAAATTACTCTTATCTACTGAAAACAAATTTAGAAATTGCCCTTTCTTTAGCTCTGCGTTCAAGTACACAATAGCTACAGCCAACTCAGAGGTCATCGTCTGGTCGTGGTTTGAACTTCTTTTTTGAGTAGAAGACTTCCAGTTTGCACTTTCTTTCGCTGCATGGAAAATGTGAAGGGAAAATCATTAATTAATTAAAAAATAATTAATTTTAATAAATAATTAATTTTTCAGGGAAAAGCACCTCTTGAGGAAGTGCTCAACTATATCCTATTTGCTTTCCCACGTGGTTTTGTATTGTATATCCCCCTCTATGATGATATATAGAAGATTTGCCTGAAATCAAATTTGCTTTCAAGGTTTTTAGTTTATCAGAGTAATATTGCTGAGCTGTGTTAGTTCTAATCCACGGAGGTCCACTAAGAGTTGACAGCTGAGCTATGTAGGATGAGCCTGTACTCGTGGAAGGAGACCAGCAGTTAACACTGCTCAACATGGTACGTGTGAATCAAGTGTAAAGCAGGCATTAAAGTTGATACCTTTTTCCCATGAGCTCATACTTTCTGTTGTATTGCAAAGAGAATTTTAGCACAGTGTGTGGAAGTCTGGCAATTAACAAGGAAATAGTGGTGGAAAGAAAAGATGATGAAGATAACTCAGTGGTCTCTGGGAGTATTTGCACAAATTACTGTAGTGTTCTCCTTCTGCTGTGTGGTTTGGTGTTTTGGTGTGGGGTTGGTTTTTTTTTGCATGCTTGTATGAAGTGAAGTAAAATAAGGATAGACACTGGTCTGTGAGAAATCTGTCATTAGTGGATGGTATCATGGATGCTTTGGTAGTCAAGTACTGTGGCTGAGACAGTGCCAGTGTAACTGTCAGCAGATTTATAACCCATTCGAATGCTCTTTCCAGGGTATATGCAATGTACAACTCAGTAAAGGGATCCTGCTCAGAGCCAGTAAGCTTCACCACTCACAGCTCAGCACCAGAGTGTCCCTTCCCACCCAAACCCTCGCACAGGACCAAAAGCTCCTTAACCTTACAGTGGAAGGTAGGTAATGCTGGGATCGGGCAAGAAAGCAGGGGAAAATAGAGTTTACTGACAGTGAGCATAAATACTGAAAATAACTGAAAGCTGAGACAGTCATTTTTAAGTAAGGGACTTGAACTTGCTGTACTCTGACAAATCCCTTCCTGTGCACTGACTTGACTTTTAAAATGTATGTGTTTCATTACATCCAGCTTCTTCCCAGTATTTGTTAAGAGGTTGCCAAGCCACGTGCAAAGCACTTGAAGCTGTAGTCATTTGCCTGGGGGTTGGTGAGGTAGTTTTCTCTTATTCCCCAAGTCACCTTTTGTTTATTTTTGTTCATAGGCACCCATTGATAATGGTTCAAAAATCACCAGCTACCTTCTGGAGTGGGATGAGGTAAGTTGTAACTAGTTGAAATAAATACACAAATCAGTGGTACTCAGATTTTACAAGGCTTTGCTGAGTAAAGAGAAATAATTAAATACAGGAGGAAATAGAAAGAGGACAATGAAATCCTGATGGCATTAGGTAAAGAGTTGGGAAGGTGAAAGGGGCAGCCGGGGGAAACTTTTCATTCAGTGTATATTATGCAGAGATGTTCTGTACTCTTGAAATCTAACTTTTATCGCTCATTTGGTGGATTTTATTTGTTGATTAGCACTGCTTATTATTTAATTGCTTGTGATATATCTTAGAGTTCTGTTCATGATCTCTTTCTTCTGGTTGCTGACCGAGCGCAGAATAAACACTGTTCCTGGCTCAGAGGAGATGATCCATGATCTTGCAGCCCTTTCCACAGAGAATGTACTCAGGGTCAAAATAAGTGTCCTTTACATAGTGACAGTTAGTTCACTTTCAAACACAAAAAGAATTAAGCTCTCTCCTATTTTACAGGGTTAGTGAGCAATGGGCTGTTGGGGAGAGGGCCCTGACAACATGGTGTGGATGATTTTTTTAGAAGTGGATTCTCATGAGTCCTCCCTCTGTGCCCTAATTCCTTTCTGCCTCCATTCTTTTGTGCAACCCATATTTCTGCAGAAAGCATGAGTCAGGGATCATCATCTTGGAAGGAAAAAATACATAATGGGTGACAGAAAGGGCTTGGACAACACGTAAAGAAAAAAAGAGTCATGAGTCAGGAAATGAAGCGTATGAAAGGGTGTCCGGTTGTGCAGTCTGAGAAACATCTCTTGAGGTCTTTTGTAGTCTAAAAATATTCTAAAGGGAGTATTCTGTTATGAATAGTTTTCCATTATTGCACTAATAACACATTCCCAGATCATTTTGGCACATGTTGGGTGTTTGGAATCACTCACTGTGCAAACATTTATTGTATGCACTGTCACAGCAAGTGGGGTCTGCATGATGAGAAACCCTCTGAACTGAAAACAATAACTTCAGAATGACTTGCTGTCCCTCTCTGCATAATGGAAGGGGAAAGGTCGTCAGTGAAGAAGGAAAAAAGCAGAGTGTGAGGTCTGGGAAAAGGGATTAAATAGAGATTTCTCCAAAAGGATTGGCCAGGATGGTCCCGTTACACCTTCTGTGACACCTTGACTGTGCACTTGTGATCTCTTCCAAGGCTTCCAGTAATTTGGAGCCATGGGAACATAATGGCACCAAGCAGGGAGAAGCAGTGGAAATGTGGATGATTTCAGCCTGCAAAGGGAAGGGAAGCAGCAGAAGGTCTTGTCAGAAGAAAGACCACCAGCAGACCATTAGTACAGTGCAAATACTTGGGATGTTAATTTTGTCTGTGTGGAGCCTAGGCATAATTTTGTGTATATATATACATATGGCAATTCTGAAATTCTTTTGTCCTTTATGCCCTTTAATACTGACTATATACCTACAGTTTTGTCTTCAGAAAGAATGGTTATTATATCTCTTTTTCACAGGGCAAAAGCTGTTTGGGTAGCTCAGGTGCCAATGGGGAAAAATTAAGGCATCCCAATTCCCTTAGTCTGTCTATTTTAATTACCTTGTTTTCTCAGTAACAGCCCTGAAATCTGAGATCACAATGGAGAACTATCCAGTACAGATGAAAGAATAATGGTCCTGCACAAATTAATTTGGTACATCTCCAATGATTTGACAGGACTCCTGGCTGAAGTGTGTTTATCAGGTTCTGAAACAGTTAATACCACAGGTGTAGCTTCTCTAAAATTTTTTTTCCTTTGATATGAGACAGAAATGCAATTTTGAGTCACTAAATTAAAACCTGCTATTTAGGCTTATTAAAGAAAAAGTCTGAAGATGCAGGCTGACTGTGCCTGGATCTGAAGGAACCTCATCTCATGCAATGATGAGCTCGGAAGGATGTTCCACTCACTTTTTCAGGTGCTATGGCAAGTTGTTCCTCTGACATGAAGTGCACTTATCTGCTGGAATTACATGTCCCAAGTACAAAAGAGAATTCACTTGCAGCGCTCTGTACCCTCGCACTTGGTTGTGTAAACTCCACGTAAGCAAAAGCACTGGCTTTTCCACAATGCCACACTGTGTCCCAGTGAAATCAAGAAATAAATACATCAGAGCAGAGGAGAACGCTTGCCAGGCAACAGCAAACATGCTGCCAGATCTCAGCTAGAGCAGCATTCATTAGCTACAGGGCACAGGATAAAATATAAACACGGGAAAATCAGCGATCAGAAGGAAATTAAATCGTGGCTGCAAAGCAGCAAGAGCAAAAGCTTTGCAAGAGCAGAGCACAAGAAATCTATCCAGTGATCAAGTTGGAAAAGCACCCTAAAATGGCAGCCTGCCTGGCAAGTTGGTCCCTTCCTAGGGAAGGATGGTGTGTGAATGAGCCGTGGAAAGCCCTCACCACTCTCACCACGGGCAGATCCTGGAAAGCTGTTGCGCAAAGGCTGCAGCCTCAGACTGTGGAAGCAAAGCTGGCATCGGGCACAGGAGGTGTGGGGAGTGGTGGAGGTGTTCAGGCAGGCACCTCCAGCTGTATCCCAGTCACACCAGTATGCTCCCCCAGCTTGAGCTGTGCTACCCACCAAGAGAGGGCTCCAGCAGCCCCTCTGTGCTCCCTCGTGCTGGGCCATGGGTCTGTCTCTGGGATCTCTGGATCTTGGAGCATGTCAGGTGCTCAGCAATATGTCACCCTCATTCCTCCTGTTCTTACGGGGCAGAGGCACAGTTTGTAGCATGTGAAATGCAGCCAGGAGCGTAGGTGGCATCACTTGTATATGCAGAAAGTGAATTGTTGCTGTGAAGTGACAGCAGGAGCACCGTGTTTTACAGCCCTGGGGTTAGGTGAGATGGGAAATTCTAGAAGGTTGTACTGCTTAATATGTGACTGTGCCAGTCCTACGCAGCTGCTGCCTCAGTTTAGTTCTGGGTTTTGGTGTTTTTCCTGACCTGTAGAATCTGGAATATCCTTGAAAGACAAAGCTAGTCCTGCTGTTCCATCTTTTCCCCTCCCAGTTTGGATTAAATGGTTTGTAATGTGACTGGTGTTACATGTTAGTTAGAAAACAAAAATACTTTCCCATTACTGATGTGAGTCTTTGATTTACATGTGTAATACCTTGCTGATAAACTGATACTCTCAGGAACATGGTGTGACTTGGGAATAGTCCTGTGCAGGGCTAAGGGTTGGACTTGACAATCCTTACGGGTCCCTTATAGCTCAGCATATTCCATGATTCTTAAAATGCCTGAAAAACTATGAAGGATACTCTTCATTCTCTAACAGCAGAGTAGAAGATCAGTTCAGCACATTGTCACTCAGTTACACTGGATGTACACTAGCAAAGATTCCACTGGCTTTAAAAGAGTTAGGATCTCATCTCAGTTATTTTGAAATCCGGTGGGATATCGACAAGCCTGCACCTCAGGTGCTGGGACTGGGAATAGTCATCTGTCAGTAAAATCAATTAAAATTAATAATTAAGGAAAAGTTTGCCTTCTGACTCTGCTGTGAACTTTGAACTTACAAACCTGAACTAATCAATTGATGACTTAGTGCCAGGATTGTTTATTCAGGGTAAGCAAAAGGCTAATCAGAAAAAAATAGCATTAGTTGTATACCGAACAGAAAATGTGACTGTAAAGGAGGTGATGCTTTCTCCTGATGCCAGTGTTCATCAAAATCAGTAAACTGTAACTGCATTGAAAAATGCTGCTGGCACTGCTGTAAGAATCAGGCCTTTGTTACTAATTAGATGTGAAATGCTGGTTCTGTGATTAAGTGGTAGTAAGTAAATGTTTCTCTTGTGCATACGGACAGCAAGAGTATCCTATTCATTCTCTATGGGAAAGAGGAGGAATGTTCCCCTGAACCAGAGACAAGGACATCCCTCTAACACAGTGTGTGTCCCTGTTTTATGTACAACTCACATCAGCTTTAATTCTCATTCAGTAAGCAGCTCATTTTAATCTACGAGAGAGAGAGAGAGAGACTGATACAACACCACACTATTTAATGATTTGGTGATGGATAGTTAATAATGAAGTTTATATATAGGTAAACTGAGATCATTTTGTTCTGTCACAAAATTTTAAATTTCTCAAGGTGGCAGAGATGTGCTTGTTTTTTACCAGCTGATAATCTGAGGCAGGTATCTCAGTGATGCTGCACTGGAATTTGGATACACAGAGCTCCATGTTTGCATTTGTTCACTTACTTGCCCTCTGAGTCTGTTCTGTGCCTGTGCCACTCCTATGAGATGTGGAAGACGAGAGCCCTGGATAAAATTGAGGGTTGTATATATTTTAGGGGTGGTTCATAGGTCCTTTGCTATCTTCTAAATGTTTGTATGTAGAGGAAATTCAGGTACTTGTATAAATTGCACAGTAAATGCCTTGCAGAGATCTTAGGGTGTGTTACACTAATTGTTGACAGTTTGCTCTGCAGCTCTGTGTCAGATTGAATATCAGTCTGTTCCTTTTTATTGCCAATATGACCCAAACATAGCAGCTAATGCTGGCGTGACCACAGATGTCCGTCCTGCCTTCTGGTTGCAGATCTGATGCTGGCAGCCCTGTTTCAGACTTCTGTGGTGAAGGACTGTGCTCCATTCCTGCATCACTGTACCTGCAGTGGCCGCTTCCTCCTTTAGTGTTTATTTACTGTGTGTGCTGCAGGGGATGCAGTCAACAAAACCCATTTAAATGCTCAAAACCCTTGTTCAATAAATTCACTCACCAAGAGACACTTTGGCACCCTGTGTTGAGCGTGTGGCTTGAAATATAGCTGAAATAGCAGGGAAAACTCTTAAAAGTTGTGTTTAAACGCTCTGTTAGAGTATTGTGAAAATTGTGAGGGATTTGTGGAGCTGGATTGTTCTTGCCTCCTCAAACAGGCGCTGATGATCATCGCAGTATGGGTTGTCCTGGAGAAGAATAGGGAACATGGGCTGGAGAAAGCAGGCCTGGAGGAGAAGTCGGATGGCACTGTCCCTCTGAAATCTGGGGATTAGAAATATTTGCGGAAATGATACAGTGTATTTTAAGCAACTTACGAAACATTATTTAAAGGATTAAAAACTTGGATGCCGAGTGTACAAAGAATAGGGGAAGGATTCTGGGAAAGCTGTAAGACTCTTGGGTGGCAGCCAGTACCAGCCTGCCAGTTGTTCCTGTCTATAATTATGCCAGCATTAGTGCTTTCATAAATCTTGGGAGAGAAGGAGCGGAGAGGCTATTTCCAGGCTATTAATGCCAGGATAATTAGAAATATCGGCCAGCCTCTCCAATTAGTGCCAATAGAATCCAAAATACCAGCCAGTCTGAGTAATTTGAATACCAGTTGGTCTCTGAGTGAGTCTGGGGAATGTACAATACAAGTTCTAGAAGAGAAATATATACAGTATCAGAGTTTGTACTGTTATTTATGAGGATAACTTAGATGTTTGGCAATCTTGGCAAAATTTTAACCCACCAGTTTGATAAATTATAGTTTCCTTGGCCTGTTGCTCTCAGTTCAGGCATTGTGCTACAGGTGAGATTGTCCATGACTTTCCTTTTTAGCCAACATTGCTTTATCAACCACATGCTTAGCATTTGGTCATTTTCTTCTCTTGGAAAAAAGCATAGGTCAAGTACTAAAAAAACCTACCTTCGTAAGCAGAAATCAAAAATAAATGTTTTCAATTGTTTATAAGTAGTAAAGTCATCAAAGAGTTGGAGGAAAATTAATTTAATGCAACTCAACCTATAAAAGAGAGTTTGCATAGGGAGGAAAAAAATATATTCTTGGTAGCCTTGCACTGATGAATGGATATTTTACTGAAATACAGGATTTCTAATGAGATTTTGTGTAGTCTGGAGTTTACATACATTATTGCCGAGCTGGGATGTATGGTCACCTATCTTTCTTTTGTCCTACAGTAATTTTTATCATGGAACTCTATAACTTGGGATTTTAGGTCTGAAAAGGTTTTCTCATTTACAAAATATTTTTGCTTTGGGATTCATGATTCTCTTCTAATTCCATCTTTTAGTTTAATTGATCCCTACAGTAATGTTACAGCTGGAGCAGGTGGGTGAAGTTGAAGGAGATTGTGTATAAAACCAAGAACAAATGTAGGCTCACCGTGTATAAATAAAATTAGGGCTGTTTGCCAGTGTGATAAATGTCCCTTCAGTGCCTCCACATTGTTATTCCGTGCTGGAGATCTGTATGATTGTTTCTAGCTTGATAAACACATTCTGGAGATACCCTACAAACATTTTAGGGAGTTTTTCCTTCGGTGTTGCAGTCCGAGGGCAAATAAGTAGAAATTGGTAGGAGCTGGAGAATGGGCAAGTGAAAAATGCATGTCCCACTCTGGCATTTTTGAGGTCTTTAGTGGTGAAGTGATGTATCGAGCGTGGAGGAAAAATGGGGTGTGGGAGGGCAGAGTGAGCCCAGGAAGGCAGCAGCAGGTGAAGCTGTTGGCTGCAGTGAGGGATACCCATATAGATAATAAAATAATAATTAAAGATTGTAGAGACAGGTGCCAAAGATAGTAAATGGCATAGCAGAACTTTTCAGTCAGAAGAAGTTGCAGAGATTATTCCGTCTCCTGCACCCCTCTGAGCCCATGGGTGTCCTTTGCCAGACTTCTACTCTGGTGTGCTTAATAATGTAATTGTCCCTTAATTTTACGTTCAGGTATTGAAATTAAAACACCTTTAAACTGCTTCAGCTCTGTTAGATATTATTTATGAAGAGTTGAGCAGTCCATGCCCTTTCTGCAGGCAGATTTCAAATTGATCATTTCCCACATGTGGCATAGTATGAAACCAGATATTCCAAGCAGTGGGATCAGTGCAGAGCTGGCCTGTTAAATATTCCTCTGTGATTAATAAATCTGTTTTGCCCTGGAGAGCAGAGCACGGGGCTGGTTGTGCCCGTGTTGTCCCGCTGGGTCTGGCCATGGCTCGACTGTGGGGAGCGAGAGCCCTCTTGTGGGACAGAGAATTCCTGAAGGACCAGGGAGGGATGGAGGTACGGAGGGTAGAGCTTGCAGGAAATGTTGGCCGCACCTTTCCTGTGCCTCTGTGACTTGGGTGGATTGAAGGATGATTTCACCCTTAATTTGCCTGTTTTTTTGTTAATGAGTGGGATAAATGGCGTTTCAAGCAGAATGCCAGGAGCTGTAGGTACATCTCACGAATATAAAACTCTGAGAAGAGGAGGGATCTGACAGCAGGCTGACTGTGCTGATCTGTGGGATTTTGGGAGCACAGCTGCACTGTCAGTGCTCACACAGCCTCCTTTGCACAGTGCCTGTGTGGAAACATCCAATTCCAATATCATTTAACAGCTTTTTAAAATAAGCACCGCGTGGTTTTGTTTCATAGCAATGCAATTACAGATTTCTCTCTTTCTAGGGAAAGAGGAACAGTGGTTTCAGAGAATGTTACTTCGGGAGCCAGAAGCATTGCAAGCTGACTAAGCTCTGTCCCGCTTTGGGTTACACCTTCCGATTAGCGGCCCAGAACGACATCGGTACTAGGTAAGCTACCCAAGGTACACATTTTCTTGAGGAAAAAGTGATAGTTGGAAAGTTTAACTGTCAGTGACAGTATAAAGAGGGATTTCTGGGGGGGGATTTTTTGTTTATTTTTTCTCCTTTCGTGGTTTTGAGTTAAATATCTGACATTGGCTCTATTATTAAGCCTTTAAGGTAAGTTGCACCTTCCCTGGTGGTATCCTTCAGCTCCCAGGGAATTGCCCTGTACCTTCAGCATGATGAGGTCAGCATAAGAAGATAGGCTCCTTTTAAGGTGTTAAATGGTGTTTTGTGGTCTGTTCCTAATACAAAAAGAATACATCTGTTATGTAAAATTCCCACTAGGGACCTCTGTGAACCAAGAAAAACAAGCAAGAGGAAGTTGAGTTACAGATTTTGAAAGGAATCTTGATATATTTATTTTTCTGGTTTAAAGCAAAGCCCTTCTGTCTCTTTTCAACAGTACAGTCCCTTTCCTTCTTCATCAGGACTGGCAGGGCTGGCTGATGGGGTGGGAAATAAGGGCTAGAGAGCCATAACCCAGAGAGGACAGGCACACCCAGGGACACTGAAAGATGGGGTTTGGCTTCTGCTTTTCCTTGCACATTAACAGATGCACTCAGATGAAGATGGTAAGAAATCAGACTTAGTTCAATCCTCTGGGAGCTTCAGGGGAGCACTGGGATAAAATGTTCTGCAGCTGAGGACCAGTGTGCCCAAGGAGACATCGTGTTGCAGGGGCTGTGTGTACTCTCCTGTGCTCAGGGAAGGAAAGCAGGCCAGGAAGAGTTTAGCTGTGAAGAAGCCAAACATCCAGTGCTCTTGTGTACTCCTTTATTGTCCTCCTTAGCTAAACAGGATCTAATCATTATTACAAGAAGGACACAAAAAGAAACACTAGTGGAACATAACAATGTTCGGTGGAGGGAGTTTGCTGTATTGTTCTCTCTTCTAAAGCACAAACCTCTCAGTAACACTTAGCTTTAAAAAGCTGCTTTATTCATGGTCCTGTGTTTTCTCTGAGATGCACCAAGACCATTCATGTATGCACAGCCCCTTTTCCCAACTGCTTGCAAGATTACTTCCCTCCCAGTTGAAATAATACTTGATCTGGAAAGAGGGTGGGGGCTTGAGCTGCTGAGTGTAACTGGAAGGGATTTGGGTTTGTGCAAAGTTCCCAGTTCTGGCATCTCTTTTCTTTGCCAGATTCCAGATTTTTAAAATACCTTGGGTGTGTTTCAACATTCCCCTCCCCATCTCTGCCCCCTGCCCTTTTTTTTGTTCTCCCTTTTTTTTTTTTATCCTCAGGCTATCAAGCAGGGAGTGAACTAGGAACTATATTTATGGTCAGCTGCTCTGTGCTAATCCAGCAGCATACATCTTATTTTATAGACAGCACTCAAAATTGTGACATGATAATGTCATCTAACACTTCATGTCATAAGATGGTTTTGGTTGGTTGTAATACTTGTGGACTTTACCATCTAAGATGACTTTTGTCTTGTTCAGGTGTTCGTTGTACATGGATTATTTAACTGTAAGAGTATTTCAACAAAAATGCTATTTTTGACAAAGAAGGCTGAAAAAGGAGACGTCCTTTTCTGTGTATTGATTTTGTGGTACAGCTTTAAGGCACAAAATAAGTTTGTACTTTAAAAGCGCAGATTTGAACATTGCAAGAACGTTACCTTCAGTTGAGAGTTCTTTGTTCTCCTCCCAAAATTTCACCAAAATCTGTCCATTTAAAAGTCTGTTCTCAAATTTCCATTGTACATAATATATTCTGCATGGAAACATAAGAGAACTGTTCCACACTTGCTCATCTCCTGCCTGCTATGTTTTAAGGGTGCTGGGATTTGACAAAAGGAGAGCCTGCATCCCCTTGGCCATGGGTGTTCTCTCTGGTTGCAGCCTGAGCTGTGCAAAAGAGCAACTTTGTGCTCAGCTTAAAATGCAAAGAAGCTTGGGCAGGAAAAGTCAGGAAGCAGCAGAGCCAGCCTGGAGGGTTGGAAGGTGTCTGTGCCTGCACCAGGCAGCTCCTACGTGAGGCTGAGCGTGTATGGGCAGGACTGGATAAATTTTCCCTGCTTTCTTTGGAGGGGGAATGTCTGGAACAGTGGGACTAGATTTGCTGAAGAACTCAGCTTTCAAAGTTGTAGCTTAAATGGAAGTTGTGTTCTGAGTTTGTAGTAGTTGTAATCTGAGCATCTCAAGTTCAACACCCAAAAATTGAATACTTGGGACTTTATTTCCTATATTTTAGTTCTCCTATGCTAAGGAGATTTTCTTCTACGTCACAGTTAATAGAAAGTTAATATTTTTGGGCAAACGAATATTTTTTCCAATATAATTGTGATGAGATCTGTGAAATGACTGTGAGGACACATAATCCTGCATTTTTTCCTACACTTATTTCTAGCATTTCCTGACTGGGCGTTCATCTTCTCCACCTAGGCCATTTGAACGTTGCCCATATTTTTTGAAAATATGAAATATTCCTCTAAATACATTGAGGTGTAGGGGTTTTTAGTTTTGTTTTGTTGGTTTGCGTGTTTTAATATTTCTCTCTCTCCTTCTGTGTCTCTGAGCAGTGGGTACAGCCAGGAGGTGGTTTGCTACACTGCAGGCAACATTCCCCAGACCCCTTCTGCACCAAGGCTTGTTCGAGCTGGTGTTACATGGATCTCATTGCAGTGGAATAAAGTAGAAGGATGTACACCAGAGGAAGTGATTTCCTATACCCTGGAAATTCAGGAGGAAGATAATGTAAGTGCTGTGTTACTATAAAGTGCACAACTTAGACTGGATTTTCATTTATTAATTGAAGATCACTGAGAAGAACATGGAATGCTGCTTTGGAGGGCCTTCCAGGAGTCCTGGGTATTTGGCAGGATGGAGCTGTGTGATTTGTTCTGCTCTGCAGCAGAATTAATTATGAATCCTTAGCTAAAAATCTGTGCTGTCAGCCATGATTACTTACAAAGCTGCACAGGAGTCTGTGAGTGCAGGGCAGCTTGTCCTTAACCAGTTCAGTCTGCTGTGTCCTCACTGCTCTGTGGTGGGTGTGTGTTCTGTCATCTGTCACTTCCAGTTCTGTAACAGGTTAAACTGCCACAAGTGGTTTTGTGCTTATTTTGCAGCAAAATTATATTATTTAGGGCAGCTGCACAATGCCTCTAGAGGAAAATTATTGTGGTCTTGCAGCTTAAAAATAATGATAATAATAATAAAAAAGCACTCAGCTATGAAGCTCCTTTGCTGTAATGTGTTGTAGCTACAGACTGTAATACAGGGAGCACTTTCTCAGACTCCTCAGTTATGGGAATTTGTTTGGTTTTGGGTTTGTTTTGTTTTTTTTTTTAGGATAGCGTGTTTCACCCAAAGTACACTGGAGAGGAGCAAGCCTGTACTGTGAAGAATCTCAGAAGAAGCACACAGTATAAATTCAGGGTAAAAATCTCTTTCCTCTTCTCTTTGCATAGTGTGTTCTGTGTTGGGTTTTTTCCAGGCACTGTAGAAATCCTTTAATACTCCCTCCAAAACTGAGTCATCGAATAGAAGTTTACTTTATGCTGCGACCTAACAGATTAAACTGTTAGGGGTATTTTTACTTTTATCATAGGATATGCTGCTACTCAGCACTTTTGGAACAACTGTAGCTCTCAGTACCATGTACTGTCAGGTAGGATGTTCTGAGAGTGTGGCTCAGGGCATGAGGTAATTTTAGTTGGCTGCATTGCTCCCAAAAAGTTCTGTGGTCGCAGATCCCATCTTAGTTCTGCAGAATGGAGCAAATGCTGCAGGGCACCCAGCAAGCACAGCTCTCCTGCCCAGCCCAGGGCCTGCCTTCCCCTGGCAGCCAGAAATGGAAGCTTTTTTTGTCTCATGTCTCCACGTGGCTGGTCTGGAGCTGTTTTTTATCAAGTGTTGGTATCTCCTGCTCTCTGAGTGCTCCTAAACACAAAACCCCAAGACTGTCCACTGTTCTGTGGGACAGAAGACCTTGTGAAGTTGCATAAAGAACTACCCAGAGAATTGGGAAGTTGTTTTGGTGTCACTTACAGATGATGCCTTTTAGTCTCGTGTTGTAAAAGCTGCCTTGACTGGCTGAGGGAAGAAGACACTTTGTGCTTCTCTACAGCCCTGATTCCAAATTAAACACGGATTTCGAAAAACTGTGTTGATATCAGAGGAAATTTGTAGCCTGGTGACATTGGCTGCAGGCACAGCTTTGATCTTTTAACTTTGTGATTATTGATACTTTGAATTATTTTGTTTTAAGTAGCAATTTGAAATACCTCAGACCCAAAAATGACAAAGTATTTGTCATCGTTTTGATTTTTTTTTTAAGAGCAAATAACTGCAAGTTGCCATAGTTATTTTAAAAAGTGAATTTTTTTAAAAGGGAAAACTAGCACTGCTTTTATCTTAAACATACCACGATCTATTGTTGGTGGAGGGAGGGAAAAACCCATGTTTGCAAAGAAACAACATGACAATCTAATATCTGTTATTAGAATCCCACACGCTTCGGGATGTGACATGAGTTTTCCAGTTTAATGGCATTTGTGCAATTTCTGAAAGAACTCTCCTGCAGAACTGTCAGAAAAGCAGGTACAATAAACAAGGGTGAACTCACTGTGGTTTCATTTCAGCTGTTTGCTTCTAATGTGGAAGGGAAGAGCTCTCCCAGCGAAGTGTTGGTCTGCACAACAAGCCCAGACAGGCCAGGACCTCCAACCAGACCTGTTATTAAGGGGCCAATAACATCTCATGGCTTTAGTGTGAAATGGGGTAAGCCACTTCAGTTTGTCATAGTGAAGCTTTTTGGGGTCATCATAAATTCAAATAAAATTGTGTAAATATGTGTTAGATTTTCCATGCTGCTTCTCAGTCCAAAGTTGAACATGTTTGGAGAGCTTGACAGCTTAATTTTTTTAATATTCTAAAAAGTATCTAGAGGCTCTTGTGCTTTCAGAATCAAAAATGTTGTTTGTTTTCATTGACTAACTCACACTCAAGCACATCTCCAGGCTTTTCATTTTCCATTCCATGTCCCATTGCAGCATCATTCCAGCTGCTTCCTCTAATAATGGGGCAAGCCCCCAGGCAGCTTCTCTTTCAGTGCTTTTTCCATTTATTTTATTTGGATCATCATTATCCAACCACCTTATTCTGACTGATGCTGAAAACTAACGTTTCTTACCCACTTCTGCTACACTTCACTTGGTGTAGTTTATGCAGAGGAGTTTGTGGAGGAGAAGGAGCAGAATCAGGAACAGGTTTTGTAATCTTTTTGGTGTCTTACACTCCTAATCTTGATTTACTAACCACTTGCCTTCTTTTTTCAGATCCTCCACAGGATAATGGTGGTTCAGAAATCCTAAAGTATCTACTAGAGATTTCTCAAGGAAGTCCAGAAGGTAAACCTGAAACAAGTTGTCTCTGTTTCAGTCCACTGTGGCTACCATAAAGAACTCCTGACCCTTTGGACTGTTATTGTTATTATCATTAATGCCCTAATGTTGCACATTGTGATGGAAACTGAGTTACATAATCGCTGCCTTAAAACTTGAAGGGTTCCTGGGAGACTTTGGTTTGGATTTGGGGAGATTTTGTAGTGTGTTCTTTTTCAGTTAGTTCTTTTTCTCTTAGTTAATGCTGATAGAATTTTAGGTTATATGGCTGAACCTAGACATATATATATGTATTTGTGTATAAATATATATATTTATATTTTGTACATTATATAATATTTAAATTTGTGAGTATTTCTCTATGTGCCTATGTGTGTTGTATCTTTAAGTGGGAATAATATTCACAGTGATAATAACACTCATGACTTTCCTGAAACATATCATTTGTGGGAAACCACATTAAGAATTTTCCTTCTTCCTAGGCACTCCTAAACTTGTTGCATTACACTTCTCTAAACTTGGTTATGTCTTATTTTTAGCAAATCAGTGGGAAGTGGCATATAGTGGCTCGGCTACAGAATATACCTGTACTCACTTGAAACCAGGCACTTTGTATAAACTCCGGGCATGCTGTATCAGCACTGGTGGACACAGTCAGGTGGGTATTACCTAACAACAAGGACTATTGGGTTTATATTTTCCTGAGATTTATCTGCTGGTTTTGCTAAAGTACTTCTGCTTTAAAAAGAAGGGGAACATTTTTCCCGTAGCACAGTAAAGCTGCGCTGATGGCTTGTGCTGCAAGTTGCTGAATTCTAATGTTAGAAGACTTCTGTGTGTACCTAATTTTAGTTTCAGCAAATTGCAATTCGGTGAGATTCTGTTTCCTCAGGACCAGTCCGTAGGTGTTTATATTTACACTAGAAAAGACCATTGCTTTTATCTCATGTGGCCACTTGCTTGAGAAGGCCACAGACTCTCTTGTGCATGACCCTGTACTGACCAAAGCTGGTGACTGGAGATGTAGAAAGAGGTAGTTTGTTGTAACAATTATCTTTCATATGAATGAGTTATTTTAAATTTTTAGTTTCCCTTTTCCAGCCACTGATTCGTGTAATTCCCTTCTTTGATTAAAATTCATTTTAGCACCTATACTCTTATTCCTTCTGCTTTAATTTTTTTTCTCATTTAAGATAGAGTACTTCAGGCCTTGACATTAATTTAAAACCAAAAAAATTTAAAATAGAGAACCCCACGTGTGCTACAGTTTTGAGAATGGTAATGAAGGAACTCTGTTAATTGGATTTGTGAGTAACACGTTTGATAGCGTCTCCTTTATTGTTTATATCAATCTCTACTAAGTGGTGGATGTAGAAAACAGTTTCTTGTGCCACTTTCTGACCGTGCCTCACCTTGTAGGTGCTAACTGCAGCTCTGCTCTCTTGCAGTGCTCCGAGAGTTTACCAGTCCGTACGCTGAGCGTGGCACCAGGGCACTGCCGGGCACCCAGAGTCCTGGGGAAGCCGAAGCACAAAGAAGTGCAGCTACAGTGGGGTAAGGCAGTGGAGCATCTCACTGTTGGACAGCTTTGATCTTGGTTAGTTAGTTAGTTGCTGACCTCGCCTTAGTCCTTATTTCTGTTGCTTGGGCAAAGTTGGGGTTTGTCCTGGTGACTGGGAAGTTACAAAGCAAAGTCCAGTGAAGTCAGAGCAAGTGAGAAGTGCAACTTCTCATCAACTTGGTGGCTCTCTGTTGGGTTTCTGAAGTTACCTGTCCTCTGGTTGTCTTTAAGGCCTTACACTGTGCTCCAGTTCTGTTAGTGAGGTCCCATGTCTGTCAAGACTACAAAGTATCAACTGTATTAAAATATCTATCTTTTTATTCCTCTGTTTATGCAAAAGCACCATGTGATTCAAAATCTTATTTTATTCCCTTGCAACATTGACTTAGCAGAAATGTTTTGCTACTTCTTTTAATATATGACTTCTCTCAAAAATCTGAGTTAGAACACATTGAGGATTTTGGGTGGCATTTAAACCCTGATCCACTTTATAACACACACAGTCCATGGGACACCTGTAATTTTGCAAAGGTCTTGGGCCATGAGCGTGACACTGAAATGTAAAAAATGCACATTTTCAGAACCCCAGGCAGATTAAGTCTGTGGTACTGGCTTGTAACATAACATGCAAGTATTATCAAATACATTGGTTTTGTGGGAGAAAAAGGTGCACGCAACAAAAAATTAATTTTCCTGGCACATGTCCTGATGTTATTAACTAACTAAATGATTTCTTTTAGATGTCCCTCCGTCAGAAAGTGGCTGTCCTGTCTCAGAGTACAGTGTGGAAATGACAGCCCCTGAAGAAGCTGTTTCTGAAGTGTATCATGGGCCTGACCTGGAGTGCACCGTCAGCAACCTCCTTCCTGGGGCAACGTATGGGTTCAGAGTGAGGGCTCTGAACGATGGTGGGGTACGTGCCCTGGCTTTTTATCCCTGGAGATGGTACTGAGCCTGGGATGGGAGATTCTGGACAGTGATTGTGTTAGTGCTGGTGATCAGAAAGGTGAAGGGGAGATGGGCAGAAGACAATAATGTGAGAAATGCTTTAGGGGAACTTTGGAGGAAGAGCTTCAGTTTCAGTCTCCTTTTAAAAGGAGGTTTCAGGTACTAATATGATCTGACTGGCGAAAATCAGCTGCACTAAAATGCGCAAAATCCCTGCCAAAAGTAATATCTGCTTACAAGGGCAAATCTGTTTATTCCCTTTCCACTGCATTTCCTATTTTTTGTTTTCAACTGTGTAAAAATAAGTACTGCAGTTTCCCTCCGGTGTTGATATGTTTTGAGGGGAAACTCACATTCCTCAGGAATTTTTTTGTTTAAACTGGAAAAAAATATATGCTTTATAGATTTCATGGAGTTTTTTTGTTGCATAATTTCCTTGGAAGAAGTGTCTTCCCAAACACATCAGAGATTCTGTCTGATGTTCATGGAGATCTGTTGAAAGAGCCTTTTTTTTTTTTTTTTTTAGTGAGGTTTGGCTTAGTTTTGTTTTGCCTTTGTGAGTGCATCATTCCAAGGGTGCTATATAAAGACAGTCCCAGCAAAGCTACATTCACTGATGTCTTTCTTCCCAGGAAATCTTGATGACAAACATAACACAAAGGTTTAAAATTACTCGCTTACTGTTAAAACTTAAGACTGCAAGATTGTTAAAATATTTTGTCTTAAAAATACTCACTGTTTTCTTTCTGTGAAAAATAAATTAAATACACTTGGAAATATTAGATTTGCTTGCTGGAAAGAAAGCCGCTGTCTTTTTTTTTTTTTTTTTGACAGAACAGTTGAAAAAATTGCAAAGCATTTCTATTCCCACCTTTAGTTAAATGAGGGGGGGGCTGATTCTTGTTTGGTTGGGTTTTTCTAGCAGATGCATAATAGAGGAGAGCGTTTGCTACCAAATTCTTCCTCCTATTTGGTAAAAAAACCAGCAGAAGTCAACAAATGAGATTTTTTTGATGTGTCCATTCTTCATAAGTCCAACAAAGCCATCACTGTTGGCTTTTCTTGATAGCACAGATCCTGGCCCATCCATTGAGAGGTTTTCTGGGGTTCATAGTTCCTGTGTTGTTTGGCCTTTGTAGTGGCTCATTTTTTTCACACTGAGTAATATTGCACTACAAAATAAGTAAATATTAGGGTTTTTCCTCTAATTGCTTCCAGTGAAGTTCCTTTGTTCTGGAGAACGATTTCTAATTAGCTCAGGGATGTTCTGAGCGAACTTCACTCTTCCACTCGGGACGCCTCAGGAAGGCTGTTTTGCTGTTATCTCCTCTCCTTGCACTGCTGCCTGAAGACCGTTTTCCAGACTCTTGAAAATTGGCTTTTCTTTTGCTAATATGCATTTAAATTATCCTCCTACCGAGGGCTCAGGAGTTGGCTGAGC
>JAYRBT010000010.1:4711260-4762400 GCA_036023395.1 Myiotriccus ornatus
CTCTTGAAAATTGGCTTTTCTTTTGCTAATATGCATTTAAATTATCCTCCTACCGAGGGCTCAGGAGTTGGCTGAGCAGTTGGCTGAGCTGCCCGTGGAGCGGAGCCGTCCGCGCCGTGTCCGCAGCGTGTCCCTGCACGCTGTACCAGACTGGGGCTCCAGCACGTCCTGTCCTTTTAGAATTAACTTGTGGCAGACATTCTGTGTAAAAGAAGCTGGATTTGGACTCCAGTATGTGCTTTACTGTTGCTGTGCTCCTCCTTATATCCATGAGAAGCCGGCTATGCCGGGCTTTGCCACTGGCGTGTGAACACATTGTGCTGAGGTAAGGCAGACGGCACGTTCTCACTTTTGGGTAAGTTGGAGGTGTTTTTTGCTTTCATGGGCACTCACTGCCACACAGGAGGATGTACTTGCTGCCTGCTTGTTCCTGAGCTTACCTCACTCTTTAACTTGCAGTCATTTACGTGGTCTCTGTTTGGTGCTGGGCGTTGGGATTCCGCTCTGTCTTTGAGGAAGTTTAGTGCATTGAAAAAGGTCGTGTGCTGTTCTTGAGGGATATGAGGTGGGTGTGTGCTTGTATATTAATGTACAGACACCTTGTTCCCCTCTAGTACGGGCCATACTCGGAAGCCACAGAGGTCACCACAGCAGCAGGACCCCCAGGCCAGTGCAGAGCACCTTCCCTGTCCTTCCTGTCCGACACACGTGTCCTTGTGAGCTGGGAGGTAAGTCAGGTGCACTGGTTGTTTCATTCCACCTTGCTTATCCAAACCAATACGGTCACCACAAAACCCAGAAGTTGGCTTGAGAGCTGTTCACCGGTCTGGAACTGTTTTTTTGTGCGAGAAAACCATAACCAGGAACTTCTACTGTATAAAAGCATCTTCTCTGCTTTAATTTGAAGAACTCCATAAAGCTGGTCATGAGTCATCCAGACCAGGATTCAGACATGAGACATCCTGCTCTGGCATCAGATGGATAGAGCACTGTTGGGGTAGAAGTGCTCTCTGCAGGCTTTTAGCACATCAGCATGTCCTGAGGTGGAATTGTGAAGACAAATATTTGATTTTGGCTGAAAGTGGAGCCTCTGATTTGAAATTAACTCTGCATAAATGCTTACAGTATAGGGTTTTTTCCCTTCAAAAATTGTTTGTCTCTACCCCAAATATTTACTTTTATTTTAGTTTGTGTGCATTCCTCCGCCATTCTGCAGCATCTTAGGCATTAGACTCTTAAAATAAATGTTAGCTGAATTGCACAGGGGTTGATTTGGGTTATTAAGAAAAAATTGTGTAATTAGGGCAGAATTGAAGGAGTGTTACCATAAATAACATTGTGATATGGAGCAGCAGGGCTTTAGTTCTGCCACAGACTTTCACTGAAAAGTCATTCCACCTCTGTTTCTGATGGATTCCTCCCCCAAACAATGCCCCTGTTGAGAAAAAAGTTACTGACATTCATAAAATGCTCAAATAAATGGGTAGTGTGAACAGCATACCTAGTTACAAATATAGTCTACATTTAATGTTAGGAGAAACAGGTATATTTGGTGCAGTTTGGAGGTATTCATATTTTTGGCAAAATTTTGTGACTCTAAGCTAGAAATCACACTGAACTTTTAAGTTTAGTTGCCTTCTATTGGCCCTGGATTTGCTCTCCCCAGCCCTGAGGGGATGCAGCAGTGTTTCTGGTAGGCTCTGTATTTATTTGCAGGAGATGTGTGTTTATTTTAGCTAAAAATGAAGCTGTGGTAGGAGTAATGTGGTTTGCAGTGGTTATGTTTTCTTAAAGAGTGTCATTTTTTGGCTGATATAAATATGAAGGAGAAACAGTGAACCTCTGTAGAGTATTTTGGCTGGAGACCACACTGTGGTGCCTACTGTGGTGCCTTTTTTACATGCTGTTTTAAAAATCTGGCTGAGCAGTTCTGAATGCTCTTACTAAAATAGCTGGAAGCTCCAAGGCAGAGCCAGGGAAGTCCATGTGTGTGTGCAGGGTGGTCATTACGGTGTGCAGGGATGCTCTGAATCCTTTTACTGGAAGTTACACCTTGCATGCCATAATCACAAAGTCTTTGTTGTATCCTGGACCACACTTCTGCACACACAGCAGTGGTTCCCTGAGCTGCTTCAGGCCACACAGTACAGCTAGATTTGTTAAAAACACAAAATATTTTGCTTTGGGAATTGTGCTCTTATGCCTGTTCTAATTCATCTCCAGCACATTCAGGTATTTATTTTGTGTTCCCCTAGATAAAAGGATTGCTGGGGATATATGTAAGAGGACAGATTTAGATTAAATGTTAGGGAGAAATTCCTTACTGTGAGTGGTGAGGCTCTGGCACAGGTTGCCCAGAGAAGCTGTGGATGCCCCATCCCTAGAAGTGTTCAAAGCCAGGTCGTACTGGGCCCTGAGCAATCTGGTCTAGTGGAAGGTGTCCCTGCCTACAGCTGGGTGTTGGAATAAGATGTTCTTTAAGGTCCTTTTCAACCCAAGCCGTGCAATGATTCTGTGATCCCATAGGAATCGTATTGTGGATGTTAATGTGCCGGGATCCACATTCCAGAGTCCCATCCTGGGACTGATGGGTGACTGTCACTGAAACCTCAGACCAGCTCCTCGCTTGTTGAGGGTCTTTTCTCAGTGGCTGCTTCTGGCTCAAAGGCCACCTCTTCCAGAGCTATGTTTTGATTACTCCACTGGACTGCACTAGATTGATGCTTTTTTTGTGTTCTCCATGGTTGAGCTTCTGCCAAGCCAGTGGAGAGACAATTTATTCCTGAGTGTCCTGATGAAAAGCAAAGTAGCTGCATATGCGCTCTCACTTCTCTGAATTTCAATCAGGTAATTTTTGTGCAGAATTGTCCTGTTTCAGTAACCTATTAGGGAACACTAATTCAGTACGTTTCCATTTGCTGAAGTAATGGTGTATTAATTTAAAAATAAGGGTGGTTGTTGGGGTTTTTTCTACGTGCTTTATTCCTTCCCCAGTGAAACACAGACATCTGAAGTGCTCGTTTCTGAGCTGAACAACATAAATATTTGTGTTGCAGAGTCCTGAATGTTCTGGTGCTGACATCTCTGAATACAGATTAGAGTGGGGAGAAGATGAGGAGTCTCTACAACTTGCATACAGCGGCACAGATACCTGCTTTGAAATAAGTGACTTGTCGGCAGCAGCACGTTATTGCTGCAGGCTACAGGTATGGCAGGGATGAGGTGGTGCATGCATTGCAATCTGAGGTGCAAACAGAGTTTCCTTCCACTGTGTTCTTATTTTTATCGTTAGCCTCTCTGAAGTTATGTGCTCTGTAAGTCAGAAGGAATGCACATTTATGTGCATATCAGACTGATGCACTACTTGAGAATTGCTCTTGCATTTTGTTACTTTCAGTGACTAACACTTTTAACATACATCTTACCCTCTGAGACCGAAACAAAATTCGAATGTTTCAGAAAATTAAAATAAAAAATCAATTTTTTCGTGGTAATGAGAGGTAAATACCATCTACCTCCCAAGTGGATATTGAAGATTAGCCTGGCTTAAATAATGAACTCCAACATTTGTTTCATTTATCGAGTAAAGCAAAGCAGCTGAGTAGATTCCTGTGTGTATGAAATGGTACCTGCCAGAAAGTGAGTTCTCATCACTGCCATTTTGTCTCTTAGATTTGTAAGATTGCATCTCATATAGACTCTCCATAATTTCTTTTTCTTTGATCTTTTTCTCTCCCATGACTTCCAGTAAAAAGTAGCAGTTAAAATATTTTTTATGAATCTACACGAAAGTAAAAATACAGCATTCTTTCTCCTTTATGTCTACTGAAAAATAAATGGATGGTAAAGTAAGTGGAAAGTGAAGTAAAAATATTTTTGCTCAAGATACTCTTCCACAGGATTTATTTGTATGTGAAGGCAAAATACCACCACTAATCCAATCCAAAGTTCACATACCCGCCCAGCTGGCAACATTTGGACCACCCAGGGTAATTTCTTTGATCAAGGGGCAACATGTGTCCAAGAGTGTTTCCTTCTTACTTTTTTTTTTTTGTTCTTTTTTTAAACAGAACATTGAATTTATTTTTTGGGGGAGAATTAGCACTGTGGGGGAAGGCGAAGCGAAGGAGCGTGTGTGAGTGACGGGGAAGCGTGAGCCAGAAAGTGCCTCTTGTTTCTGTAAGAGGGAGAGCATTCACCATCCATGGGGCAGGGAGGAGACTGTGAGACCACTGCTGCAGGGAGCCCAAGGAAAGTTTTATGTTAAACATGGAAACAGGCAGCCTGTATGGCATCTTTGATTTCGAGTGGGCGTTCATTTTAAACTACCTGCCACAAAAATGTTGCACAAATCTACTCAGTTTTGACACAGCCAATGTAATTTAATCCATTGGTAGAAGTTAGATGAAATGCACAACAGCACTAAGACATTTTATTGAAGTCCATCAGTAACCCTGGCGTTACTTTCTAGAGAGCTCCATCCTCTGGATCTGATCGGTGTATTATGTGGAGAAAAATTTGTTGTAAGATACACTGGAATCTTTAAACAATTACACACAGAACACCCCACAAAACATAACAGACAAAGAAGGAAGGTTAAATAGTTTTGGAAACTTTGGTCTGTTTTTAAAAAAGAGGAGAGAATAAAGTCTCCTTTGCTTATCTGTTAGCAGCTTTAACAGAAAAATCTTTCTTGTAACTTTCTTAAAAATAGAGATCCCCCAAACCACATTTACTTGGCCTCCTAATAAACACACAGTATTGCTATCTCAATCTACAGTAACTCAATAAAAGAGAGAATTGAGGAATCAGGCACATCTCACTGCAGGGCAGACAATTGTCTTTACTGTTGCACAACTTTTTTCCTGTAATGAATATTCCTGAAAACAACTGAGGCTTCTGCAAAGGGAAATATTGTGTCATTTGGGGGTGGCAGGAGAAGGCATCTAGGCAGCACAGAACATGAAATTCCCATCAGTTATGTTGATGAGATTGTCCAATAAAGCAGTTATAAAGCACCACTGACAATAAATTGCTTGAAGCAAGATACAGATTGCCAAACACTGGTTTAGAGGCAAGACAAATCATATCATTGGCAGAGCACGAAACAAGGCTCACTTTTAACAGCTCCAGGAGCGCTTCACTAAATAGAAGATTTCCCCAGAGCAGGATTTGTTTTGAAGGGCTTTTTAAAGGCTGACAAATCTAACTTTATTATCTCTTTCTTCAATTGAACAAAATGCCTCCTGGAAAAAACAGAACAAGGCTTTGTGTTTGTGTTATGCATAGCAGAAATAAGTTACTCACTGCAGTTAAGCATAGGTAAGAAATCAAGCAATTTTTTGATGGGTCCTTTCATTGCCATCACAGTCCCACTGGCAACACTGTAAGCCTTGGTTTTTGAATCA
The DNA here is from genome assembly GCA_036023395.1 of Myiotriccus ornatus. Taxonomy (NCBI): domain Eukaryota; kingdom Metazoa; phylum Chordata; class Aves; order Passeriformes; family Tyrannidae; genus Myiotriccus; species Myiotriccus ornatus. The sequence goes on from JAYRBT010000010.1 coordinate 4,716,669, forward strand.
GTTGTAATCTTGATGGGAGGCTCTGGGCTAAGTTTTCCAAATGTAAGGAAAATGTGGATGGTGGAAGGTGCTGGGCAGTGTCCAAGCTGTTTCTGAAGGTCTGTGCCTTCTGGACCTCCCGAATCTCCCCCTGTACCATAATGAACTCTAAGCTCTCTCCATACCTTGTATGCTGGCAGGGTGCTGGACTGTCTCAGGAGGAGCTCAGCCAGCAGATCCAGGGAAGGTGGTATTGCCCATTACATGCCATTCATGAGAATCTGGAGTACTGCATCCAGTGCTGCTCCAGGCAGAGGTTGAAATGGAGATGTTCAGATGAGATATGAAGAAATAAGTTATCCCTGTAAGCAATTAAGGATTGCAGCAGTGGTCCAGAAGGGCTGCGCAATCTCCATCCTTGGAATTTTTCAAGACCCAGCTGGACAGAAACCTGGGCAACCTGGTCTGCGTTCAGTTTGACCCTGCTTGGAGTAGCAAATTGGACTAGATGTGTCACATGCTCCCTTCCAGGGGAAAATGACATTGGGCTGGAGGGAGAGCAGGATTATAGGTGGCCCAGGGACGTGGTGGATTCACTGTCCCTGGAGGTTTTTAAGATGAGACTGGATGTGGTGCTGAATGCCATGGTCTGGTAACCACGGCGGTGTTGGATCAAGGGTTGGACTTGATGATCTCAGAGGTCTTTTCCAACACGGTTGATTCTGTGATTACTTGCTATGCTGAAGGTAACTGAGGGAGCAGAGGTGAGGAGAGAGAGGATTACTTTGTTCTAGTGTGGAATTTTCCAAGGGAGTATGATCTCCACATCATGAAGTGGCCATTAATCCAAATCTTTATAAACTGGTTTTAATCAAGTTTTCTAGCAATAGCACATAAAGGTCTGACTAAAATACTCTCGGTAAGAATTTGGATGGTCCTGTGATGGTGATAATCCTGAGGAGTCATTTCCTAGGCAGTTCAGTGTGTTGTGTACAGCATTTGCCACTGGCTGAGCACCAGCTGATGAAACCCCAGGCCTGTACAAGTGTGCAGTGTTGAGCTTGTAAAGACAACAGCCTCTGAAATGAATGAGCAGAAATGGGCCACGTCCTGAAACTTGGTTTCCATTGGAATTCTGGATCTGAGTTAAGATGAGAAACTTGATGATTGGTTGCTCTCCTCTCTGGTGGAAGATACTGAGCTGTGTGCTTCAGTGGTGATTTGCTAGTGAGTTGTGACTCTTCCCACTTTAATGATTCCGTGATTCTGGGGAAATTTGAGTCATAGGCTTAACGCCATGCTGAGTTCCTGTATTCTTGTATCAGAAACTTTTTAGCGTGAAATTAGCTGTCCGTTCTCTGGGTAGTTCTCAACAAGCCAAATACCTCTTATCTCTAGGGGATACTCTGCTTGCATAAAGCATCTGACATCACACCCTGCAGTATACTGGGGATTTTGTACAAGGTGGCTCAACAGTTTTGGGTAGCCACCTTGCTGATGTCACTGACAGCATGACTATGACGTTTTCCCTTACTAACCAAAGTTTCCTGATGAAAAGGTTACTATTAAGCTTAATTAAATGTCTATTAGGGAAAAGAGAAATATACTCTAATTTTTCTGAGAGACGCTCCTGAGTGAGAAAGGAAGGTATTAATTCCCTAGTATGGGCAGGGGTATGAGTCATGCTTTAGGGAAGAAGCCAGCACTGCATATCCTCTGAAGAATTCATGCAGCTCTTCCAGGCTGCACAGTTCATTATTGTGAACTTGATACACATGTCAAAGAGAAGAGTTATCCTGTAAATATTTTCTGTCCTAACACACAGGCAATTAACCAGGCTGGAGCTGGGCCCTACAGCGACCTGGTGACCTGCAGAATCCCTGCGTCCGTGCCTGACGCCGTCTCCGTCCTCTCCGTGCTGGAGGACGAGCACGTGGACGCCTGCCAGCTCTCCCCCTCCGTGTGCCTTGTACTGACCTGGGAAGAGCCGTGCAGTAACGGAGCTGAGATCACGTCCTACAACATCGACCTGGGGGACGTCAGCATTCCGGTGGGAAACGTGACCAGCTACGTCATCGGCGATTTGCTTCCCGAGACCTCGTACCGGTGAGTGCGGCGGCCGTGGTGTGGTGAGACCACACAGCTTGGTTTTACACTGGAAATGCTTATGGCATGAAGAGTGAGGTTAAAAAAAAACCAAAAACAAGCCAACAACCCAAACAACTGACCTAGGGAGTGCAGAAATCTCCAGTTATTCCATTATGGATGAATTGTGGTAATTCATGTTTTTTTTCCCCCCCTCTTTCTCTTCTCCTTGCATTATCTCTGACTTCTCCTTCTTTTGAAGTTGCTCTGCTAAGGTAAGATTACATTGGTAATAATAAACTTATAAATAATAAATAAATAATGTTTTTTAAATGAGAAATAACTTGGATTACAGTGTGACATCTCACGCTTTTTTCAGCTGCTTGGCAGTACTATTCCAGGCGTTTAAATTATTAACTGTATTGATCCCTGTGCAGGGTTAGCAATTTCCACACAATGAACTTTTATTTGTATAGCTGCAGCTATTATTTATCTCTAGTATATGGAGATTAATTAAAAAATAATCCGAATTTAAAACCAATTTCTTTATATTGCTTCAGAGTCTAAATTGCTAAATGACATTGACAAAATTTTATTATTTTATTGTTTAGGCGTGTATGTTTTCTCCCTAATTGCTCATTAAAAAAGAAAAATAGCTCCATGCAGGCAATAAACAGCAATATAGCAGAAGATGTGACAATTTCTATTTTAAGTACTGTTCTAATAAAGACTGAAAATCTGATCACCCAGTTATAAAATTAGACATGGCCTAGACCTGTTGTACCATTTTCCTTATTTTTCTTTTATATTCAAGATCACAATCCTACGGGTCTTGTAGCATTTAAATTAAAAGTTCATAATTCAAATTTCATCCTGTACCCGAATAGAGAGTTCCTTCCAGCAGGTACACAAATACGCACTAGAAGTCATTTCAAGTGAGGAGAGTACATAGCTTTCTCACAGATCATTCATATAATGTTGAAGAGTTTGCCTGTGGATTGACCACCCAGCTATGGAACACCATCATCTTTGGGCAGTCTCATACTCCTTGGTTTCTCCTCATATGTTTCTTCAACCAAGAGTCAAAACAGGTGAAATGGGAACTTTGAGCAACTCAGTCAAGACAACCAGAATGGACCATTTAAATTCTTCACTAAAGTCTTACTTCTTCAGTCTCCTTTTTAGCTGGTTCTCGGTTGTCTGCAGCTTCCTTTAGGAAATGTCATTGTCTTCAAAGCCTGAAAATAGATTGGATTTTTTTTTTTTTGCATTCTTATTTCATTATTTTGTAAAAAGCACCATATTAATTCACATCATTTTAGTCAGGGAGGTCTGCCTGTCTCTGATCCAAATGAAACAGCTGAAGCCACAAGCATTAACTGCAACTGTTCTAAATGTTGCTGTAAGAATGAGTTCCCATCAAAAAAAAAAACATGGTGAAGAGCACAAACCAGGAGGTGACTGATCAGAAGTAATAATATAGGAAAGCTCTTTTCTTGAGTAAAACAAGAGAAAAAAACCCCAAATTTTGCATCTCATGCCTGTCAGGGAAGTCAAGTCACTGCAGCTGGATTGCAAAAGTGCACTTCACCTATAGTTGAAGTATTTCTCTGCTAATCAAAAATAGATATGTCAGAGTGGTTTTGATATTGATCCTTAACTCACTGATACTTCTTCTTCAAGCATATCTTAACACCTGTCGTTGATCAGTGAACTTCTGTGCCCTGATAAATATATCCTTAAGGAACAGGTTTATCAGGCTGTGTGCTAAAAGGTGGTGGGTTTTCTGCCCTCCTTGGTTTAATCAGAAGAATGTTTCAGAACATCACTGATCTCATCCTCTAAATTTCTTCACTGATGGTTTCTTTTTTTGTGTCAACTTTGTGTAACACAATTAGCTCTTCTCCCTCTCAAGTGTTTATTCCCTGCTGGGTTTAAAAGCAGTGAATGTGTTTTTCCTAGACTAAACAAGCCAAGTACTACTGGGTTTCAGACTCTGAGCTCTCTTGCCAAAGTTTCCTCAGAATTTGAAGTAAATCAGCAAAGGGTTTATATATTTTAGTTGCAGTGGAATTCCACTGTGAATGATTTTTGGTTGTGGGAACACGAAATTGAAAGCAAATCTTGCTTATTATGAATCCACCAAGTCCAAAATTGGAAAAGGAACGTTGTTTTGGATAGCAGGGTGATTCTAACAGCCTTTCTATGTGTGTCCACCCCGTTGGACCTGTTAGCTTAGGTCAGGCATTGCTCTGCTGCCTCCAGCTTCTGTGTGGGAACGGCTGTTCAGGAGCTGCCCAAAGTACACCACGCAGACTGCAGGCAGAGGTGGGCTCAAAGCTGACAAGCTGAATGGTTTGTGTCTTAGTAGCAAACCCAGCCAGAATGCCATGAGAAGGATGGATCTGGGATGTGCCTCTGTCACGCTGCTGATGGCCCTCCTAGGGCTGATCCAAGGGGAGTTGTCCAGCGTCGGGCACAGCCCAGCTCTCCTGCTGCAAAAAGCAGATGCCTCCCCAAAGCACTGTGTAAAACATCCTGGCTGGTGAGCAGCTGCAGAAATATGTCTGAGTTCTGCAGTCTTTCTGCTTTACTGACATAGCCAGTGAAGGTCTGGGAGCTCAGATTGCAGGGTAATATACTTGGACTGGTTTTCCCTGAACTGATGTAACTACGAGTGAGTTAATAAATATTCCACAATAAATAAGTATTCAACAGTCATAGAAACATCCATTTGCTGTTACACTCTGTTCCCAAGCTGCACTCAACGCATTCCATAGATAATTGTGCTCTGCTGTTGAGATACTTCACTGTGAAACAACTTCCAATTTTTAACAATGCTTGTGTTCTTCTGAAGTTACACAGTGTACAGGAATATATAGTAGCACTATGAAATTTTAATAGCAACTCTTAATTTTAATTTGGTTTAGGAATAAAAATTTGAAATATTTTTAATCTTTAAATGATATCAAGGAAAAGATCATCCAAGATGAAGAGAGAAGAATGTACACGGATGCTCAAATTAGCAATATTTAAGTGGATTATAAAACATGTGTTTCAGAGTGTAAAACTGAGTCTTGCTGCAGCCCCAGGAGAGCACAGTCTGAGTGGGGATCTGTGGGGCTGTGTGTGGTTGCTGTCCATCATATCCAGGCTGCTGCTGATGGGGGAACTGCTTCCCCTCCCTTTGGAAGTCCGTGGCATTTTAACTCCCACAGGTTTCCACAGGCAAGTGTCCTGCAACTGTTGCCATTCCGCTTATGGGAACTAGGAAATCAAAGTCTTCTCATGTTAGACTCTAAAATTAATTCAGAAGTCGATTTTTCAGTTTGTTGGAATACTATACAAAGGATTTTGTGACCAATCTGAAAATAGCATCCTGTTTAGTGTGTTTTCTGGGTCAAGAATCTTATAAGAGAGAATGGTCTGTTTAAGATCATTTCATGGTTTCTAAATTTGCTTGGTCTGATTTATGTTTTTTTTTTCTTCTCAGTGTTGAAAAGTTGCAGTGGGAAAATGTAAGAATGAATACAAATATTATTTTGTAGGGTCTACAGAATTAGGTACTATTCCTAAATATAGTTTTTAAATTTAAAAAAAAACTTGTTTACAAATTGTGATTGTCAGATTGTTAAACCATCTTTCCAAGAGGGTGTTTGGGGTATTTTCACTTAGAAACCACTGGTGAAAAGGTTGAAAGGAATTCAGGAAGTGGTTGTATTGCAAGTATTTCTACATGTCTATACAGTACTTTTACATGAAAATAAAGAGCTGATTTTTCCCACTGTCAGTTCTGTAAACAGTAATTGGTTTCCATTTAATTGTGGAATTTCTCTTGTCTACCCTGGCTGTGCCACCCAGCTGGAAGAGCTCAGTGTTGCTGGGGCAGGGACATGAGAAGACAGCTGAGCTGGAGCAGAGGTGGTGCAGTACAAGGTGTTCTCCCACCACCATCTGCTCTCCCTCCTTCTCCACAGGGTCCTCCTTTCTGCCCATTCTTTTTCCCTTCCTTCTCCCCTTCCCTGTAGACTTTTCAAGTTATCCATTGAGGAGATGCTGCTGTGGTTCAGAGGGAGATGACAGCTGGGTTTGGGTTGCACTGTCATGTGCACAGAAAACCAAAGTTAGTTGTTTTATGTGTTTCTGTCGAAGCCGAGGCCCTGGGAATGATAGTGGCAATTTACAGAGCTTTATGGTGGTGCAATCAGTGGTAAAGAGTAGCCACATCAGCCGTGTTAGAGTCAAATCTATTCTTCCTTTCCCAGTATCATCATTCATTTGGAAGATGCCTGTCCTTTATTTTAAGTCTTAAGAGTTTCCATCAGCACTTACTGTGCTCCAGAGTAGGAAGGAGGGGGTGTGTGGGCATACTTCTGTGTCAGAAGTGGGGGACAAGAACACTGTGCAGCAGAGGAAAACAGCAACAAAAGAGAGAAAAGACACATTTTTACCTCATGCAAATACCTGGCAAAAGGAAGACAAGCAAATGCAGGTGTATTTTCATGCACATATCTATTAAACAAATCTATCAGCTTCTGCCTGAGAAATGTGATATTTGAGATTCATTTCAGTCACTGTTTGTTTTCAGGTGTGGAAATGGGCTTAAGTTACTTGAGGACAGGAGAGGCTTTGTTGTTACTGGGATTCTAAATAATACCAAATAAAACAAAGCCAAAAAAAAAAAAAAGGCTATGTACTCCAGAGCACGTTGCTGTAATCAATCTACAAAATAAGTAGAAGCATTTTGTAATGTATCTGTTACTGTTTCTGTTCATATGCTAAGGGATAACTTGCCAGAAAACAGTGAAAATTCAGGCAGTTTTCACATTACTTTTGTTACTATAAAGACCATTAAATATTGATATAATAGCATAATATGAAATAAGATCAATGCCTGTATTAATTACACTTCTTCAGATAGTAGAAAAACCTTTTGTTCTTTTTATGCCGAAGGCTTTTAATGTATGCAGCACTTGAAGAGGAGGCTCCCACTAGATCTTCCTTTGTGCCATCTCCCCTCTGGGAGGAGGGGGATTAAATCACCATTGTATGGTGCTGTAAGGTGGTCAGGGTGCATTTCCTGAGGCCAAAAGGAGGGTTAGAAGGAAAATGCAGCTCCACACCAAGCAATACATCACCCCTGTTAATGTCTGGGTCATTAAGCAAAGGTTTAACTACACATTTACAGGACTGTGTAAGCACAATGCATTCTTAATGTTTATTAATAATGTAACCATTTTTTCCTTGAAATTGCAGCAAATATAGTTTGGGGGTTTGTTTAGTGAGGAATATTGGAGGGTTTTTTCCCTATCCCCTTTACTGTATATATTCTAATGGTAGAGCTGAAAACTTGCTGTTCAAAGTAATTTTTCATACGTTGTTTATGTGAACTTACATCACTTAATGTCCTTCAGTCAAAATAAGTAGCTCTGCAAGCAAAGACAGTTCTATTTGGCACCTGCTTTCCCTGAAGCAGGCAGTCGTGGGGGTATGCCAGGTTCTGCTCTTCTTTCTCCCCCTACCACCTTCCCCAGGGACTTCTGCCTTCTTGGTGGCTGATAGTTTTGAGAAGCAACACTTCTTGTAGAGAGTCTTTTCCCATGAGAAAAATACAAGGCTGCTGTGCACAGGATTTCCAAAGTAAATGGCATCTGTCCAGCTATCTAAACTAGACTGAACTATCTTTAAAAAATAAAGAAAAAAAATTAATTAATTTGCTCCATCGTGTTTTCTCTTATTTTCACTTCGGTTTGAAACCTTTCAGGCTCATCTGTACCAGTATTTCTGTTTACACAGTCTTCCAACCTCCTTTGAAATACATATTTCCCTTTTTTTTATGGTGCTGTTGATGTGACCGTAGCCAAAGACTGCTACTCCTCACTCATCCCTGTAAGCAGATTCTCAGTGTACAAATTATTAAACTAAGGTGCAGACAGACAAGAGAAAGTGACAAAGCAGAGGGCAGGAGTCATGATCTTAAGAAAGAAATAGAATTTAGAAGACTGGCTCAGGCTTAAGAATATTTCCAAATTAAAGCCTCTGTGACCAGGCAGGTGGTCTGTTTTTCTTCTAGATGTCCTTAATGTGACTCAAATGGCTCGAGGGCTTTTCTGTATCTTGTGAGAGCAACTTGAGTGCAACTTTTATCTGATCTAATTGATAGTTCACTGACAGTAAATATTTCTGCAGTTTGTGTGGGAGTGTAGGAGGTTTATGGATTTAAGCTTCTCCATTAGCTCTTCCTGGTAGAGTTTCCTGTACTTAAATAGTGTCCTTTTTGAGGCACTCCTCACACTGAAATAACACTGCTCTTTGGTCTTCAGGGATGTTTGCCGACATGGAGATGGGTTTCATGGCAGTGACACCAATGGTTTCACTGAATGATTTCACCTAAATTAGCCCATGATCTTTGTTAGACAACCAGAACACTCTCCTGCTTTTTATTTATTCATGGTTACACACTTTGTGTTTCCCAGGCTGTGCTTGTTCTCGTGCTGCTGTCCCTTGTTCACGTGGCTGCAGGGACTGTCACCAGATCCTGGGGTTATTGACCCAAATCTTCCCCCTCTGCCTTACTGCATTTCTTGCCATCTTCACTGCAGCTCTTGCAACTTAAACAGGATGATATTCGTTGTGTTTGCAGATCCTTCCAGTTTGCCAAGGCTCTCTCGTTTCTCTAAGACATTTTTATGTCAAGAACCTCGTGAAAGCGCCTTATTTAACGTTTACCTTTCTGTTTCTTTTAGGATCAGGATCCAGGCTGTCAATGAAATTGGAGCTGGACCTTTTAGCCACTTTATTAAAGCAAAAACCAGGCCTTTACCACCCTTACCTCCACGGTTAGAGTGTGCTGCAGCAGGGCCTCAGAGCCTGAAGCTGAAGTGGGGAGACAGCAGCTCCAAGCTCCATGTTGCTGATGACATGGTCTATATCTTGCAGATAGAAGACAGAAATAAAAGGTAAGTTCTTTTGGGCAATGTGATGGTCAGGATTTTATGGCTGTAAAATGTTTTTGGAGCACCAGGAAATATGAACTTGGCGCTGGCTTGGTAGATAAACAATAATTTTGAAATAAGGTGTGCAAGAGACACAAAACCCTGTGTTTAAATTAACAGTGCTAAGCAAAAACTGTTTTCCCATGTGAAATTTGTACTGGAAGATATGATAATGTAGCTCCAAGGTTGGGATGAGATATATTCAGTTAAAACAGGGAAGGAAAGAGACATAATATGCAAGTATTACCTAACAGTCTGAGCTCTTCAATGAATAAATATCATAGATGGCTCATAATTTACTAAGAAACACTCTCAACTACTTCAATTAGGTAAAATAACTGACTTATCAAGTAGATAATCCTTAGAGACCTTCAGTACAGATCATAATTTGATGTAAATTAACACAATTCCTTTAATTTAAATAGAGCTCTGTTGAGTTTATGCCAGCTGAAGATCTGGCCCAAAAGCTCTAATTTTAAGTAATAAAACCACGATGAATAATGCCTTAATATCTCCCAGTACCTCAGCTGTACTGAAGCAGAGAGAGTACAGGCTCCCCTGTATTAATACTGAGAGGTGTCCAATGAATATAAATGCCCATTTGAAAGTGTGACTGGTAAAATCAGCTTCCTCAGAGTGCAGTGATGCTTGGCAGGAGCCCAGGGATCCAGTCAGCTGGACACATCCAGCAGGCTGCTTCGCTTTGCTTTCGTGTGGCACTGCAGGTAGGATGATGAAGAACTATAAATTGTTTTAAACCTGTTTCTTTTTTGGAGAAAATAGTAACTTTCCTTGTAAGAATAAAATGCGTTTTGTTACCTGGCAGCTTTTTTCCCCTTTGCTCTTGCACAAGGCTTTAGCACGATCCTTCGCTTTTGCACCAGCTTTTCCCACTGCAATTGGTCTCTTAAGAGCTGTTCATTAGGAGGAATTTGGACCTGATACTCTGCTAGGCCTTTTTAGCTTTTAATTTGGCTTATAGTCCACTTGAGCTCCCAGAGATGCAGAGAAACTGCTCATGTACGTTGTGCTGTCTCCTCCTGCTTGGATGGAGTCCTTGCATGAAATGGCTTCCTCTGGTTGGGTTTGCAGCGATCAGATAATTCCTGAAATGAGCCAGAGCCCTGTGGCTGATGAAGTGCATCCCGGTGTGGGCACAGCAGAGAAGTGGGATGGGGTCACTGTTGTGTTTGAGAATGGTTGGAGCTGGCAGTTCCCGGCAGTGAGATCTGTTTATTTGTTCCCTGTCTGACAGTCCCTTTTTGCTCTCCTTTGTGTGCATCGATCACAGTGAGAGATGCTCCTGAAAGGATGCAGAGCACAGTTCTGTACATTTGGGAGAGCTATCATTCCTAATGAGCAGAGAATGACAGCCCACACGTGAACTGGTAGAAGCAGCAGTTAGTTACAGAGGTAGGAGTCCTCTCTGAGATCATTCCCATTAAATAAATAAATCCTGTTGTGACTGAGCGGTTGCTCACTCGTGTGTGTGCTTATGGAAAATACTGGAGTATGGTTCTTTGAGCTTCACTGGCCTCTTCAATTGCACAGGTTAATGCCAGTAATCTGTGGACATCTAAGGGAATAATTAAATAGAACAGAATATTTTAGCTGGAAGGGACCTACAGTCATCCAGTCCGACTGCCTGGACAGTTCAGGGCTGGCCAAGTTAGTGTGTTTTTAAGGGCATTGTCCCAGTGCCTCTGGAACACTGACAGGCCTGGGGCATTGACCCCTCTAGGAAACCAGACTGGTGAAAAATGACACAGAATAAATGATAAAGAAGGATGTTTTAGAGTGTTTTGGGGAGAAGAAGTGGTACTTGACTCAGGGGAAGAGGCTGTGCTGTAAACATGGATAACTCAAAATTGACCTCTGTCGTATCCTCAGTTTTTCAGAGGACATTTTTAGTGTATTCCCTGAGGCATCTGAAATTACTGATGACAGCTTTATGTTGAAGTCCCTCAGCTCAATATATTACAGTTGACCCTTCTTTGTTTTACAGTAGAATTTGGCTTTAAAATGGCATTAAAACATTTTCAAACAAACAGAAAGATGAACAAATTCTTTCAAAAAAAAAAAGAAAGAAAGAAAATTATCAGCAAGTCCCATTCTGGCCTGATAACTTGAATGGCCTTTTGGCAAATAGTCAGCTCTGGCTTTATGTAATGATGGTCAGCCAGTGCTCTTCAGTGTGTCCTGGTCATTAAGAATGGTTTTTAACTTTTCCGTGTCGTAATGAGGTATAACAGGCCAGTTGTTGGAGACCAAATGTTTCATTGATTGCAAGACCTGTGAAGCAAAATACTTGGAAATCTCCTGCCACTGATTAATGTAAGGGCTTGAGAAGGTTTGCACATCAGAAATGAACCTGCTTTAGCTCTCCTTAGCTCTTCAGTGGGTGACATTTAGTAAGATCAAATTAGCATCCCTTGTCCTTTCAGTTATGTGTAGCATTGAGTGGAGATGAAGAAAAATCTGTTTCTAGAAAGCTCAGTACATGGGAATATTATTTAAGAGTAAGTGACCTTTATGTAAGAAGGACTATGAAATTCCTTTTTTTTTCTTTTTTTCTTGGTTTTTTTTTTTAATAGAGTATCAGTTGTGACTTCATTTCCTAATTGTGGTAATGTCAAGATAATTGTGTAAATCAGATTGCTCTGTTTTCCAGAATACTACGGATTTTTCCTCTCTGGGGAAAAAAGGAACCTAATTAATGTTTTTTGGTTTTTTGTTCTGTGGTAGTAATTAGTCTGTAGTTGTTCCTCCAACTAATTATACCTCTCAGTGTCTTAAAATGCTTACATTATCCAGTCTGAAAGAGAATTAGTAAGTGCATTTTTAGTGGGTCATTTATCAGTTGCTTGCGTTTCTTTTAGACAACTGTATGTTGCAGCTGAGGTAAGTTCTGTGATTTTGGTATACAGAAATCTGAATAAATATGTATATAATTACCTTTTAAGGGAGAGTCCTAGGTAAGGTTGGCTAAGAAGCAGCCTAAGCGTATATGTCATTGATAACTCTCCCACACTTCCGTAGTCTTCACCCAGTGGTACTGGAAACCTTTTCTCCCCAAGCATGTTGAAATCCCTGGTTATTGCAAGTTTCAAGCAGTCTAATTAAAAAATTGTTTACACTCATGGTTTGATCAAGACAATTTACACTCATTTTAGCAGCAATTACTGATATGTTTCAGTCCTACTGATTTGTGAAACTCTATTAAAATATAAAATTAGATAAGTTAACATATCCTTGCAAAAACCTGCAGGAAAAAGTCATATTGGGTAAAACATAAGTGATAAAAGGAAATTACAAATGAGCACCAAGACAAATGGCATGCTGCAGTTTACTAGGCAAGCGTGGGTAGATGGAAAGTTAACGTTCAGAGAAGTTTTTCAGGTAGCCTGTCCTCATACTGCTGCATTGTCTTAGGTGAGTATTGCTATTAACAATAATTGCATTTGTATTAAGGGCATCCTGATCCTGTACTTGGGGCTTTGCAATAAGGGCTGTGCAAATGAAAAAGAAGAGAGAGAACTGTTCCAAGTGTCAGCTGGTTAATTTGTTCATGCATTTCAACTTTGTTCCTGAAAACAGGAGTAAACAATTTTAGAAGATATGAGTTAACTGTATGTGTGTTGTGTGATAAAACCACATTAAATGTTTGAGATGTTAGGAATGTAGAAATACATGGAATTAGATGCTATTCCTTAAGTATTTTCAAGGGATCCCTGGTTTTGGTGAGAAATAAAAGTTTCTCTTGCATTTTGATCTGTGTACATCTGCACAGGTACTTCAGACTTTGTGGATAACTGAGTATTCCAGACAGTAGATCATAAGTAAGAGCAGCATTTAGACCCAAGACTGTCACTGTGATGAAACCTACTTTCTGCACATCTGCAACAGCCTCATAAGAAAAATAATGCTTTCCTTAGAGTAATAACTGTTTAATCCCTAAAGTGGTAATTGGAGTTCAGCTTAGTGCAACAGGATCACGTTGGCCAGTTTTTCAAGAGCACATTTTAGGTCTCAGCTTCACTTTGCTGCTGTTGGTGAACTCAAGACTGAGCTTGGCTTCCTTCACGAGCTTTGCCCAAACAGATTACTGAGGCTGTCACGTCAGTGGCTGTGAACACGATGTGCTGAATGAGTTTCATTTTAAGGTCCATAAACACTGTTAGTTGCTGCCATACTGGGAAAGTGGGTGTAGTGCTGCACAAAGAAGATAAACACATGTAAGAACATTAGTTTGCTAGTGCTGAACTGTGTTTGTTCTCTTTTGGTTTTAGCTTTAAGTCCACTCTTATTCATATCTCTGTTGCCTATTAACACATTGCCATTGCAAGCAAGGTGCTGGCAGCTGCCTGGTCATCTACTTTTTTCTGACTGTATAGTTTCAACAGACCATTGCATGCTCTTTGTGATTTTTCCTGGATCTTTCATTCAAATGCTGTTAATTCCCATTTAAGTTGTTCTCAGTATTGTCCCTCCTGTCTGTTCCTTGGCCCCAGATGTGGCCGCACACAGGAATCATCTGTCAGGCACTTTGCTGATCTGTCTTCCATTCCTCCTGGATGTCCCCAGGTGCTTCTTCCAAAAAAAAGCAAATTTTTTTGCTATGGAGGAGCTTCTGTAGGCTGAAATACTTCCATTCTCAGTTATTTCAGACATCTGACAAGTAACTATCTGTTGTAAATATTGGTTACAAACTCAAATTCAGCACCAGATGAAAGATGATCTAGTAGGAACAAGCTAAAAATCGATTTTTGGCTGCAGTACCCTTTGTCCAGCCTGCAGTTATGCCAGGTAATTCAGTGAAGAAAACCAAACTCTTCCCATCTGACTTATCACTTGTCATTTTCCGTTCTCCACTTAGTTTTGCTTTTTTAAGGAAGGAAATGTTGTCTCCTTCACGGGGTCCTGTTATTATTATTATTCCTAGAAAAAAAAATCATATTGACAGTGGTGAACATACAGTATTACACAGATTATATATAATATAATATAGGTATCTTCTAGAAAGCAGATCTTCAGGTCAAAGGGGCAAGTGCATCCCGTCTCTTTGGTCCACACGTCACGTTAGGACTGGAAGCCAGGGTTGGGAGAGGCTGTGGGAGCCCAAAACTCTTGAGGGGAACTCTTGTCATGTGTTTGGCTTCCTTCAGCATCTGCCTGCAAAAGGAAACCCCCAAAGAGCGGCTGGAAAAGGTGCCCTAAAGCTGAAAAGATCAGCTCAGCCTGGTGCTGGTCAAAGGAGCAGTGATGGATGTGGGGATGCTGCAGATATGAAGCTTTTCTCTTTGAGCTGAATGTTTTAAAATACAGCAGAAATGAAAAAAATGTGCATTGACTTTACTCCTGTCTCTGTGAATTAGATGGATTTGGTTTGAAACTTTGCTTTCCTTGATGCCCACCTGTAGTACAGGGAGCTGCTGGTGGGGAGAGAAAATCACAGAAATCTGTGAGTGTTTGATAAAGTTCTTTAACCAAATTGTAGAAGAATAGTCTAAGAAAGCAGGTGGGGGCTGTAAATATGCAGGTAACACAGTGTTGCATTATTAGTATTAAAAGAGATGTTGGCTTGTGAAATGCTTGTACTTTAGTTTCTAATTAGGCAGTTTCCCTTTTATGCTGTTTTGAAGCCTCAGGTTGCCAGGTCAGACTGGTGTTGTATTAATGATTCCTCTCCAGCCAAAACTGTGGCAGATGGCTACATTTTTTGGGAGGCAGTAACAGAACTAGTTCAGATGGCTATTTCAGCCTTTGTACCTCAGCTCAAGATTGCCATCTTACTTAGTGCTGTAGGGTAGAATTTCTTTCAAATTAAATTCTTGTAGGAACCAATGGGTTACTAAAATATAAACAAACCCCAAGAGTTTGAAAGGGAACCTGCGGGTTAAAATGTGCTGGGAACTAATGAGCAGAGGTAGAGTGAGTGCATTCGTAGTCTTCTGCTCAACTGGAAGTGACTAAAGTGGAGGAAACAAAATAGCTGCGACATGTAAAACATTTCCAAGAAGATCTTCACTGAGAATACAAAGGTATTGATGAAAAACTAACAGGAGTGGTGTCTCCCTAACAATCGTTGGAGGACATCATGTTCTCTCTGCTGTGAGCAGGTAAATGAATAATCCATGACAACGTGAGAATGTCTGGGAAGGGAAAATTGGGATCAACCAAGTGAGATGAGGGGGAAGTAGCCTCTGGAGAGCATCTCCATCCCTGGAGAAAGTTACTTTCTTTTCAATATCCACTGTTAATTTAGTGGAGTGGAGAGGCAACACCACGGCGTGGTAAATTAGAATAATTCAGATTTAATTATGGATGGTGCAAACTTGGGAAAAAAAAAAAAAACAAAACAAAACAACTGTACTGAGAATGCCACTAACCCCCAGAGGCAGTGTGTTTTCAAAGGCAAGGTACCAGTTAAGGTTTGTAGCCTTCTGTCTTTTAAATTCAGCTGGGCAAGCCAATGAGAGGGAGATAGAGAATGTGGGAGATTTTCCATACACAGATTAAGTCAGCTTCTAAATACATAAGAGATTAAATCCTTGCAAACAAGCTCAAAGCTGATTTGTTTTTAAAAAAAATGTATGGAACAAGGCCTGGATGAAGCACAGTGAACCATGTCAGACTTGCCAAGAAGACAAAGGTTTATAGAGCTCATGTTTAAATGTGCTTTTAAAATTAGATTTAGATTTAAAAAACCTAAATCCTTAAATTTAAAAAATGAAATTGCAATAATACGAGGAAATCTTACTTTCAATAACTTTTGATGTATGCAGACATCACTGTGGCAATGCACAGTAACACTGATTGACTCAACTTTAACTTCACTGTGGTTCTTCAGCAGAAAGCCCAGGAGAGTAAAGAAAGATTGTAGGATATGTTGCTCCAAATGTATAGCCACCCACATCAATTAACTATACTATTTTAAAAATAACAGGAATAATCCTGGAGGATTATGAAGTGCCTACTTTAGACATGAGGAAAATACTACTTTGTCATCAAAAAAACACTAGTATTTTGAAGTTAGTGTTTCATCTTCATTATGTGTCTTACATCATGATCTGCATCTTCAAACAAAATTACAAAGCATTAGTGTCATAGTAAAGCCCAATAGCAATTGAATTTGACTTAGTAATCAGCCTTTCTTCTTCCAAAATTGGAAGCTCTCTTTTCTCAAATATGGTTGAATCTCAGAAGTTTTAGTGTGCTTCCATTAGAGTCTTGTCGTGCAAGCTTCTCCATAGTTTTTGCTTTCCTTACAGATGTTTTTTTGAGATAGGGAAGTAAAAATGAGGGGAGACGGGAACTGGATGGGAGTATCAGTATTAACTGAATTGGGAGTATTGGTCCTGTTCCCAAATGACAGGAGGAGCTCAAGTGGTTTTCCAGATCACTTCCTCAATGTTATGAAACCTTAATCATATCCAAAAGGTGAAAATGTAATTTGAGGACTAAGTCCTTGCTATTGACCATATAAATGTCTAGCAGTGTACCTTAATCCCAACCTGGGGTAAGGGTGTGCTTGTCTGTTTGCTGGAAGGGAATATTTATGCTCCCTTGCTTACCTAACTCTGCTGATGATTACAAGGAGGTCTTTATTCTAAAATATGCATTGCATCTTTTTTGCTGTCTGTTGCCCTTGGATCAGGGCTGGGGACAGGTCTCTGCACTTCTGAGAGTACTGCAGTGGTTTCTGAGGCAGCTGCTTGATTGAGCTGCAAGAAGTGGTGAGGGAGAGCAGTCTTGGACCCTCATCTTAATGCTGTCCTAAGTACATGTGCTTGCTCATCACGCGGTGATGAGCGAATTTTCTTCCATGAGAAGAGGTTTGTGTCAGTCTTGTGAAACTGTGCCCTGGCTGCTTGTGTGAGCCTCAGAAATGTGGGATGGCAGGTAGTTCTTAAAACTGTATAAAGGTAAGGATTAAAAAACCCTATTTCTTCTTTGAAAATTGGCTCTAAATCCTCTTAAAAAACTTGTGGGCGTAGATCTTTGATTTCTAATCAAGGTGTGGGGCTCTCTAAAACTCAGTGGGGTTAGTAAGTCACATTAGTCCTCAGAGAACATTTCCAGTAATTTGAATTACCAGAACATGTCCTTTTGCTACCGATGATTCTTGATCTGTGTTTGTACTTACGTGGATTGCAATCATAATGTAATACAAATTGATTTCTGTCCCTCAGAGCTAATGACAGACCCAGTTTCTTTGAAATGCTCAAATTGGTTATACTCTGTGTCTCATGCAAAGCAAAAGGATAAAGCTAGCACCTAGATAGGGAGGTCAGAAATCTCTCTTGGCTTCCTGGTAATTTAAAATCTGCTGAAATGGTTAAGATATTTGAATGTGTACTAAATGATTTTAAAAAAAGAAGTGATCCTAGGCAACAAATTTTGTGTTCTCCAAGTTCGGGGCTATTGCGAGCACAGACGTTGTTCCCACTGGAGGCTGAGTGGGATGGATGCACAACCTGGGTGCTTCCTCTTTATTTATTTTCACCTCTATTCTGCTCAGCACCTGGGTGTCAGGGTCTGAGCTAGGAGTTGCTGCCTAACATGCAACTGTTAGCGAAAAGCATCTGAGCAGAGCGATAGAAGATAAAGTCAGATTAGTTACTGTACATTAATTTTTATAAGATTAGGTGACACTGATTTTGTTCTGTGTTACGCTGCTGGACAAGTTTGCACGCGCTCATGTTTAGCCTTGTCAGTGGAAGTGTTTTGGAAGTCACTTCCTTAGTGTGGTGTGGTCTCATCCTGCTCTGGAGCAGAGCTGTCAGTGTGGGCATGCCCAGCACTCCCAGGCTGGCATCCTTTTCCATCCTACATATCTCCCTCGTTATAATTATGCTTACCCTGTGACTTCTCACTCGCAGACCACCGTGTGTTCTGTCTGAACCTGTTTCTGTCTCTGCTCTTTGAGTGTCTTCAGTCTGTGGGCTCTTCAGAACTGAGAAGTGTGTAACATATTACAAATATAATACACAATCTCCATGTTCTGATTTTAAATAGGATTACTCTGTCTTAAGATGGCACAGATGTGGTCTTTGTATCTTAATGTGCAAATAAAGTCCAAAACCGTAAGAGAGCCGACATATTAATCATGTTTTAATCATAGTTTTAAACCAGCATTACATACAGTGTATTGCAGCAGAACACAGGTTCAATCCTTTTTTGATTCCTAGGTAGTAGGAAATCCATTGGCAGATGTTCTTCCTGGTAATTCATGTAATCATTTTACAAGGTTATAGTAGTTGCAAAAGGGACAATGAGCTTCTGCTTTCCCCAACCTCCTCGTCGCTGTTAGTGTGTTAATAAGGTGACATTTTTGGACGTGCCCTTAACAGCTCTGCAGAGCACGTGGTGCCACTTTTCACAAGGTGGATACTTTGAGCTGACAAATGTAATAACCAGGAATGTCAGTGCCACTCCAGTGTAACTACATGTTCTCGTTTTTATTGTTTCAGGTTTATCCCAATTTATAGGGGACCAAGTCATACGTACAAGATACAAAGGCTGACGGAGTCCACTTGTTACTCGTTCAGAATACAGGCAGTAAATGATGCTGGGGAGGGACCTTTCTCAGAAATCTGTACCTTCTGCACAACTAAGTCGGTCCCACCTGCAATCAAAGGTATGTAGCAGATTTTTTTACGTGTAGTTAAATAACATGTAAATATTTATGTGACTGGTAGGTATGCAGTGAGTTTGTAAGGGTTACCATAAGTGTGTAATAACACATGTGAAGAATCAGTTTGTGCTGCTTGTAGATTTCTGTGAATTGTGAAGTTATGGTGAGAAGCAAAATTGTCACCTAAAAAATCACATAAACAATATAACTGTTATGTCAGCCACTGCTCTGATACATAAACTGTTAAAATGTTGCTGCTAACAGTGTTTGCCAGGATTACAGCAGCACTTATACAAAGGATCTAACAGCTGTAGTGTATATGTGTACCTACCAACTTAAGCTTTAATGAAGTTTAATGTTTTTAGCTGTGTAGGTGATGTCTAACATAGAACTTTAGGGTTTATTTTTCCTTTAATGTATAAAAGTAATTATGATATTTCTCCTATAGAGCATTAGAATTAGAACTCAGTATGTGTTCCACTAGAAGAACTAAAGGCCTAATTAAATGAAGTTTTATAATGAAATGTCTTACTCTGTGTAAATTTTGTCCTAAGTAATTATGCTGCTTCTGAGGAGGAGGAAGGAAGGAGCAAAACTAAAAACAGTACAAAACACAGTAAAAGATGTTTCATTATAAAACTTCATGTAATTAAGGCCTTTAGTTCTAGACCTAATTAGGCCCTGTTACAGAGACAGCAGGTTCACTCTATGTGCCGTCGGATCAGCTGAGCTGAAATCAGATGCACCTCTTTTTCCTGGGATGCTTAAGTCATGTCATTTACTGTGAGAAACAGCAGCTCTCAGTTTGTCAGAGAGGTTTTGTTTGCCGCTCTGTACTTAAAATCTGGCTTTGGTGATTTTGACACTTTTGGTAACCAAAGATGTAGAGAGGGGAGAGCACTGTGGGGGAGTGTTTCCCTGCTCCCTGGGGTAGCTGCTCTGAGTCACCCCCAGGAAGAACAGCGGTCTGAAGCAAAAAATATCTTTGTGATTGAGGGTAAAGATATTTAGCCAGGGGTGAATTATCCCAATTCACACCATTGCACAGGTGTAAGATGTGCTGCCAGCCAAGGGAATGGAGCTCCTGCTGAATGACCCAGGCTGGTTTGGGCAGGTGCATCTAAGTGGATAAAACCAACCCAATGATGCTGGTATGCACTGTAGTCACACTTTCTTTTGTTGGATAATAATCCATTTTATTCAATTCACCTCACCTGGGGTTTTGTTTTAAACTCCCTTCCTGCCTATTGAGTTCCTGTTAAATATGACTCACACCCTCGGCTGAATATCAAGCAGTAAAATATTGCAAATAGCAGGTCGTGTGTAGGCTGGGACCTTGGGTACCTGACAAAACACTGGCTGTAACAGAGAAAAGGGCACAACAAAAACTGTGCTAGTGAACACTGCTGAGGGGAAGTGATGCTGCCGGGAAGAGAGATGTGATGGGCCAAGATGGTGGTGTTGATTCCCTTATGTGCTCGGAGCAATACAGAGGAATTTATGTGATAAACTTAGTTCAGTTTTTCATCTATCAGAAGCAACTGTTTATTCTCCTCTAAAGTGTCCTAATTACTCACTTAGTGATGCCAACCCTAGAATAGCATTGTTGTTAATGGCAGTGTTTTGTAAGTGTCAGACAAAAATCTGCGTGTATTGGGGTGGGGGATGGAAGGAGGAGGAAAAATAATTGAGAATGTTGTTGTCAGCTGAGATGAAGGCATCTATTATCAGTCTCTCAACACTGGCAGATGTGCAGAAGGAAGTAAATGGATATTGATTACATTTGGGTCCTCATATGATTCATGTGTTCCTCTTGGGTAATAACAAATCAGTCTAAAATGCACCTAATGTATGCAGCAGCATTTCCTTCTTTGATAGACCCTCCTGTTGTCTGTTTTCCTAGGGTTGGGGCTCTAGATTGCCTTTAACAAGCTCGTGTCCTTGCACGTGCACATGTTAACCACCTGCTACAGTGTTCAGGGCTCTTGTTTCTCACAGTTTCATTCTTTTTTTTTTTTTTTTTGGTATTGTGCTTGCTTCCTCTGCCTCATCAAGAGGTTAGTGGACCCTGGATGCTGTTGCAGTTTTTTGATGCCTTCCAGTGGCAGATGCTTAGCTGTACCTATAAACACACTGCCAGTGCTCTGCTCAGCTCACCTGTGAGCTTGCCCTCGGGCATGGTGCAGTGTTTTCTGGCCTTCAGCTGGTGAGAGATCCTCTCCCAAGGACAACAGCCTTATGACAGCTGACAAATGGACTTTCTCTGGAGTTCTAGTGAAAAGCACTAGTATAAGTCTGGCTAGAAATAGCAGGTCTGATGATCTGGGTGTCAGGCTCAGAGTTACATACAACTCTTAAGTTTTTTTCAAATTATGCTTGTGATTTTGCTTCCCAGGCATGACTTAATAATTTTCTGCATTAAGAGATTTAGCTTCCCTTCTCACATTCCTTCTATTTTTCCTGAATGAAATGTTTGATATTATTCATCTCTTTCAATGACATGTAGCATGGGAGGAGTGTGCAGGTTGTCTCCACTGGCACAGGTGTTTGCTCAGAACTTCACAAAACTGCTGCTTTTATGAATGCCTGTGTAATTTCTGTGTTGGCTTCTGCTTTGAGAAGATCAGTGCCACAGCACTTCAATTGAGTTTTAAAAGTTCGAAGTTTTGTGTCACATCCACTCCCCTCTTTCTGCGGGCTCACACAGATCAGGGATGATCTGAGAGCTTGCTGCCCTTCTGCAGAAGAGATCTGGGTTCTATAATAAACTTCTTATGAGCTTGCTAATCAGCTCTAAATTTCACCCAGTTTTCTGTGGATGGTGTTTATTATTGCTTAGTACCACAGGAATCCTGAACTGCTTAATCAGGCAAGACTGTCCTGAAATAAATGAGCCTTTTGAGTGACTTAAATTTTATTTCTTCCATCCAGTGGTGATGGCAATTTGATTTTTTGGCCCCATAAAGACAGTACAGATTATGTGCTACTTACCCCCGTGATGTCCCAAAGTTTCCTTTTAAAAATGTTCCGGTAAATATTACAGTGCTCGTAAAATGAGTAAGATTTCAATGCCATCTTTATATTAAATGTTAATGCATTTCATTTTATTGCAGCCCCTCGAGTGACACAGTTGGGAGGAAACTCCTGTGAAATTACTTGGGAAATGGTCCCGCCCATGAAGGGAGATCCTGTTGGTTATGTTCTGCAGGTGCTGGTTGGAAGAGAATCAGAATACAAGCAGGTAGGGAAATGGTCTGGGTTTAATATTGCCAAATTGATGTCATAATGGAAATGGTTTTGAAAAATTGCTGTGCTGCTTCTTTGTATTTGGTGATGTGTCAGGTGCACTTTGGTAAAGGCTGAGTCAAAATTAAGGGCTGTCATAGGTTGTTTGTTCTCCTAAGGGAATATATAGAACATCATTATCTTATTGGAGTGATTTGCACTCTCTCTATAGTTAATCACTATTTTTAACTGAACTAACCTTTGAGAAGTTACAGTTCTCTCCACCCAGGCTTGCTTCTGAGCTTACTGGTGTTAACCATCCCATCTGAAGATGAGATGAAGTAGGTAGATTAATTCCTCCTTCACTAAGCCCATTATAAGATCCTCTGTCAAGGATTGCAGTCAAGTGTACAGCTTGAAAGTGGTTTGTTCATCTGTCCCATTCCTGTCTAAGGTTTCAATGCACAAGTGTGTAACTGCTGGGTATCCTTCCTGGCACTGTGGAAATAAAGGGAATGAACTACAGCTCATCCTTCTTTTCTTGCCTGTCTTCATTAGAGCTCACAAGTGGACACTTGCCCCGAGCAGCAGTTCAGAACAGCTCATTCACAGCTAGACCTTTTGTTTCATCTGTCACACCTCTGACTGTGTGATTTGTAGTGCACTTCATCTGTGCCCTATCTGTTTCCTGTGCTTTCTTTCATTGTCATGAGGATTCCAATTAAGTCCATCTTAGGGAATGAGATACGCTAAACCTTAAATTAAACCCTTAAAAATATGTGTAAGGTAGTACTTTATTTGCAACTGTCTTTGCTCCTCTACAGCCTATTTTTGAGTGTTACTGTGAATTAATTAATTATCAAAAATAACATTAAAAATGCTGGACAGTTCGTGGGGGTGGTAAAGGTTCAGAAACCTGAGTTGTTTTTGTCAGGAAGTATTTTTGGTGCTGGTGTAGATAATAAAACCTCTGTGTCCTGCTTTGACCTTGTAATGTCAGTGGCAAGCGGACTCACTTTGCTGTTGCCTGATGTACAAAGTAGCCTTGGTGTAACCTCCACATACAGCTTTAGTAAACGTAGGTCCAGTGTTTAAAATATTCAGGATGTCCTTAGGGGAGAACTGGGCATGGCTTCATGTTCCATGGAGGTAGGTGATGGCTTAATCTGCACAGTCAAGAGCTTGTGGTGTGGAAAAAAACCCCAGCAGTAAAGGAAATAAAATGTACTTTCAGGGTCTTCATTTCTCATGAGGCATGAACCTGATGAGGAGCTTTTGCGTGAGTTGTCACAAGCAACTCACTGCAGAAGCTCCTGGCTGGGATGCTCAAAGCGGCCCCTGTAGTTGTGTAGTTGGGCTGCCTGATCCCCAGCCATGGCAAAGAGGGAGAGTTCTCTGTTTCACCTTCTCACAGATCGGTTTTCCCATCAAAATGTTTATTTTCATCACGAATGTGGGTGGTGCCTCAGCACTGGGGCACATCAGTGACTGTCCACGGGCTGAGCTGCAGAGGCTGTGAGCACACTCTGAGCTCCTGTTTTGTGCAGAGGAGGTAAAATACATGAATATCTCTGAGTGATTTTCTGGCTCATACATTTCACTTCACCTCTGGCATGCCTCTGATCACCTGCTACTATTTAACTGAAATGCAGTGTGATTGATATGTTCATTAGTGTTAGTGATATGTTAATTACCTTTGAAGTGCAAGTCCTAAATTTATTTTTAAATAAAATTTGTTCCCTGCAAGTGACATATATATTTTGCATATGTATCTCAAGGGGCATATTATATTAGAAACGTTTTGCAAATTGTTTTGAAGGGTTGCACAAATGAAAAATAATTGTAGATTTTCAGGCTATTAGTGGAAATAAGGGAATGAAAGGAAGCTATTCCTTCCTCTGCTGCAGCATTAGCCACTGACATGCTTTTGGGTAAAGCTGTAGCTTCCCTCTAGATCATTTCCCCTGTACCCCAATGTTTGCAGCCCTCCACAACCCAAAAGCTGCTGGTTTTCCACCTTGCAGAGGTGATACCAAGTACTCAGAAGCCCTTTTACTCAGACTGGGACTATGACCATCCCTGCCCTCCTCTGGGAGAATGTTATTCATAAATATTTCTCTGCTGAGAATTGTTTGAAGAACTGGATTTGCAGGAACTAAACAGATAACATTTTAGCTCCCTGAAAAGTGTATTTAAAGAAATGCTAAACTGCTCCTTTTCCTGTTTCTCACGTGACATGTTCCTTTTTGTGTATTTGTATGCTTTATCTATTTAGATAATTCTAAAGAAGCAATGGCATACAATTCTTTTTAGGAAATCAAATCTTCCTTGTTTATGAATCAGGATGTAAACCTCAGCAGATTCCAGGAATCAGTGGCCTGGGTTTGGTTTTCTGTTTCTTGCACCTTTATCTAGCACAGCTTAGTCAGAATTTAGCTTCAAAGTGTGTTAAAAAAGTATGCTTCATTTTAATGTGGGGTTTGGGGAGTGGGCTGGGCTGGGCTGTGCAGCAGTTGCTGGAGCTGGGAATAGTGGTTGTAATGCCCAGCAGCCTAAGGTTTAGTTTCCCAGCTGAGCAGCTCTGGGGCTGGAATCACCCAGGAACCAGCTCCTCATCAGAACTGACCATGGGAAATGAGAGCTGAGCTTTTTAAAGCTTCCTTAGCCCTAAACTGTTTGCCAGTGAGGCACTCTGTTCAGGAGACAAGGCAGTCCACACAGCTCTGAAGGGTTTTATGAGCATCTCAGCAGTGGAATGAGTGAAGCTGATGTTGAGTTTGGATGAAATAATAAACAATTTCTTTAAGAGAAATCTGTCAGGTGACTTTAGAATAAGTTAAACCTATCAAGTGGACATGCTTCCAACATAGATTGAAACCCATCCCTGGAAGTGTTCAAGGCCAGGTTGGACAAGGCTTGGAGCAACCTGGTCTAGTGGAAGGTGTCCCTGCCCATGGCAGGGGTTTGGGGCTAGATGGTCCTTGAAGTCCCTTTCAACCCAAACCATTTTATGATTATTTGTCTTCTTACCACCATACAAAATAGGCTTTTATTAATTATTAAACACTCTGGTCATTGCAGTGGGATGCAACAACCAGGTAAGATTATCTTACACTTTCCAATGTGTTGCTTATAGGGCAATTATGGCTGTCATTGTTATTATTTGGAAAAGATGGAGGGAGGGTTGGAATTATTTAATGAGATCAGTGAAACTGAGAAACATTTGCCTGCAGGAATTCTCTGGTCTGTTTAGCTTGGATCAGTAGGATCAAATGCCATAAGAGGCTTCAGCAGCAGTTTATTACTTGTGATGATATTTTCATTGAGGGAGCCAGGCAAAAAGCTCATCACATTTTTATTGTATTCTCAAGTGCCTAAACAGAAAAGCTGTTTTTAGGGACTGACAGTGATAAATTGGATAGGCACTTCACTTTGGCTTGTTGGCCACCAGAGCATAATGTGCTACATATAAAATACTATGCTGCTTTACAGAGTTATATTTGTTGTCGTGTTTGTTTGGCAGATTTAAAGATCTTATTCATAATTGTCAGGTTTTTTATTCTGGTGTGTGTGTGAAGTCCATTCATGGAGAGTAACAATGTTCACAACTAAACATCTGTCTGTGCTGAGGGCACCCTGTCGTGGCTCCGGGTGCTGCTGCAGTTGGTGACAGAGGACAGAGAGGCTGCTGTCAGAGGTGGATGACAATTAAGCACTAAAATTTTTCTCTTGTGACTGAGAAAGGACGTAGGTCCACTGGTGCTAAGTACTCATCAAACCACTGGAAGCAGGGCAATTTCCACCACCTTCCTAGCACGAATGCGAGGAATGTTTTGTCTTTATCGTTAATGAATATTAATTCGTGTAATTTATGTATTTTCAACTATATTTCAAATTTCCCTTAAAGGTACACTCTTCTCTCACTTGGCTGTCTGACCTTTTTCTGAGAAGTGCTGTTGAGTAGCTGGCTCAAGTGAACTTGGTCATTTGTGCTTGTTAGACTGTAATGAAGATACAGATCTTTGATTTATTCAAGCTTGGCCTCCAGTTATGCTGGTATTCACCACCAAAGTGAAAAACCAATTAACTGGAAGGTGTGTTTTCAGTGCAAAGACAGGTTGTATACATTCCATCCCTACTACTGGTCAAATGTAATTTATCAAGATTAGATTTTAATTTTTTTTTTAATTAAATGTCATTATTTGTATTTCACTGGGTTTTTATTTTGGTTTAGAAGTTGTCATGTTGGTTGCAAAGTCTTATTTATTGGCAGAGGCCAGCAGAGCTTCTCTGATTATATGTTTGGAAATGGAGTTAATAATTACATATTCAGGAATAAACTAAGAGTTAACCACCCACAAGGTGCAGCACTGGTGATGGAGTTGCCCTCAACATGTGAGTGGAAATGGAGTTGCACAGTGGCAGAGATGTTCTTGGGCTGAGGTGTTCTTTGCAAATAGATGTTCCAACCCTCACATTATTTCTGTGGACCGCTACAGCACTTTCAGTTTTGTTTTCCCTGCACTTACTTTAACTTACTGACTCACTTCTCATTGGCATGGGGAAGACAAAGGCAACAAGAAAGGCAGCAGTGCGTGGGTGTAGCTACTCACAGGGATTTATGGTATGAATTTGTTGTGTTCCTATCACTTGACCTAGAGGGAAATTCCTGAAGATAGTGAGGGCACTTGAGGTACTTGAGTAACATTTATTTAAACATTGTTTCTTGATCTGTGCCTGGGGGACAAGAAACACGAGCCAGTTAGAGGACTTCTGCTTCGTCTGGAAACCCAGAGTCACCATCATTCGAACTGTGTTAGGAAAAACTGCAAAAGTTTAAAAGGAATGGGGAGAACAAAGGAAAGAAAAACCTTAATTTTGTCCCATACCTTCTCAAGAAATCACTGACTGTTTAACCAAGGGATGAGTCTCAGGGACCAGGAGGGCAGGAAAGCTGGGCTCCTTAAGTGGTGTTTAGCTGAGCAGGTCTCCTTCTTCCTCTTTTCTTACTCCAGACTAATGCACAGGAAGTCTTTCATGGGCTCAGGTCTAATTTCCCACTTGCTACCCTCTTCTAAGATGAGTTCTTGCCTCTGGGAGAGCAGAGATGCTCTCAGCCTTCTGCTCCTGCAGTGGGGAGAAGGGAAATGGTAAATGAGCAGGGGAAGAAGCATCTGAAGGTCAGGATAGTCTTTTCCCAGCAGACACAGGTGCTTTATGACACATTTTTCATTTCATCAAATACCAGTTTCAAGAACTCTGTTATATGAATAATTTGTTTTCAGAGTTTATGAATGTTTCCAGTGCTTTTTAGCCATTTAAGTCACAAAAATGCCTCAGATATTCAGTTCTGTCTCCGTTCTCATACTGTGACTTGTCTCTGAGTCATGCAGTACCTACGTTTGATTAACCCAAATATGTGATGGGTTTGGATTAGTAAAGAACCAAATAAAATGAAATCAAGAGGAGCTTTTCCATACCTTTATAATATTTTATTATTTCCACCATTCTGAAAGTGTAATTTGTGGCAAGATTTCTGTTTATTGAGAGAAATGTGAGGGGAAATACATTAAAATAATATCTGTAAGCAATTTTACAATTACATATTGAATGACCTGCAATAACCTTCTTCTTTGCAGGTTTTCTTTCTTTTGGGACCAGACGTGGTTATTAAGTCTTAGGCATGTTTTAGGCATAAAATCACATTTTAGGAGTACAGAAATATGTTTTATTACCACGCCCACAAGAGATGAGTGTGTCTTATGATTGATGTGTTGTCTGAAGTGTTGTCTGTCCCTGCGTGCACTGATACTGTTGAACGCTCTGTATTGAGATCTCCTGTGGTTTGACATCTCTCACAGTCCTCCACATCCCTCTGTTTTTCCAAAGCCTGCACTGACCCAGTGAATTCCTTCCCCCGAGAGCTCCCCGAGTGTTTCCTTAGGGACTTGACTGAACTTCCTGGCTCCCATCCTTGCGAAACCTCACGCTTTTAAGTTGTTTGGCGCTACAGAGGTAGGAGGTCGTCTCGCTCTGCGTGTTTGACCGGGCTCCCTGTTCTCTTTTTGAAGGTGTACAAGGGAGAAGAGACCACATTCCACATCTCAGGCCTTCAAGTCAACACAGACTATCGGTTTCGCGTCTGCGTCTGCCGCCGGTGCTTGGATACCTCACAGGAGCTCAGTGGACCTTTCAGCCCCTCCGTTGCCTTCGCGCTCCAGCGGAACGATATCATGCTTGCGGGAGAAATGGGAAGCACGGATGACCCCAAGATGAAGAGCATGATTCCTACTGATGAACAGTTTGCAGCCCTCATCGTTCTCGGCTTCGCGAGTTTGTCGATCGTATTCGCCTGTATATTACAGTACTTCTTTATGAAGTAGAGAATTCAGTGGAAGTTTTGAGATACAGATTTAACTAATGCTACGCATTATAATCCACACATTTATTCAGATATTCCTTGTGTTGTTTTTTTTTTTGAAATCCTTTTGTTCTACCATGCATTTTATATACTTCTCTTGTTTTTACAGTTCTAGCTTGAAGAAAGATAAATCAGTGTTTTGATGCACCTTTTTGAAATTCAAAACTAGGAAGTGGTCAAACTGGAGAAACGAGCAAACCAGATACCAAAAGCAAGATTTTTTTCTTTTTTCCTTCACAATTTCAAAATTGTCACCAATTTGCCTTTTCAATGTTATTTTGGGTTTTTTCACTGAAGTTCGTACAGTCTCTTATTTTATCTCACTATTTAGGACATTTTAATCATGAGTCACTTTTTTGTCTCTTCTTTTTCCTCCTAAACATTAGTCACAAGTGTTTGTAGTGGTAAGACTAGAATACAGTGTTAGTCAAGTACCAGTTTTTCCTTGAACAGTATTAGCAATGTTGCCTAAGAATTATTCACTACATTTGCCCCAGTTTTTCAAGATAAAACCTAAATTGTTGTTTTAACTGTTTAGTGCATTTAAATTGGAACGATATCCTGCAGTCAAAAAACTTTTTTAGTTATCTGTTATTTTTACAATTACAACACTATAAACTGCCTTTATAAGAAATCAAATAACCAAACTGAATATAAATTATGAAGCATAATAGATTTTTTTTTACCATTTTGATTCCTAGCAGTAATTTTAAGAGGGCATTGTGCAATAGTTAGTTATTCCCATGTTCAGCTATTTAAAAGCTGCTTTAACTTGTCTGTTTGTCACTGTATATAACTACTCCTAATCTAATACTAGATATTATTCTATTATGTTCAGCCTGATTTATATGATTCAAGCTGGTGACAGCTTACTGCCTCTACTGAATTAGGTGAGATTTACACTCAATGGAAGCAAACTTTACTGTCAGTTGATCTTTTATTATTATTATTATTAATATTATTATTTTTTGGAGGGGTATCCGTTTTATGGAACTTTCTTGGAGGTATCAGAAATCACATCTGTTTGTTTTAAATACCTTAAATGGGTGTCTATGCTGTTCTTACCACGGGGCTAATTGAGATAACTTGGTACCTGGGAAAACTGAGATGAGAGTCCTGCAGAGGAATGGTCCCTGCTCTGATGGCAGTGTCCCCCCTCCTGCCTGCCCCTTCCCAGACACATTTTAATCCATCGAGACACTAGATTTTTAACTCTTGAGTCATGGGGTTATTTATATTTAAGTCAACATTGTGCGAGTACCTCAGGGACATAAATGAGCTGGAGGTGCAAATAGATTCCAAAAGGGTGCAACAGACACAGTGTATTTCCTTGCCTTTTGTTTTTGTATATTTTTGCTACTTGGTTTTGCTTTTGTCCTAGCTTTTTTTGTGCTCTGTCTCCATCGTCTAAGATTCAGTGTCCTGTACTAGCATTATATTCCCTTAACCAAAGTAATGGGGAAAAAACAACATTATTTTTGTTTTTAGGTTTATTTATACTATATACTGCATACAGTACTTTAAATACCAATTACAGTGCAATCTTTTTATTTATTGTAAGAAAATAAAAAATAAAAAGTGTACTTATGTACTAATCCCCCTCCCCACCCACCCTGTAGCATGTTACATTTTGTCTGTTTTATACTGTTGTACTTTAGGTCAACTTTTTACCTGGCAGCATTCCTAGTATTATTAATCTTCTTACATTTTCTTGTGTTTTCGAAGATGGGAGCATCTAGTACATTAAATGCCAAAAAACCCCCATTGTCAGTGATTCAAACGTTTACATGTATCCAAAAAACATAATCATCTCTGGAAAGAAAGTGCTAAGATCAATGAATTATTCTGTGTGCCTCTCTAGATGTAGCAAATATTAGAAATGTTCTGTATTTTGTTATTGACTATAATTAGTTTAATTTAGCCTTGCAAACTAATGGCATTGAGCTAAATATATATATTTTTTTGGTTTTTTTGCCAAAGTCATGGCTTGTCAAATTTATTTACATCTTATTTAAATTTATTTGTGATATGAAACTTTGTGACCTTGCATCTGTATTTTGTGAGCAAATCATATACAGCTGTTTTCAGTGGAGGGGAGAAGAGTGTATTTTTTAAAACTATGAAAAGACCGCTAGTTTGGAAACCCAGAAATTTGAATAGATTTCCTTTTTTTTTAATTATTTTTGGAGTATTGTTGGAGCAGTGCTGCTATGAAATCCGAGCTGGACACCTTTCTAAAAAAATAATTTAAAAAAAGAAAAAAACTGCTTTAATAAAGAAAGGAAAAAAAAAACCCACCTTGTTTTAGATGAGCAATTTTGAAAGGTTGAAATACAGATGATACTAAAAGCAGTGGGCAGAAGTGTAGGGAAGAGCAATCAGTTACACTCAAAGCATTTCTGTCATTGCTGATTTGTTTGGTCCGCTCTGACCACACGAACCAGAAGACCCAGTCCAAGCCTGAGGTTATTGGAGGCTGTGCACTGGAGGAGCTGGGACAGGCCCTGGAAGAGTTAATTTGACATTCTTTTAGTCTGTATATTTTCTCCCATAGGGATTGTGATATGATTGTCATTCATAGAATAATGGCAAAGTAAAGGATCACAGATGTCAGACCCTCCCCACTGCCGATGCCTTGTCCCTTCCCAGACATCCTCATGCCCTTGATCCAGCAACAGCAGGTGTTGGATCCGACCCCCGGGCTCTCTGCTCTCACAGAAATCACCACCACCAACAAAGGTAGAATGAAACACTAAATATTTAAAACCCTTAAGGAAGGAGAGAGATGTTTTTGTATTGTTCTGCCTTTTTCTTTATGAACTTGAAGTGTTTTCTAATCCTGTTTGTTGGCTCCAGTAGCTCAGTATTCAGTGTCACGATTGAGAAGTGCCCTAACTGAATGTGTATGAACCTTTTCCTTGCACAGTTCTTTAAATTGAAAAAATAAAATAAAATGTTTTTACCTCACTATGGGAACATACATTCCAAGCTTTTCAACTTTAAAAAAAAAATAATCATAAGTTTTCTTGTATTGTAAATTTTAGACTATTTCATATGCATTATATTAAAACTGCCATATCAATTTTAATGTATAGATTTTGCAAATACTACACTATGTATGTAAGACTTAACTGTATCTGTAGTGTATATGTAATATATTTATGCCCAATAAATGTTTTAATTCTTTCTGATATTACCAGGAGTTACTTTAATTGAACACAGCCCTTTGGGTCTGCGTGGGCCATTCTGGAAGGTCAGTGCTGTTGTGCAGCCTGGAGCAGGGGTGGGAGCCCCAAATTTACTTCAGGATGTTTCTGGTTTGTAATTGGAGTGATTTTGTGTTACTTGTGAAGCGTAAGTTTATAGGAATAATCTTGAAGTCAGGTGTTCTAATAATTTATTTTAAATGCTTTGCATGTGAAATTAAGGATTTATAAAACTATACCTAGATTCTTTTATCTCTTAGTTAAACGCTTGAAATATCAGAGCTTTTAATTTATTATGTACAACAAATGCAATTACTCATGACAAATTAATCTAGTATGTATGCATGGTTCCTACCAAACTCATTAATACTTATTTTTTAAATGTTTTTCTTCCTCAAATCACTGCATAAATATAAGATTTCGTTTGTTTGCTTTTTTTAATTACTGCAGTTTGCAACATGAGGGGGGGTTTTCCTAGGGAAATACAAGTCATTTTTTTCACTTGGTTGATCAGCATTTTTGTTTGAACAGTGCTTGCCAAAACAATCAAAAACCATTTAAATATGTCTATAGAATAGTAATCAGCCTTTTTGTATCTGAAGAGATCTTTTATTTTCAGTGGTCCCTGGTTTATTGCCGTGGGTGTCTGCAGAGATGCTGGAGGGCAAAGGAGGATTTAGGCATTTGCTGTCTGAGCTCAGAATGTTCCCTTGTGATGTTACCACCCACAGGTTTGTGCAGAGGTGCTGGGTCCCTTTCCCACACCCAGACTAGGCAGAGCTGGGTAAGTAGCACCAATTTTACCCTGGGTTTTGTTTTACAAGGAAGCACAGAGCAGGTGGTAAGCGAGCTTGGGCGATACCGTGTTTGCCAGCAGCTCTTGCCTGCTGTCAAGAAAAGCACCAGCTCTGAAAAGTTCTCAGAGAGAGCAGAGGCTCGTATTTTTGGGGGGTATTTTTGTGGCCTTCCCAGCAGCCTTTTGGGGTGGTTCAGCAGGGGGATGTTGACCCTGGCGCGGTTCGAGCAGTCTCAGGTCCGCCGGCAGCATCTCGTGGTCCCCGGGCCGGCGGCTGCCGTTTCTATGGCAGCGGCGATTCTCTGCCCTCAGCAGTTGCAGAGCCTGTTCACAAACGAGCGGGTGGAATGTGTTTTGCTCTGGACTTGAGTCGCTGTTGCGAGCTCAGAGCACGTTTGGTTTGGTGGAGGAGAGCTGAGCCCCGTGCAAAGTGTGTGTGTGGGGGGTTCTCCATGAGAAACCCGTGTGCCAAAGCCATGTGTGGCACGAACGGAGCCCGCGCCCTCCCCAGGACGAGCATCCAGCAAACAGGATCTGGAGGTGGCATCAGTCCGTGTTGTTCAGCTCCCGTGGAGCGTTTCCTGCCAGGCTCACCTGTGGCCTTGAGTTTTGGGAGATGCTCGAATCCAGCCTGCTATAAATAAACAACTCTTGCTGAAGGGAGGTGGGTTTCAACTCCAGCCTTTGTGCCAGAGGACCGAGGCTCTTCTGCCCGTCCCTCCAGTCTTGAAGCATGGCTGAAATATTTTAAATACCCCTGAAAATTAAATACTTGGGCAATCCTAGCCCGTGGCGGGGGGCGGTTGGAACTAGATGATCATTATGGTCCCTTCCAATCCAAACTGAGCTATGATTCCATTCTACGAATTTATGGACTGGGAAGATGGGGTGATTCCCACCCCAGCAGGATGGTTCTGTTAGACCTCTCTGGACCCAAAGGTAGTAGAGACAAGTTACAAAGAAATTAGCCTGGAAATGTGAAGTCTAAATTATATTTGCTCTAAAAATTTTTCTAGAATTGTCACAGAATTCATGATGCATTATGATTTATTGTGGTGGTGTAGAATGATATTCTCTGTCCTTAACCTGGCTTGGAGTAAAGGTGCAGATGTTGTATCTCTTATTCTGAGAATGAGAACAACAAGTAAGTAGACAGGGGGATGTGGATATTCTGTTTCACTGTTTTTATGGCTGAGCAGAAAAGCCAGCTGAGATCCCCTGAAAGGGCTTTTTCATCGGTATTGCATTTGATAAATTCTGAACAATTACATCTGTTTCTGCTCTTGGCAATTGCTCTCACAATGCCCAGATTCTTGGCTGGGTGAAATAAAAAGATTTCACAAGATGCTTTTAAACACAGTGGATTAGCCTGGGATCTGCTGTTATTTAGGTGAATGTGCTGTTATTAGTTTGAGTAGTTACATTTATTGTGCTAATTGGTGACATAGGTGGTCTTGCCTGCTATCAAAACTATTTTTAAGTCTCCTGACATGGTTAATAAATAACTGCTTGGGTCAGTGTGCTCAGTGGATGTCATTTCTTGGTAATTTTATTAGCTCGTCTCTCTCACTTTCTGTCATATGAAAGCTATTGCTCTCCACAAATAAAATGGAGCAAACAGTAGGGATGCAGAAGTCTTGTGAGGATTAATCTGTGCATAGAGTTGACAAATTCACCCTAATCCAGTGCAAATATTGTCTTTATTAATTTATACCTCAAATGCCCTTTCTACCTATGAAATGCTTGTGAGCTGGTGGTGGTGTCCTGTGTTCAGAGGCCCTGCACTGCACATTGGTGTCCCCAGGTTGCAGCTTGGTGCCTGCCCAGCCATCACTGCAGCTCGTGGGTTGGATGGGGCTGGGACCAACCTGGTCTAGTGGAAGATGGTCCTTAAAGTACCTTTCCACCCAAACCATTCTATGATTCTCTATTACCAGCATTAGACCAGAGGTGCTCAGGGCAGAGCCCAGGGCAGCTGCTCATCTCGGGGATGAGCCCCACACCAGCACTTCTCTCCTGGAGCTGCCAAGGCACATGGAAACCACTGGGCTGGGTACCCACTTCCCTCTTCACAAACTAAGTAGTTCAGTGGGTTCAAAGCTACATATTCCATCAAAACTGGCTCAGGCAGTTGCACCTTTCATGGCCCCACACTTGTGTGCACAGCACACCACAGTGAATGTTAGAAAATGCGTTGTCACCCCAGGTGCCATCTGCTGGGCAGGGTGCCTGCCTGTGTGCGACCATGAATATTTGCTTAACTTCAGTGAGAACTGGTAGTATGAGTTTTTGCTGTCCTTTTTGTCGTGCTGCTGTGTTAAAGCTATTTCAATCCCAGTGCTCATCGTGCTGCAGCCTCATTGCAGAACAGGCTCGTGGTGTTAAGAGTCCCTGCCTGCCCGCCCTAATGAGGGATGATTTGCAGCACCAGGTTATTAGTGGAAGGAGACTGTGCAGGGAAGATCGGTGTGGATAAAGGCTTGGAAATAGCCATGCCTTTTCTCTCGTGGACAGCACCGCAATCATGCGAAAATCAATCAGAACACGAGGAAAAAGCAAAGGGAGCAAAGAGGCTCCTCTCTTTTGATCCAGCAGCAAGTGGGGGCAATTGCTGGGAGAGCATCTCCTGAGCCCTCAGAGCAGTCCCTGAAGGTGAGAGCGGGGTGCTTTATTTCTGAGAGCAATTTTGCCTCGTGGGCTCGCGCACGTCACCAAGGCTTCATTTTGCTCCCGGTGAAAGAATCAAAGCTGGCCTGGGGAGCCATAAAATGCCTTCGTTTGGCAAAACACAGAGTGGT
Source organism: Myiotriccus ornatus (assembly GCA_036023395.1). Lineage (NCBI taxonomy): Eukaryota > Metazoa > Chordata > Aves > Passeriformes > Tyrannidae > Myiotriccus > Myiotriccus ornatus. The sequence goes on from JAYRBT010000010.1 coordinate 4,751,811, forward strand.
TTGTCTCCAAGTACAACTAGAGGAGCACCCTGTAGGGTGTATTTGTGCACAGAACAAGAGGCCAGAGATTGGCCATGGGGCAGTATGTGGTTTAGGTGCTGATTTAGGAGCTGGTACCCTCCTCGTGAGGAGCAGTCCTGGGAGCCGGGCAGTGGTCCACCACTGATGTCTGTTTGGAGTCAGCCCCGTGTGTGAAGGATGCAGGGACTTGTCCATGAATGCCCAAATCCCCAGGGAAGATAGAGATTCTGGGGGTTGTTCACATCCCAACCCATGGTTTTCTGGGATACCACCCAATGCTTTTGGTCCTCTGCTCACAATGTGTTTGCTCCTCGAACCTGTGCCCGGCCAGCAGCGTGAGAGCTTGGCACTGGGTCAGGGATGGGATCCAGGTGACACTGCACATCAGTGTGTACCACGGCTCTGGAGGTGTTTGCTCTCCAAAATTGTGCTGCAGAACTACCCTCTTCTTGCTGAGCAAAACCAAGCCAGAGTGTTTTCAGGTCTCAGACAAACGAGCAGTCAGCATCACCAGGTCAGCTCCAAGATAAGGCAGAGGTGCTTTTTTAGCTCCAGGTAATAGGGTTAATGAGAGGCTCTGAGTTGTGTTCGTATTGTAAAACTCAGGGCATGCTCTAGTCTGCAGCTGAGATTGGGAAGGGCCATAACACACAAGTGCTGGACTTGGAAAGGAATGGAGACCTTTCTGCTGCAAAGAGCACTGAGAAGGCCTGTTAAATGCCCAAAAATGTCAGTTATATTGGGTAATGCTGATGTACTATATTGTGTGCTGGAATGACAACTGGACTAAGGCTTGACTACAGAAACCTCTAAACCTGCAATAATAGAAGACATTAAATTTGTCCTTTTCTTCATCCTCTTCCGCTGTACTTACATAATCACAATGCAGAGGTGAGAGACAAACCCTGATCTAACATTTGCTTTTCTGTTTTTTTTTCATAAACTGCAGCAGCCAAGGCTCTGGAAACTGGTTTCATGATCTAATAGAGCTGGCACAGTGGGACCCCATCATTTAACAAACTGCTTTGGGCAAAAGTTTGACCAGGCACATGGGGCACAAAGCTAAACCCCTGCAGGTTTTACCTGTCTCACACCAGAAATCATATTTCAGGGTGAAAAGCCATTGGCAAGCGTGTCTGTGTGAGGAAATTGTTTTGCTCCTGTGAAGTTCCTGGTCTGTGTGTGGAGCTGGGAAGGAGTCTGCTGTGGTACGTCAGCTGGGAATGCACAGGTAGGAGGAGATGTCTGGGATTGGGGGGGGTGGAGAGGGGTGTACCACTGCCCTAGTGGATGAAGGACCTGCCTAAATGAGCAGAGACAATTCACATCAATGCCCTGCAAACTTCCAGCTCTCCAGGTGCTGCTGGAGTTCTGCTGGGCAGTGTGTAACTCCAGCTACACGTGCCTGACAGCAAACAGTGTAAAACTGTGAAGTGCCGCGTAGTCCCAGGACATACCAACTCCTGCGACTGCACCTTATGGATATACGTCCATCTGCATCACCTGGAGGATTTTTGAGGAAGCTCCTGTGTGTGCACATGCCCAGGGCCTGTTGTCAGGATTCATGAGCAGATACAAATCCCACTGCAGGTGTAGGTATTGTCTTGGCCACTGGCACATGTTCTCTGGTTGTTAGGGACTGCAGGGATGCAAAGCAGGACTCTGAAAGCAGAGCGCGTATTTCCTGTGTTCAGCTCCCACTGGCTGAGCTCTCCACAGGCTGCAGTGTCAGCCAGAGGTTACTTATTTCCCAAATAATGTTTAAAAATTTCTAAAATTTGGCTGGTATTGTTTATTAGGAGTTGTGAGAATGAAATCCCTTACTGGGCTTTCAGCTGGAGTGGGAGGAGGGCGGTTCGGGGTGTGGGAGAGAAACAACATGGACATCACTGGGAGATGAGTTAGATGGATTTCTTTTGTTCCAAATTTGAGTTTTTTTCTCAAGGTGCAGTTTACCTTCTTCAAGGCCACAGGGTTTTTTCAAAGGATACAAACTGTATGGAAGCCCATCTGGAAACACTGACTGGGCTTAGAGCAGCAGCACCCCACAACCAGCAGAATCCATAACAGAGAGGGGGTTCTCCTGCGTATTTAGGTATCTAACAACTGCTGCTTTCAATATGGCTTATGCAAATGTCATTTGACACAAACTTACAGAACTGCTGAATATCTATCATCTCACATTTTGACATGTAGGTGCTATTTTCCCAGTATATTTTATTTTTGGCAAGAATACAATAGGACATGATTTTCTGTCTGTGCGTGCCTCCATCAAAGGTACTTTTCTAAAATGAATAAAGCTTTCTGGTGAAGACCTTTTGACCTATTTCATCGCCAATTCAACACACTGCCAAGAAATAAAATGCAGCCAAATTGTTCTTGTTTATTTGTGAAGCTGTGATACAAAATGTAGAGGTGGAAAAGCTTTTAAAACTGGAACTGTTTGATGAATGAACCTCCAGTTATTTCCTCTATTGGCTATGACATACAAGTCAGTAAGAACGCAGCAAAACTTTGACTCTTAAAGTCTCTGTATGGTTTTTGGTTTTTTTCAGTCAGAACTGGCAAAGTTTGTTCTGACAGAGAAGAGTTTCCAGAATTGGAAGGTTGAAGATTCTGAAAGAACTCTTCCTGCAGAGCTACCCTGTCTGCCACATTAATGAACAGCCCAGTGCCTGCAAGGGCTCTTGCCTTCCCTGCATGAAGAATGGATCTCAAAACCACGTCCAGACTCTGAATAGGATGGGGGCACACCTGTGCTCTTTCATGTAGGGAAAACTTTGGGGAGAAGATGCCAGGAACAGGAACTGCTGTGGGAATACTCTGGGAAGCAGAGGAGAAAAGCTTTTTCTCTGCTCGAGAGTGTTTGCCAGTCCATGCTGAGAACTGTGGTGGGTGAGAACAGATGAGACCAGTGCCAGCATTGCTTTGCCAGCACAGGTTGTTTGCCACTGCCCTCTCTGCCTGCAGCATCCCCTCTGCTCCTGTACAACCTGCCAGAGCCAAGGCAGGAGGAACCTTGCCCCGTGTTACTACCTGAGACAGATTGATGATACCTACCTTGGACTGACTTTGCTGTTCTTCAGTAAAAAATGCTCTTGAAATCCCTCTCACACTTTTTTTTTTTTCCCAGTGAGGTTATTTCTTGCGACTTGGGCAAGGCCAGGTTGGATGGGGCCCTGAGCAACCTGATCTAGTGGGTGGCAACCTGCCCGTGATAGAGGATTGAAACCAAGAAGTCTTTAAGATCCCTTTTAACCCAAATGGTTTCTGTGATTCTATGAATAACCCTGAAGACCAGCAATGCTGGATTCATCCATCAGTGCTGGTGGGGATGTGTGTATCTTTCTGGAGGCATCAGGCAAGAGTGGATTTTAGGGTGCAAAAGTGAAGGTTATCCAGGTATTGGGTTTTTTTTTCCCTTGCTTTCCATGTAAAAGCAGTTCATTATGCACTGGTACCAGATTGAAGCAGTGGTCTCTATTCACCACCTGCAGTCACCATGTGCATGTGACTCCACTGGCTTTAGCACATCTATATAGAAAGGTTTTAGTACAGAGGGAAGCAAAACTAATGGCTGGTGTCTTGCCTGTGACAGCTACAGGGTGTGTTACATGTTTAAGTGTTCCCTGCTAGATACGAAATATTTTCCTGCTTGTGCAAGGGTCCTATGAAAATGGTTACTCTTCTTTAATAAAAATGCATGTATTTTGCTAGATTTGGCCAAAATATCCAATAACTTGCAGAAACAAGTCTATTTTCTCCGTGAGAAGGAAGGAAGAAGTCCCATCCTCCCTCCCCAGAAGCAGACAGTCCCTTTCTTTCTGTCTTCTGTGACCCCAGGTTAAATGTTTAAATTTCATTCTATACACAAACTTGTGGGAGTTTCACATTGTTTCAGTATATAGCTAAAATTTACGGTCTCTCCTGATGAAGTGTTCAGGCTAAATGAAGTTATCAGTGGGTTTGTAGTTTATATGCAGAAATTAAATGTGTCTGCACGGGGCTCCCATGGGCGAGGAGAGCACCTGGCAGTGCTAAGCCAACCCAACAGAGACCAGCTCCTCCAGCCTGTGGGAATCACACCAAATCCTCCACCAACACTGAACCAATAGGATTATAAAGGGTCTCATCACTTTATTTCTTTTTCTGTTCACATTTACTACCACGGACACAGCTGAGACTCGAAACGCTGATGTGATGCCGGGTACGCGTGATGGGTTCATTTACACCGACGGGTCATTAGTGAGCTCGCATCTTCACAGTCCTTTTGAGATTCCCCAGTGTCTTGTTTCCCTGAGTTGCGTGACATCTGCCATCAGATCTGCTTGTCAGTCAACGAGTGAGAGAACAAAATGGGCAGTGGGGAGGATGTGGTTAGAGGTGAAGTGGGAGATGATCCCATAGCACTGCAGTACCTTAATGTACAGTGTGTGTACACCAAACCTGCGCTCCTGTGAGCACTGGGATGGGGAGGGCACAGGTGCCACCAAGGAGCAGCAACCAGCCCCTGAGCCCAACAAAGCGCCAGGTGCTAGGAAAAGACGTGGTATATACCAGAGGAGGCCAAATTCTCTTGTGAGTTTTACCTGAGCAGCACCGTCAGCTAAAGGTGTAACAGGTGGAAAGTGGCCCAGTGTGAACGAGGGTTTGAAGGCAGGAAAGCTTCTGCTAACAGAAAATTCATTATGGGGGATTGGTTGTGGGCCAGTTGGTGATGAATACTGAAACCAAGTGAACAGAAAGCTGCTATCACACATGCATGCTCTGAAGCTCTACGAGCAGGACCACAAAATCCACATGTGGGTGAGACAATATAGGTAGGGCGTATTTATTAGCACAGAGGATGGAACGTTTTCTGTTTTGCCTTGAAATGGCATAGTTAAATCTAACTTGAGATTTTTATGAATCAAGTATGAGAATGTGTCTGCCTGTGTCTTTTAATGCAGGTTTTTCTATTATTTTCTCAGATCATGTTGGTTAAAAAATGTAAAATGTTCTCAATTCAACACTGCAGTAAACGAGTACAACTGCACACTAGGATTTATGGGGAGATTTGGGACTGGGAACTGGCTGATAGACTTCAAACAGAAATGGAGGAGGATTTTACAAGCAGGAGCCCTGTCCTCACCAGACTTTGGAGTATGGAGGGGCACAGTTAGGGACAGGTAGCCACAAAGTCATTACAAACACCAAAACAACTAAAAGCTTCCAAGTTCAACCACATCGTGTCATTCACAGTCAAGCGGAACAAAACACGTACAGATGATTTAGCTAGTATATATTAAAAAAAAGGACTTTGGTGGCAGATTGCATTCCACATTTTTATAGCATCACTGCAGTCTCAAAGTCAGCCCTGTCCTTGTTCCAGTGACATATATTTTAAAAAAATATTTCAGTACATTCGTGTTGTAAGCCACTTCTGTGAAGGCATTTTTTGTTTCCTTTCTACTTGGATGTGACATGAAGGTCATTTATTTTTAGCATGTTTTAAAATTACCCATTTTACCTCTCCTTTTTTCTTTTTCTTTTTTTTTTTTTTTTAAGAAATAATTTTCCTCCTTCTGATAAAAATGTGAGCTTATTTAAAAATCAAGATTATGAAAAGTGTATCAAATTTTATGTTTACTACTCCAAAAAGGCAATTCAGTTTTCTCTCTCTAGGGTCTGGTTATATGGTAGCAAAATTCTTAGCAAAACTAAAGCTAGATCTGGAAACATTCAGCTCGAATTGGCTGCTACTGAAGTTGCACAAGCTCTCGAGTGAAGTGGGGCCGCATTTGGTCAGGAGGGCACAGCCTAGATCTGGGCTAAAGTCAGCATTGAAAATTCATATGGGCAAAAGCAGCAGACAAATAATACTTGAGTGTTTCCAAATTCTGTGACCATTTGTCTCCTTTTATAGTCTCAGAGTTCAGTCTGTTGTGTCCTTGAATCTTTGCATTACATCTTTCAGCAGATCCAGACGATGACAAAAGTACAGATTTAACGTTCCGGTTCCCGTTTCTTGCCCTCTTTCCCTTCTGTTATGGCTTTCTGGGAAATGCAGTGAGTGATGCACCAGCTCTGGAAACCACGTGTCATGTGATGACACTCGACTCTGTCCACACACGAGAACTTTCCTGCTTTGTGCTGGAGAGTCTTTTCCTCGGGAGGGGTTTGAGTCCGAACAGGCGGCAGGCGGCCACACGGTACTTCTTGGACATGATGTTGTAGAGGATGGGGTTGATGGCTGCACTAAGGTAGAAGAGGACAAAGGACACCAAGTTGCAGTACTGGCTGATCACTGTTATCTCCCAGGATCCGGCTTCAAAGGATTTGGAAAATAAATATCGTCCTACGTGAAAAGGCAACCAGCAGAGTATGAAAGCAAATACCACCACAACTAAAATAAAAACAGCAGAAGAAATTGTGTTAAGTGTGAGTATTAACAAACAGGTGGTTAACATTCTCTTTTAAAGTTCTATTCCCTTAGCAAATTAGTCATAAAGTGTGAAGATACATCCCCTAAGCTTTTAGTTGTGTGTCTTTCAATACATTCTCTGAGATTATAAATTAGTGATACTTAATACACATTGATCATACCTAAGCAGGCTTCCTGAATGTTGCCCAGCTAATCTGATGTAGCAAGCTTCTGACCTGTAATACTTATGTTTGCATCAACAGAGAATTAAAGAATACAAATGGTGACCAAAAAGAAAAAAAGCATAACAATCTATTGTCCACAGCATTTAACAAAAGCAAATGATATGTGATAGACCCAACACTGTGGCTTACAGTGAAGAATGTAATCACTGGGACACAAAATTATTTAAGGCAAAGCAAAATTGTTTATGGCAAAGGCCTCAAAATAAAACAAACCACCAGAATGTGGACTTGTAGAGCACATGTGCCAAGGTAAGAACAAGAGAGTGGTGCACCCCTCCAGTTTGTCCATTTTTTAGAGCATGACTTAGTCCTGAGAAGAGTAAAACTAAATATATAGTATATAACTGCATAATTATGGTTCTACAGTATATCTGTAATATTACACTACCACTGTGGTTGCATTTACATGTAAATATCGTGTCTGTAAAGTGATAGGAATGTGTGTATCTCTGAATAGTGGCCCATTTGAATTTTCATCCAAGAGAAAGGGAAGCTTTTTCTGTTCATTTCCTGTATGCCTTTGACCTTTATTATTTTTCATATTTCTTTGACTGTATCTATTAATATACTAAAGAGAGAAAAACCAGAAAACTCGGGCAAGGGTTTTTGACATTCTTGAGCAGTTTTTACAGTTAACCTGTTCACAGAGTCACAGAATCGTTTGGGCTGGAAGGACCTTAAAGATCATCTCATTCCAACCCCTGCTGTGGGCAGGGACACCTTCCACTGGACCAGGTTGCTCCAAGCCCTGTCCAACCTGGCCTTGTGTTCTCATGAATCCATGTAATGAATGTTACTGTGATGGTCGTTATGAACAGTGTTTTAAGCACAGTCTATTATGAGTAGAATTTTAAGCACATGAAGGCTTGCCATATGCCTAGTCAGGCTTCCACAGTTTGCTCTTCATTCATGCAGAAAGAATCCCATGGATTTCAGTAGGAATGGGATATGATAGCTCCTTTGCAAGCTGGGCTATACATTTAGGTGTTTAATTGCAGACCCACAAGCATAACCTTTCTCTACAGTTTAAGAGAAGTGTTGATGCTAATCCCATTTACTTGATGTTCCGTGACTTGCTAAAGGCTTAGAAAGTGCCTTCTAAATTTTAAGCAGAACATTAACACCAGTGAGATTAGACTGCAATGAGCATCTGCTGCTACTGAGCCCTCACTGACTTCTTTCTACCTTTCCATCAGGAGTCAGACTGTTATCATTTAGGGAATATTGGCTCTCTGTAAGAGTATAGTCTTGCCACTGCTTGCTGTTCTCAGACCTTGTGAAAGGACAAAAAAGGTGACTGAAATATTGCAATGCTTGTGGCAATACTTCAGGGTAGGAATAAACAGTTGTAAGTATTTCAAGATCTTTATGGAAATATAAACACAGTAGTAATATATGTAATTTACTTATAGTAAGTGGAGATTCATAATCCTGAACCTCAGAAGTGTAAATGATTAATTACTTCCAAGGTCACGTTTAGTAGACTGAGGAAATTCTATTGATCATAAAAGGTAGCTGAAAGGGCACAAAGAATGCTGTGGGTTTTGTTATTCTTCCTGCAGTTGCATAGTAATAAATTAGGACATGAACAAAAAATCAGTTAGGCTCCCATTTGATAATTAAAGTCCCTAGGACTCACTGCCACCTCTTGTCTGGCTCATTAGCTCACCACTTCAACCCCACTGAAACGAGCACAGCGGAGCTGCTGCCCATGAAACCTTCTTCCTGCAGAGCATCACATCCCCCCTGAAATCCACGGGATGACTTGCACTGCAGAGGACTTTTGGCTTTAAGAGTACGCAGCAGCAGCAGCAGCAGGATTCTGCAGTTTTCAGACTCTGAACTGCAGAACAACTTTTTTGGTTTTGTTCATCAAACTCCCACCACATGCACTGACTTAGGATGTTAAAATTTGTGTTTCCGTGTGCCAATCAGAACTGTTGTTTAAAGCATTCAGCAATGTCAATTTACAAAGTTAGGCATAACACTGTCTGCTGTCTTGATCCTGTTTTCTTACAGTCAGTGAGATTTTCCAGCACCACAGACCTCAGAGGAGACACAGGGTTCTGGGTTCAGCACATCCTGGTGTTTGGCTAATGTAAAAATTCAGATTAATTTTCATAAGCTTATACAGCCATGGTAGGAAATAATTCCAATTTGCTAAAACCTTGATACTCTTTTCATACAAATCTGCACAAAGTGCACATCGTGCCCTGCCTACTTAGTCTGCAGCTCAACTTCATGGTTTCAGAAGGGTTTAGTTCTGTTTAAAAATCAAATAAACTGTTCTTTTCTAAATAACATCGGTATCCACAACCAAAGAGCAAAAATTCTCAAAAATCTCCAGGGCACAAGCTAATTATAACTGTAGTATTTGTCCTTGTCAGGGATTGTTATTAACGTTTGTTTAACTGTTTGGGAGTCCCCAGCTCAAATCAGTTAGGAATAAATCTAAGGGAGGAGGAGAGTTACTCTACAGATTCCTGGATGTTCTCCCTTTGCATGGAAGATTTTTCATAAATGCTTTCCTTTGGAAGCAACTATAGTAAACTACCAGAGAGCTCTCAGTCTCTCTCTCTCACACACACACACAAGCACACGCATTCTATGGAAAACCAGAGCAAGGAGACTCGTACCTAACATTTTCACAGTTTGCTTGTTGTTGTTATCCCTGATGACGGTGTTTAGACCGATGTTCTTTCTCTTCCTCCTCCAGAGCTTCCTCCCGATGAGGCTGTACAGCACGGTCAGGCAGAACACGGGCAGGAAAAAGAAGATGCTGGAGGTCCAGACCATGATGGTGAGGAGCCCCGAGCGGATGGCGTACTCGGTGGCTCGGCACTCGTTGGTGCTCAGGGGGTTCGTGCCGTTCTCGTGCTCGACCCCCACCAGGATGAAGATGGGTCCGGCGCTAATGAAGGAGACGGCCCAGAGGAAGAGGATGACCAGCTTGACCTTCCCCTTGGTGATGATGACTTTAGCTCGGAGGGGGAAGCAGATGGCAACGTACCGCTCCACGCTGAGCGCCGTGATGTTGAGGATGGTGGAGTAGGTGCAGCTCTCGCTGATGAACTGGAACAGCTTGCAGAGGAGGTCCCCGAAGTTCCAGGGCCGGTACTGCCAGAGGCGGAAGAGGTCCAGGGGCATGCAGAGGAAGATGAGCAGGTCGGAGAAGGCCATGCTGGACAGGTAGAAGTTGGTGGTGGTCCTCATGTCCCGGAACCGCGACACCACCAGCATGGTCATGAGGTTGCCGATGATCCCGATGACGAAGAGCAGGACGCAGGCGACGGTGATGCCGGTGAGCACGGGCACGGGGAACAGGTGCTGCGGGGCCTCGGCGCCCGTCCGGTTCTCCGCGCCGCGGCCGCCCGCGGTCCCCTCCGGCATCCTGCCGCCAAGGGATGCGCATCCCCGCCCGGCGCGGCGCGGCCCCGCGCGGTCCCCGCGCCGCTGCGCGCCCGGGCAGGTGCGGGGCCGGGGGCGGGGAGGGACGGGCGGCCCCGCTCCGCCTCTCCCGGGCACTGTCGCTCCCCCCGGCCCGGGGCGGGCGGGCGCTCGCCGCGCGTCACACGAGACGTGGGGCGGCCCCGAGACCCCTGGGCGGCCGCTCCACCCGCGCCGGTACCGGCATTTAAACTTTCTTCCCGAGCCCCCGGCGCGGGAGGACTCACCCACCCCGGCGGGTCCGGCGCTCCCGGTCCGCCCCCCGCTGCTTGCCCCGCCCAGGCAGGTGCGGGTCCCGCCTGTCGGTGCTCTCGGAGCGGCGGGACCGTCCCTTGTCCGCCACTCTCAGTGCTCTGTCCCTGCGCACGTCCCCCCGCGCCGCTCAGCCGCGCATCCCCTCAGCCGCGCATCCCCTCAGCCGCGCATCCCCTCAGCCGCGCATCCCCTCAGCCGCGCATCCCCTCAGCCGCGCAT
>JAYRBT010000010.1:4764468-4797343 GCA_036023395.1 Myiotriccus ornatus
GTCATCTGAGAGAGAAGAAAAGCAGCTTTTGTTTTCTAATTCTTTCTGATTTCTTTGGCAATTGCAGGCCAGAACTATCCCACAAACTTTGCCCGATAATGGATTACTGCCTCTGCTTTGCATATGCTAAAGGACACTGGTGCAGATGGTGTGATAGAAGAGGTGAGAGCTGTGAAAGAAGATGGCTTTAGGCTCCCAAAAGTTGTCTGTTAGCCCTCAGCTGCAAGAACATCAGTTTTATGTTGCCAGCAAGATAAGAGTGAAGTCACTGGTCTTATTGGAATGAGACAAATGGACAGAAAGAGGCAGAAGTTAAGTACTTTATATTCAGTTTTATCCACTAGCTGAATGTATGAACAAGACAGATATTGAAAAAATTATGAAAACCCCCACATTATACTGGACATTTACCTTTCATGGAACTCTTAAAATATAGGTGTTTGTCTTCAGTAGTTTCAAAACTATATTGAGTACTGGAGATGAGGTAGAAGGGGATTTCTATTTATGGAGTTTTGAGGTCTCTCTTGTATGTTCCATTCTGTCCATTATCTCCTCTTCCAATAATGTTCTAATTCTTGTTTATATCATTTTTCGTTGTCATGGAAATGTCTGAAAGCTTTGAATATAGAATGATTATTTGTTTATTGTGGAGAAAAGAAGAAACTGGAAAACAGACTCTGAGGTGGAGATTCATTTTGAAATGATGCACCTTCAACAACTCCAGAGAAAAGCAAATGCAGTTTTTTTATTATATCCGGGACAAAGGGTGTTTTGTCTGCTATTATAAATGTGTTTTAGAACAGAAGGTAGCACCTGGTGTATGCTTTCAAAGGTTATGGTTTAGCAACCATCATCTGTGAGGAGCACTGATGAAACAGCGGTAATCCAGCTTAATAATGTAAAACCCAGAATGGGCTCAAATTACTTTACAGTTGTTTATATGGCAGTAGATATCTGCAAGGAAACTTCAAAACAGTGCTGGTTTATTATCAGCAAAGCTCTGCTCTGAGGTCACTAATTCAGAGGCAGCTATTTTAGTCTCAGCTTTTTGTCACCAGGTCACACCCTGGGCATTCCTGCCCCTCTTCATTAGACTTATTCACCAACTGGAGAGAGAACAGAATCCATTGGTGTAATGGTTCCAACTCCCCTGCCATGGGCAGGGACACTTACCACTATCCCAGGTTGCTCCAAGCCCCGTCCAACCTGGCCTTGGACACTTCCAGGGATGGGGCAGCCCCAGCTTCTCTGGGCAACCTGTGCCAGGGCCTCCCCACCCTCACAGGGAAGAATTGCTTCCCAATCTCTAATCTAACCTTGCTCTCTGTCAGTCTGAAGCCATTTCCCCTTGTCCTGTCACTACAAGCCTTTATCCAAAGTCCCTCTTCAGCTCTCTTGTAGCCCACTACAGGCCCTGGAAGAGGCTTTTAGGTCTCCCTGAGCCTTCTCTTCTCCAGGCTGAACAAATATCTTCTACTGCAGTTTGGTATGGGTAAAGATCAGGTATTTCCCCACTAAAGAAAAATTCCCAGTGCTTAAATAGTTGCTAAAGCCCAGAAACATGAGAAGAACCTAAAGGGAAGTGCTCAAATTTTGTATTATCTGGTCACAAGGTCATTTTCATACTGCTTCCAGATGCTGTTCACTAACTGAGGTCTGGAAGCCAGTTAGATGGGATTACACAACATGGCATTGCTCAATGGTTCACAATTTTGTTCTTTGCATTGCAACCGTTTGTGGCGTTTAATGGATTATATCTGATACCAATCAATGTCAGGGAAATTATTTACGACAGGGTTGTTGTGGAAGCCATAGGATAACAAACACCAATAATCACCGCAAGACTGAATAACTATGTAGTAAAAACGTTTTATATAAAAAGCATATAGAAAAATTTACAATATTCACACGTTAATGCAAATCCCACATCCACAAATAAAAAATTTGCTACATTTGCTATTCAACATAAAATGAGATGAAAGGTATGACTCAGGATGGGATACAAACAGAACTTACTATGTTTTTCCAATCTTCTTCAAACGTGTCCTGTCTTATATTCCTTGATAACGACCCACCAAGATAATATCTGTCAAGCATGCTTTTGGATTATTCCAATGATTATTTGTATTTCCTGTTGTGTTATGCTCTGCATGCAGAGACCACAAATAGGTACATTTAGGTAACAAAGGAAGGTAAAGCCAGGGAGCATCTCCCCAGTGACAGCAGGCATAGCGTTAACTGAGAGTTAAGGACAGTACATGGAGCAAGAAAATCTGTTTGTAATAGTTTGTCTTAGCATCAGCTGCAGGTTTGTGGAGTCCCCCATGGATTCCTTCCAGTCCCTTCTAGCAGCCACGACTCCACATTACACAGATTGGTTCTTTGCCATGGGGAGGGTTTCTGACTCTAAGCTGCCACCGGTAAATCTGAAACACTTTTTCACAGTTCAAATAAATTTCCATTCAAAGAAGTTCCTAAAAAAGTATTTCTTAAAAAAAAAAATTAAAATTATTAATATAGTAAATTTCAAAAAAAAAAAACCACCTCAAACCTGACAACATGGGCCAGTCCGGAGCTGAGATTGGAAGGCTCTGTCCATTTGCAAGGAGAACCTACAAAAGTCATTTCTCCAAGATAGCAGACATACAGGTATGCAGGGAATGGCTCTGTTCTCCCAGCCTTTTCTGGCAGGCAGAAAATTCCTGAATTAAATACTGAAATCATAATGAAAACCTCAAAAATATTTTCTGTTCTCTGTCGAAAGAGATGATTTCAAAAGGAGGCAAACCAAAGCGTTTCAGTAAATGGTGAAGAATTTCACATATTTGCTTACCACTGAAAACAGTGTGTGTGACACCGTTAAACCAGCAGGCAAAAGTTACAACTCTTCATTTCAGGCTTACAGTGGTGTGCTTCTTTGCTCTAACCTGTCTAAAGGAGGGTATTCCTGAAATTCCCTCTTTTGCTACTCCAGCAGAGGTATTTAAGCCAACCAACACACCTTCTTTTCTGAATGGCAGAATAAATGCAGGGGCTCGTGTCTATTAATTTCCTCTTGTTGACTGAGTAGTAGGATGAAGGAGCATCTTTACTCGTGGGGCCCATGTGCAGGGGCTGCTCGGGGATTTGATTACCAGAACGTGCAGGTGAATGTGAGGGTTCCCACGGCAACCTTGGTGCATTCAAAACAGACAACCAGACTTTCTACTGGCATCACTCTGTTGATGTAAAGTGGCATTTGCAGAACTGTCTTCCTTTTCCTCCATTTTTCTTTTTTTTTTTTTACTTTTACCTTCTCTTCCCCCCTTTTTTCTCCAAAACTGGGCAAAATATATTCGTGGTGCAAATTGCTGTTGCTCCAGATGCTCTGACAATGCTGCAGATGTGCTGATTACACTAGTAATTTCACACTCTGAATCCAGCCCATAGAACTTGAACTTTCAAATCTTCTTAATATAAAATAGTTCTTGAAGAGTTAAAAAATGTAGTGGCCATTTAAAAAAAAAATTATTTAACAAAACTATGAAAAAATTTCACCCCCACCCCCCCAAAAAAACCCCACAATCAAATCATAACAGCATTACTTTAAAAAGCAGCATTTAAGTATGGATAGTTGTGCATGTTTTCCTAAAAATGTTAGTCATTGGGGTGTGTTATTCTGAATTACATCCTCCCAAATAAGGCCAGTACAAATAAACATGGAAGAACCATGTCATGCTTAATTTGTGGCAAATTTCTCATAGAATTCAGTATTTACAAAAACCCACTTTTTTTTCTGGATCAAGTACTTGCTGTCAACAAGCGTAACAGCAAGTACATTACTCAACTTATTGGAAGCCTGGTGAAATGTTTGCAGCACAGTAATTAAGTAAATAAGCACTGTTATAATACATTGATCAAGACACAGATTGATTTCAAAAGCTCTTCTGTGCCACTTCAGCAGCTGTTTTTATGTACAATGTCCCGAATAAGACAAGACTAATGTGTTTACTCAAGACACGATCCTAAAAAACACTTAACCAAATACTTAATTTTAAGCATGTGGATACCTTTAGTCAGGCTGTTCATGTGCTTAAAATTAATTAGGTGCTCAAGTGTTTTCTAAGATGAGATGAAGATGTGCAGCTTGATTTTCTGATGGTCTTATAACTTCTGTAAAACTTGTGTTCAAACAAAAACTTTTTTTTTTCCGTGGGCACTTGGGAAGCAGTATTTTCAAAGGCTCCATACAGGAGCTGAGATATTCAAGACAGGGTCCCCCAGTGGAGACCACAAGTAAAATTTGATATCCAGTCTCAGCCTTGAGTAACCGGACCTGGAACATCCGCCATCCCACCTGCCGCAGCCGAGCTGCTGTGGAGCATCTCTGCTGGTGGTGAGCCCTTCCCTGCCTGGGGTTGTGGCCAAAGGTATCATCCGTGGGGTGTGAAACCCTCTCACATCCCCAGCCTGGTGGGGCAGCGGTGCCTGCACAAATCAGTGCCACTCACAGCCAGCTGCTGCTGCTCTTCCCGGCTGGCGAGGGAGAACTCGGCACGCTCGGACCTCGCGATGGGTGAGCTGAGAAAGGGGAGTCTGCTGCTGATGGTATTGATACAGTTTCTGCTTATTATCCCCTATTTTATAGAATTTTAAGCTGGTCCTGAATAGGAAAACTGGATCCTTTGGAGGTATGGTTTTTGTCTTTTAGCCGATCATAAAGGCTCCAAAAAAACTTGCTTCTTTGTCCATGTCAACTAAGTCGCTGTTACTGACAGAGACAAAAATCCTGTCCTCTCTCTTCAGCTGAAACACACCACCTTGGTAGGTGGAATAAAGTCCATATTCTGCCTTCTTAGACCAGCAGCTTGTTCTTGCACTTTTCATGAGCAAAATGGGCTCAGGGTAATTGGTCAGTCTGTAAATGTATTGGACAAGCTGTTTGGGGTTCCTGATTTGTCCCAGCAAATCTGAATCCTCGTTCTCATTTTCACGGAAGCGAAAGTAAATTTGTGAGTAGATGTAATAAAAGCCCGTCTGGGGTATCACTAACTCGCCATTTCTCAGCTCCACATTGTAAAGGAAAGAGTGGGTCTTCCTTGATGATTCCCAGTTTATTTTATGTCCGATCCCCCTTCTGGGCAAGAGATCTACTTGGGGGAAAAAAAGAAAAAAAGAGAGAAATGTTAGCTTAAAAACTAGCTAGAGAAGCCAGGTGTCTGCTGGTTGAGAGTAATAACAAAGTAAGGAAACCTGCTCTCCACAGTGGTTCATTACGTCCATTCTCACAACAAACTGACAGTCCATAAGCTCTGAGATTAATGTAAAAATTAGCATGAACTGCCTTTTTTTTTTTCTTTTATTTTAATTTTGGTGCCCCTAAGTAAGAGAAAAAATGATGTTATTACTCAGTAACAAAGTTAAAATTAGTGTCTGATACCCTCTGAAGCTGCAGAAACCCTACCAGGCCCTTCATTAACATGGCCTGAATGTCAAACCTCTCCTGTCGCATTTCAAATAGGTCTGTCACCATAGCAGCTGGGACTCCAACTAACAGAAGGAAGTGGAAAGAAAGAGGAAAACTTAATATTAGGAAGAAGGGCATTTAATTTTTTTCCCCTAATGAAGGTTCCAAAAGAAAAATTAGGGAGGCACCCAGAGGAAACGGGTTTTCTCCCTGTTTCTCGAGAATTAGCAGAGAAAAACAATGTCTGGGACAAGATGACTTTTTTATGATTTGTTTCCTACTCTTAACTCAATACAAGTATTAAAAACTGTATGTAAGCATGAAGCTAGTAATGGGAGAGTAATTTCTGTGTTCTTTGAGGTGTTTTAAAGGTTTTCCCTTACAGCGTGTGGACAGGGAACTCCTCCTGTTGTTGCTCCCCGTCAGATGCGCCGCGACCCTGTGGATGGGACCACGTGGCTGCTGCCTGTCGGTGTGTGACAGTGCCAGAGTTCTTTCAGCTAAGGGAAGACAAGAAAAGAAAACCCCACATCAAAAGCGAGAACATTAGAAGCACATCTGTCCCATCTGACTTGATTTTAAGGAATTAGGTATGTCATTTTTTTAACTAACTAAATCATAGACCGAATGCTATATATTGGCTAATAAGGCTCAAATTCCTCTTCTGCTCTTGCTCTCCTTGAAGTGTCTTTATGTGCCTCTTTGTTGTTCTTCTCCTTCTCTCACTTTCAAAATACCAAGAGACAAAATAACCCATAGTACAGTATTTTATAGATAATTATTCCTACCTTTCACTGTGAACTTCCACTTGTAAGTTGAAATGCTTTTGCCCAGCATCTTTAGAGCTGTATGAGCTTCAGCAGAGACATTCCTTAACTGATCTCTGCATCCAGCAGCTCTGTGCTGCTTGTTCCAGGAGCTGGGATACTGGGAAGACTATTTAAATGTCCCCACAGCTCCATGGGACTGAGGCCCAGAGGCTGAGTCCTTTGTATCCACCTTGGTTACCTTGCTCCAACCACTTGACCATAGTTTTGGCTCCTGAAAATTTACTTCTAAATTACTAATTCTAGTAATAAGTAATCATTTTTGGTGGCTTGATGCCAGTACAAGATTTTAGTCAGTTTTCTGCACTTAAAAATAATTTGAGCTGATACACATCAGGTACCACTAGCAGCTTCTTTTAGTCACAGATAATAAAATTATTATACCGTTGATTGCAGATATGTTTTCCTCGTAGGTTTTCGACATCATCTGCCAACACACACACAAAAAAAGAAATTAGTTTATCAGCTGAAGGTGGCAGGTGCAGGATAAAGACACTCCTCTTATAAACTCATTAATAAAGTGTATTCTTGATTTGATCAACAAGCAAATTAAGCAAAGGCTATTAATTTCTTGTAATAAAGTATTTCCACATTTACAGCTTTTGTGTAATGAAATATACGGGAAAACATTTTCAGGAGAGCTCAGACATAAGATTATTGGAAAATTTGACCCTCATGCTTCTCTCAAATAAGAAATACTGTGAGCACCAGCTTCCATTTGCAGAACACTTGGCAGTGAGCACTTTTGTAGGGTCTTAGCTCTGAGAAATTAAATTTATTTTTATAGCTCTACCCATCTACCTAAGCTGTTAGGCAACACATCTTACTTTGTGCATTCCCCTCCTTTATAATTGTTTGCTGACTGCTGAAACAAACCAGTTTGGTTACAAATGGTGGTAGAGCTGCAGCAGGTGTGGTGATGGTTTGAGATGATTTACCTGGGTGACTTAACACGGGCCCTGTATTGCCATTTACTAACTATCCTATTATTATTACTATTATCATAATTATAATTGTTGTAATTTATCATCTCTGGCACCCAGGCTACCTTTTTCTTAAGCAATCAGGAAGCTAGTAGTATATTAGATGTGTAAATGTCCACCAAATAAAACAATGTTTTCTCTGTTAAGAAGTCCAGGGACTTCACTGGCAGAACTTCCACCAAAGGAGCCAAGATCTCTGAACACAAATAGAGGATCTGTTTTGGGCTGCAAGATTTGCCAGGTAAGTTTCAGCCAGAAGTGAATTTTTATGGATCAGCTTGTTTATGTGCTGGAGATGGGATTTTAAAAACCATTCCAGAAGATTTTAGCCTTTCTGAATTTACAGCCATAATGATTTTCTTCTCTCTGAATGTACGCTGGGAAGGTGCTGTGCCTGATGCTGTTGTGCTCACTTGCTCTTTCCCACTACATTACACAACTCACGACTAGACCATTCCTCAGGCACCTTTGCACCTCCCCCTGTGTTACATTTAATCTCATTTTCTCATCCCAATCTCCCTTTATTTCCAAAAGGGCAGTGACAGCTCTGCTAGCACCATGATCTGCATGGTCAAGTTGAAAGCAAGCTCGAGTCAAACACTTCCACCCTAATGTATTTCAGACAAGCCCATCTATCACTGAAATCTGCTTAGTAAAAGCTGATTGTCTTTGCTTTATTATTTACTGAATGTAGCGAAACCACTGTTAGGGGTTTTTTTTGTCTTCAGTGCAAGTGCTTTGCAGCTGAAGCTGTGGTCTGACTTGCTTTGCAAGAAAACAATCTGAGAGCCTCCTTTATTCTGCTATTAGGATTCTTTCAGCTGTAATATCATCAAGCACAGTGTTCTAAAATACCTTTTTAATTAACTTTCCCAGGTGCCACTTTACTTGCCAGCAGGGATCAGCTTCTCTGTCTTCGCTTTCAATTTCATCCAAGTTTTGGATGGAATTTCCAATTTCCTCCCCGGTGAGACAAGCGATGCCACTGTTGGAGTACGTGTCCTGGAGCTGCAGCAGAAGGGAAAGCCAGGATTTTTCACCCATGATGTGTTTGCAGATGTTCAGCTGTGGTATGTCACTACATTCACTATGGTAAGGAACACACTTCCCTTTCTTTAAAGCATTTCCTAGCACGGTGCAAGTAGGACTATATAAACAACACGAGTAATTCATCCTGATTTGATGTATTTAACTATGATGGCATATCTAATATGCAAAAATATACTTACATTATCTCCATGGGCATAAATCTGATATCCAGTACTCAACTAAATAGGCTTTGTGAAAATTCAATACCCAAATCCCTAATGTTGCAAATTCTTTAGTTGCTCTAGTTCTGTATTAAAAACATTTTTTTTGCACAAGAGATTTTTTCCTCCACAAATTAATGAGGATGAAATCAAATATTAGACCTTAAAGGTATTTTCTACGCTGTCTTTTCAGCCAATGCCATTTATAATCCAGACCTTTGCTGTCATATATCCATACCAGAGCCTCCCCATATCCAGTCTGGGGCCTCTCCATAACTGCACTTCTCCTAATAGTGCAGAACAAAGTCCAGACAACTGAAATGACATTTGAGTCCAAATATAATGCTGGACACTCATGACATGGACTCATGTCTATATTGTCTAGTCACAGAGAAAACACATTTATTTACTGATAAAGAGAAATGAGTTTTTAACAGATTGGCAGAACCCTAGTTGGCTCCAAGGGAATCTGACTGGGAGAGATGATATCTTAGTGGAAAGCTCTTCCCAAGCTCCCTGTGGATGTGACACACACGACTCCAGCTGGCGCTGTTGGTTAGTGTGGGAGCACAGAACCTGTGCTGGCTCCAGCACCCGGCCCCTGTTTCCCTGGAACTGGGCTCCTGCTGCATCAGCTACAGACTGGTCAGGCTTGTTGAGCCAGCAAAGCACTTCAGGGACTTCGGGAGAAACAGCAACAAACATGCAGAGCATTCAGATGGAATTCTGGTCTGGTCGTAGCATTTAAATTTCACTTCTGTTGTGTTAAAGAAGCTTGTCTTGGTTTGCTAAACAGATAACATTTATTCTACAAGTTTCAGTTGTCCTTGAGACAGGGGTATTGAAAGAAACAAACAGATCTGAGTCACCTCCTCCTTCATACTCCGTGCTTTTCCTGCCTGTTAGAAAACAAGGCACTTAGGAAGAGACTTTCCTGCTCTAGGAGGAGGAAGAGAAGGAGAATTCACCTCCTTAAAGTGCCCCTTTCAGTTTGCAGCAACAGACTCCACTGAGCTTCAGCCAGTACTTGTATTTTGTAGGCAGCAGAAGGAAAAGGGGCCACGACTACGAGTGTTTGTGAAGATTGCTGTGTCTTTGCCAAGGAGTATGATGACATTCTTAAATCAGGTTTCAAGAACTCAAAACCATTAATATTATGTGCTCATTGAGGTAAAACTGCACTTAAAACTAAGGGCTCTGACAGATTTTACTATACAAGCTTCAGTAACAAAGTAGTTTGATGAGTTTTTAAAAAAAGCAAAACGTAAGCAGTTGTGAAGTTACTGTTTATTCTCTTGGCAGATCTGTTACAGCCCAGCTCTCAGCTTTGCCCTCCCATCTGGAAGCAAACAGTCCTGTGCTTCTGCCTCCTCCTTACCTGCTCACTTTTCCCCAAAACAACTTTACTATCCTGGCACTGGAACAGTATTTTGCGTGGATTTTGAAATTCTCATGGAATGCAACCTTGCAGCAGCACATTATTACTGCTGTTGTAAGACTCACTCAAATGAGGTTTATCTGTAGTACTGAAGCCTTTGACAACACAAGTCCTGCAGGAATCTTGTAAAGCCTCTCCTATGCTAGGAGTGGTAGTAGAGTGTTTTCAAAACAGAAGGAAGCCTGAGGATATTGTCCTTGCAGCCCTATATCCTGAAGCATAGTGAACTTTATTGTCTCAGCACTTCCTCCTAAAGCAAAACTGTTCAACAAATGGTCGTACTCCTGGTCTTACTCAGGTCACTACAGCTGTAGAGGAAAAACTCTCCTAGTTATTCAGGATGCTTTTTGCAAAGCTAGAAATATCTGCAGTCTGTGCAGCCACAGTAATTTGGTGAAGGTGTAGCAATGCAGGCATTGTGAACAACAAAGGGAAGAAAAATGGGCAGACCACAGTCTCAGCTTATCTTTTGAGATTTATTCCACATGCATCATGTGGATATGGGGTAGCAGTCTGTGCTTCCAGATAAGCTTTTTCCTTGTTTATTGTGCACCAAATGGCACATGCAGGAATGTGTGCTTAAGGTACCCCCCTCCAGACCCAGCAAGCTTAGCTTTTAGCCCAGCAGAACGTTAGTGTGGACAGATTCAGCCCTTCACATCGAATGCAGGCTCGTTATTGTTCAGAAACAGTGAGTTGTATTTTAGGCAAGAACCACAAGATCTGGTTGTGTCTCAGGTGTACATGTTTGAATAAAAGGAAGGGAAAGATAAGTGTGGTTACTAATTAGATTGGCAAGCTTGTAAGCAAAGGACTCTGAACTGTATGCATGAAGGTATGAGGATACCTTTTTATATTTTTCTTCATTAGGAGCATTATGTAGCCTGATTTCATAAAGTCAACACATTTCTGTGACTCCCCCATTTGACTAAATATGGGACAGTCACATAGCAGGGAAATCTGTTTTATACATTTCCAAAGTATGAGCACTGGCTCATACTGTACAATACTGCACACCCTTTGCCACAGAGAACTCTGACATCTCAGAAGACTCTGCCTATTAAATCTGATGTGGAACAAATGCATATATACCAAACATTACTAATAATCATATAATTAATTATGCATTATTGAATGCACAGTAACTTACATTTCTGCAATGCTTTCTAAAGTTGTATATGTGCAGAACACTTACCTGCAGTTAGTTTTACCTTTGTGCCAGAAAGAGCAACATACTGATACAACACAGCAGGGCAGTAAATTTTGGGTAAGACACTCATGGAAATCCCAAATACTAGTGGGTCCATGGAAAGCAGGGCCACACATACAAAGGGGACTATTACCTATCCTGGGGCTATCAACTAAATGTAACTTTCTTGGAGTGTACATGGTCTCTTGCAAGAAGAGTTAAGCAGCCAGGAGCAGAAAGAGCTAAGCAGCACGGAGAGGAAAGAGTTAAGCAGCAGCTAGCAGGCCTGAAGGGTGGCTGCAAGGAGACCAAAGCATCTAGACTATACAATTGCTATTTTACAAGTTATTCTGGGGAATTCAGTGGTGTTTGCTGTCTGAGGCAGTTCCTTTAGCATTAGTCACTGCCTTAGAACTATGTATCGTCCTACAGGATACGTCTAAAAGGCACCTCAGCCATCCTCAGCCCTTTCCCCCCTGCCTGTCCCACTGTCCAGCCCTCCCAGCGCTCCCGGCGCTCCTGCAGCGCGGAGCGGTGAGACGGAGAATTTGCGCGCTAATGAAAAACACATTTGCCTCTTCGCTGAAAAAATGCATAACTTTGTTGTTTGGTTGGTTGTTTTTTGGTTTTGTCGGGGTTTTTTTAAGGCAAGAAAACTTTGCAGCCGCTGTTGCTTTGAACTCCCTTCCCCGCGCACGCCCACGGCGGGCCCAGACAAAGGAGCGGGCGCGGGGAGAGGAGCTCTTTATCTGCGGGGAGCGGGGTGGGGGGTAAACCCAGGCCCAGGGGGGTGCTCAACCCTTGGGGGACTCAGCCCCGGCCCAGGGTGGGGGGCTCAGCCCCCGGCCGCGGATGCCGCTCGCATCGCCCACCGCCCATACGAGCCCGCGGCCCCCCGGGGGTCGGTCCGTCCTGCGGGGACAGAAGGGGGAGCGCGGGGTCCCCCCCGCCGCCGTCCCCCCGCACCGACCTGTTTGAGCTCGCTGGTGAAGTAGAGGAAGGTGACGGCCACGCAGACGGACTGCAGGAGCACGGCGGCCGCCACCACGGCCCCGCAGATCTGCGCGGGGCTGGGCCCGCCCGGCGCCAGCATCGCGGGGCTCACTCGGGGTTGGGGGAGCGGGGCCGGGCCGGGCTGGGGGCTCGGCGCTCACGCCGCTGTCCCGGGATGGAGTGCAGCCCCCGGCACTGCCCGGCGCTCATCCCGCCCCGCCGGGGAGATGGACGGGGCGGAGCGGGGCGGGCGGGACCATCCCTCCCATCCCCGTCTTCCCTCCGCCCCGCCGGGACGGGCGGGTGCGGGCGCTCCTCCGTCGCCCTGAAGTGCGGGGTCGTTGCTAAGATGTGGGGGGGTCATTACTCAGCCGCCAAGCTGCAGAGCATTTCTGAGCGCTCACCACCAGGGAATGACGGAAACCGCAGTTTTTAAGACGTTAAGAGCACAAAGAGGCCCAGAGTCTCCCCACTCCAAGTTGTGTTAAAAGGATCATAGAATCACGGATTGGTTCGGGTTGGAAGGGACCTTAGAGGTAGTCTCGCTCCAACCCTCTGTGCCATGGGCAGGGACACCTTTCGCTATCCCAGTTGCTCCAAGCCCTGTCCAACCTGGCCTCGGACACTTCCAGGAATGGGGCAGCCACAGCTTCTCTGGGCAACCTGTGCCAGGGCCTCACCACCCTAATTGTAAAAAACTTCTCCTCAATTTAAATAACTTCTTTCTTATATCCAACCTTAATCGACCCTCCTTCAGTTTAAAATCATTGTCCCTTGCCCTGTAGTAACAGACCCTGCTAAAAAGTCTGTCCCCACATTTGTTATAAACCCCCTTGAAGTTCTGAAAGGCTGCATTCAGGTCTCCTCCAGAGCCTTCTCTTCTCCAGCTGAACAACCCCACTTCTCTCAGCCTTTCTCCATAGAAGAGGTGCTCCAGCCCTTTGAGCATCTTCTGGATTCCCTCCAACAGGTCCTTGTCCTTTGTGTGCCGTCCTTATCCGTGTCCTATCCTCTGCAGCTTCTCCTGTAGAGCTGGTACCTCACAGAAAGGTGCCTGGGAGCTGATGACCTGTACCTGTGAGCCAATAACCTGAACCTGTGCCATGAGCTCCAGCCCATCGCTTCTGCTCCCCAGTCATGACATGCCTGATGTCACAGCACATGGATGCCAGCTACATTTTGGGCTTTCTTTGTCTGAATGCACTTTGGGGTTTGTTTGTTTGTTTTTTCAAACCTCCAAGGCTGCTTCTTGCAAGTTTTTCTCCAAACTGTTGTACCCAGGTAGCAGTTTTCCAAAGGCATGTCCATGCTTTTGAGTGTGTCCACGGACTTTCGGTGAGGTTTTGACACCTTCACCTCACACAGACTGGATTATAAGCAACTCCATAAGCTGATGCCTTTAAATCAGCATAGGTAGCATCAGTATGGTCTGCTGACTGTGCAGCCATGGAAAACTGGGATTTCAAATCCAAGTGCAGAGATAGTTCACTTTCACAATGTTGCTGCAGGACAGGATGAAATCTTGACTCCTGCTCAATGTCTATAACTTGAGTGCCAGGATGCAGGTGGGAGTTGTCAGTATAATTACAGGGAAAAATTAAAATCAAGATCTCTTCATCTCTCCTGACTACTGAGATCATCTTTAGAAGGCGTAACTGCATTCTATTCAACCATTTACAGGAAAATTAATGGTTTTTTGTTCTGTCATAGTGTAGCAAAATAATCCCCGAATCCCTGCTCAGTGTGGCAGCAGGCAGTTTATTTGTCTGGCTCTGGGAGGCAATCAGTCTGTGTGCCAAAACAGTTCAGATCTGTGTGATTCCAATGCATATGTCAGATGGAGAAGATTAACATCTCAAAAGTGAGCTCATGATCCCCTCCTATGACTTCTCAGAAAAGTCAGTGTGACATTTTGAGCTCCTTCTGCTTCACAGCATCACGGCCCATTTCTGAGCTTGTGGGACTCTGTTCGCTCTTACTTAATGCAAAGTATGTCTCTGCATCAGCTCCAGAACAGGAGTCTCTTACAGAATTTTAGCCCATGCACAAATAGAATCTTACCAAAAAACCCCAAAAAGCAAAAAAAAAAAGAAAACACCCCCCTCAAAAAAAAAAACAAAAACAAACAAACAACACCAAAAACCAACAAAAAAAACCCACAAAACCCAACACCCTGCCTCTTAATTTGTTTATCATGGTTCATAAATTTCTAAGAAAGAAATTTCATCAGAGGGAGCCATACAAAGAGTTAAATAAAAGGCGGCAAACTAACTTGGCTGGAAGACTCCTGCTGCTGAAGGGAGTTTGTGCAGATATTCCTTTTAGATGTTTAGGGAAGTCCTACCTCATTTGAAGGAGAATAGAAACAAAAGTGAAAGGGAGCCAAGGCACTACAGAGCACTCTTGTTGCTCACAGTTAGGGGCTGGTCTTTTTTCTGTGTTTTTCCAACCTCTTCGTGGATTTGTCCCTACCCTACAATTTGTAACAGAACTATTTTGTGCGTAAATGTACCAATTCATGATTGATTTTTTCAAGAGCCATGTACTCAGCTTGGACCTCTCTACCAGGCATGGTCCGTGTCCCCCCAGCCCATCATTTTGAATCCTCCATGGATGTTTCTCATGTCTCTGATTTAATGCTTGGTTAGTGTCAGTGTTGTAAGGCAAAGTTAATGAAGTGTGATTTGAAAAGAACAATGGGAAAAACACACTCAAATTCATCTCTTCAAAAAGTATCACTTCACTATCTTTCTAATGTTTTAAGATCTGAAAAATTCACTGTACAATGATAAAATGTTTATGGGTTTCCACACTGACACAGACTCTGAGAGTGAATCTCCAAACATTTTCCCCATTGAATGCACTTGAAAATCCTTGTTGCTTTCAATGCTCATTTTTCTACAACCAATTTTTGTCTCTAGTGAGCGTAAACTTATACTGAAAACAATACTTTTTAGAGTTTCAAGAGTTTAAAATTAGTGTTTTGGTGAAATTTTACTGCAGTAAAGCTGGGATTATGACACCAGTGGGAAGGAATTGTGTTAGTGCATGTTTGAACAGAACCAAGTCCTGGATGTTTGTGTAGTGCTAGACCAAGGCAGCTTCCCATCAAAACCTCTGATTCTTACTGGCTCCTTCATCTTATTATAGCTTACTCAGTAAATCATTCATTAGAGATAAACCTTAATCTGTCCCGTGGATTTAGGATGTGTCACTTGGCATAACAAGGAAACACCTGGCAGGGGACCTGCCACACTTGTCCCCTAGCAGTGTGACTAGTTAGGAATCTGTAATGGCTCTGAAAATGTGTAAGAATGAAGGGAAGAGCGTCTTGTTAAGGTTCTTAGTTCTAATTCCTTACCTACTGCAGTGATGTGGGGGATGAAGATGATTTCAGAGGAGGACAGGGGTTGACACGTGTTTTTGTATGTCCTTCTCCTGCTGACTCATGTGGCTGTTGTTACCACTGCCATCACTCCCTGCCAGCCCTGGCACTGCAGGGCTGGGCTTGTTTTCCATGTCAGAGAAAACAGAGCTGACTTTCCGGTACGCAG
This sequence comes from Myiotriccus ornatus, assembly GCA_036023395.1. Classification (NCBI taxonomy): domain Eukaryota; kingdom Metazoa; phylum Chordata; class Aves; order Passeriformes; family Tyrannidae; genus Myiotriccus; species Myiotriccus ornatus. Next base: position 4,780,149 of record JAYRBT010000010.1, read on the forward strand.
CAGTTCTCAGCATAGATTTCTCTGCTGAGTAGCAAAGGTCATGTTTTTCATCACAGATATCATGGCACATAATTGCAGAGGTGTAGCTGTGCAGAGGGAATGTAGCCACGCCAGAGAGGAGAGCAGCCCTGTGGCTGTGCTTTCCAGGTGTAGTTTTCCACCCCCTGGGAGCATGGCTCTGACTGAGCTTTTTGTCACCAAAGATGCTGTGACCACTTAAATCTTCCATCGCAATCTAACGCCTGTCTTAGGTACCAGACTCCCACCAGAAGACACCTGAATGCAGTTGGTTTGGGCTTTGCTACTCCAGATGATTGAGTGGGAGAGCACAGTAAGAGATTGCTGTGTCCTCTCCCCTTCCTGAAGGGAAAGGGAAGTCCCTGCCCACCTGAGCAGCCTCCCAGTAAATGTGTGGGACACTGCCATTCTCAGCTTCAGGATATGGGTCATGAACAGCCTCATCCTGCCGAGCCCCCTGAGGCACAACAAGCCTCCAGCCAGCACAGAGTTAACTCTGCACTGTGGCCTTCATCCCTGCACATGTGCTGGACAGATCACATCTTGGCTGCTAAGGATTCTTCATTCCTTCGAGGTCCATGGGCCAGATTCCTACGTTATGTTTTGCTGTCCGTTGCAAACCATCTCGTATCCACGAGTTTGTTGTGATTTATACTGTCATGGGATCAGGATGAGGATGTATTTGTCAGTGCAATACCCTTTTGGCCTATGGTGTTACATAAACAACAGCAATGTTCTGCCTGGCCCAAAACACACCGATGAATTAATTTATTCAGACCTAATGCCCCAAGCAGTGGATTTGATAAATAGAGCAGGGAATATATGTGCCTCTGCATGCCACATTCATGTCCAATAATGCTGTAGCAATAGCACTCCAGATCTAATTTAGGATCTATCATTTTTACTTAAGAAAGTACTTAACATTTTGCCTGTTAATGTAGTGTATATATTTTAAGCTTTTTTATTACTTTTGTCAGTTATATAGGGACACTTCCAAAAGTGCCCTGTCCTTAATGAGTGCTTGTTACAAAATCTCTCTTTAAGAGAATTAGTATCATAGAACAGCCTGAAAGGGAAGGGACCTTCAAGATCAGCTCGTTCCAACCCCCCTGCCATGGCCAGGGACACCTTCCACTAGACCAGGTTGCTCAGAGCCCCACCCAACCTGCCTTCCAGGGATGGGGCATCCACACACAGCTTCTCTGGGCAACCTGTGCCAGTGCCTCACCACCCTCACAGGGAAGAATTTCTTCCTACCCTCTAGTCTAAACCTGCCCTCTTTCAGTTTGAAGCCATTCCCCCTTGTCCTAGCACTGGTATTTTTAGCTTTCAAACCTCGGATTGTCACCAGGCACCTCCCAGCAAAGCACCCAGATGTTACCCACTGAATGAGCACAATTAGTTTCACTGAAGTGGCTTGGTCTAAGATTCCATGGTGGTTTTTTTCCTCAATGTAAATGGCTTCTATGTCATTGTTTTGATCATTATTTGCAGTGCTGCAACTCAGAATTTCTGTTTCATGGGAAACTCTCACACTTCAACACTTCTGTTTCTTCTTAGAGTGAAAGGTTTTGGTTAAAAAAAAGTTCTTAAAGACTTCATTTTGGAGTAGTTTAAATTACTTTATCTTTAGAATAACACATGTATCCACTGTAACACATCTAGATATGTCCACAACATTTCAGAAAGAAGAGGAATTGTCCCTGGCACACAGCAAAGCCTTGCTAGGCAATCAGCTTAAGCCTTGAAGCGTGAAATTTGATTTTTTTACCATAGTTGAGTGCTTTTAACCTCCACTGAAAATGGAAGACATATACTTCTCTTTAGGGCTCCGGACGTGTAAGCAAAGAAATTGGGGTTTTTTTGAGGCTTCTTCATGGTAAAACGTCTGTTACATACCTGTCCATCTTCATCTGGGCTACAGATTTCTCCTGGGACAGATTAAAATCAGTAATAAGGCTTTAGGTAGAGAACTGAATGGGATTTTGCTTCCTCACTGAGGGAACCTGCCATTGCCACTCCTCTGTGCTGCCAGCATTGCATCCAGGGCTCTGCTCGGATGTGTTATCCCACCTGGCAGCAAAATGCTGTGGGTGCAGAGGAAACGGGGAGAAGACAGCTGGGCATGATTTTTACTCACATGAAACTCTTTTCCTCCTCCTGTAATTGGCAAAAAAGGATATAATGGATTAATTGAATGGACTGTTTCCCCTCTTGTCATTGAAAAAACGTGGAGTGAATTAAATCCTTGGTTATGTCCAGAAGAATCTGTTTTCCTTCTGTCATCGTTTGGTTTCTTCTAAAATATTTTTAATCTGCACTGAGAACCTGTGGATTTGGTTTTGTATTTATATCAGCACAGCCATCATGAGGACACACGAATGCAACTGGGAAAGAGGTTTGTTTGTATCTGCATCTACTCATCTGCAGTGAGAACATCATGTCATATGAGGTGATACCCATTGCTATGGGGCTTACTCACCCTATGTCCTACTGCTGTGGAGGGTTTGGGACTGCTTGTTGTCTGCTTTGTTCTGAGGAGTGATTTGGGTAGCAGGTGAAGGGGACACTGAACATACTGGTCTCTGTTTGCACTGGCCTTGAGACAGGCACTGGGAAACCTCGCGGACTGCTCTGATCCGTGGCATGTGGATCTGGCTCCTGTATGATTGATGAAGTGCTGCATATTTCGGTTTACATACTAATTATTTTAAGAGACAAAGGTGTCTCTGCTGTTTCTTTTATGCTTATTGAAAGACTTCATGCCAGTAGCTAGAAAGACTCATCTACTCAGTCTTTCGTGCTGTGTGATCAGTATAAAAAACCCTGGAATAACAAGAAGAGAGTATGGCCACAAATATTGTAGCTACTTAGCCCTGAGTGAGGGACATGAGAGGGCTTTCTGGCAGAGGGGTGTAACGCCTGTCACTGAGGAAACACTTTTAAATCCTTCAGTGTGGTGGTACCTGCACCATCTTGAACGTTGTTCTTTTCAGATTAACAGCTGTGAGTTCAGCTGAGAGAGCTCAGGGAGTAGCCAGGTTAGTCAGGGTTAGCTACACTGTCCAGAGGTTAGTAAGCAAGAAACACGTGACAGTAAAGTCCATGCAAGACTGGAAGAACTTTAATTACTTATGCAGATTGCTGGGTTATCAGCTAGTTGAAGCAAAGCTGAGAGGAAACCTTTGCCTTGGTGAATATGCCAGTCATATCATGGGGGTGATAAAAAAATACATTGCTTTATGTGTAGAAGGCATTGCATGAATGTAATGTAAACATTATATTGGAATTATGTGTATCTGGGTCTTTGGTGGCCAGTCTGTATTTTCAGTGACAACTAACTAAAAAGGTATTTGCCTTCTGTCCTGAAAAATGGGTCATTACAGAGCAGGCAGCAGAAATTCTCCACACCTGCTGTCAAAGAGAGTATTAAAACAGCTCTGTGGGCAGATTGCCACAAAAACAGAGTCTGAATTGATCTGGCATTGATTATAGAGGGCAAATTTTGCCAGGTGCAAGATATTTTCTTGGGCCTGTACAACACTAAAACTCAGTAAACAGAAATGGCCCAAGGAAGAATAGAAAGTGAAGCAGTCTCTTGGGTCAATATGTGTTTTAGTTTCATCATTCCTACTCCAAAGTTGTGTAATATTTAACTGAAAAAAATATTTATAACTGTAACAATATTTAACTAAAAGCAAACTGCAGTGTGCTTCATCGAGTGGCAGAATATTTACCCTTGGGTCTAAGTTTTTTACTTTTCCTCACTCAAATTTTCAAGTTAAACTCAAGCTGACATCGATTTGCAAAACAAGTACTAGAATGTCTGGGAATAAAACTCCTAACAAAGACTTCCCTGGCCTCTTCAAAGCAGGATTTCCTTATTTACTTGGGAAGGAAGCTGGAAAAGATTTCTGACAATAAATAGATAATGTAAAAAATCTTAAAGTGAAAAACATAGCATTTAAAAAAAAAAAAAAACAACACAGTGGTTTAGAGCTACTGATTGCTACGCACAACCCAATTGCTTGTTCAGGGCAACCTGCAGAACTTGTATTTTCCCATTAATTTTTAGCTAGCCCTGAGATGTGAGTTAATACAGGAGTACTCCACCAAACAAACCCTGTAGACTTGTTCATGCCTTAGCAAGCAAAACATTCCCAACCTGTGCTTTCAGCTTTGTTTGGTCATTACTCTTATTTGTCTGAACACCACAACAGTATCAGCAGATTAACTGCTGTTCTGGCTATACAGAGTTGTCATGTAATTTTTTAACTAGAAAGGTGATTCAGGGAATGAAAATAGAGGCCATCTGAAACAAAATGTAAGATGTCAGCACTTAAAAGGAGTGAGATCGCCCAGAGTTGCTTTGAGCCCATCAAAGCCTCATCCTTCATTGTTCCAGGTGTCTCCTCAGACCAGAGTGTACAGGACTCAGGAACCGCTACCATTTCAGATGGTGCTTCCAAGTGGATTTTTAGGGTTGTTGGGTCTTTCAACAGCTGGAAATACAAGCCCCTCAAATTCTGCCCTCTCCTTAGTGCAGGCAGCATTTCTGATTTGGGAAAAGGAGAGATGACCAGGCAAGGGAGAGGCTGTGAGAGGTAGCAGGTAGAGTGTGCACAAGGGCCCTGCAGTGGGTAGGGTCTGGAGGCCACCAAGCAAAGACAGATCACAGAAGAAGGTTACCCCCCACACACACTTTTTAAAAGGTTTGTGTTGATTCTGGGTGTTCTGGGAGCTGTTTCACTGCAGTGACACCAAACCATGGCAGGGGCACAGCGAAAAGCATGAAAAAGTGCGTTAAGGGCTGCAAAGAATGGGAGGAAACACTTAAAACAGTTTTTTGTGCCAAAGAAAGCATCTATATGATGACATCGTCTTGATATAGTTGACCTTTTTTAAGGCTCAACTCCTTTATAAAGATTTGTAGATGTAATACAGAAAGGAAAAGATTAATTTTTCACATTTTACAGTGAAGGAGGAAAGACTGGAAATAGAGCAAAGGTATGTCCTAAGGTTCAAACATAACACCAGATATTAATGGAATCCAGAATTGCCTGTGAAATATTTTGCAATAGCAAAACCATTTCAAAAATGTTACTGATGAGTGCTGGAAACTTGTGTTGGCAGAATCAGTGGATGAGATTGCCATGGAGAAGGCTGGGGAGGAGGATGTTTGTGTCCTTATTAAAGATACATGGACATACATAGATAGATATGGAGGAGCACAGTTTGAAGTCTATGTTGCATGCCAATATTACCTGACTGGGTAAAATTTTGCACTTCTTTAGTCTTCTTCATAAATTTGGTTTGTGGGCATATACTGGTTAAGCTGGTTAAGGATTTGTGGGGTTTGGGATAAGAAAAAATTGAAAACATTGCAACAGAATGTTTACAATAAAACAAATAAATGAAAAAGTAATTTCTTTATAACTAGGGAGAATTATCAACAAATGGCACTAGAAAAAATAACTGATAACTGCAATCAGCCACTAAAGTAGTTCTTCAGCACAGTTAGATTATAAAACTACCTCCATGACTGACAATTAAAACAATTACCAAGGGGCTTGCCTTGGCTAAAAATAATATGTCCCTTTCTATGACTTTTGGAGGCAGGTGAACTTGATTTCCTTGTTTTCTGTAAGGCTCCAGTCCAGTAATATATTTGAGACAAATAGGTCTTTAATCACCTAGAGAAGAAATACCTTTCCATAGGAGCTCACCTGGCTGCAGAAAGCCATTCCCAGCACAGAGTGCTGTGTCTGACAGCAGCACTGCAGCAGAGTAGCCACATGGACTCAAGGGCTTAATTTAAGAAAAATGGAATTTAATGTTGCAGATGCAATTCAGTGAAAGAAAATCACCAGGAGATGATGATATGGCATGACAAAAATAACTGCTCCCCATCAACCAGCTGCTGCTGGTGTCAGTGGTAGGAGCAGGATGTGATAATTGGATAGGATATGATACTCATCTATCCATATGAAACAGAAATGGTGAGTGATGAATATGAGACATAGAGTGAGGTGTTAGATGTGTTCACCCCTTCTCAAAGGAAAAAGGCTCTGCTTTTGGCTTCTTCCCTTCTTGTTCCTGGCTCCATGATCTTGCTGCTTACCTTGGATCAGCTCTGGTGCTGATCAGAGCCACTACAGCTCATTAATGCAGCAAAATGCCAGATAGTTCTCATCTGGGCTAGCGAGGACTGGCTCGGTGAAGAGCCCAGGGCAGTGCAAGGAGAGATGGGAGTCAGTGCCAGGGTGAGGAGGACCCTTCCCTGGCCATGAGGAGTGCTCAGCTGCCCATCCAGAATCAGCCTTTGCCACACTCCATCACACTTTGCCTACACTTTGACACTCCAGTGTGGTTTCGTCAGTGCAGAGGTTGGACCTGGCTCATCTCCAGGCTCTGGCTTCTTATAAATTGATAGGTTAGAGTTAAAAAAAAGAAATCTCAGTGTATCACTTTCTAGTCACCCCTGCTTTATATTTGCATAGAATACTTTCAGGCTGTTGAAACTCTCCTGTCAAAGAGATCAGTGGGAAAGATCTTACCTGTTGTGTAACACTCATTTTGGAAAAGTACCACTATTTATGAGAAACACAATACTTATTTCCTCCAATGAGCTTTCCGTTGGTTTTGCTTTCATTTTCTTTGTTACCAGCACTTTCCTCTTCAGCTTCAAAGCTCATTTCTCTCTGAAATAAATTGCAGACAAAGCCTCGGCTGAACCCACTTTCTGTTTCTGCAACCCCCTACATTTTGAGGTGCTTTCCATGGACAGTATGTTCATGTCATGGTACCTCTGGGAGGCAAGGGGTTGGTCAGACACAGCTTGGGAGACATCACCAACACCTTCTCTGAGTTGGTTGTTTGACAGTCCCGTTGGCAATATCAGTTTATAGCTCCCAGCTTCCTTTCACTGGGTTTGAAAGGAAAATTCGGTTCCCCAGACTGGTTTATGGTGTGGTGACACAGAGAGTTTTGCAGATCTATTTAAGGGGTGAGGAGGTGCAGGGCAGGGTGAGAAGCCTCCATCCAAGGCTGTAGCCTGAGCTGCCCTTTAGTGAACAGACAGCTAGGCAATGGGTTGCTCATGCACACACCTCCTTCCACCAACTCTTCCAACCAGATGTGAGTTGTGCTGATGTTACTCCTGCCAGTGCCCAGCTGTGTAAAGGACATCTGCCCTACTTAGGGAAACACAGGTCCTTCTTTCCATGACATCTTTAGGAGAGGTGCAAAGTGGAGCTTGGAAGGTGCATCCTCTGGCTTAGCTGTGAATGTCATGAGGTAGATGTGCATTTTAAACAGAGATCTTCTGAGAGTGCAGCTTAGCTCCTATACCAGAAAACATGGGACCTTTGAGTTCATTGTTATCAACTGAAACAGGAGAATGGAGTGTGAAATTGCAATCTTAATGTGAGCAGTGAGACTGCTGTAGAACTCACCACAGTCTGCCAGTGCTACTGTTCTTCTGATTGCTGGCAGATATGCAGATTTTATTTAAATTACAGGATAGCAGAAGACAATGAGGTGCTGTCACAAATCTAGACTGGAAGGCATATCAGTGTTGACCAAGAGGAGATGTTGGGCACCCAAAGAGAGCTCAGCTCTGTACATAACTTTATTTTCTTTTACTCAGTGTGTCTTCTTAAGACACATTTACCACCACTGCCTCTCTGTCAAAAGGAAGAGGTGCTGTTTAGTTTGTATCACTTAAAACTGATCCACTGTTTATAAGCAAGAGATGCTTGTTTAGAGAATCCTTTTTTTTTTTGCAGCTGGTCTGTGGAATGTATTATTAAAAAGCAATTTCCTCGCCTTTGCAAGACATTAATAGGGTGGAAGTTAGAAATATTTTATAATTATTCCATACATAGCCTATTTTTTTATAGTTATCTCCTCTTGTTTGCTCAGAAATCTTTTCAGGATCACTTGAGGCTGTAACTGAAGATGCACAGGAGCTCTCCCCAGGCTGCCATACCTGCAGCAGTCTCAGATTTGCCACCTATGCCCACATTCAGAATTAATCATATTTTTTTTTGAGAAAGAATTACACACACATTCCTGAAAACTGCTGTGTACAAGTATGACAAATCAGATAGGTCCTGATAAACAGTTATCTGTTTGTTTTATTGTGCTTACCTCCTATGGCTGCATAGGTATTTATTCCCCAGGGAACACAATAGGTGGATGGGGACAGCAGAGATTGCAGATAATATGCTTACAAATACTTAGCAGGACAATTCACTAGACCCCTTTGAAGTTTCCCACAAAGAATTTAGGACTGAGGTCTGAGTCTGGAGGAGGATTAGGGCAGCAGGAGATGGAAGCTGGCAGGCAGTGAAGTTTTGGTAAGAGGGAAAGATGTGAGCACAGTGTTTGTTCAAACTGCCTTTTCAAGCACTGCTTCCTGCCTGCTGACGAGGCACTGTTTTGTTTTGTTTTGAAAGAGCTGAGTCAAGTCCCAGTATTACACACTGAAGCTCCTGAGCTGGGTTTTGATGCTTCATCTGGTTAAGCACAGAGAGGAATCCCCTTCTCCCCACCAAACTAGTGCCATCTTTCCTGCCTCTGCTGAGTGCTGTGTAGGAACAGCCTCCAATCCAAACTGGACCAGTGCAGATGCCAGCCCAGATTAAAGTCCCAGTGTAGATTAGCAATGCTGCATCTCTGCTAAAGATGTCCCTGAGGCTGGTCTCTGATCCCCAGCATCAAAAACAGCATTGCAGAAAGAACAAGAGTAACACCAGAGTGGCAGGAATCAGGTCGATTCTGTTGCCTTTGGGAATTTTAATGCTGAGTCTGCCATAAGGAGAAAGAGCTGGGAGAATTTGGTGCAACCACTCAGCAAGTTGCTTTGGATTTTTAGTTTCTTTGTGCTAAAAATGAATCAGTTTTCTTCAATACTGGATCATTTTGAAGGCTGGAGGCAGTGATTCACAGAAGCATCATTGCCTTGCTCAGAAAAGAACCTGTTGCACACCAAAATAGGTTTAACAACTTCTTTTCTTTCGGAAATCTCTGCTTCAGTCAGAGAGAGGCAGCACTGCCAGCCCGCCGACTGCTGGGGCTCCAGAGAATGGCTCTTAAGATGCAATACTGGAAATCCCCAGAATTTAAAAAATGTTCCAGAGGTAAGATTTGTAGGAAAAAGCAATAACTTCTGCTTCTTTTGCACTTTCAAATCCAAACAAGGGCCTGAAGGGTAAGTTGCATTCCTCGTTTGTTATCCTGGTTTGCTGTGGGTCTGACTCAGGATGTGTCTGATGCTCCTGGCCATGTAACAGTCTTAACTCCAGACTTTTATGTGAGCAAAGCAGTCCAGTGATGCTCTACGTTGTAGGCATGACTTGCAAACTTACAAGTGGGCAGTGTGTCTTCAATGTGACCTTTAAAATACTGGTGTTCACCTGCATCCCACTAGATGTGTCTGTGAGTTACTGGTTCTCTTCATTCCCCTCCTTAGAGCCAGTCCAGGTGTCACAGCCTCCAGAGGCCCACAGCTCTTGTCACTGCTCATGATGGAGTGCATGGAAAGAGGAAAAAACTCCCTCTGACCTCATGGTTTCTTGGTTAAATCTGGCTGAAGTCTGAGTGGCTGCACCTTCCTTGGAGCGACAGGCTGACAGGTCCCCAGAGGTCTGAAGAGAAAGCATCTGGTGGTTCCCTTCCCTTGCCTGTGGGTTTCTCTGAGCTCTGAACTTCTTACTACAGGTCTTAGGGCTGGAAACTTACTTTAGTTTTCTTTAAGAAGTAGACATTTATGAATAGATGCTTGATTACTCACCTATTTCTGTGAGAAGGTATTGCTGCAGACAGTGAACTGCATCAAACTGATGGATATGTGTGGTCCGTGGAGAGACCTGCCAGCCCAGAGCTCCTGAGAGCTACACTGGGCTCTTGGTCAGATTTCTCCTCTGAAATCTTTAGCCAGCTTGTTCAGCTTTTCTTCCACAGTGTGTCCCTGTCTTCAAGGGGGCCACCAGGTGGAAGAAATCCCAGCACCCATTGCCCCCACAGGCAGATTATGAAGAATTATACCTGAAAAGCACTTTGTGGGAATTGACTTTTATGACTGAATTATTGATGCTTCAACAAACCTCTGCTTTCTTTGCAGAGGAAAGGAATATCATGAGAAACAAATTACTTAGAAACTCTACTAATCAGATAATCCTTGAACATGGTGCTGCTCCAGACTTAAAGTCTACATGTCTGCATAGATATAGGGGTCTATTCTATGAATGAATGCACACTACTATCTAAACCTGCCCACAGATATTAAAATATATGTATATATTACAGACGTAATTCCTCCCAGTGTACAGTAATCTTGGTGTGGTGCATTTAATTTTGATTTATTGTGCTTTAAATACTCTGGATGACATTCATCCCCAGATGGAGTACTGCTGCAGCTGAGCCAATTATCTGTTTTGTATGGAAGACACCTACTATTACAGTTTCTTAACTTGGAGAATGTTAATTTTTCAGGCAAATGCAGTGCATTATTTGGTAAGCATGTAGCTCCCCAAAATCCCTGCCAGGTTATTTTGCTGTTTCTGACAGCCTGGAGCAGAGGCTTGATGTATGTTTAGTGTGTTATTTACACTGACCTGTAGATTTTGCTGTAACAGCTGAGACTCCACCAAAATTCAGAAATTAGGTAAGAAACTTTGGAAGCCAGTTTGAATATTATGCTTTCTACCTACATAAAACTGAGAAAAAGAAAGAGGTGAGTACAATAAATTTTGCAAGAACTGCAGATTGCAAAAGTTTTGTAAAGGTAAGAGAAAGTTAGCAGGGTGTGTTGGGTGATAAGGGACAAGACATGTATCTTCTGAACAGAAATTTTAGGTTCAGCATTAGCTCAAGTAAATATAAAAGCCTTATGTTGTGTTTAGCTTAAGACACTGTTAATTAATCTAGCAGTATCAATGCTGCCAGATCTGTGTCTTTGCAGAAGGATGTGTGCTTTATCCTGACAGAGGCAGCATCAGCAGAAAGGTCAGCCAGTGGTCAGCTTCAGGCTCCACTCAGCACGAAGCTGAATGCTTCCACAGGCTGAACCCTGGTGCCCCAAGGAGTGGTCTTAAAGTTATGTGCTGCCTATTTGTGAAACCCAGTTTTCAAAAGGCAAAATATGTGTATTTCTGAAGCATTTCTTCCTAGTCATAGTAATTTAACATTCCTGCCACTCAGTTCAGAGCTGTGAGTGCGCTGAGCAGAGGGAAAAGAGCTTGATGCTTGGGCTGCGTTGTTGGCAGCTGAAATAATCTAGTCATGACTTGCAAACTAAGTGTTATGAAATCACTGATACTGGATAAACACGGAACATCTGGCTTTTCAATCCTTTCTAACATCACCTTTTTGACTGTAAACAAGTGCTTGCAGTAACACTGATCTGAACTGAAAATTGTAAAGTAAATATATGAGTAAAGATACTACAGATCTTTGCACTGAGACACCAGCAGGTAAATGCACTGAGGCTCAGGCACAGGAGTGATCCCTGCAGAAATCACAGGGGCACGGTTTGTGCTGGAGACTCACTCAGCTAATGGGATTATCCTCAAGACAGGGAGAAATGTCATGGCCTTCAGGAGCGTACAACGAGGGATCCATTGGAACAAGCACTGCAGTGTCAGGGTGCAACCTTACACTGCAGCCAACACAAAGTAATGGCTTGTTGATGCTGAAAAGAGACTGTCCTGTCGCTCAGCTTCTTGCTCCCACTGTCTCCCACGAATTTGCACTCACTCACCTGTCCTTGCCCTGGGCCAGCCCACAGAGCAGATCAGGAAATAAAAACAACTGTGTGTAAACAAAGAGTGATTTTTTTTTTTTTTTTTTTTGGCAGTTTGCTCCCTGACTGGAGTTTCCCCAAATGTTTTGTTTTCACAGCTGATGATTTTTCAGTTTGGAATACGTGTGTCTTTGGGACCATGTGTTGGATGTGGGCCTGCCCTCGTTCCAGTTCACAGCAAAAGCCACATGAACTGCAGCAGGAACAGGCTTGTTTTATGGCTTACAGCCTGGAAATACTGCACTCAACACAGCGCGGCTTTCCAAAACTGGATGTGATCAACAGCATCACTGCAGTGTTTTGTTAGGTTAGATGGCCAAGTAATCTGTAGAGTGGCCAAATAATCTGTAGAGAAGGCAAATACAGACATGCTTTTCTTTATAGTTACTAAAAAATGCTAAAAAAACCCCAGCGAAGGGTTGCGAAATTTTTGGAACTCTGAACATAATGCACGTGCAGTAGAGTCAACTGTCTACTGGCATAAAGGGGTGAAACTCTTTCAAAATTCATAGAAATATTTCAGGTAACACCAGCAGGGAATTTGCCCAGCTGTGTTTCAGCTGCTGTCATGCAAAGGATTAGAGAATCAGAGCTTTCCAAAGAAAGCTTTTTTTTCTTCTCCCCAAAGAAACCACGTGAGCTCTGCAGTGTTGATAAGCAAAAAATACCTATTTATTCTATCTTCAAACAATCAGCACACAGCACTTAGATGAGCTAATTGTTATCCTTAGTGAATATCTGCAGTTCAGAAGTTATTTACTCTGGCTGGACTTGTAGATCAAACAGGAGAAAACCCACCTTGACTTAAAACTCAAGGAAAAGTACTTGTCTTTTTACTTATTTCACCTTGCAGCTCTGATGGACTAAAAAACAAAGCTCTGGTAATGTGTTTGTGTATTCGGCCAAGCCCATAAAGATAATCTAAGCCCTCAAGGACTTACAGTCAAAATCATTTCCTTGCAGCTCCTTGGGTACATAAAACCAGCTGTGCAGCACCCATGGAAGTAGTGTGATAGTTCACCTTCATGTACTTGCAAGGCTGATGTCTTGAAAAAAAACCAGCTGGGCGTGGATGATTAAATCAGTTGCTGCTGTCAGGTTTGTAGGAATGACTTTTTTTTTAATAGCCTTTTATAACTGCACCTGCAATCACAGAAGAATCTTTCAGTAAAGCACCTCAGACATGCAGGGAATGGAGAGGTGCACCCAGCAAGGTGCTCTGTCTGATCCTCTTCCTCTCCAGTCAGTTTGCTTACAAATCTTTCTCACACTTCTGTGAAACAGTAATGTGGAAGGGGGTTACTGTGGCTTCAGTCCTTCCTGACATTTTCAATGCATTTCCCATGCCTGTTTTTCCATCCTGCAGTGTAAAATTAATTTTGACAAAATCTTGAGTGAATTAAACTGCAACACGGTGATCTCCTTGCTCCACTCATGTTTGCTGTCTGCCTGATTTATGCTGAAAAGAAGCACTTGGGCATGCCAATTATCCTGCCTTTTATTTGCCTTGTGCATTGAGCCTTTGGCTACTAGAATTAGACTGGAAAATGCAATTAAAAGCATTAGCTGTAGCAAACATATAAAAAAATATCATTATATGCTTGACAGTGTTCTCCTTCATATTGTTATTCCCTGCAGATCTACCCGTGCTATTAGATTTCATATACAGATTTTATTTTTCTCAGAAGACTACATTAATTGGAATGAACAAGTTGCATTTCTGATTGTGTAAGGAAAGAAAAGGAAGATGTCACCGTGGTGGAAAAATCTCACCTGACTTTTCTTGGTGAATATGGTCTGAACTTGAACTAAGCAAATATCATTCAAGCTTAAAACATTTGCAGAGACCTAGACAATGTCACTAGGTAATGTGTTTGGCTTGACACACCCTGGAAAATATTTGTGTGTAAACACAATTTTGCGTGTAAACAAAGTCGGCTTCAGCTGTGATGAAAAGCAGAAAGAGGAAGCTCAGGTGATGGGGATCCGGGCAGATCCTTCCTACCTACACACCTCAGCAGGGAGCACAGGCTTGAGAGCCATGGAGGGGCTATCCTGCAAGGAGCAAATTCTTGCCGTTCTTTCCCTGTGAAAATATTTTGGAGGGGGGAAGATAAGAAAGCCTGAAATGGTATCAACATTAACGTTGTAAATTCAGGTTATTTGCCTTATCAGTGAAACTGAGAATCCAAAAATGCCTAATGCTATCGCCTTTGCATACGCTGAGTTTTATGGCCTTCTTTACGGTGAGAATATGTACTAGAGTCATGGAAATTGCTCACAAAACACTGTAAAAATGTATCCCTTAACCTCTAGTAGAAATACACTATTGCAAGACGGACGTTATTGCAGAGGCTTCACAGAAATCCCTGTCACCTTCAGTTTAAACTTTCTCTCTCCCTGGGGCTGCCACCAAGAAAGTGTTTCCACAGAAAACAAATGTTTAAAGAACAAAGAGGTACAGGCAGGAGAAAAAAAAAAAGGGTGAGAAAGATAAATCTGGAGAAGTCCAGCTCTGTGGTGACATGTCTGCATCTCCAGTTAGGTGATGGAATACAGACAGGCTGGCACCTCTGCAGAGCTAACAGACCAGGCTGGGAAAGAGTGAGTTTTCCTTACCTGGGGCCTGCATTTCCAGCCCTGCATGCTGTGCTGCATGCAAACATGCTAAATACCTGAGACATTACATCCCAACAATAACAAAAAGCTGTAAATAGACGCATATAGTGAAAGAACAGCATTTTCAAGAATGGTAGTACCAGAAGAGGTGATATCTCTGACTGTGGGCTGTTGGCAACATTTTACCATTTCTTATTAGTTCTGATAAAGGCTATAAAAGAGTGTGTAAAGCAGGAAACTTTGCCCAGCTGGACTTGCTTAACGATTATTGCTCAAGGTAGACCAGAGAGAAAACATAAATGAAACTTTCTACACTCAGGGCAAACAAAACTTCAGATCCATGGGATACTTCAAGGCACGTGAAAGTACTTTTTTCCTTAATTGTCAGGGGCTTGGTTTTGGCTGGTGAGACCTGGATACAACTAAAAATGCTTTGATGAGGGGGCAAAACTGTCGTGATTTGCACAAGTCCCTGACATTTCCCAAGATTTCTGTTGAATGCCCTTGCCAGTGTGCTGCTGACCTCCTGGTTAAAGCAGCTCCAGAGGGGCAGGGCTGAGTAGGTAAACAAGCAGGGCGTTTTGGCCAGCCTCCTTCCTTATTAGTTATGAGCAGCAGGCTTGTTTAATATTTGAAGTACTCTACTGAAACCACACAGGCTCATTTATTTTCAAACATTTCAGGGAAAGGGAAACAAACTGAATGGCCGGGTGGAGCAGATAAGGGCCAGTGATCTTACTTCTCTCCATGGCTGATTCATTTATTATTGTGTGGAAAGCACCAGGTCTAAAAGCTTTGACCTTACCTACCTGTATGGTAGTTTGCCTGTTCGGAAGAGTGCAGTAAAATCCTGTTTACGCCCTGTTTGTTTGCTCCAGAGACTGCTCTCCTTGCTCTCATGTCAGCAGTTCCTTCACCAGCACATTAGATGAAGCAACTACAGGTAACGTGGGCTTTTAGAATCTGAGTTAGCTGTATGCCTCTTCAAACCTCACTGTGACAAAGCTCAGGAGAAACTGGGTGCTCATAGACGTTCATGGCTGGGGCATCAGCTCCCTCTCCATCAGTTTTAGGTTCAGAGCTCCAGAGGGTGATGTCAGTCTGTTGGATTCAGCAGGCTGCAGTTAACCTCCTAAAATGCCAGTGTGTCAGTGATCTAATTTCTTCCTTACTAAATAGCTGAATCTCTTCAGCTACTATGAGGAGTATAATGTTTTCAGAGGTCTCTCCGTGCTCCCAAGCCTGCAGCAGCTTGGCATTGTAGGAGCATTGTCAAGGAAAAAAACAGCAAACCTGCTCAGTTAGGGCAAGTGCCGGCTCATGATGGTGTTTGCCTACTTACTTGCCTGAGTAAACAGTGCTGACACTCTGGTGAACTGGTGAATTCTGCAATGCCTTGCACAGGCTATAGAAATCATATGGTGTAAGTGCCACACATGTTGCTGAGCACAGGGCTAGTCGTGAATCCCAGCCTCTGGCTGCTCCAGCTCCATTTGGGAGCAGAAGAGGAGCTCCCCAGGCTGCCCAACTCTCTGTTTTGATTAAATTCACAATCTCTTCCTGAGAACCCAAATGAGGAAACGCCTCCATTGTTTTACCTCACCGTTTATGAAGAGCTGGCAGGTGTCCAGGTCCGCTCAGTAGAAAAGCCAGCAGTGGCACCAGGGGTGGAATTCCCCACTGCCCCACCTGGGGTGAACAGCTGCCCCTGCCCTCTGGGACTGGCTCTGCCCATGGGAGCGCTCCTGCTCCCAGGGCTAGTGGGGGCATGAAAGTTTAGCCTAGCTGATCTTCAACCCTTGCCAGCTTCATTGCTTTTTAAACTTTCCTCTCCCCAGTGCCCTCCTTCCCACACAGTAAAGATCCCCTGGCTCCTGAGGCGTCCCTTCTGGAAAGGATGAAGTATTAACAGGAAAAGTGCCTTCTGTTTTAACTTGTTTTTCATCTGGAGAATAAATGACTTCAGAATTTCGTTATGGATCCTGGCACAGATTAGCTTTTAATGATTCCCGTACCCTGATTGATTTGTAAGTTGAAAGATAGTTGATTTTGCTCCCAGCCCCAGCTCCGGGAACTGAGACGGTCAGGCTGAGTTGTTTGGATGTCTGCAAGAAAAGTGTGGTGACTCTGGTCACCTGAGACAAAGAGGTGCTGAGTTAACCCTGCCGCCCTTACCCAACTGCAGGTTTGCAAACAAGTCTGTTGAGGAAGTTTTAGGAGGAAGAGCACGCAGGTGTGTTGGCTCTGCTGGGTTAACATGTAAACCGTAAATGACTTTTTACAGCTCAGGAGATACTGTTCTGGGCAGGCATAGGAGGGTGGCACAGTAAAAATAAACTCTACTCAAGCTAAAGTTGCATTTCAAAGTGACACTGAAAAATAAGTTAGAACTGGGATTTACATTTTCAAGTGAAGGCCCAAAGAGATGGGATGGGTGGCTGATGTAAGTAAGCATATGTATCTGCCTCAAGCTGACAGATCAGCAGACCTTTTTAGATCTTGCTTAAACTTGGGAGATTCCCTTGGAAGCTCAGTCAGGTGAGAAGATCATCAGCCCAAGAGGTCAACATGATGACACTCAGAAGGCCTGAGCCCAAATTCATGCCAATAGCATCATTTTAGCCTCACTTAAAGGACCATACGCCTTTTTCACGTTTGTAGCCCTGTCTTTGATTTTCATAATTCTACTGTAGAGTTGGCCAACACCCAGTGAAGTCTGTGTCTGTGTCCAAAGAAATTCCTTACATACCAG
>JAYRBT010000010.1:4799952-4820746 GCA_036023395.1 Myiotriccus ornatus
TGTGAGGCAAGGAGCAGCACCCAGCCAGGTGGGATGCAGGAGAAGGCTGGGATTTCTGGATGCACAGGCACGAGGCTGGAGGGACACCTGGGTCAGTCACAGCCCCACCAGGCACCTGCTGCTGCTCCAGGTGAGGGTGGGAGGTGGGAAAGAGGGTGCTGGAATGGGAACAGGGACACCCAGCTCCAGCACCACCAAGGCACGGGATGCGCTGCACGGCCGCGCCAGGCTGTGGGAGGCACTGCCCTGGGCCTGCCAAGCATTGCACAGTCAGATGTTTTATGACATCTAAGAAAACACAACTGGAAAAAAATGTTCTATGAGGTCCAGGCTATTTTTAATGCATTCAGTTTAACGCATTCAATTTAATGCAAGCAGGAGTATGACTCCTGCTGGCTTAAAAAACAGGGTTATAAGTTCTTTGAAGCTTTTCTCCCCCACTTTTTTTCAGCAGGTGGAAAGCTTTATATTCTTTGAATGTCACAGGAACCTGCTGGACCAAATGGCAAACCCCCACATTAGGATATTTCAAAAGCATTGCTCCTGTGATCACCAATAAATGAGAGAGCTGGGACAGAAAATGGGTTACAGTTCAGAAAGAAAGAATGTGAAAGGAAGGCAAATAGGAATGAGAAAGGAACCTGGACTTTTACTGGCTAAAACAGATTTCAAACATATGCATAACCTATAGACATATAAAAATGTGATTATACATCAGAACGGAGAACATGAGCTCTGCTGTTTATCCGGAAAGAGAACAACAGCACTAGAGCAGGCACAAGCCACTCTTCAGCACCTTCAGATGCGGTCACCATTAATCATTTCGCAGAAATAAAGAAGGAGGAAGTGTTCCTTGCAGCCCACAGACACACAGGCAAGGTTTCCTGCCTTGAAAACAACCAAAAATCAAATTGGAAATGTTCAGAAATACAAAATCAGTGGTCCTGTGAAAAATACATAAATCACAGATATCTTTCACTTTATTTATTTGTTCTTCATTTTGATAGCACATCTCAAATCACACTGGTAATTAGATCTTAGAAATCTTTCCCCTGCTCTGGGAAAAAAAAACCAAAAATCAGTCATGCATAAGGTATTGAATGCATTCACATCAAGTATGTTGTACTTTGGGGTTTTGAACATCATAAATATGAGAACATTAAACCAGCTGTTTTGTTGTTGGGTTTTTTTTAACATCATTGTTATAGATCATAGCAGCTTAAAAGGTTTAACTCCATCTACTTCTAATGTTTTTACTTTATTTTAAAAAGTTTCTAATAAAGTTTGGTAAAAGATTAAAAAAATACAGAGGCCCAAATGCTACAAAAGAACATTTTAAAGAAAAAGCATTTCTTTTTATTTGTAGGACTTAAAACCCACAATGGCCTTTCTGCTTTGGCTGTGGATGCAATTTTAGAATTATTTAGATGAAGGTTAGGAAATTCAACTTATCTGTGATTTTTATGCATTATGAATCATCTTTAAAAAGGTCAGAGCTTCCAGAAATGCTGAACACCCATACTTCAAGAGGTCCTAAACTAGGGAGACAAAACCTCAATTTATGTCTCAAATATTTGCCAAAATACCAGGAACCTACTAATACAGTGCTCAGGTCTATGAAAGTAGGATATGCATGACTACAGGTTGTTATGCAAGTTGTCTTTGCTTTTTTTATTTATTTTTTTTTTAAAAGCTTTCTTGCAATAGAGAGACAAAGTCTAATTGTAGGAGGGGAAGAAAAGCTATCTTAAAATGGTAGCTAGCCATACCCATCGATTTAAGGAAAGGATAAGCAGACAAACTTACTGAGTATCTCCTCTTACAAGGCTGACTCTACCGTGCACAGGTGAAATATCGTTACAAACGCTTGGTCTGATCCTACAACGTGCACAGTGCCCTAAACCGCTTGTGAAATAACCAAGGGATGCAGGTGCTAGTTACGCCTGAGGAAACACTTGGGGAAGGAGGAAAACACAGGAACAAATCGAGATGTTGCAACATGGATTAACCTTAATCCCTCGCTATCGGGCACCAGCTTTCCCTAATCCTGAGTTAGTGCTGTTTCCAGGAGCTTGCCGCAGCGCCGCTGGAAACAACCCTAAATTTCCAGTTCTGGGCACGGGGACTGCGTGCAAAGGAGAACGGAGCAAAGGAGGGGGAAAGCCGAGTTCGGACTAACACTTCAAGGTTTACGCTGAATGTGATCAAGTGTCTTGCGCAGCTGTACTCTAAAGGTCTCTTCAGAGCTGGAACTCAGACCTCTTTTTCCTGTGTTGTAGGATCCATCACGCATCTTTGCAGCTGTCGTGTTCTAAACCACATGGCTGCAAGACAGAAGTAGTCAAGGTACTTTGACAGAAGTACTTAATACTGTAACATCCCACCCACGCTGTGCTGCGATCTCGGGTGTCGCACCAGGCTGGTGATGACTTAGTAAACACATTTACTCCAGTTATAAACTTACTACCATTTCTTGTGCCAGGACTTAATTGTGCTTCAGTGCATGAAATAAATTTACAATCGATTCCATGAACATATATATTCCAGCTTTCCCTTTCATTTCAGTTTAAAAAACCAGCAGCAATTATGTTATAAGTTCATAGCAGATATTCATAACTTAGCTATAACCAAATGCTGAGCTAAAGCTTTGCAGACAGCTCTCAGGAAAACTTAATTATTATAGGATTTATAGAAATATTAACCACTTTTTTCCCAGTACTACAGTTATACTATCTTTTAATGACAGCGAGTAGATATAAATTACATCTTTTCTGACTTGGTTTACTCTTCAAGTGGGAAATTCAGGAAGAAGCCTGTTGTCAGCATTTTTTTTTTACTATTTTAGTGATAGTTTAAAGTCAGGCAAATGTAGCTATCTCCATATAATGGGAAAGGACTCTGGGGCAGATTAGTAATTTGTCTTTTCAAAAGACATAACTTTGGTTGCTGTCTGTTTTAAGAATAAATTCTATCTATTTTAGTTGTGTTTATGGGGAAAAGGAGGAAAGTGGGTTTGAATCCAGATAGAAAGCTTGAATTCTTCTGCAGCGTTAATTGGATATCTTGATCAAAAATTTATTCTGATTCAAATTGTCACTTGGCTGCTCTAATTCCTCCGAATCTTTGTAATGAGCTAAATGGAAGAAGAATCTGGGCCACTGTTGAAAAAGCTTTGTCTTGTGATCTCCGTGTGAACCTATGCTGGGAATGAGTTTTGGCCTGCATGACTGAGCTGACATCCAGGCCTTGCCTCCTTAATAGCCTTTCTTAACACATACAACCATATTAACAACCTGATGTTTCTAGGAAGCAGTGATTCAGCAAAGCCATTTTCTTATTTTAAATCCCAGTGAAAATGGACTGTTTTATATATTTTAAATGTCAGAAGGCAGTTTGATCTACCAGCACCTGGTTTGTTTTTTTTAAAAGGTCTTTTCAGAATCCTACCATAAGGAATGCTCTGATGATATTTGTCATCATCTCCAAGGGCCAAGAAGCCTCATCTTGGGGTACTTCTAAAGGAGCCAAGACAGGGATGAGCCAACTGCCCAGGAGGACACACAGCCCAGCAGCATCCCAGCTGTGGGACAGGCTGCTCCGAGCCCGATCTTGGAGAAGAATGGAAAATCAAAAGCTATGTGAATTGCTGCCTGCCAGTTACATTCCCACACACCTGTGAATTCAGCTTCACAGCTCCTTTTTGAGGTAGGAAATAACTACTCCCTTGCAGAGGTGGAGCATAAAGAGACTGCTTTTGTTCTCCTGGGGTCCCACAGGGAGTCCTTGATAAAGCTGAGGATGAATTTAATCTACCCTTCTGTCCTCTTTGCCCAGGAACACTGGGCTTTTGACACAGCTATCACTGCTGCAAGCCTTAAGCCCCCTGGACAATACACACTGACACAAGAGGGTTCCCTCCCCTGTCCTGCCTGTCTGAACTTTACAGACTGGTTCAAACTGTAGAGATGTGCTGCTCAACAGCAAGATTAGCTTACCTAGCGTTTTGGGTCAGTCTACAGACAGACAAAGCTCAGCTGCAAAGCTCAGGTTTAAATCTTCCCTATATATGTTGGAGCCCAGTTCTATTTGCTTGCTTCCCTCCTTCCAGGAAGCAGGAAATACAATTAAGACTACAAGCAGAAAGGAAAAGTTAATGAACAAAAACTTCTACTAATAATTACAAACATTAGTGCAAACCACACAGCAGATTATTTGTAGTAAGCTCAGTCTTTTCTCTAAGGAGTCGTACAACTGAGGCTTTAAACACAGATGAAGTCACATTCTTTAGCCAAATAAGTAGCAGCTTTGAAGGTCACTCACCTAAGAAATCTGGATTCTGCTGCTACACATATTATTTTACCCTACATATTTGTGTGTATTCTATAACAATTTTTATTGAAAATATATTTAGTCCTTTTTTAAAATATAAATAACTAGGTAGCAAAGACCAAATTCCAAAGCTGGATTACATGTTTGGCTAAGGGACTTAGGGAGCAGCACCTCAACTGACTAGAAGAGCTTTTTTTTTTTTTTTTAAATTTAAATGAGCCATTTGTCTATGTGCCTAAAAGCCAACACCTAAATCCATGCTTGCCATTCAAATGCATGTCTCTGCTGTCAAAGGTGAGTGCTCACACTGTAACATAGGATGCTCAGCACTGCTGCAAACTAGCTCCCATTTTTACACATTGAGATGTAGATGTAAGTGTTTGGCTTTATCTCACATCACTCGAAAACCCCAGGCTTTGTGCCTAATTAAGAGTCAGAGCTTGAAAGCTGCAGCCAGTTAAGAATCCTACAGGAATGCTGATCTCCCTGCTCAAAATTTGTTTATGTTTGGCAATAGTCAGCTGAAAGAAGGTGGAAAAAAAATTGAAGTTTGAAAAAAAAAAAATATTTCTCAAAACACTTTTCTGGTCAAGGGCAATGGAGCTTGTAAATGCTGCAGTTAGTGGTCTGCACCCCCAGCAGCTGCAGCTGAATGATGAAGTCAGAATTTCGGAAAAGTGCACTTTTTCACTGTTTGCTCTCCTGCAGGAACAGACACCTCACGCCTTCTAGGGGGACCCTCTCTATTCAGAGGTTTTCATCCAGCCACTTGATGTAGCTGCTCCTGGTCTGGAAGGCCGCAGAGAAGTCAGTGGGCCAGAGGGTGAATATCATGCAGCCGTGGAAGCAGTTGTGGAAGTGGTCGAGCGTGACGTCCACGCCCGCGTTCTCCAGGCGCTTGGCGTACATGGCGCCGTCGTCGCGCAGCACGTCGTTCTCGCACGTCAGCACGTACGTCTTGGGCTGCAGCCGCAGGGTCTCGCTGTCCGCCAGCAGCGGCACCGCCCGCACGTCCAGCAGCGCTGGCATCTTCTGGACGATTTCGGCCTTGCCCGCGGTTTGCACCACGGGCTTGTAGCCCTTTTTGAACGACGGCGGCAGCAGGGACGTCCAGTTCAGGCGCCCCCTGAAAGAGAGAGCTTGGCCGACGTCCAGGGCGGTGTGGTTGTTGATCAGCAGGGCGTGAGCCAGGTCGTGGTTACCGTTGAAATAATACAGCCAGTAGTTGATCATGACATGGCGAGGAAGAACGGGCATATTCCTGTTCTGCTGGTAAGAGGGTGTATTGAAGTCAAATGCCTGAAGGACTGGATAAATTAGGGCCTGCAGTTTCGGTCTGATGGTCAAATCCTCCTCTTTGCTAAGCTGTGGGGAGAAACACAGCACAGAATTGGGATTATGAATAAACATATATCAGTGTAGAGTTTCATACAAGCAAACATTCATTTGACACTTTTCAGGCTGAATTCTGCTCTTATATAAGTAATGTGGCTCTTTGGTCTGAAGTATCAACAGCCTGATCTTCTCCTCCTCTTGTAACACGGCCATCAGGCAGACCCAGTATCCTGTTCCCAACAGATATCAGGGACAGAAGTTTATTGAAAGGTGTAACAATATTAAAAAAAAAAAAAAGGGTGTAAAGTGGCATTTCTTTAACACAGAGCCCAGTTTAACAAGTGGCAGCTGAAGGATTTCCTGAATTAAAGGATCTGCTCATGCTCTTAACAGCTTTCCATGGATTCTTCTTCCGTGAATTGATCTGTTTTTGTTTTTTTTTCAGCAAATACAGATTGCTGGCATCCACAGTTTACTCTAGCAAAGGCTCACCAAAGTGCAGAAGTACCTCTTTGTGTCTGAATTGACCCTGACAACTGCATTTGATTTGAGTCTACCAATTATTCATCTGGTGCCTCCTTTGTTTCATCTTCTACACAAGATACCCAATTCTCTATCATATCTCATCTTGTTTAAAAAGAATTATGCATCAGAAAATTGAATTAGGAATGCTTTTTCCAAAACATGGTACTATCATGTTTATCAGTTCTCAATAATGAAACTCTTATTGTAATTGTCTCTTATTAATTTTTTTGCCCTAATTCAATATTGCAAGGTTGTCATGATAATTAATCGTCTGGACACGATATCTGCTTTCTTATCACTAAGGGTTATGGCAATAGGAAAGTTAGTAATAATAACATTTCACTCAACCATGAAAAATATTATTACTTGCCCCAGGCTGCCTTTAAACTCTTTACTAGATCAAATTCAGATTTAATTTACATTTAAACTGCAGATATACAAAAAAAATTTCCTTAAAATTGCAAAATGCTATGGGAAGACAATTTAGTACAAGAATTAAGCTTCATTTATTATACTTTTTTCATCCTTCATTTGTATCTGAAAGAAATAAAACCAAATTTTTAGATAGAATGATCTAAAAACAGGAAGCTATATTGATTAATTATGCCTAATTAGAAAAACAAAGAGTTAAACAGCCAAGTGGGTAAAAAAAAGGTTGTTTAGATACTTGCTCTTAAAATCCGTTCCATAACAACTCATAACTGTAGTAAGACAGAAATTCTCAGAATACTCTGAGGTGGAAGCGACCCTATGTGATTCATATTGTGATTGAGTCACTTTACAGAAGAAAAATTATCAGCTGCTGGCTTTGTACCATCCTGCTTTTAGGTTTGACACATCACCTTGGGTTGATGCAGCACAGGGAATCTGTCAGTCTCTCTGCATGGCTGACCTGGGCTGTTGTACTGTGACACAGAACAGACACTGAGTGTTACCTGCTGACACACAGCAGCTGCCAAATTTCCTCCTGCACTGTCACCAGAGACTGCAATTCGACTTGGGTCAACTGAATACTCTGCTAGGACATCAGGCTGCAAGAAATGCTTTGTAGCACGAAGGGCATCGTGGTATTGCTCGGGGAAGCGCGCCTGTGGAACCAGCCTGTATCTACAAAACAAAGGGATGAGAGACAATTATTACCATCACTGTACCTCTCCTTCAGGATTAACAGCTTATATCAGGTAATCCTTACTGGAAATGACTGTTTCATTAGGATAAATACAACAGGGAAAGTAGGAGGTGTGTAATACTTATGTAAGACCTAATCTTATAATTAATGTTAGATTAATTATAACTATTCAGAAAGATTAAAATGAACCTACTAGATATGAATAACACCAAGATAGTATAAAACTGTGCAGCACTTTCCCAGAATTTCCCAATAGAGGATTTCATTATGCATTATAAAAATTAATACTTAAAACACCCTTGGCAAGGGAGCCATTACACTCAGTCTGGTTTTGATCCAAATTCCCACCTTAGTGAGTACGAAGGAGAGTAAATCATATATATCCAGCAGACTCTGCTGAGCCAAACACCTAAGCAGTTCTGTTCCCCAAATTTTTCCCTATGCTCAGGAGAAAATGAACCTTGTATACACCTCTGTGCCATGAAATGAACAAGAGCCAAGACACTGAGTAATACCAGTTTGCTCCAATGCAACAGATCTGATAATTCCCTTCCTTTGTCAAGGAGAGGAGCAGAAATATACCCACTGGGCAGGTGGGGAGACTAAGGCAGAGAGAGAGCAAACAATCTGCCAGGAGGAGCCAGCAGCTGAATCCCAGGCATGAGGTTTTCTCAGCTTTTGAACAACAGTGCTGGAGAAGTCTGTTTGTATTTACTGAACAATTTGAAATCTCAGAGTTGTAACCAGGCCTTATGCTACAAAGCACATCTTCTGTTTGTAGCTTTTCAAACAACAGCTTTTACACATTCTCAGCAGAGCCAAGCAACCCAAAATTCAGCTTTCTGATTCAAAACATCCTTAGAGTGTAAGCTAAAGAAGTTTCATACACAGAATAAATTTTAAACTTAGATTACAAGTTTCACACTCCAGTTGTGACCTGCTTTCAGAAGGCAATCTATATCTTGCATATATAGGAATGTGGGAGTGTCCTTTGGGAACTCCTTGCAAAACCGAGTAACAGACTGTGCTTAGATTGTGAAAGTGAGACGAGCAATCAAACCAATGAGAAATCTAATTAGACGACTAATTGAGTACAAACACCTTGACTGAAGGATATAATGGCTAAGGAGAAGAGGTAAAAAGTAACTCAGAGCAACAGGCAGAATTTAACCAGCATAAATTAGAAAAGAATAATAAGGAACTTCTCAATACTGTGGTCGCCGCTTGTCTGGACTAACCAACAGCTGCTTTCTTTAGTTTTCATTGCTTCTACTAATAAAAAATGAAGCAGTAAAAAAAAAATAAAGAAAAAGCAACCCTTTTAAGTACACTATAATAAGTATTAAATGAGTAACATCAACTCCATATAATTAAGTCGCAATTAGACCACAAAGCTTGGTATGTAACGAATTGCAGGTGGGAAACTTGAGTAATTATATTAAGTGATTGGGTTTGCAAAAGAAAATATTGAAGTTGACAATAAAGATGGGAACAGTACCAATCAAGCTGGAGTCATCTAGGTAATGCAGTTAGCTCGTGAGAGATTTGTTTACCTTGGAATTGTTCAAGGTGTTAAAAAAGCAGCCCTGCTTCTCTGTTGTCTGGCAGTTTTCTGATCTTGAGGGAAGCACAAGGCTTAAAAGAGGTGACTGGAACAGTGGGAGATTGAGAAAAAAACAGGAAACTGCCAGACCCCAGAGCGTATTCTGGTTAACGAGCAGGGGTAAAATGATTTGCTAATTTTTATGTCGCAGACCCTTAGAAACTGTGGGTTATAGACAGACTTGTAAGGGATTTAATATGGATATATTTAGTATGATACATATATAAACATTACTTTATTTATTAATAATATACTTTCTAGCAGTGTGAGTGGCCACTAAGGATGGCAAAACTCCCTGTTTCTATATGAGGAGGCACAGAAATGTGGTTCAGCCCTCTTTCAGATACACATCATGTCCAAATGAGTTTGATTTTATTTGTTTGATTGTTTTTAAAGTTTACAAGTATTTACAGAATCATAACTTGGTACTTGAGCGATTCAGGTTTTAGCTACACTCTTTACATGCAGATAAAACTGCAAGATGCACTAACATTGCTTTTTAGTATTTGTCCAACTGAATTCAGTGCTACTTTCTTTCCCCAGATTTCTGTCTTCTAAAATGACCTCTAAAATAATTAGAAACCCAAGTGATTTTTTTTTTATACCATGCCATTTTGTTGCAATTTTAAAAGCATAAGAATATCAGACTTGTATAGAGAATTATTGTCCAAGTTAAAGACTTATACACAAGCCAGTAACAAGGGAAAAGCTAAAAGAACTAGGTTACATATTTCTAATACCTTAAAATTAATTGATTAGTTTTAGATTACTCACTCAATAGAGACAACAACAGCTTTCAGAGAGTCAGCCATGATTCTGCAGAGGTTGATGTAAAGGCTTGTTCCTGGCATGAAAGGACATGGTGTTAAGGACATAAGAGTCAATAGTTATAAAGCTGTACCTGAGCCTTCCCAGAAAATATACAAACATCATGCAAATATAAACAAAGTAAATGAGATCAGCTTGCAAATGATCAAGTGCCAAATGCATGCTGTAGCAGAGGGAACATAACTCATGTCTTCAGAAGCCCTGCAGCCTAATGCTTCCTTCCTCATCTGTTTCTTGGTGACTTGAGGCATGTCATTTCACCCACCTATCACAATTCTCTCAGTTGGGCAAAATTTAAGGTACCCAGTGCTTTGGGGGCATTAGCATCCAGAGAGAGCTATCACTGTATGAGTCACTGCTTGTGGTTCATTATATTATAGCATGCATTGCTTTGATTCAAATGAGTAGCCCTATTAATGTCAGCTGAGCTACTCATATAAGGGAGGATTAATCAAGGCTATCCTATTTATCAGAGGACTGATTATCTTTAATTTTGTTCCTTTCCAGTTACTTAATCGTTGGTTCCTGGTACTATAAAATATACTGAGACACTAAATGTTTCCTAAAGTATCTAGACTGAGAATTTAATATTCAGGTGTAGCAACTGTGTCATTAACTTCTGTGCCTTGGACTCAGGATACATCTGACATAGCCAAGTTAAAATCACCCAGACAAAGCACAGCAATTTAATATGAACTTTTTGCACAACAGGAGTCATATGCAAACTGTTAAAGAACAAATGAGGCAGGCAGGAGGTTAACAAACATTGCTTAGGCAGGGCTAAGAAAACCCATCTCAAAGCACAATTCCTCTGCAGAAAGAGGAGTAAAATGTTTAACTGCTACAGGACAAAGAGACTGGGATTTCCAAAGGCAAGTAAAGGCTAGATTTTAAAGTTATTCAGGAACTGTCGCTTAAATCATGGTCTAAATGACTTGTACATGCATAGTTCAAATGCAGTCAATATAGTCTGTGTTTTGGATCATTTCAGAAAACCCATAAAATATTCTTTTCCTGTAGAGGAAGCCACAGAAGGCATCAGGGCTGTATGGAATTCAGGATGTCACACGAGCAATGGGGAAGGAAAAGGGAGAAGAATCCTATCAGATCTGGACCTCAGAGCAGCCACAGGAACCACACTGCCCCTTTTCCTCCCAGGGCTGTTTTCCTCCAGTAGAGTGTGGAAGGGCTGAGTGGTTACCTTATCGTTGCCTATAGCTGTACCTTACTTTCTCAGATCATATTTGTGGTTACCAAGCTAATTGCAGTAAACAGCATTAATTTTCAAGGTAATTACATGGTGGTGGCTGTGGTCCCCCAAGGCAGGAGGCCAGACCGTGGGACAGGAACCAACCTCTACTGTTTCCCTTGTGCTGCCCATTGTCTGTACTCAGCAGTGTGTATTCCCAGATATGTGTTATTTAAGAACCAAACATTAGCAAGGCTGTTACATGCAGTGCTGATCAGCTCACTCTTCTGCTAATGATTCTGTGAAAATGGGGCAAACTCCTTACACTAGATAGTCACTGGATCCTGATCACCAAGGATTGACTCGTGCACACGACCACAGAAAGTGGGGGATTGGCTCAAGAAGCCCATTCAGGCACCCCAGGAATTTAAACAATAAGCTATTTTGTCCTCTCAGGATGTAACAAAATTAAAATTTTCGTCCTTTTACAGCTCATGTGCAGATAAGATATTTTACTGTGTGTTCATGATGTTTTTCTTCCTCTCTCCTTAGGAACTGATCCACCAGAGTGGAGACAGTTACTACTGAATCCAGGTATTCAGCATACTTGTCATTCCTGGCAGGAAAAAGAGCTTTTGGCTTTCTCTGCTAGGAGAAAAGCAGACCAGAACCCTATTTAATTACTGGCAGATACCTACTTGCACTTGCCAAGGCCCAGCCCCCTCCATGGATGTAAACAACGCCACGCTTGAGGCTTTCATCTCCCCTGGCAGGAGGTTCAAACACTCTGACTTCCACACCGTCAAAAACTGCGTCCGTGACTTTAATGTCTTCAGAGGAGATAGACTCCAGCTGGTACAAATCAAAGGTAGAAATCAAATAATTCAGAACTATCAAGTGATGGCTGAGTCTCAGGTAGTGAATCAGGTGTCCCTAGGGGGGAAAAAGAAGAAGAAAAATTTCTGTTACTTCAGAGCATATCACATGATACCGTATTGATGTTTAATGTAGCTGTCTTCAAAGGGCAGGTCCTACATAAAACTGAATATGGATTCTTATTCACTGGAAAACGAATTATTATCAAGGATCTTTAGTGCTTCTAAAGCTTTATTAAAACAAAAAGCTGTCCATACAAGGTTTTCTGTTGTCAGAAAAAATCAAGCCATCAGCATTTGGTTGATCACAACTGTGAAGGAGCACTCATGCCCTCCGAAAGACACCTTGGAAGAGGACAAATCTCACCAGCATGTTCCTCTGTGGGACCTGTGAAGCTCCACAGACCGGTGCCAGCAGAGGGCAATACTGCACAGGCAACGTTTTTTGGTGCAAAGGGATCCAAAATGCAGAGCATTTCGGCTGTTCCACCCCAAAGGGTATGTCTTTCTACTTCCAAATTAAGAAAGTTCCCAAAGACAGCAAAGAAATTTAAAAACAGGAATGGTCTTAAACCTGTGTTTTCCAGATGAATTGGGAAGGATCTGAAACACTATTCAAGAACAACAGTAGGTTAATGAAACCTTTTTCCCAAACCCAGAGACTCAAGTGTGTTACTTTCTTGGGGGGGGGTAAAATACTAAGAAAATGAAGAATGATCTGATCTTTCTTTCCACTTACAGTAGAAGGAGACAGATTTTATCCCCTTGGGCTACTCAGGATTTTTATTTTCATGTTTATCTTTAAAATTTTGTCCTGAACAGATTAGAAACCTGTTTCTCTCAGGAAACCGCTCAAGGCACTCCTCCAGCTGAAATGGTCACATATGACCTGCACAGTATTTGTAGTGCACATTTGTTCCCATTCCCTGGATGGTGCAGAAGGGGTGGCAAAAGGTGAGCCAAAGGCCTGGAGGAACTACAGTTCCCAGGCAGCCCATTAAAAACAAAAAGTAGTGGGGGGGGTTCCCCTTTTGAAAAGTTAATCTCTTGTAATTCTCAGTCAAGGCAATGGAGTTGGGAGTTAAAAGTACCTAATATGCACCTGTAGGAACACTACCATGAGGAAAACTGCCAGCTGGCACCTTTTATTTTATGAACAGGTCCCAGATACTTGGAACAAGAGGTGTACTGTTCTACAGAGCCTTCCTACACACAACCACTTTGCTGTTCTAATTCTGCCAGTCCCACTGCTGCAGTGCAA
This sequence comes from Myiotriccus ornatus, assembly GCA_036023395.1. NCBI lineage: Eukaryota > Metazoa > Chordata > Aves > Passeriformes > Tyrannidae > Myiotriccus > Myiotriccus ornatus. The sequence goes on from JAYRBT010000010.1 coordinate 4,813,027, forward strand.
CTGCTCCAATGAATTAAAGATGCTGACACCTGAGCGATGGGGTCACCCAGATACCGGTCTAACCACATTCACAAGGTGAAGAACAGATAGTTGCCATAGTTTAACATGCACAAAAACTGCACGCACACACACACATCTCCAGAGGCAAAGCAAGTTTTGAAGCACTCACCAGCATCCCTGCCAAAGAAGGTCTGGCTCCTACAGCCACAACCTCTTACATGTAATTTTTTTTCTCTGTCCTAATTAGTTTGAATGTAAAAAACCTGAAATATTTTCTTTCAGAAAAGGCCCTGCACAGCTCCACTTCCACTTTCTACACTGCTGTAGAAAAGAGACAAGCTTTGATACTTATTTTTTTTTAAATCTATGCCAAATACAACGGGCTGTTATGTGAGCTGGGAGTGGAATCCACTCCCAAACCCAGAATTTGCAAAAATTACTTTATTTTCTTGCTTTAACTTGTAGTAATGTCACCCTGCTGAGATGGTTTGGTGGGAATCCAAATTTTAAAATGTTTGCTGCTTTTTGGATGGAATATCATTTCTTCATATTGCAAGGCTTTTCTCTGGGAGAAGAAACACAAAGTATCCACCTGGCAGGAAGAAATCCTCCATTCACAAGGCTGTTTGTATCTCACGAATTTCAGCCCATGCTTTTCTCCCACCATTACTTAAAACTCCCACAGGAAAAGTCAGTTCTAGTTTGAAATCTGAAGAGCAATACATCTATTAATAATTTGGCACACCATTTGCTGGGCTGCCACCGATGTAACCAGATAAAGGTCTGATCCTCCTTGTGCCCTATGGAGGTTCCCAGGGAAGGTAAACACTGGGAAGCAGTTTCAAAAATACTGCTGGGGAAAACAGTGTTTTAGTAGATTTTTTTTAGCCTGACTGTGCTGCAATAGATGTCTCATTTTTGTTTTCTCCCACTTTAGTTCACATTCTTTGTAGACAAGATTACCACACGTTCCCTGGAATCAGGAATGTTTTGTTTTCAAGGCTAGTTAGTGGTATTTACCGGGAAGTGTTTTGCCCTGCTCTTCAAACCACAGAGCACCCTGGTCCTCTGCAGGTTACCACGGTCTTTCATGTCTATTTTTCCTGAAATAGACCACTCTTTCCAAGAATCCATAAACCTGGAAGAGATGCCTTCTACATCAGGGCAACAGTCCTAATTATTTGTCAGGCATAGGCAGGTTTTTTGCCAAGCACTTATTACACAGATTATTTGTAAGTAGATCCATCTAATCAGCCTATTGGCTTGTTGTTTATAAAGGCACCAGGATTGCACTTTTTGCTGGCAAACAGCTAGTCTTGCCAAAGCTCTTAAAAATAAAATCCTTTTTTTTCCCCCATAAATATTTTTAAATTATATAAAATATCTTAGCACTCTGTAATATAAATATAATCCTGGCAGAAGATGTGCCCATCCCAATGGCTGCGCTTCCCTGGCACCTTTCTTGTGGTGGCACTAATAAACAGAAGCCTCAGAGCATGACCTTGCTGTACCAGCTCAATTTGAACCCAGCAAAAGCAGAGGCAAAACTAGACTTTAGCCATGTCACCATCCTACTGATGCCCCAAAGCAGGGAAGAGGGAGCAGGGAAAAGGATGGGACCAGCCCTTTTGGCAGTAACTGGATTGCCTTAAATCCAGGATAAAACCGGAATCTGTCATCTCATGTGAGCAATTACGGGTTTGATCTTTGCTGGTATTTGTGATTTTTACCACCCTTCTTGTTACAACCTGCAGGGCTGTTGCAGGCTATCAAATATAGCACTTAAATATATTTGGGAATTATGTGTGTGGATGGGGGGAAGGGAAGGGAAAGCTAGTGATGTTCTCTGGTGAAAAGGGAGAGAAGACAGTGCTGTAATGCCAAAAGCTAGAGAAAAAGAAGATAAATCAAAAGCACAAGGGGGAAATTAAGAGACTACAGAAAAAAGAGGAGATAGTATAAAGATGAAAGGCCTGTGGGCAACTGGCCCAGAACTGCTCTGCCAGCCACAGACACAGCACATCGCTCACTCTGGGTCACAGCTGCAAGTTCTCCCATGTAATGACTGACTTTATGCATTTGTCTGAAAAAAATACTTCTGTTCTCTGAACAGGTAGTTCTCGAGAAGCTTAACTGGTGAACTTCACGTTATGGGCTGGACTGAGCAATGGGATGACACACACCAAGAGAGCTCAGCTGCTGGGAAGCGAGGCAGACCGGGCTGAGCAGGTAGCAGGGCAAACATGAGTATTTTGCAGGCATTTGAGCCAATGAGGCAAAAACCCACTATGGACATATTACAGTAGCCCTAGTGACTGACTATTGCTCATTTCTGATTGCAGCTTTTCATTTTGGTGCTGTTGGCTCCCTGTGACCCATGCTTGCCTTGACACCTGTGTGATTTACACTCACACCGCAAAGCTCCCCATCTCTCCACCAAGTCAGGCAAAGCAACTGCTACAGCCCAAACTCCTTCTCTTTCACCAGGACATTCCCATAACTGAGGTTTTAAGGTAAGGACAACCCAGAGACTCCCTAGAGACTGAACTGTTCAAGACTGCCACCTTCCTTCTGGTAAATTCTTTGATGAGGGGGTACCAGATACTGAAAGATTTAGTTGGTGCAGGAGAATTTTTTAAAAAATTAAGAAAGGAGTCAGGGCTGTGATGAAAAGCAGGCAGAATGAACAGCTGCTCTCTAGCTGCTCTAGAGAGGCACCATTACTTCACCTTTAATCACCAATATCTGTTCCTGAACTGGATTTTTCTATTGGCTCCTCAGCTGGTAATTTCATGGAGAATTACAAGTGCTCTCTGCTATTACAATTATGTCCCTCAGGGACTGGTACTCTATTTCTGTCATTTGCAAAAAAGTAAACCAAAAGTTTTTGTTGCTAATGTCTAGTAACCTCTAGCACTACTCAGCACATTGGGATTCTCTGTCCTCGTCTGACTTCCATATCTAACACTGCCTCTGACCTTTACCCATGGAATTATTGCAACATGTCGCATTCAGAATGCACAAAAGCCTCTAAAACTGAGCCCAACACATCAGCTGTTTCCTCCACAGCCCTCGCAGCTGGTCAGGCCCAAGGTCCTGGACTGATCTTTCAGGCCTCAGGAGGATCAGGAATTAGGCAAACAGCTAAGGCTCTTTTACATATAGCACTACTCGTGACTGAGCCAAATCTCCCTCATGACTCAACTGAGTAATGATGCTGGAACTGGGAGGCTGAACTATACAAGTCTAAACTTCCTACCTTAAAAGATGCAGACGGTATTGTCAGTTCTGGCATCGCTTTGCAAAACACATTTCTATCAACATTAGAGGCCAAAATGCCAACTACAATATCTGTCGTCAATAACAGAGATTAGTGAAAAACAAACAGGATCGTTTCCCCATTTAGCAATGTGCAGAACATACTGTTTTGTGTGTATTTCACTCAGTTCACCCTGTTTAAGGGTGATTTTACAAAATGATTTCTCAATTCAAGCACAACATGTACTTTTAATACTGTTAGATAAAGGCAGTCCTCAAAGACAAGTGCTCTTAGTTGCATAAATTTCCTTTAGAACTCAAAAAAACCCAGCAAGACTGTTTTTCGGTTTATTAATTAGAAGCAAAATCTAGATTACATTTTAATGGAAGGATTTGTGCACATACCTATTCACTCATGAGGATCTGCTCTTACACCAGATAGCAAAAAAAGTTATCTGTTACTGCAAACAGGACTTCCAGTGTGGTTCAGTTTCTGCTCAGGTGCCAGTGTTGTGAGACCTACTTGTAACAACTAACAACCTGGTTTCCAGTAAATCAATTGCAAAACTGCTCTTGCATCCAGAAACATCAGCGACTTACTTGGCTGCCTATACCTATTATTTACATCTGTCCAGAAGTCACACACTCTGAAATATATGGGTAGAAAAATATTAAAACATCAGAAAGAACTGTTTTCTTTACTCCTGAATGCGGATGTCCCATGATTGATTTTATTCCAAAAATGAGTGAGTGGCAGAGAAGCATGAAGGAAACACTTGGCTGATGAGGAGTGTTCTGCCCTGCACAGCTGCCTACCTTCTTCCATATACGTCTATCTACGGTCTCTATGCCAATCCATTTATCCTTCTGAACCTTTGCAAACAGCTGTCCCAATTTAAAAAAACAAACAAACAACCAAATACTTTCTTCCTTGCCATGCACCAGAATAGCAAGTATCTTGACAGTGGTATTCAGAAATAACTTACTTCAAAGGGCCAATAACATACGCTGCTCTCTTTACTCCTATAAGGGAGAGTGGTTAGGGGAAGAAGTGAAAAATGCCTGTTATCAATCCTGCTGTTACAGCAGAATTACGAAATGTTGCTTTGGACACTTCTTAGCAGGCACCAAATGAAACAATAACTATAGTTAAATCTATGACTCAATGCCACAATGAATATTATGTGGGTTGCTAAATTTCAATGAAGCTGAGTTCTGATGTACCTGTATGCATACGTATGTCCATATTTTTTAATTTCTGTGTTATACTACAGGTTTCTGCAAAAATGTTACCGTTCCCTATTTTGAGACAGGTGAGGGGCAAATTATTCTCATTTTTTGTTAAGCACTTTCACATCAATTCATTAACATTATCAAAGCTTCAGTTCCTCTGTTTTGATTCCGGGGCAGCACAGGGCATTAAAGAGGGCACAGGAACACTGCTCTGAAAACCCAGATCAGTATCCTTCACTGGAATTTTTGTGACCTCAGATAAGGCTCTCTTCCTATCTCTGCTCCCCCCAGTTTAAGACTAGTATCAGTTCCCTTCTGTAGTACATTTTGAAACCTACTTAGAGAAACTGCCTTATAAGCACTAGTGTACTCTTTTAACCATGTGATTATACTTGAACGTTTGTTGAAGTCTCACGCTGAGCCAGGACACTGACTCAGTCCCAAGCTTGTAAAAAAAATTGTAGCTGACTGGGACAAAACTCTACATGCACATGTAAAAACCTTACCATTAATATGCTGAAAGCCAGTGACAGCCCTGTTGTCTTTTATTCACAGTGATTAATAATGCACCGAGCAAACACATTATCCCCAACAAGAAATGATCAGATTTAATCATCAGAGTCCTCACAAATCTACTTCAAAAGAAGCAAATGACAATTAACTGTACTTGAACCACGTGAAGTTTGTGGGGCAGAAAAAAGGATAACAGTACATTTCAGAGATTTTAAAGTTAGAAAGGTATTTCTATCTGCTATCAAACCTACAAAGCAAAGTAATAAACAGCATGCTGGAAATACATTCAGAAGTGGGTGAAAGTTCAAGTCACATCCAGAGAAATGTTAAACCATTTGACCTTGCAATAGCTGTCAGAAAGAGGAAGCTGAGCTCTGTGAAAGGGCATACACTTTATTTTATAGATACACACACAAAAGCTGTCTAACAAAGTAAACACCCAAGCTTAACTTTTATACTCCTACCTCCGGTTCACACAGTTCCTTCTTATGACAGCCACTTATTCCCAACTGTGCTATTTCAGTGTTAGAAAGACTTCTGAACACTTGGAAAGCACCTTCTCTCTCCAGAAACGAATGCCCCAAGGTTCACCTGATGTGTGATTTGGGCACCTGTAACAACTCACTTCCTTTATGCTTCTGTGTAAAACTCACTTATCCCTTTGATATGTAAGCAATGGTACAGGAACTGTTATTTGTTTAGTAATTTTTCTCACTACAGAAGTTTTTATTTCTAAGGACAGAGACTTAAACAAATAAGAAATTACCACTTTCCCCTAACAAAGACTTCCTCACCCCAGAGAGTGGGACAACTGTGCACACCCCAGCCTTGCCTGCCAGCCAGCTTGCTCCAGCTGCCACCCACCAGGCTTTGTCCTGCCAGCTCCTCTTGGAGTTATGACCTCTACAATACCCCAAAAGAGATACCCTTCAGCTCCCAAGCTAGAGGCACCAGAATGTATCTATGCCCAACATTCCACTTAAACAAACTGACTGTGCATCTGAGGAAGCAGCAATATACATATATATAGTCACAGTCATATGATTTTCTAAAGATAGGTCTCCTTCAGCCATAGGTTCTGGCCTTGATTCAGGTGTTCCTGAATGAACTGTGCCACTATGTTTTGCAGGCAGAATGCTGGGAAGGCACCATGGCCCTTCTGTCTGTACTTATCAATGAATTGGGCAAGCTGAGTGCTTGCAATTCAGTTACTTGAGTTAAAAACATGGAGCAAGTGAATGTCAAGCCATAGATTTTACTGAAGAATTAAGCTGTTGTAGGCCATTTCTGCATAACTTCCCCATTAGACACATGTGAGGGTATACAACTGCACAGGCTTTATCCTGTACAGAAAATAGGTTTTATCCATTCATTCTAGAGATAAACTGTGGTTCAGAGATGGAACTGGCCCAGGAGAAGATGTCCCAGTGGATCAGATGAGAGATCTATTTAGTCCCAGACTCTGTCTCCAACAGCAGCACCCGGAGAAGCTGTTCAGGCAGAATTTACAAGTTTGGACACTGCATGGTCCACTCTCCCCATGCTTCCTACCATCCACAGTTATTGAATTAAGAATGTAGCAGGTACATTCCCACCTAAACCATTTATGAGTCCTCTGTCCATTAACTCATTTAATCCCTTTCTGAAGGGGATCCTCATCTGCTCGAAATACAATCTTTTGCACAATTCAGAACCAGCTTAGTAAACTGAGATACTGCTAGGGAATTAAAAATAAAACAACTTTCGGCTTTCACATACATAGTGCCTTACATCAGTCCTGACCGTGACTGATGAGTCCTTGTAAAAGATCAGATCACGCTAGAAAAAAGCAAAGTTCAAATTTTGTCATCTCTGAGATGTTTCATGTCAGCATAAAAACAGTGGCAGAAAATATGGAAGAAATAGCGAAGTGACGCCTGCCTCGTGCCAAAAAAAAAAAAAAAAAAAAAAAATCAAGCAGTCAGAGAGTTTTGTTTAGTAACAAGGCACCAAATCAAGGCAGATTAATATCTGAAAGAGCTTTATATGTGATCTTTTCCTAAGGCACGTGTAATGCATCAGATTAAATCCCACCAATTCTTTTTTTTTTCTGACCAAGAGCCGGCAAGTTGGGCACCAGACCGAGCCCTGGCGAGCCTGTTCCGGGAGCCCCGGGGGCAGCGCTGGCACCGCCAGTGCTCGGACGGACGGGGCGACACCCGGGGCTCATCAGCCCGGTCTCGCCGCGGCAGCCCGGGTAGCACAGCGGGACCCGACCCCGCTTCTCCTCCTGGATGCGGCACCGCCCGGTGCAGCGGGACCGGCCCCAGCGATGTCAGCGATGCCGGGGACTCGGCTCCAGCTACACAGAGCACGGCCGGGAGGGCTGTGCGGGTGCGGGTGCGGGGCCGCTCCCGGTGCGGGGATGCCCCGGGCGGGCACCGCCACCGCGGCCGCGCTTCCCCCCGTGATGGGGGGTGTCCGCCCGCCCCTCCAGAGCCGCGGGTGCCGGGACCGCCTTACCATCTGCTGCGCCGCCCGGAAGGTGGCATCCAGCATCATCAGCTTCCAGGGGTCGGACACTGCGCCGGGCAGCGGCAGGTACACGTAGTAAGCGGAGAGCGCGGCCAGCGCCGGCAGCAGCACCCAGGCGGCCCGCATCGCCCCCGCCGCGCCGTGTGCGGCCGCCTCGCCGCGGCTCCCGCGGGGCGCGCACCGCCCCCGGCCCGGCCTCCCC
>JAYRBT010000010.1:4820846-4903119 GCA_036023395.1 Myiotriccus ornatus
CCTCGCCCCCGCGGCGCGGTGTGCGGCCGCCTCGCCGCGGCTCCGGGGGGGCGCGCACCGCCCCCGGCCCGGCCCCCCCCGGAGGACGGGCCGGCGCTTCCGCCCGGCCCGCGGGCCGAGTGCCCGGCCCGGGCCGAGCCCCGCCGCCCTCCCAGCGCCGCTCCGCCCGCGCCCGCCCGCGCCGCCGCCCCGCAGGGACCGCTGCGGGCGGGGATCCCCCGCGGGAAGGGGATGTGCAGATAAGGCGAAGCGTGGGCTCGGGGAGCTACTCCATCGCACGCTCGGACAGCGGAGGCGTCCGCATCTGCAGTGCTGCCTCCTGACGCCCCGCACCCGCTGCTGACACCTCGCACACGCTCCAGCACCTCGATATCCTTCCTGAATTGAGCGTCCCGGAACTGGACACGGCACCTCCAGTACCGTGTCCAGTTCTGGGCCCCTCATTTCAGGAAGGATATTGAGGTGCTGGAGCACGTCCAAAGAAGGGCAACGAGGCTGGTCAAGGGACTCGAACACAAGTCCTATGAGTAGAGGCTGAGGTAGTGAGGGTGTTCAGCCTGGAGAAGAGGAGGCTCAAGGGAGACCTTATCGCTCTCTACAACTCCCTGAAAGGAGGTTGTAGCGAGGTTGAAGTTGGTCTCTTCTCCCAGGCAACCAGCGACAGGACAAGAGGGCACGGTCTTAAGCTGTGCCAGGGGAGGTTTAGGTTAAACATTAGGACGAAGGTCTTTATAGAGCGAGTGATCCGACATTGGAATGGGCTGTCCAGGAGGTGGTGAATTCACCATCCCTGGAGGTATTTAAGAGGAGACTGGACGTGGCACTTAGTGCCATGGTCTAGAAGACAAGGTCATGTTAGGTCAAAAGTTGGTCTTGATGGTCTCAGAGGTCTTTTCCAACCTAGCTGATTCTGTGATTCTGTACCCACACCCAAACCCACAGCCCATTGCCCACCTTGGGCTGGCAAAAGCACCCAAGTCGCCTTGGGAAGACTGACCTGGCAGCAGCTGAACCCACAAGCAAATCTCTCCAATTTCATGGAATCACAGAATGGTTTGGGTTGGAAGGGACCTTAAACATCTTCTAGTTCCAACCTCCCTGCCACAGGCAGGGACACCTTCCAGTAGTCCAGTTTGATCAGAGCTTCGTCCAAGCTGGCGTTGATTTTCCATTTTTAGGTGTTGTAGCACTGGAAGATGTGCACGGTGGCAGCTCTTTGTCAGCAGAGAGCGGTAGCATCAGTGTTCAGGCAGGGTTGGCCCTTCTCCACTGAGCCCTTAGGCTGGGGAGATGAGAGGAAGGCAGTGGGAATCAATTCAAGTCAATCTGTGAGGATCCCAGATCCAGCGTGTTTCCAGGAGGAACTCAGGGACTCCCTTATTTTAGCGGAAGAAACCATACTGTTTCTTATGTAACACATCACGAAACAATTCCAGAAAGATTATTTTTTAAGGTATGTTTATTTTGTAATTTTGTCTTAGACTGGGAATTTGTTGGGCTTTTTTTTATTATTTTTTTTTCCTTTACCCTAGGTCAGTAACAAATTTTGGTTTAATGCAGGAACATTTCTTGTACCTAAGACAAGAAAAATTTTTGAAATAAGTCTTTCTCATCCTGAACACTATAGGGTTCAGCCTTCACACAAATCTCTACTTATTCATAGTTCTACCTTCAGCTAATTAAAATATTTATTTAAATAGTCAGAATCATGTGCATTATGAATTTAATGCAGAAAAAGGGATGAGCACGAATTTTACCAATGACATTGCTTTAAAAAAAATGAATTCATAGTACTAAAAAGTCACATAGAAATTATTTAGAGTCCTGGAAAGCACAAGTTTCCTTTAAAAATTGACATGAAAAGGTAATAAAAGAAAAATATGTTTCTAAGAAGTAAAAGGTCAGCTTTTTGTCTAGCTTTCCTGGAACTGAAGTACCACCTCACTGATTCTAAAGGTTGCAGAAGAAAGTTTCTGGAATTTGTGAGGAAATCAGACACTCGGGCATCTTTAACCTTTTTCGTAACAACAGCAGATGGAGTTTCTGTGATTTTCATGGTCCACTTGGGTAGACTACCGGTGTGAAGAAACAAACTTCGCCAAGAAAGCAGCACAAGGTGAGATTCCTGAGGTCTCCAGCTTTTTATACTGAGTTGTCCCTTTCTGTGTTATTTTGTGCCCACACCTTCTCTTTTAGCTTGTGCCCTGCTCCCCTGCCTCCCTTGCTTTGCATACTCCCATTCCCTTGCTTTCCCAAGCTCCTGCCCCTAAAGCCCACACCCAGCATCCTGGAGTGTCAGGTGCCTGTCTCGTTGTTTCCAAACCTTTGGCAAAACTGGCTCTAGTCCCAGTCCTCTCTCGTCTACTTATTTCCTCAAAAGAGAGAGAAGGCTGGATGGGATTTTCCTGAGGTTCCTCATGCTCCCACTGACTCTCCTTGTGCGTCTTGTGCTTGATCTCTCCCTCACATTTTGAAACCTGCTGCTCTGGCTGAACTGAATCGATAGCTCTTTGAGGAATCTGTTGTTTTCCAGGTGCTTATAAAGAAGTCAGTTGATAAAAAACAAACAAACACTGTGGTTTGGGAAAGGTTACTTTCTTTAAAAAAATATAAAATAGATAAATTAAACATGAGAGTGCTTGCAAGTTATCTAGGGACCATAAGGGGTTCCATCAGCTCTTCTGATGTGGCCTCCTTGACTTCTTCCACAGGTATGAGATCCCTGCTGTGATGTAGCTGTTGTGACAGAATTCATTTATTACTTAATCTCCTGAAACCCAATCCCTGTGGGTGTCGCTGTGAGAGGAAACTATTTAACTACTAAATAAAAGTTATACTCCTAGGTTACTGAAGCCTAGCTCTATCTGGAAGGAAGAGCAAGTTTCAGCTGCATGTTACAGTTTACAAAACACAAAATAATGGATGTTTCCATTTCAGAGCCTTTTATAAGAAAAGCACTTAGATTTTCAAATGTCAGACATATGAAGAATAGTAATTGTTTTTGTCATCAGTCCTGATCTGAACTTTTGGGAGAATAAATGTACTGGATTAAAAAACAAACAAACAAACAACAAAAAAACCACCACAACCGAAAACAAACCACAAACAACTCAGTTACTTTTCTTAAGTGATTACTACCTAAAAGTTCTGTCAGTCCCAGGAAGGACAGCTTAAGGCAGTTCATCAGAATATCCGAGTTGGTTTTTGAGATAGTTCTGGTTTTCAAGTAAATTTAAAAAATGGCTTATGCAAGTCCCTCCTTATATGCACAGGGAGCCTCTATTTATGTACTGAATGTTTGGATATCCCCTAAATTCTTTTATAAACCTTTAACGGAGAAGTGATGCATGTATCATCTAACTCCCAGCCCTGATAAATACGCTTCTCCTGCCTTTGCACACACAAAACTTTAAATAGATATATGGTTTTTTTAAGATCTAGAGGTAAAGTGGAAATCAATGTGCAATCACCAGTATCTTTTCCAGAAACTATATTGCAAAAGCAACACGGACTCCTGTATTGCAGAACTTTTTCCAAAATGTAGGAGAAATACGGTTCCAGCTTTCAGGTGTGGGAAAAACTGAACACCTGGCTGAAAAGAACTTTGTAGGACTGCAGAAAAAGAAGAGAACAGGGAAAAAGCCAGTCAAGGCTGGCCTGGCTTGGAACTGCAAAGTGATGGCCCAGGTAAGTATTTAGATGTGACAAAAGGACGTCAGGCTGTACTTTGACTGTAAGTCATTGCTGCAGTTGCTCAGTCTGAAATAAGTGTAGGACTGTGTAACAGTTTGAGTTGTGCCAGCATCGGAATGACCTCCTCCGTTTCCAGGCTGTTATTCCGAAACCTTTTCCTCAGGAAAATAGTTCTAATTTACCTGTACGCCAGCAGCAAATCTTTGTTCACATAAACAACACCTGTAATCATCTCCTTCTGCTTTTTCCTATTCCATTTTTCTTCCAAATAATAAAAAGTCAATGGAGTTTTACAGCTGCTGGATCAGCCCTGGAAATGCCTGAACTGATAAAACTCTGCAGTATAAAATAATCATAACAAAAAATAAGAGGGTAGGATCTAAGAACTCAATTTGACATATAATCAAAAATTCTAGAAAGAGAAAATATGTCTCTTATTGTTTTTATATTGAGGCAGTGACATGCTATGCTAAACCTGGGCCCCTACAACAAAATTCCCTTCTGGACCAGGAAGCTTCAATATCAGGAGCAATTGAAAATAAAAGGCCAGCTAAAGCATTTGGTGCATTTAATTTATTTTGTGGTTGGTGCCATGGAGACAGCGGTCGATTTTCACCTTGACCAGCCTTATTTCCGCTCCCCCCCCCCCGTAGCAGCACCTGTTTCCTACGAACTGGTTTACTTCGAAACTCAGATGCACACCTAAAACCCCTTTTTAATTTATTTATTAACGGTGATTTTCGCCCGGTGCCCCGGCTTGTGCTGAGGGAGGGGCTGAGGGGGCTCAGGGAGGGGCCCCCCCCCTCCATCCGGGTCTCTCGGCGCGGCCGTTGGGAGCGTTCAAACGCCCCGCCAGCCAATCAGCGCACGGCGTGTCCCCGCCCCGCCCACTCAGCGCCCCGCGCTCGGTACCGCAACAAGCGCTGCGCGTCCGCCCGGCAACCACCCACCGCCAATGGGAGGGCGCCCAGTGTGAGCGGCAGGCGTAACGCCCAATCAGAGAGGGAGGGCTGCCCGAAAAAGGGAGGGGAGGAGGCGGGACGTGTGGCGGAGGTGGCGAATGAGGTGGCGTCTTGCGGAGGGGCGGTGGGGCCGGCAGCCAATGGGCGGCGCCGGGAGTGCGGCGGCTCGCTTTTTGAATTGGCGGCGGCCGCTCCTGGCGGATGGCGGCGGGCGGCGCCGGCGGTGAGGGGGGACCGGGGGGAGCTCAACCCGAGCCCGGTGAGGGGGGACCGGGGGGAGCTCAACCCGAGCCCGGTGTGGGCAGCGGTGGGTGGGTGGGTGGGTGAGTGCGGGCGGTCCAGGCGGGGACCTGTGAGGCCTCGGGGCCCTTACGCCGCTCCGGGACCGCTGAGGCTGTTCCCCTCGGACAGAGCGGAGCCCCGGGCCCGCCGGCACCTGCCGAGAGAGCGGCTCCTGGGCGGCTCCTCGGCAGGGAGATGGCGGCGTGGGAGGTGTTTAATATCCTGCTTTTTTTGCTCTAACAAGCGAGTTTTGGTGAGCGGGTGCTGTGTGTCCTTCAGGCCTCCCGCAGGCTGCGGGGCGGTGATTTCTGTGCGATGCTGTGAGGGCATTAGGTCTGCCTGCGTCCTGTGGTGATGGTGGTCCGGCTGTCGCTCTTCATGTGAGGGAAAGCTGCTGTGTTCGTGTCCCTGTGTGCTGTTTGTTCTCCCCTGTGTCCTCGCACCTTCGGTCCCCAAGTTTAGTGACCAGTGTAATGTTATCAGTTATTATGCGACCATCAAAACAAGGAGTATTTTTTTTAAATGCACCCAGAGGGAACGCCATAAATAAACTGGAAAAGCCATAAAGGAAATCACTGCACATGCCAAAATATGGGCTTATCCCAAAGATACAATGAAGTTCTCTGTAAGTTTGTATACACATTATTTGATATAACAATAACAGCATAACAGGAACCATACTGATGCGTCAGACTTTTAAGAAATAATCTGTAGGATTTAAGTTTAATTGTAGCCTTAACTAGAGGGTTTGCTTTTATCTGAGTTCACCTATAACTCTTCTGTTGGTAATCATTATTAACAATATGGTTTGAATCTTCCAAGATTATGTTTCCCTTTGCCCTCACTGCCAAAAATGTATAACAGTTCCTGGTGGTAACTTTATAACCCGGACAGGTAATCCTAAAACACTTTTCGTAAAGTTAAGGTTACTTTCTCCTCTTGCTCTGTCTTAAGCTGTTCTGAGGTAAACAAGGTGGGTGACTGGGACTTAATGAAGGAAACTTAATTCTGTGGAGCCTGCACAGCTGTGTGCAACCTGGAAATTGAAGCTAAGATGGCAAGTTTGGTAACTGACTTTGTCTCGAATTATGATAGATTGGTAGTGTTGACTTACTACTCATCATTGTATTAGGAACTTACTGGTGTGTTATGAAGACATGACTCCTTTCCAAGAGTCCCAAATGTGATCTCCTACTCTCTAGAAGATAAACTCTTTGCTGTATTGCCATTATGCCACAATTCCCATTGTGGGGTTTTTTGGGCCTTCTGACTTACTTTGCTGTGTAATAGAATGGTCATTACACAACTTGAAAAATAGCATGTGCTGTTCTGCAGGGGTTTTCCTACCTCAAGAGTCCTCTTTCAGCCAGTGCTTTAGTGTAGCATTTGAGTGGCTGCTGTGTTGCAACTTCAATTAAAGTGCTACAAAGGGTTATTGTACGACAGCAGTTCAGCTGCAGTTGCTGGTTTGGATAACTTGTGATATCACTGTGCAAATATTGAAATCTAGGTGTGTGATGAATCACAGGAAATGCAGCCTGTTGGCTTCACGTGCCACAGAAAAAGTACCGTGTGTTGGGCAGGGCTCTCAGAACAAACTCTCTGGTACAAGATTCAGGTGGGTACCTGCACAAAACGTGAGAGGATTGAGAATTCTGCCTTTTCAGTGAGTGACAGGTTTGATGGGCAGGGAGAGCAGAGATACTTTGTGTCCGTGAGAAGCTTCTTTATCTGACAATGGATACTTCTACTATATTACAGTTAATGTAGAACAATAGACTAGGCCATACAGATAGACATATATATGCTTATTAGCTTTGTAGAGACTCTCATGCGTTTTTAATTTTTCTGTGAGTAAATAGTGCTGTTTTGCTCTCTGGGTGCTCATTTTTACGTGCAGTATCTCTGGCCAGTTCACCGGAAAAATTAAATTTTATCAAGTTCCTTTGCCTACCCTAATTCTTCTGCTAATGTTTCATTTCAACAATGCTAATCTTGGTCTCAGCTCTAGCTTACAATAGCTTGTCACTGAAGGGAACAAATGCTTTTATTTTGTTAATGCTTTGTGGTTAAGCTTTTTTAAATGAGCACTAGTTAGTTAGCGCTTCCCTGCTGCTCCGATCTGCATCTCTCTGTGCAAACGAATTACAGAACCACTTCTGTAGCAGGTTTGTTGTCCGTCCTTCATCAACCGTGTGGCTCCTGATGCTCTTTCAGAACTTCTCTGTCAGTGTGAGTGGGAGTTCAGTAAGTGTCTGAATGTTCTGTTTTCTGAGGTCACTTCCAGCTGCCCGAGTAATAGGACTCTTACTAATGAGCTTTTTGCAGCTGTAACTCAGTTTAGCCCCTCTGCCTTCCAGCTGTTGAAGTGAGAAGCGAGGCATAATCATGGCTGACAGCAGCACGCTGGTATCAGAGACCGGGAGGAGCCTCTTGGCTGATTCTTCTGTTCTGGATTTAAAAATTATAGAAACCTCCAAAGACAATGTGCTTCCTGGGTCTGTTTTGGATGCTGAAGGTAATGGGGGAAGCTTATTTTAATGATTATTGCAATGACTGATGACTTTGTAGGCATTTTGTAGTTTGGAAAAACCAAAAGGATTTGCTGAGCTCCAGAATTGTAGAGGAGCCAGGACGGTGTTGATCTGGTATCCTTTCATCAGCAAAGGGACTGTCATATTTTTTTAACTCATCCTTTTATAAAAATTTGGGGTTACAGCCCAAACTGAACAAGTCTTCTGGCTGTTGTGCAGAAAGCTGTCAGTTCCATTTGATGCCTCTTCTGTGGAAAAAATCATTTCAGGTGACATTTCGACACCAGTGTTTGAAAACTAGAGCTGCTCTGTTGTGTACAGGTAGACAGATTAATAGGTATTATGAGGTAGACAGATTAATAATCCCGAGCCTAAAATTAATTCAAAAGCAATTCTTGAAATTAAGAAACTGACAACAACAAATATTCTTGTTTTCCTGCAATGTAGTAGCCAAAATTTAGTGGTGCTCTTTTGGTGCAAATGACATGGAGGCAACAATTGTCCCTAATATTTTGAAGGCTTATTAATACATAGAGACAAAGAACAAGAAATCTAATTTCAGTTCTGGTGTTTCTAGTAACTGCTCAGTTTCACCAAGGAAGTTATGAACCTTGTCAGCCAGGAACATAGAAAAGACACCAGCTGTCTCTTTTCTAGCAGGTGTTGGTATCTAATTCTGCTGGAAGCATTAAGTCAATAACTTTTTGGGTTTGACTGTAAGGTAACTGGATGTAGATTACAGGATATTGTTTTACCTCATACTAGAAAGTTTAGGCTCTAAACCAGTGGTGTGCCTTAACTGAAGGACACACTTCTTGAGGTAACACTTATTTTCAGGCTTGTTCCTGATAGAGAAAGTATCTTGACAGGATGCTGCCTGCCTGTATTCTTCTATACTTTATTACTTGATTTAGAATTAACATGGATTTTTCTGTTAAACACAAATATTATCTTTGTTTCTCTATAAACAGAAGAAATGCCTCAAATAGAAACAAGAGTGGTTTTGGTTCAGGAAGCAGGGAAACGTGAGGAGCTTCTGAAAGCCTTGGAGGTATGTGGGTCTGAGATAAAACAGTTGGTGGAATGACATGTTATGCCTTTAGACTTCTTGGTAACCAGTTTGCTTCTGTACTAAAGTTCTCCTCTTCCACAGAGCATTAAGATAATGGAAGTACCTGTTATAAAGATAAAGAAAACTAGTCCTGATAAATCAGAAGAAAAATTAATAAAAAGTATTATCCATATGGTATGTCATGCAATTAAGCACATGTAATTGCATGCAGCATGTTCACTGGGACTGAAATGTGCACTCACTTTAATTTGGATTAATTGAGCACAATGGTCACAATATATGCTAATGTTTCTCATGGTGTCACAGCACTTATTTTACAAACACTTTCTTAAATATGGAGATAATACCTGCAGCTCTTACCTAGTGGTGTTTTTTAACAGGGGGATAGAACTGTCCATGGAGACATCCAACTGCATGCTCGTATTCAGCCAGCACATAAGTTTTTGCTATGAACTGACTTTGTAATTGTCAATTGACTTCTCTTTCAATTGAAAGCTACATTTAAACTGAAGTAAGAGAAATGCTTCTCCATCTCTTGATGTGAAAACCATTTTAAAAAAGTTTAACTAATGACTGAAATTGGAATGGACCGAATTTTTAGACCCCTTAAAATACCAAGTAATGAACAAAATCTGTTTCTATTCTTTAGATGTTCTGCTGTGCAGAGCTTGCTGTTGCAAATTGGATGCTACCTTTTAGTAGCATCCCAAAGTACCTTAAGCTGTTCTGACAGTCTGAAATTTCATTTATCTTTTGAGCTTAGGGATTTTTTTTCTATCTGGCTATTTCCAATCCTGTAGTATCAATGTGAACTGATACACAAACTACTAAAGCAACAGGAAATGCTTTAAGACATTCAGTCTGAAAGCATTCAGCAGTTCATAGCTATTCTTATGCTGGAGATATTCTTATGCATTCAGCTTTCACAAATCCTGAGTCTGCCTCTGAAATCTGAATCATATATTTTTCTAATGGTCCGAAGTAAAAATCAGTTGAATTTTGACACTAATGCAAGTATGTTGCCTGAGTAATGCCTTCCCTTTCATCCCTGTCCATTAAGGAAATTAAAGTGCCCTACATAAAGATAGACACAATAGAAGAGCTTGGAGATTCTGATTCCCCAGAGGTTGAGACTGTCTTCGTTGTATCAGACTTCCAAGATTCCATCTTTCCCAACCTCTGCAAAGCCGACTGCCGTGTCATCGGACCGCCAGTCGTACTGCACTGTGCACAGAAGGGAGAGGTATGTGCTGGCTGGTGAAATCAGCTGAGTTCTAAATATTAAGTGTTCAAAATAAAATCTCTCTTTTCCAATCAATCATAAACATTCCTAGCGAGAGAATTTCAAGAAAAAGCAAGTTTCTAGTACTGTGTTAGAATATTGCATGTAGTGAGTAAGTGCTGGCAGACAGGAGTAAGGCTGCAACTACTGCAGTAGTTGTGGGAGTTGTTGACTACCAGTTGGGATTGTGCTATTAGGAAAGACACTTTATATTTCCAAAAGCTGTCACGTAGAACAGATGGACTGGGGAGGAAATAAAAGGATGGAATGCTACCTCTGGAACTTGGGGATGCTCTAGTTACTTTATCAGAACACTGACAGGCCTGGAGCTGAAGTATAACTGAATACTTGGACTAGTGTCTGGTGCATTTCTAATGCTAGAAATAACAGTACTGTATTAAAGGTAATGTGAAAACTTTATTGGGAGCAGTATCCTGTTGACTAATAAGCTTACTTTTTATTTCAGCCTTTACCTTTCTCCTGTCGTCCACTGTACTGTGCGAGTATGTTGAACTTGGTACTGTGCTTTACAGGATTCAGAAAGAAAGAAGAATTAGTAAGACTTTTTTTTTTCTTTGCATTGGTAAAGCTATATATCAAGTTTCTTTTCAAAATACTCTCCTGTTCTATCACCCATAGAGTTTAACCCTGACTTGAGCTTGTAGGGGGGAGAAATATGGCTCCATGCCTTTGTTTGGGGTGAAGAAAATCCCAAAATGGAAGCCTATGCTCCGTGTTAGGGTTAGCTAAATTTGATCAAGAACTGAATAAATCAATGAGGAAAACATGGTTCAAATCTATTATGTGTGAAAAGGTGAAGGCATTATGTGTGATGGTCCTGAGAGTACTGGTGGCTTGGTCAGTCTTCATACAGTACAAATACAAACTACAAAGCAAGGCTGTATTGAATGTTGAAATAAAAAGAAGTGTTAATAGTTCTTTTGACATATCAGCTATGTCTTCTCCTGCAGATGTGAACAAGTTGTCTTAAGAACAGATCAGAGTATTTCTATTCCTAGACATTTAATGTAACCTTCTGCAGCTGGCTTTGTAAACTACTCTTTATACTGCTCTCACTCTTCAAAATGTACTGAAAAGTTTTCATCTTTATTTTTCAGGTGAAGCTGGTGACCTTGGTTCATCACATGGGTGGAATTATCCGAAAGGACTTCAGCTCAAAAGTTACACACCTGGTAGCGAACTCAACATATGGAGACAAATTCAGAGTATGTAAGCTTGAGTTCATGGAAACTTTTGGAATTTGGCTGTTGTAGACTAAGTTCGTTAATTATACCTCAGCTCAAAAGCTGCTGTTTTTTGCTGTACTAACAGCAATAACTTGTAATGGTGAGTTGATCTCCATCTGGTGTTGAGCTTTGGCATATTTTTCTCTCTGTTGGAGATCTAAATAACATAAATTGCCTGAATGCACAGATTTGGAAATAAACAAGTATAGTAAATAACAAGATTCAAAATGCTTAAGTATTGATGTTACCAGTACTGTAAGACATTGAGGAACAAGTGTTTATGTATCAACATGCCTGTTTTTCTGTCTGTCCAAACAATAATCTTCAAGGTAACTTGCAATAAACTTTGGTACTAACTTCTTTTAAAAATGATTTTTGACTCACAAATAAGGATTCAAATCTTATGTATGAATAGACACAAGTGTGCTTTTTCTGATATGAAAAGGGACTCCTTTAGGACATGTATGTCTGGTTTAGAAGTAAATTAATTTTAATAGGTTTTTGTAGTGTCTATACCTCTTGCCTCTCTCTTGTTTGAATTGTTAGTACGCTGTTGCTTTTTTTCTGGTTTCATTTTAAACTTCCAGTTGGAAGAGAAGTCCTACTTTCTGTTGAAACACTCTTTTCTGCAACTCAGATGGGAAAAAAGTGTGAAAACTCTACAATCTCTCAAGCAGTCATGACAGTTACCTTTGGAAGAGTTACTTTCCCTTTGATACAGCAGGCTGGGATGTTTGTCTTCATACAAAGTATCAAAAGCAGAAAAGAGATCTCATATTCCACTGGAACAGAGATTTGATTTTGTGTTTTTGTGAGTGATGAAGGATATCAGACTAACAAAATGGTGCACTTCTGAGTAAGTGTCAAAAGAGCTATTGATCTGATCTCTTACTGAATTCATACATTCTAACTGAGGAGTTGCAGGTGGATATGATTCTTGAAGGAATATATTCACTTTTTACAGTATCTGTCTTGAAAAGTAAAAGGAAGGTTACAAATTTTTCTTGACACGGGAAAGATTTAAATGGAAATATTTGGTACAACTTATGCTTTTCCTGTTTTGTAGATTGCTGTAAGTCTTGGTGTTCCTATCATGAAAACTGAGTGGATTTATAAGGCCTGGGAGAAAAGAAATGAAATGTAGGTGTTTCTTTTCCTTCAGCCTTCACCTTGCATCCTGTTCACCTGCAGTGTGTGAGCTTCTGCTTAAACAGTGACATAGCACTGATTTAGTGACTTTTTTGTGCATCCTTTTTCTTTCAGTGATTTCTGTGCAGCTGATGATGACTTTAGAAATCAGTTCAAGGTTCCTCCCTTCCAGGATTGCATGTTAAGTTTCCTGGGATTCTCTGATGATGAGAAAGCTAACATGGAAGAAATGACAGAAATGCAAGGTTGTTGTTTATGAAAATTGACCTGTGTGAAGAATGGGGTGGAGTTTTTGATAATGATAGGTGCCACAGAACTATCAAGTGAGATACTAACTTCTAACTATAACATTTTTGCTCTTGCTAACTTGCCTTTTTTTTTCTTTTTTTATCTAGGAGGACATTATTTACCTGTTGGTGATGAGAGGTGTACACACTTAGTGGTTGAAGAAAGTACAGTAAAAGATCTTCCATTTGAGCCTTTACAAAAACTTTATGTTGTAAAGCAAGAGGTTAGTGCTGGAAATTCTCAAAAGAATCCTCCTGTGTAGTACTTTGTGTGATAAATACAGACATGTGGCTTATTCTGAAAAAATATCTCTCTTGTACCAACTGTGTTACTATTATATACTATTTTGAATATTTTAAACTTTGGGTGAAGCTCTGTAATGTGTTCTTAATGTGTGTTTTCTTTTTCCTTTAGTGGTTTTGGGGAAGCATTCAAATGGATGCCAGAGCTGGAGAGTCCATGTATTTATTTGAGAAGGTGTGTTGAACTCTCTTCCACAATGCACAGAGTGTATTTGGTGGTAAAATTAGCATGCACAGTAGTATGTGTGGGGCCAGAGATCAGATGTCTTAATGCACCATTTAAGTTCCAAATAATCCATTTTAAACTTTATACACAGAATGCTAGTTTGGAAAAAATTTCTTTCTGCTTCCCAAAGGTGGGAAGTCAAACAAGATCCTGCTGTGGTGTTGAGTATAGAAAAGGGAGGGGGGGGGAAGGCTTCACCCATTTTCCATCAGCTTCTCCTGAGGAGTTTCTTTTTGTGGTGTGTGCTGATCTCTGCAATTAACTTGTCTTTGCACTGAGTTGAACTTGACACAGTGAATAAAACCACTAAACTGAGTTTTCTTTTACTGCAGTCAGAGAGTCCTGACTTCAAGAAGTCCGTGTCTCTGCTTTCCCTGAACACTCCAAACAGCAACCGCAAAAGGCGCCGTTTGAAGGACACTCTTGCACAACTGACCAGGGAAACAGACGTGTCCCCCTTCCCTCCCCGCAAACGCCCCTCAGCTGAACACTCGCTCTCCATTGGGTCCTTGCTGGATATTTCCAGCACTCCGGAGTCGGGCGCTACCAATGGAGGTAGAGCTAAAAACTTCCATTCAGACACAGAATGTTTAAGAGCTCTTGTGTACAAGCAGAAACGGTAGTGCAAGGGAAGTCTTAGGGGTTTTGCTACAGATTTGCTCAGTAATTCCAGGCTTTTGCCTTCTCGAAGTGTGCAGAAAGAATTGGAGTGCAGAGTTGAGACAGAGGCCTCTTGTCATCACAGCAAGCACATTCATATCTGAAGGAAAAGGTATAGACTTGATAAATAGGAAGTACAGTCCAATGTCATTCCAAAATGCTTCAAATGCTCTGCTGGAAGTCTGTAGCAAATAAGCAACATAGTCAACTGTAAATAATCTAAAATACTCTCCAGTAGGCTACTTGGAGGAAGGAGGCAAAGATTCTCTTCTAAAGGAACTAAAAGGAAAATTCCTGCAGAGCCCATTCCTAGGTCTTTGAAATGTTCTGTTGAGGTAACACTATTTGTGCTAGCAAACTGTCATGTCTAAAACTTCCCAGGAATGTAAGTCATCAACTGGTTTTGAGCAAATGGACGAAGAGTTTTAATATCTCTGCACATGGTTCTTGTGAAAGAGAGGAACTGCAGAATTTTGGATTAGTCAAAGGCTAATACCCAAGTGTTTTAAAAAGCCCCAATTCCATCACAGAGAGGGTTATCTGGAGCTACTACTGCCTTAAAAAGGCAAAATCAAATCAAATAGGAACTCTTAATGAGGCACAACCTGTAAGTAATAATTCAGAAGGAACTCAGGAAAGATCAGACTTAGATGATGCTAGCACTCTTATTACCCCTGGTATGGATTTTAAGAAAAGGCTTTGTGATACACACCTCATGCAAGGATGGTAGGAAGCTGAGAGATAATTGTTCTCATGGCAAAGTGGAAGCAGAAAAGTGCTTTTACACACAGTGTGTGGGTAAATAATGTTCAGCACCTAAGCCTCACTTCCTACTATATAAGGTACTAATAATAGAGTTAAGTCATTGACCTCACCATAAATGGCTTATTAGTTTCAGTCTACTTTTGAGGAATAATCTATTAGTGTTGTTGTATAATAAAGCTATAATAAAAAAAGCCATTTTCTAGAAAGAGTCCTGATAACTATAGAATAATCCACAAAATAGCCTTTAAAAAACCCAAACTTATCTTCACTTAAAAATTCTGAAGTGTTTCTTTTCTTATCTTTTGGGGCTGAGTTTTTTTTAGGGAGTCTATTATAATAAAGCTCTGTTTTCTTTCGGAAATATCTCTTCATCAGAAACGCCAAAATCTTGTGCAAGGCCTTCCAAAAACTCAACTCCTCTTCCACTAAAGCAGTCTGCAAGATGGCAGGTTGCAAAGGAATTGTATCAGACAGAAAGTAACTACGTTGATATTCTAACAACAATCATTCAGGTAAGCTGGTTTTAGAGCAAGTCCAGGTCAGTTGTGGTAAGACACCCAGTGTTCACATCAGTTAGTGTTTTCAACCTGTGATCTCTAGGTTTTTGGGAGGGTGGCTTGGATGCATCAAAGGTTCATAGAAAAATGGCAGTGTAAACAGCCTCATGTAATTTTTCAGACAAAAAAATGTTTAGTGTCTGTTAATAATAAGAGCTGGAAAATACAATTTCTAATCTGGCATCTGCAGCGGAATTGCAATTTGTATGGAAATTGCAAGCATTGGGAAAATAATATCTTCACTGCACAGATATTTTAGATATTAGTGAATAGAGAGGGATGGCAGGGGAGAAATTTTTTTTTTTTTAAATTATTTCCAGAAGAGCAGAATAACAAACAGCTTATGGGAAGAGCTTAATTTCTTGAAAGTTTATTTCCACTGCAGCTGATTGTCTGCTTAAAGAATGAGCCAAGATGTGTGTGAGTAGAAAAGGAGATGAAAAGGGCTTATGCTGTAGCAATGTATCTTAAAACCACTCCTCCATAACCCACTCTGGCTAAGTGGGGGCATCTCAAGCTTGTGACTGCAGGAAGTTTTGATGTGGAAGGAAAACACTGTTGCTTTTATAAGTTTCTAACACAGCGTTTGGCAATTGGGAGGGCATTAATGTTTTTTCTTTTAATTCATCAGTTATTTCAAGTTCCGTTGGAGAAGGAAGGACAACTTGGGGGACCAATCCTTGCACAGGAAGAGATTAAGACCATATTTGGCAGCATTCCAGATATTCTTGATGTGCACATTAAAATTAAGGCAAGCTGCAACTTTTCCCCTGTGGGAGAAGCTTTCACAGAGACTTTTAATCTTTTCTGCATGTTTTCAATTGCATCTGCTGGGCAGGTGAAGATTCTACATGGTGTTACATACTGTTCAACCTATGGAATTACGTGCAAATCCAAAGTATTCTTTAAGATTTATTGCTTATTTAAAAATATCTGAAGTCTGATATTATGTCACTAATACATTCACGAGCTGTCTTCTCCTCTCCCTGTTTCAATATCTTTTTCTATAGGAGGTTTTCTGTATCTGATGCAAAACTGGTCAAAAGGGCCAGTGGTATGAAACTGTAGTCTGACTTAAAAGTGCTCATACACCTTTCTATTAAAGCTGTAAGCAAGGACTCTTCGAAGGATAGCTAAATCTAGGGAATTAAAAACAAAAAAAACCCAAAAGCAACAAAACCAAAATTTGGCTTTAGATATGATTGTATAAGAGACTTCTATTATTTGGTAGGAAATACTAATCCCTCCTTAAATGGCTTTGAGCCAGTTGTCAGAAACTACTAGCCCATTAAACTGTCTTGCACTTCAACCTCTGAAAGAGGTGACCTGGTGGTACTAAGGCCTAACAAGAGCTGATCAGAATTCCCTATAAGATTGTTTTCTTGAGGGTTTCTTTATAGTTGGATTTGGATTGCAAGTGCTCTCTGAAGCCATCTCAGGGTCCCACAATAGCCTATGATGCAAATCTG
The DNA here is from genome assembly GCA_036023395.1 of Myiotriccus ornatus. Taxonomy (NCBI): domain Eukaryota; kingdom Metazoa; phylum Chordata; class Aves; order Passeriformes; family Tyrannidae; genus Myiotriccus; species Myiotriccus ornatus. The sequence continues at coordinate 4,837,335 of JAYRBT010000010.1, forward strand.
CCTCAAACATGGATCCATAAAATCTCTTTCAAATAGTGGTATATGTCTGTTCCTGGCTGCATTTCACAGTAGGCTTTTAAAACAGAGAGACTTGCAGACTGCCTGCAACTCAGTGGTTTCTTTGTGGGATTTTTTTGATTGCTTTTTTTCCAACTGCTGGGATCCAGTCTGGTTAATCACACTGGTACTGATGTGTGCCCCCGAGACTGAGATGAAAGTAGAACATGTGTGTCCATGTGCCAGGTGGGATTCACCTGCAGCATGCCCTGTAGGGAGAGTTGCTTAAATGTAGTTGTGCTTGTCTTCATCCTTGGTGTCAAAGGTATGAGCAGCAAGAAACCAATATTGATGATGAATCCTTTTCACTTAAGTTGAATCCTGAACCTTCAGCTGTGTCCTCCTGTCCCTGTTATTAATTGACAGTGAATAAGCTTGATCCTTATCAAGCTGATACAGGCTTAACAGCTTGGTCTCACTTTCCTTGACACCCTGGTATAGCAAGTGAGGAGATTGATGCTAGTTCTATTTCAATCCTTTCTCATGGACTTAAAAGTCCTAGATTGGTTGTGCACCCTTAATTAGAATTGGGTCAACTGTCTTCTGTGTATCCTCTTTTAATATTCCTTTGGGATATGTTCTGTTGTGTGTTGGATGCAGCAGTGTCATCTTGTTGCAGAGCTGGCTTGTGCTGATACACTGCCAGGCTCTACCTGCATTGATTTAGAAGTGTACGTCCAGTAAAGCTCGAGATTCTTGTTTTCAGCCCTCAGTAGACTGGAGGGGCTGAATGTGAAGTTGTACAGCTTTTAGGATTGTCTGTTTTGTCAGCATGAAAACTCATCTAATTATATGTGTTTGGCAAAACACTGATCCTGTTCATCAGCTTTATGCAGTTCATGCTCAGCTTGTTTTCTCTCCCCCTCCCCTGCCCCCCATCATTCCTGCATGTATTCTAGGAAGACCTGGAAGATCTTATGATAAATTGGACTGAAAGCAAAAGCATTGGTGATATCATTCTTAAATATGTAAGTTCCTGTTTCTTTTTTTTTATGCTTAGAACTATTATCTTGCCTTACAAACAATCCACAAACACAAGCAAAGCACTACTGAGAAAAAACTCCAACTTGTATCACTGTATTTTTTGTTTAGACTTTCCAGTTGAGTTAGATGATACACTGAAACTTGACCTGGCTTGTATGTGTCTGTCCACTGGTATGAGCAAACTACAAGTAGCTACAATTTGAGAACTATAGTTTGAGAAGTATAACTCGACAGACATGAGTTTTACTCAGAAATTAAAAGGCACTTCCTGTACCCTTGGCTATTTTCTGCCTCTGATCAATAGTAAAGAACTAGGAAAATAACTTGGAAACTTCTCATGTTCTTTCTTCAAGACTTGAAATGTGCAAGTGGATAAGGACTCCTTGTTTTCCCACATACAGAATGCATAGAACAGGAAAGCTAGGTGTGGGACTGCCATGCATTTGAACATAAATATTCTGCTGGGTATCTTGTGCTTTTGCTGATCGGATGATTTTGAGTTAAATTGGGCTTGTTCAAAAGTTTTCAGTCTAAGGTATAGCTTCTGGTGGTCTGGTGTCTTCTAAAGGTGATTGCAGTAACTGGAGAAAATACCTGTCTGAAACTTCCACAGTTCTCACCAAAAACCTCTTGCTAGGTGAGAATCTGCTTTCCACTTGAGCTGCTCAGCAGGATCTAAGATTGTCACACGTATGCTTGATGCTTGTGAGAGCAGTCTGCATTTAATCAGCAGCACTGAATCTTGGGCATCTGGCATGCAAAAATGTCTTAACTTGTTCTATGAGCACGCATGGGTTTACAACACATTTTTTATTTTTCTTTATTGAAATGTGCCTTTGAGCAGCTTTGTATGGCTCAGGGCATATGAGCATATGTACAATGCTGCATAATATGTAAAGCAGAGCCCTAACAGTTGTTTCTTTCAGTCAAAAGACTTGTTGAAAACATACCCTCCATTTGTGAATTTCTTTGAAATGAGCAAAGAGACTATTACAAGATGTGAGAAGCAGAAGCCGAGGTTTCATGCCTTTCTGAAGGTAAGTGTCTGCAGAACTAAGTCTATAAGTAAGTAGAACATGAGGACCATTACCATGTACTGCTTAAAGCAGTAGATGGAAGAATGTGAAATTTTGAAAGCTTGGAGGAATATGAACGTGACACAGAAATAGGAAGGATTGGAACTTCAATCTCTCAAGCTCCTCATAAAATTCTGTCATAAGAGGTCTGAATTCCTCCTCTGTTAAACAGCTTTCAAGGTAGTTTGATTATATGCATTTGTTGCTGGGAAAAGTTCCTCCCAATACATGCCTTCTCATTTCTGTAAAGATGACTAGAGCTGCTGCTTTCACAGGTTCTCTCTGTGTTTGCAAGACTTGTATTTCTGAAGTAGCTTTTAACTTGCTTTGGGCAGCTGTGAAGCTCCAGGGAGGTAGAATCTCTTAACATTCTTGTGACTAATGAATAGGAGCCCAGCAGAGGAGATCTAACAGGAAGATGATCTTCAAAGAAAGATGCTAGAGCTCTTCAGATACATGTGTACAGTTGATTAATAGTGCAGTGTAGCTTTAACTCCTGTATCCAAAAGTCTCTCAATCAAGTAATCAAACTTACAGATTTCAGCTTGTGTTTTCTGAGGGACTAGGAATTGCATCCCAAGTACTGACATCTAAAAGATGGGAAATGAATAAGAACAGGCTGTCCTCTATCCCACTCCACATTAGCAACTGAAACAAGGACTGAAGGGTTGATATGGACACTTTAAAACTAGACATTCTGAGAACATAAACCACTGATCAGTTTTGAATATAATGTGTTTTTTAACGTTATCTTGTTAATGACTGTTTGTGGTAAACAATTCTCAAACTCGTGCAGCAATGCTAATTTCAAGGAAGACAATGTTTCTCCTGAGTTGTGCTTTTTCTTGTGTGTGTCTGTAAGAGTAATAATTAAAAAAAGGAAATAATTCCTACTTTCTGCCCATTCTTTTCCCCAGATAAATCAAGCTAAACCTGAGTGTGGCCGCCAAAGTCTAGCTGAACTCCTTATCCGTCCTGTTCAAAGACTGCCCAGTGTTGCTCTACTACTAAATGGTAATCTAGTGATGTAACTTTTATTAATTTGTCTGTGAAGGTGTTAAAACAAGATAATGTCTACTTTTTGTCATTATGAGCAACTGCTTTTCTCGTATAAAACAAGTGTGATTATGTGAGTTAACCATGCTTGCTGGCAGTCAGTGAGACCCACTACTGCAGAAAGCATTCTTATGACTATGTTTCATTTGTTCATATATTTGTGTGATATATTGATACAGGTAAAAGAAGAGTTTGCACTGACAACAATTCTCTCTCTTCAAACAAAAAGATAATTTAGATTCAAATGAAACTAATATAAACTAGAGAGCAATTCATATTGGCAAGGCCTACAGTTTCATGTGTTCTACCCGGTGTCAGCCACTTGCTGTAATATTAAGCTAACAAAAAATAATAAAAAATGCACACCATCACCCTTTGCTTCAGGTAGCAAAAGACTTCTATGCTTGTCTCTGCACTTCAACTTGATCTTTTTCTATTTTTAATAGCTTGATGGTTTAGTTTTTGTATTGTATATGTTTTTTTTTTCTTAAAGAGATATCAAGACAGTTGCTGCTCAGCCTAGTTCCCCACTTCATCGGGGCTATTTGGTCTCCAGGATAGATATGGTTTCTTCAGTCGTTTTATTTGACTTACAGTTTAAACCTGAGTTTTTCGTATTTCTTTTCAGACACTTGCAATGTGTGAGGAGTTCTTATTTTTTCTTTTTTCTTTAATTGTAGATATTAAGAAACACACAGCAGAAGAGAACCCAGATAAAATAACTCTAGAGAGAGCTATTGAATCATTAAAGGAAGTGATGACGTAAGTTGTGGTCATTCTGTGAAACAGTTACGCATTTTGGTATCTCTGTTCCTTCTAAATTGCTGCTAATGTTTTATTGCCATAAGTAACAGTAAGTAAACATAACTGTATGTGTTCTTCAGCCTACCTTTGGCCCCTGTTGTTGCTTTGGTGTTCTGTGCCAGAGCTCTGAAGGAGTCTGGTGTTGTTACTCGGCACTTGTACCTGAACCTCTGCTGACTCCCTGCCTCAGAAGGGAGCTGAACCTCCTGAGTCCTCTGTTCTGTTCCAACTCCTCTTTCTCTCTGTTCCCTTCAGAATGGAAGAGATGTGTTTTGCCTTTACATCTTACTTCTCTGCATATATCCACTGAAAGGACACATTATTGGTGGGAGATTAACTTCTCCTCTCTTCCTGTATTAGCTCTTCTTGGCACTGTTCCATTAGTTAATTAACTTAAAGTTGAAGTTATTTAGAGTAAGTCTCACCTCTTTTGAAATGCAGGGTACATCTCCAGCTGTGAGACCTCCTGTATTAATTGGGTAAATGTCCAATTTTAGCTACAACTTTTAAATTGCAATTATTCTTACATCTTCTGCTTGGTGAACTGCAGTCGTGTTTGGGGGGATAAAATGCAGGGTGCAAAGAACTGCATTGTATCAGTCTCTAGTTCAAATCTTACAGGACATGGGTGGGGAATTCTATATTAACTGGATAGTCAACTGCTAGTAACATCACAAGAATAGTGTTGTAGGTCTGAAGTTTCCTCTGTGCTTACATGTGGTATTTGGGCAAGTGGGGCCCAAATTTTTGTGGTTTTTTTGTGCTAATTTTGGGTTTTTTTTTTCAGTACTGCTGTGTAAACTCTATCTCTGAATGTTTAGCTTTGTTATGTTTGTATGTCTTACATGCAGTATGTTTACTTACTGTTGCTTGATACTGAAGATAAATATAATATGCTTTCCTTAGACATATTAATGAAGACAAAAGAAAAACAGAGGCACAAAGGCAGTTCTTTGACGTTGTATATGAAGTTGATGGATGTCCGGTAAGTAACTTCTCTGAAGCTGCAAACCCGTGAAATGACCGTGCACTTCTTCGCTCCCTCTGTGAAAGTGTGTGAGGTTACAATGCAGTGGTGCTGGTTTAAACAGATTTCCAGTGCTAAGCTGTAAGCAAGCACTAATCCAGCCCTTGAACTAAGTGCTTAATGAGATTTCTCCTTGTGTCACTTAGGCCAATCTCTTGTCCTCTCACCGAAGCTTAGTTCAGCGTTTGGAAACCATAGCGCTTGGTGATGACCTCTGTGACAGGGGAGAACAGGTCACACTCTTCCTGTTCAATGACTGCCTAGAGGTAAGATGATTATATAAGTACAAATCATGAACTGAGTTATAAAAGGCTTGACACTACACATGAATATAAATAAGTAAAATTTACGAACCCTTGAAGTAGAAGTCACAGATTGCTGATAGTTTAACACATGCCTTTCCATTAACTATTGTATAAGCCAACACAAATAGCTAGTCATGTCTGAATGGTTGAAAGGTGTTAATGTAGCCTTTAATGGTTTGTAGCCAGAGCAAAAATACAAAAGCAGTTAATATGTGAAGAAATCAATGTTTATCTGAATAGGAGTTTGAGTAGTACCAATGGATGAAAAAGTGCTAGAGTCCTTGGCTCAGAAGGTTTTTTTGTCTTTTTAAAGTTTAGTCATATTTATTGGAAGTAATGGATCTCTGGCATAGATCTGTCTGTGCTTGGGCTACCAAAAAAAATCCAGATATTAAATACCTTAGTCTGAAAATCCTACTCTTCTAGTAGGAGGAACTAGAGGGAAAAGTAACCTAATTGGGTTATGGAGACTTATGTGGAGAAAATCGAAGTTGTAAAGGACACTTTATGAAAGTTCTTGTTACTGTCTACAGCAGAACATTGTCTTCATAAAGACCAACTGTAAAATAATTAAAAATTAGTGCTGTCTTAAGCAGCACTTGAAGACAAAAGCCTGTTGTAGTGACTAGTGAGTGTAGTGACTTCCTGGGAGTCGAGTCAGCTTCATCACTTTTTGTAAGGGCAGGATAGGAAAATAAACCCACTTTTAATAAAGCTTCTCATCTTGTCTCTTGTGCAAGAGACAGTCAACTGAAGATGCCTTACTTTAACACACAGGTATCTTGCATGTTTTTTTACGTGACCTAAAAAACTGACCAACTTCCTCTGCAAAGCCCACTCAATGGCTGCATGCATAAGTAACAGATATTTCTAGAACATAACACATCACACCTTAAAATGGTTTGTGGATATAGATGTTGTTTTTTCTGCTTAAATCTAGACTTTCTTGTGCTTGATTTCAAAGGGCCCTTATTTGTTATGCAGGGTAGAATCAAGTCCTGTAGTGCAAAATTATTTCCTCTCTAGATATGTTTTTTTAAAACGTATTTTATTTTTCAGCTGAATGTATTGATGTTAAGTAACAAATATTGCTGGACCACTTGAACTGTAGACAGTGAATAGTGAGATAAGTGAGTTTCTTTAATATTTATGTGGTAAATAGAGTAAAATACTCTTTAGAGTATTCTCAGTAGCAAGATTTTCTGTGCCTTCCTGTGTAGTAGAAGGTAAAAGAATAGAAAAAGGAAGCAATGCCAAGAGATCTTCCAGCTCTGACTCCTCTTCTATTTGACTGCAGATCGCAAGGAAACGACATAAAGTCATTGGAGTTTTCAAGAGTCCACATGGCCACACAAGGCCTCCTGCATCTCTCAAGCACGTTGTTCTCATGCCCCTCTCCCAGATCAAGAAAGTCCTGGACATCAGAGAGACAGAAGGTCTGTGTGCTTTGAAGTGCTGTGGTAGCTAATGAAAACTGTTTCACAGAATGAAGGATGAAGCTCAGCTCTTGTGGGATAGAATGCGGGTGTATTTGTTGTATGGTATGTTACGTATGTGATTTCAGTAAAGCTTCTGCTTGAAGGTCTATGTGAGCTTGAGAATCCTTGTTCTGATACCTTTTTGGCTTTTCAAGGATCACTGCAACTGAATTTGGCAGAACTACTAGATGGCCTTAGTGTAAACCAACCAAATGGCAGTCTGAGTCAAACAGTTAAACAAACGCTTGACAGCTCTGGATTTACAAAACAGAAACCCAAACTCCAGCCCAGAGCATTAGACTGGCCAGAGACAAGTGTTGTTGGTGTGAAACCAGATTTTCATTTAACTAATATTGATAATGCTCAGGGGGAGCTGTGCTTGGCATCTTAAAAGATAGATCTGTGTAAGTAAAGACAATCATTCCACCAAATCATACTGTCTGTACCACCAGCTCCTGGCAGATGCAGGGTCAACCCTTCTGAAGGTTCTTTCTTAAATTACATGAAAATTTATTATTCTGTCTTAACCCCTTGCTTTTTTCCATAAACTGTAGATTGCCAGAAAGCTTTTGCCTTGGTTGTGCGGCCACCTACAGAACTCAACAACAAGCTGCTCAGTTTCCAGATGACAACTGAAGAGCCTCGCAAGGAGGACTGGCTGAAGACGTTGTGTCGGCACGTGGCCAACACTATTTGCAAAGCAGATGCAGTAAGTGTTCTGGAATCATGTTGCTGACTGGAAATATTTTCTTTTTTTGGCTTTAAGCTCCTGAAGCTAAAGAGTGTGATAGTGGACATGCTTGAGGTGAAGTAGAGTAGAAAACATTAGCATGTCTGCAACTGAGTGGTTAAAAAGTGGATATGGAAAAGCAGCCTGGAAGTTAGTTTCTGCAGGAGCTAATAAGTACTTAAAAATCGAGAATCATACCCTTTCACCATCACAAATTAATTATGAATAATTTAAACACTGCACTGTAGATCTAATGAGTTGTATTCAGTTTACTTCTATCACAGCTATGTTTCAATTTACAATCCCAGCATTATGAATCATTTGGTTTGGTTTAACTGTGAGTTAGGTTGAGTTCTTTGTTCTGCACCTTATCTGTAATATAAAGAGACACAAAGCATCTCCCTCCTATAGACAGAAGCCTACAACCTTAAGGAAATAAAGAAAACAATGAAATAAAGGAGGCACTGGCCTCCTCACATTTTTAGAAGTTCAGTGTGTGGGCTTTTCACAGCCAGAAAACCACCGATTTGAAGAGAAGATCCTTGCCACTGAGGGCAAGAGGCTTTCAACTGATGTTTAATTATGTAAAAGTCCATGCATATCGGTCACCTAAATTTGCTGAAAATGTGTGCAGTACACATAGCTGAAGCTACTTGGCTTAAACTAGAAATGGTTTATGTTCTGCGCTGTACTCCTACAGTAAAATATTTGGCTGTGATTTTTAAAGACTGTTGTTACAGGAGAGGTAACTAAGCAATGAAAATAGCATCTGAGTTTTATTTTGTTTGTCTCGTGATCTAGGGACTTAGGAATAAGAGACTTGGCCTTGCAGTTTTTCCTTCCGTTTTAGGTACTAAGTAGTAAAAGTACTGATTTTGAAGTGTTAATTTACTTTAATCTGTCTGTTACCTATCTTCAGTCTCCTGTGTTGCATCTTAAACTTGGATTTTTAATAGATACTAAACCTTTGTGTAATAAATTATCTTTCCCCAAGACATTCAGAATCATATGCTGACAAATTGTAACCTACTATGCTGAATCCATTAGTTATCATTTCTGTAACTACTGCTTTGTACCAGCTATATAATACTTTCTTGCTGATTTCAATGTCAAACTGAGCTTCAATTTAAGCGTTTTTGCCTGGTCTTAAAAAGTTCTGTAGCATCATGTGAGAGTGAGATAACATTGACTTTGCCACCTGGTGGCAGCAAAAGCTTTGACTACTCTTTTTTAGACCCTGGGAATAACCACACAGCTGCTGTCTGGGGTCCTTTTGAAATTTTATGTAAACAGTCTTTTCTCAAAATAAAGACTGGAAACAGAAAAAAAAAAACACCTCCCGCTCCCATGTGTGCTTCCCCTGCCCCCCAAGTTTTGTAAGTAGGCACCCAAAGGTTGCTTTGTACATGCTGGAGTTTAGGAATGAGGCATGAAAAAACACTCCAAAACTTCTGGCTATTCTGCAACATGTATTGCCCTTAAGCTGAAAGACTTAATGTTTGACAGCTGGAGCTATCAAGATTTCACCTCAGAAGTGTGCTGGATGTGTCAGTGAAACAAAGTGGTGTTTATCTTGGAAGCTCCCTAGGGATGCTCCAGAACTACTACTGCCTTTAATTTGATCAACCCTGGACTTGGAACTGAATCAGACAAAATAAATGTAAAACTAGCGATGAAGTGGTTTCACAAACTGATTGCACCAGCAGTTTATCTAATGAAATGTCTTGAAGATAAGTAGTTGCTGAATTGTATATGAAAAGTTAAATATGGAGGAATATGGCAATTAAAACTTCTAAATCTGATCTAATGAACTGGAAAATTATATTTTGACCCTTAAGAGTGTTTTTGTCTTCAGGAAAATCTTATTTACACTGCTGACCCTGACTCGGTTGAAGTAAATACTAAAGATATGGACAGTACTTTAAGCAGAGCATCCAGGGCAATAAAGAAAACATCCAAAAAGGTAAGATACTATACAGATGGATACTATAAAGCCATTTTAGTCAGAGACTTGTGCTAGTATTCCTGTTTCAGGTGTTTTGTAGTATTTACAGTAGTGACAGGAAAAACTTAATCTGAACTAAAACTCTTAAGTATAAGCTCCTTAAAGAAAGAAGGTGAGGAGTGTTTAAGGTTTGAAATATCTGTATATAGCCTTAAGTATTACAGTCATAAGTATTATGTAGTCATTTTTGAGTCTGTTGTGGAACTTATTCTGTTTAATACTTCAAATCTTTTAAGTAAAATACAAAATTGAGAGCAACTTGAAGGAAGGGGGCCTGACTTTGCAGGACCAAGGGATGTGGGGAAGCCTAGCTGACTAGATCTTCTTTTGACTTTTCCCTGAATCTCTGCCCTACTCCCCGCCCTGCCACGTTCTCATATTTGGACAGAGTGAGAAGAGCAAGGATGATGTGGAGCTTTTTGAAGTCAGGCCGTTTGGGTGTGGGTGTTTGGTGATTGTGATACAGTCACATGAACGTTTGATACGCGTCCTGTGGACGGTCAAGGTTGGATTAGTAGCCTCAGTCATTACAGCCTGCTTTTTGTCAGCGTGTAACTGCTTGTCAAACTCCTCAGGTTACAAGAGCGTTTTCCTTCTCGAAAACACCGAAGCGAGCTCTCCGAAGGGCTTTGATGTCCCACAGCGCCACAGAGGGAAGGAGTCCCAGCTCAGCTAACGACAGTTTCATCGGCAGCCGCCTGACGAGCACATCGTCGTTAGCGGTGAGTGACTTGGCTGTGCAGGCCAAAGAAGTCACCTTTTTAAGATCACAGATATTAAATGTCTGGTGCTGATCTTCCTGGAACAACTTCAAGATCCACAGTGGGGAAAGAAGTTAATTTTAACTATATTCGTAGATGTTTTATTTTCAAGAGCTCTTTAATGAGAAGCTTTACATGCTGAAAATGCAGAAAACTCTACTGCATAGACTAGAAACTGGGAGTAGCCATGTATAATTAAGTTGAAAAACCCCACCAATCTCTTTTGCCAGGGATAGAATATGTTTCCTCTCCTGGGAGTGAGAAAGTTCCAACCCAGTGTCTTATGTTGGTTTATGCATTTGATTTTGAATACTGTATAAAATGCGGTGTGCAACCCTGAATAATATGTTCAACATTTCAATCAAAGTAGTGAGATGACAGACATCTTGTGGGGGAAAAAAAATAACACACCAAAAACAAACAACTGGGAAGAAAGGGTAGAGAAATACAGATGCCTGCAGTCTGCAAGTTTTAAAAAAAGTCAAGGGAGTTGTCTCCTTATATATGTTTAAGAACACTTGAGAAAATAATATATTGCTCTACATACTGCAACTCTTCTGCTATGCCTGGCTGCCTGTTTCAGCTTCCTTCTGCTACATTAGGCCAAACTCCATTTTCCAGTATAATCCAGTAAAACAGACTAGATGTTGAGGATGTTTTTTTTTCATCATCTTTGCTTTTATTCTAGTGTTTGAGTAAATCTGATGAGTAAACACCTACTTTGTAGTTTGTAGGATGGAAGGCCAAGAAAGGGAAATCCTGTTCATCTTTCTACTACTGCCTGTTATGTCAGTACCTTAGTATTGAGATAACTCAGTATGTTTGAGTGTCCATTAAATTGTACAACATAAAGATACTGCCCTGCTCCCCCACATGAGAAAACAGGAATTAATAAGGGAGGAAATATCGCAGTGGACTCCCTTGCTTTAAAGGAAATAAAAAAAATCCACCAGTGGGGCTATAGCCCAGTTCTCTGTAGAGAGATTTTCTTCCTTTTATTATGATTATGCGAACAATTGTTTTTTCCATTCTAATTGTCTTCATTTTGATACAGCACTGTATCTCATTTCTCATGAATTTGCAAGTCATGTACTTTTATCTTTGTGTGTCTACCCCAGACAAAAATACTTTTTTTTTTTCCCCACAAAATCATAAAAACTTACAGTAGTAAAACTATGTTCTTGTTCCAGTTTATTCCCAGAGTTCTTGGACCTTTGTGGTATTAAGCTGCAGCTTGGCAGCAGGTCACGTGTGGTTTGGTTGTTTTTTGTTTTTTTTTTTTAACCAATCCCACACACCACTGAACTTGCATAAAGCCCTTTTGGCTGAATGATAAGGTTGAGGGGAATAGAGGTTTGGATTCCAGCCCCTCAAGCTGGAATACCAGTGGAGTTGTTGAGTAAGAAACTAAAACTGCAGGAAACCTGTCTGAGTCCATTAAGAGAGTCAAAGCTGTTATTCAAACATCGTTTTACTTAAATTAAATCCTGGCCTGTGCTTGTGTGGAAGTATTTTGGTGTAGAAAGAACAATAGAGTAAAAATATCAGTAAAGGTTGAATGCTTGTTATTTTTCTTGTTTGGACTAACCCTTGAACCTCTTCCTAATTGTAGATGGCTCGTTCATCTTCTACGTGCAGCCTAAATGGATCTGTCAAATGTGCTGTTCATGTTCATCGCTCCAATTCTGTTGATTGGAGCTCTCAAAATTCCAAGCCTCGACCTGTGCTGTGTCCTGGCTCTCCAAATATTCATCCTTCAAATGCTGCACAAGAAAAAACCTCTTCCAACTTGGAAAGCTTAAATGGCCATGCCTTGGACAGACCATGTCCTATCCCCATTATTACTACCACTTGTGCTGATGCTGGAGATAATAACCAGTATGGTGCTGAAAAATTCTGTACATCAGATCCTGACTGAAGTGAGCAAAAGATCTTGATTCCTCTAAATTAAGAGAGCACGGTACAGTTATAGAACCCTCGAAGCCACAGGGTGCTTTAAATGGTGTTGGGCTCTTCATTGACACGTCCTGATGCACAGGGTTGGAGTCAACACTCACATGTGGTGCAGTTCTCTTTTTGGTTCTGGGTGTAAAGTTTATTCTTTCACAAATCCTTTTAAATCTATTTTTTCTGTGGTTTTCTGGGGTTTTTTTCTTCTTAATTTATCTACAATTGAATTACTGTTTCATTTCAGTTGTCCAAGTTTCAGTGTAGTTCTTTAGCCAGAGTTCTGAGGACTTGGTTGCAGAGAAGTCTTGAGCGGCTCATTTTACTTGTGGTAACAGCCTTATATATAAAATGGAAAAGATATCTGGTATGAAATACTTGAGAGTCCAATAAGAGCTGTTCTATAAAGAGGAGTTTAGGATCTTATTTTCAAATATTCCCTATGAGTGCAAATAGAAGATGTGCCATAAACAGGCATAAGACTTGTTCAGAGTGAAGTGGTATATCCTTACCTGCCCCAAATATCCCTATTTAACAGGTTCCTGAAGTATGCAGGTGCACGAGCTGCCTGACTGCTGTGACCTGTTGATATGCTGAAAAGCTTGGCTGTGCTGTAAAGAGCAACAGAGCATTGCTTGTGAAAGTATCTTGAGGTCTAATGTGAAAAGAATATAAAATCTCAGCTAATCCAAAGAGGTTTACTTTTAGTGCTACATATTGATGTGTTGGTTTCACTGTAATTTTAAGTGTCAGAAGCAGCTTATTCTCCCAGCATCAGGAAAGTCAGCTTTTTGCCTGGTGTGTGCCCATCTAGGCACAGCTAAAGCAAGCTTTGACAAATCTTTGTGATATCTATTGCCTTCTGCAGCCAAGGAGATGCTGTGTTTAGCATCTCATCTGGGGCTCAGAGCTGGATGATAATACAGAAAGTTGTAGGATCTGAGGGGAGCTCTGTTTCTCTAGGAGATTATCATAATGTATCTTGCCTTCAGTTTGGAGGAAGATTATTATTGCAAAAAGATTGATGTAGGATGTATGCTAATACTTAGTTAACAGCTACTCTTCAAAAACATGTTCTTGCATTCCAAATCTCTCAAGGCTGATAACAAGGGAAAAAAACTTGCACAGTTTTTAAAACGTGTTTAACTTTTCTAACTCTAGAAATGCTGAATCGCTAAATTCAAAAGCTGCCGATCTTAAAGGTCTTCTGCACCCGCATATTCCTTGTGTGATGTATCAAGGCTGAGAAATGACTACTGCACTACTGACATTGGCTAATAAATGATCAGTAACTTTTTTTTCTTCTTCTCCAACAGGGTATTCCTTCTCCTTCCTTGGTCAGCCTTCCCTCAATCTTTGAAAGGAGGAGTCACACATTAAGCCGATCAACAACCCACTTGATATGAAGCAGGTTGAAAAGACACTGCTGTGCGGGAGTGACTGACAAGCTGCTGGCTGGTCACTGACCTGTTACTGACATTAATGGTACCTTAGTCATTAGCACTTAGCCATGATTAGCAAAATGTTAGATAACACTAAGTTAATCACAAGGGTCTTTTAGTTGTGTTGAAGCAGATCAGCCAATCAGTGGAATAAGTGACTTGGCCTTCATTTAAACTCAGCGTTCCCTTGCACGAATTTTATTTTCTCACCAGCATAACTGAAACACTTTCTTTTGTGGAAATTGTCCCCTCTCGGCAATAAACTGATTTGTCAGATATTGAAATGAAGATGATGATCACATAATTTACTGCTAGTTTGGATGACTCTTATGCTTGCCTAACTTCATCAATTGGCAGAGCACTCTAATGTTTGAATTGTGGATTTCTTAAATGGAGATGCATTATGAAGTACCTGACCTTTCAAGTATGACAGTTAACCTGTTGTACAGCTGCTTATTCCAGATATTTTATAAATGTAGTTGTTTATAATTAAATAGAATTGAGTTCTGTGATTATGGTCTCCTGCAGCCTCACTGTAACACAGTGGTATGAACAGTAAGTTTAAAGGCCATGAGGAGCTTTGACCACCAAAAATGATTAACTGAATTCTTTGAATTGCTTTGAAGTGGAAGTCTAAGGAAAAGAATTACCCTCCCTTGTAGTAGGGCTGTTAAAAAACCAAGCCCCCAAGCCCCACACCCTCCCCATAGCTGGTTGATGAATCATTATTTAATGCATGGGATTATTGGTGTGATGTTGTAACTTGAGGGTCCAATTCTGGTGTGTCAAATTTCAGGCTTTTACCTGGCTTTCTCCTGTATTTATGTCTTCCTTCAAAACTGTGTGTTCACCTCTTTCATCTCTGAACAGTTTGTACAATGCAATGCTGTCCTACGAACTATCTAAGTATGTATATTTCTGCATTTCATTAACAGTTCAACTGTCGGTATTAGCAGGAGTTCACAACTTCTGGTTGCTTTTTAACCACCTGTGTTTTGTCTTGTATCTGTATGTAACTAGTGATGCTTCTGAATGTGTCAGACTGCACTGTTTTTTTATATCTCTTTTTGCCAATCTAAGCAATGTAAATAAAACTGTTTAAAGTAACACTGCTTCTGGCTTTGCTAAACAAGCTCTTGTGAAAGTTTACTTTTTTACATGGGGGAAAAAAAAGCAGTGTTGGGCTCCAGCCTACACCTCTAATCTGATTATCTATGTAGCTATTCCTAATAAAATATACCACTTGCTAGGCCTGAATATTTTTATTTTGTTTTTCTTAATATATTCACATTTCTCCCCTAGATATATGTATCTATGGGCATTTTTTTGTCCTTATCCACCCAAAATAAGCACCTGAGCTAAATATGCACTGACACATGATAAAGTGGCTCCAGAAAATAAGCTATTCAATAAATACTGTGCTAAAAATCAACAACAGGTCTTGATTTCTGCTTTTTTCTGTATTTTTGGAATAACTTCTCATTCATTTACCTCTGTGCTACAGTCACCCAGCACAGGTTCAGCATAGGGACTTGTTTTCATTGAGAAAGAATAGAATTTGGGAAGAGGAGGTCAAAAGATGGTCTTTATTTAAAAACCAGCCTTCTCCTGGGCTGTACAAAATCCAGCAGTTCAGTGAGCTGTGCTCATGGCTACAAGAATCCTTATTCTTACCCATTGCTTCAAGTTGGTGCCTCTTGTAATTGAAGAGCAGCTCTCAAAGGATAGTGTTTTCTGTTGGGTGGGTGTTTTGTGGAGTGGTGTATAAGGAAGCAATAACTTGTTTGCTTGCTAAAAAAAATTAGAACAACCCTCTGAGATATTCAAGAAGCAGCAGTTGGCCAAGAGACCGGAGGAAAACCTGGAACACAGGTTGGAGTAATCCACAAACCTGTATCTAGAATTCATAAACGTACTCTCATGGCAAACTATTACAGCATTTATGGCTCAACATCATTAATCTTTTATAGGTTTTTGTTCAAAGAGAAAAGGTGGAGAGTTTACAGCTGCTTGAAAGCACCTGTTTGCGAATCTGGTGTAGATTCAGTGGGACGTCTTGACCTGCGTTTTGCAGAAAAATAAGTTGCTGTTTCAAAAATAGGAACTGAAAACTCCACTGCGAGATGGATGTTTACAAGCTCTGAAAGCCAGCCATCAGAGACAAAGCAGGGGCCAGCTAGAATGTACTTTAAAAACACAAAAGCTGCTGAAAGCTGAAAATGTTGGCTGAGTGCTCCACGCAGCTGACGTTGGAAGCGTGAAGGCAAACTGGTGCCACGTCCTTTGCCTTGGGCCTGGTTTTAAGCACAGAGCCAGAAACCTGCTCTCTCCCACCACTAAGGAAAGCTGACATGGAAATGGGAGCACCATGAAAACAAACTAATTAAACATCTAGTGAAATAGATGTAACACTGTCAGATGTTAGACAAACAAAAGTCATTTTTCAATGAGAACATTACCACTATTTAGGGCTGAATTTTCAGCTGGCACGGGGTACCCTGTCAGCCTCTACACAAATGCAACCAGGCATTTGTTTGCCTATTTTAGGCAGTTAGAAGTGCAATTACCACCCTACCTGCAAATTGTAATTAGTTTAAGCTGTGTTGGTGCCTTTATCAGCTGATCCATACATTGACTTCAAGTACAGAGCCTGACTACAGTGGGACCTACCCTCTGCTTTTGAAGCTGGCTATTCTATATAAAAATATGTGTATTTATATATGTATAAATGGTACTTAGATAAGTGAAGCAGCCTTTAACTTTTACCCTATATAGTGAGGCACAATGCACATACTTTACATTGGTGAAATTAAGCAATTAGAATTCTGATCTTTATATTACCGTGGATAAAAAGAAGAGAAAATCCATACCCCCCCCCCCATCCTCTCTCTTCCCCCCAGCACCTCAATTTCTTTGAGGGCTGAGGAAGAAGGAAGAGGCTCTTGATCTAATGCTGAGAGCTCAGCTTTGCTGCTCAGTCTCCCAGGAGCACTGCAGATCCCATCCTGTTTTGGGGGAAGTAAAACCCTGTGCCTACCAAAGCCCAGAGTCAGGGTGTGTTCTGCTTCACCTGCTCAGGTTTCCCAGGTGCCTGTGAAGATCAGATAAATGAGGACTTCATGAACTTCTCTTCCCTCACCTCCTTCTCCACCCAGAGATTGAGGAGAGTGCAGCAGCCTGGTAAGACACTCTTAATTTATTAATGGATTCTTTAAAATGGGGTTGACTGGAACATAAATAGTGCTACCTGACCTCGTGGAGATTTTGGGTTGTGTGCGGTTAACAAAGGTAATGTTTTGTTGTCAGTTTTTGGAGATACCGATTGCCTCTCCTAAATTCTCAACTTGTGTCTTCCTCCAAACCATCAGTGGTGCATTGGCTGTGTTGGATTGTGAGCTCCTACATGCTTTCTGCTGCTTTGTGATGGCAAAGATGGTATTTTAGTAGTTCTTCCTATGTTTCAGCCTGGAGGGAATGTAAATATAAGCAGAAATGATTTTGAAAATGTGCCTCTTTTTTCTGTGTTTCAATGGCTCGTTCATTAGGGTTGGTATGGCTGACAAATCAGCACTGATTGCTAATTAAAAAGCAGAATATATTAAGGAATTTCACACTTCCCCTTCTCCCTCGGATTGAAACCCTGGCTGTATGAGTGTGTGCTAGTGAAGCTCTAATGGATGCAGTCTAATTACTTGCCATTTTTGCTTTGGCTTAACAGTTCATGAATTACAGTAACTCTGACTGACAGATCACTGTTGATTACTAATTAAATGGCTTTTATGCACCTCCAGCTTTTACCCCCACAAAAAGGGATACTCGTAATCTTAACAGAAAAAGCTTTATCTTAGCTTGTTTGTTGATGTGAAAAAAATTACGTTCTTACCCCTTTGGAAAACAAAAATTCTTAGGGCACATTTTACAATATGAGCGGATAAATATATTTGAAAAGTAAAGTTACTGATGTGTTGCTATAAAAGAGGCTTTGGGGAGAGACTGTTTGAGGCAGCTGTGCTGGTTTTGGCTGGGGTAGAGTTAATTCTCTTCACAGTAGCTGGTATGGGGCTGTGCTTTGGATTTGTGCTGGGAACATCGTGGATAACTCAGGGATGTTTTCATTATTGCTGAGCAGTGTTTACACAGAGCCAAGGGCTTTTCTGCTCCTCACCCCACCCTACCAGCAAGGGGGCTGATGGTGCACAAGGAGTTGGGAAGAGACACAGCCAGAACAGTTGACCCCAAGGGATATTCCAGACCATGTGGTGTCATGCTCAGCGTGTAAAGCTGGGGGAGAAAAAGGACGTGGGAAGATAAATGCCATCACTCTGAGCATTCCCAAGTCACTGTTATGTGAGATGGAAAGTCACTGTCACAGTTTTCCTGGGTATGGCTGAACACCTGCCTGCCCATGGGAAGTGGGGAATCAATTCCTTGTTTGGCTTTGCTTGTGTGCACGGCTTTTCCTTCCCCTCTTAAACTGTCTTTATCTCATCCCACAAGTTTTCTCACTTTCACTCTCCTGATTCTCTCCCTCCCACCCAGGAGAGCGAGTGAGTGGCTGCGTGGGGCTGATTTGCTGGCTGGGGTTAAACCATGACAGCAGCACAACGATTCCACCTGGCTCCTGGCACCCTCATTCTCTTAGGGGTCACCTCAGCCCTCATTTAACGAGCAAAAAGAACAGAGATTTTAATCCTTTAGCTGTGGGAGGGGACAATTCATTTGCTGCCACAGGGACTCCCCAGGTCACCCACACACTTGAACAAATGCGGAAATGGTTTGGCTTCCTTTCTCTTCATTTACCTTTTTTATTCAATATACCCTGAATTTAATCTGATTCTTGACAAGATCAGTACTCTCCTAATTTGTGATGTGTTTTAATTTGTGATAGTGATCTGTAGAAATGAGCTGTTGAGGTTGGGAGTTCTTCTCATGATGGTGTCTGTCTAGTCCTAAACAGCAGTGGGTAGAATTATGAAGAGCCTGTAAATGGCATAACTTCTATAACTTTTCTTGCTAAATGCCCAGACATATTCAGTTCTATTCCAAACTTTAAATCCAGAATTATCATTAGAATTGGTACCAGTCCTTTCAAGTCAACACATTAAATGTATTGCAGCCTGATAAACTTTATGCTGGTTTCACTGACATTGTTACAAAAACACAGCAAAACTTTTATCCTAAAAAAAAAAGCCTGCTCTTCTGAAAGGAAATTATGCTTCCCTAATCTCTTTCAGTTTGTGAGCAGGCCCTTAAGCGAGTGAATATTTCAATATGCAGTTTATAAAAATCCATCAGAGATTGTGCTCAAGAGCAAGGGTCAAAACAAATGGCATGTTACTTGAGATCCCATATATCAAAAAGTACAGTGTAAAAATCCTTGGCATATAGGTGAACTTAATGGTCCCTTCTGGACTTAAAATGTATTACAGAGAGAAACTATCGAGTCATTTTTATAATTTAAAGCTTTATCTTTTCTTTGTTAGCAATTCTTCCTGTCTGAATATCATTGTTCACCTTAAGCAAAATAGAGAATATATTATTACTGTGAGGTAATAAAAAAGGCTCCACATTATTGCGGTCAATACCCATAATAAATGTAGAATTTGGTGTTCTGATGGGTGGTGAAAAGGTCCCTTTCTCTTTTCTCCCTCTTCTTCCATCCAAAGTATTTCAAATCATTGCTAGTAATAGCAACTCAGAGTAACACATTTCTCCAAAGACATGAGCGTGGTAGTGTTTGAAAAACAAACCACCCCAGGTCATCACAACCGAACCATCGGAGTGATGGTTTGAAAATCTTAACGAGCAAAAGAAGCTCACGTGGGGTCTTGCAATTAGGCCCTTTAACTACAAGGCTTCAGAAGACATTTTCAGACCCTAACCTATAACTCTGTGTCATTCATGGTGGTGTGATCTTTCATAAAAATAAAAAAAAAAAAAAAGGAATATTTTAAAGATGTATGGACACCCAGGGAAACGGGGCAGTTGCTTTCAGAAAGGCAGTTCTGAAACTTCACCAAGACCTCCTGTGTCTCATGTTCTACATGTGCCTGAACATGTGAGATGAACCTGCCCTGTGAGTCTTGGTGAGGACTGAGATGAAGTTTTCTGCAGCTGACAGCCCACAGGATGTACAAATCCCACCATTTCCTCCGAGTAGGAAATGACTGGAATGGCTCAGCTCGCATAGTCAGCGTAGCAAGAGTGACCTTAGAAAGCACGTTGCCGTATGGAGCTGCTTCGCCTCTCCTTTCTCCAATTTTCCTTTACTCAAGAATGTCCAGCTTCAAAGAAAAAGTTCACCACTCTAATTGAATATTCTCCATATTGAGAGGGGTAAAAATAAACACTCTTCTTGGTTTATTCATGCATACTCTAGAATCATCCAAGTGTGACATCTGAAAGGAACTACATGATTATAATCTGAAATGAGAACAAAGTTCATCTTGTGCGATTTCTTATTTTTTCCCTGCACACTTTGAAGGAGGAAAGAGATTGCAGAATCTTAATACCGATTGAAGCTCAAGAAAGCCGGGGCTGCGAGCTCCTGCGTTAACCTTTTTAGCATTCTGCTGGCTGATTGTCTGTCTGTTCCACCTTCTCATCCCAGGTTAATGGGGTGGTTAACAGGGGAGGACAGGAATGGCTGGCCAATCACACTACAAAGCGAACTGAAAAGGTCAAAGTAATGCACTGTATTATTCATGGACTATGCCTTCCCGAGGTATCTTAGATCTCACGTCTTCTCATGATGAATTGCAACAAGAACAAGAAAGGGCCCAACGTGAAATTGGCTCTTGTGACAATAATTGCAGTTCAAATGGAAAAATGTAAAACCGTGGCCTGCTGTTGCTCTGGTTTTTGAGATTGAAGATGTGTGATCACATCTAGCAACTGAGTAAGCAACAGGTTACATTCATATGACTTCTTAGCTGGTTTAATAAGTTTAATACACTGTATATGTACATAGATTCTACTCAGTTTAGTCATGGACTTTGTTTTAGGAGTGCTGTGTGGTACCTAATATCCTTCCTATGTCTTCTATGTCAATAAACTCATTATTAGCTTATAGATTTGCTAATACGAGACTTTTTTTGGTGTGTGGTTAGACACTGGAATGGGTTGCCCAGGGAGCTTGTGGATGGCCCAAACCTGGCAGTGTTCAAAGCCAGGTTGGATAAGGCCTTGAGGAACCTGTGGTTCCATGGCATTTTGTTTAAAAGTACTAATACACTAATTCCCAAGAGGCCACACTGTGATTTGACTGTTAGACAGTCCTTGTTCTCAGGACTTTACAATCTGTAGAGTCAAATCTGAAGGAAAACTTGATATAACTGGGTTTTTTGCCTTCACCTTGGATGCAAAACAGAAGTAGAGGGAGATACTTGCAGAGCAGGAGCATGACTGAGTTACTGCCAATTATTTGAGTACTGTCCCTGTCATGAACTACACAGGGATATCAGCCACAAACAGATCACTGCTCTAATCCCTGCCCATGAAACACCCTAATACATGTCCTCGTTAGTCCCTCGACTGGATGTCATGAGTTCATCTTGTCTTCTTCTGGAGACGTGTTTAATTCAATGCTTTAGGTGTAGACCCATTCTCCATCACTTTGAACCACAACCTTATATTTTCAAGTATTTTTGCCAGAAGAGGCTTCACAGATAGTGAAAAATATTTTAAGACCAACCACTGTCTGGTCTACCTTATCCGAATAGTAATTAGTGTTGCAACCCAAGAGTAAACATATACCTAACACCTGGAAGAGTTGACTCTGCTTGTGCCTCTTCCAGGGAGGAGTTACAAGGCAGTCTTATAGGAGAGGAGTATTTGTACTTGATTTTTTAACTTCCCCTTCTTTAAACTGGTGATAGTGTTCTGTGCTTTTCATTGAGTGGTTTCAACTGCCATCAGTTGCCTGGGGGCAGTGAACCTGGCTGTCAACAGATAAATCATTTTTGTGACAAAAAAATTTCTATGATGGAGGGAAACAACCCCCCATTATTCATTTGGGAACTCTGAAAGTCTTTGAAAGAGAAGCGACCTGAAAGTAGAACTCCTGGGGAGTGGTCTCAGAAGTGTCCTTGTGTGTGTTACTAAAATATCCACAGCAACCGTGGGTCAGACTGCTTTTAATGTGCCCTTAACAAAAAGGAGGATGAAGAATGAAGTCCAATCTGTAATAATATTTTCTGAATGAGAGAAGCTATGGTATATGTCTTTACCCTACAGAAATTGCCAGCTAAAAGGCCAGAGGATCATTATGACAGTCTGCAGTTTCTTTTAAAAAGCAAGTTTATCTGCTGCCTCCCAACTTCTTCCTCATTGTCCAGCCAAAATGTAGTATATGCATGGAGTAAATAATTTCCACTTTTTTTTTTTTGGTACAATTTTAAGAGTCCTGAGTAAAATACTATGCACATTTGGGCCTGGAAATCTATGCATGTATTTTTTGTATGTGTATTTTTGGAAAACAGCAATGTCCTTCTCCATGACAGAGGCTCCTTTCGTGTCTGCTTTGTGTTGTTTCCTGGCTGACTTCATCTCCTGACAAGTGCTTTAGTCTGTGGCTCTCAGGGGGCTAAAGGGCACTGTAGCCAGGTGTTGGCCTCGATGTTTCCGACACCTTACAGATTGATTTGGGCTATGGCCTCCCTCTCCCTCTCTCTTTCTCTCTCTCTCTCTCTCTCTCTGATGTATTGATCTGCAGTGTAAGACAGGTTTTCCGCCCTACTTGATATCTGAGAAGTGAAATGTCACAACTTGCCTCGGATCTGGGTCTCTCACAAAGCTCCACGATGAGACTTGTACGTCTCTCAGTGCGCTCGGATCAACTTGCAGAGACAACTGTTCTTCCCTGGCAGTGCTCCTTTGCTGTTCCCAAAGATCACCTGTTTTCTGTGCACTTTATTCCTTTCTCATCATTCTAGGTAAAAATACCCGATTTTCATTAAATATTGCAGAATTGTAGGCCAGCTTGCAACAAATTAGGAGTATTTATTTAAGAGCCTCATGATTTACCAAGCTGTGTGCTGTGACTCGATGATCCGTGGAGAGCAGTCTTTCTGATTTAGTGCATGTCTGCTCATCAAAGATGGATGATTGCCACTATGTGTCATAAAACTTCATCTGACAAAACTAACTCCATGGCAAAATAATGTTGTCTCCAAAGGGCAATAACTCTTCGTTTCTCTGTCCTACATCTTTAAGGAGCTCAGATTTTCTCAAAAAGATTTCTTTATTCTGTTAACAATGAACAAAGGAGCATCAAAGCTTTTGCCAGATCTTTCTTATTTTTGAGAACTCTTTTATGAGAGCCTAGGAAGATGGTCTCTAGTAGCTAAAAATCTGTAGGATTTAGACTCCTCTCTGTGATAAACAGATAATGGGAATTAAGTGGCTAAATGCCTTTGAGGTCTTGGATTTTTAATTAAATCTTAGGGCTGGGGGCTGGATTTTCCCTTTCTTCCTATCCTTTTGTTTTAAAATCACCCTTGAATAAGAAAAAGCAGTGCTGGTTTTTTTAGGGATGAGGTTATTCTCTTACAAAGTAAACACGGTGCACCAAAAGGCACTGCCAGCCTTAGCAGAGCCCGTACACATCAGCTGGGGGTGCTGGGCAAGTGTCACCTGCTCAGAGGATCTCTGGAGAAATCTAAGTGTGCTGTTTGCTCCCTGCTGACAGTTCTGAGGGCTCTGGGAACCTGCCCACCCTTGCAGACCAGAGTGATGTAAGATGTGCCCGTGGGAGGGAGAGATGTGGGGCCAATTGCTGACCCGGAGATCGGCACTGGAGGAGGCAGGTGCAGCTCTTCTCTTCCCTGGGGTGTTTGTGCATTGGGGGGAAAAACAAATTACCCTCTAATGGGGAAAAATCATCCTTAAGGCACAGAAGAGAGTGAAGAACTTTGTGTTCTTAACCACGGGGCAACAGCTGGGCTCTTCTTTTTTCTTTTTCTTTTCAGTGCTGTGTTTCTTGCACTTGTTCTTACTGCAGCCATAAGGTGCAGGATGCCAGTTTTCACCTACAGATGGTACCAATATCAGTAGTGTAAGGCACTAACATGGAGAGGAGGCAATGTGACTCTAAATCCTTCTTAGCTGAGGATTGAGGGATCCTTGTTTTCAGTGCTGCTTGGGTGATAATCAAGCCAGCAGGAACTTACAGTTTGGGTGCAGAATACTCTCAGAGCAGAAAATTTTTGGCTGGGTATTACTTACAGTTTAACACGTAATACAAGTTAATACAATTTAAATTTAATAAAAATCAATACAAATTAAATTTAAATTGATACAATTTTATTTAACTTATATAACTTAAAGTTAATTCAATTTAAAATAAGCCTTTCACAGAAATCTTCTCCAGACAGTTCAGACTAATGAAGTACAGGATGAAGTCTTGCTAAAGATAACCAATAGAGAAGCAAAGGAGCATTAAGTAGAAGGTGACTTTTATTGACCTACCTATCAAATACCTATAAAACCTATAAATCTTTTTGGTTCTATGGTCAAACTGTCAGAAACGTACAGGTTGGAGTCAAATTCATGTTTTCCATCCCAGCTATTCTCATTCTTTTTTTTTCTTAAGAAATTATCTTC
This sequence comes from Myiotriccus ornatus, assembly GCA_036023395.1. Taxonomy (NCBI): domain Eukaryota; kingdom Metazoa; phylum Chordata; class Aves; order Passeriformes; family Tyrannidae; genus Myiotriccus; species Myiotriccus ornatus. The sequence goes on from JAYRBT010000010.1 coordinate 4,861,609, forward strand.
TGCTGTGTGTAAGTAGTCTTCAATTAGTCCAATATGCAATTATAAAGAAGTGGTGTCAGAAGCATGTCCCTTCCCCTCTATAAAAATTTTAAAAGCTTTTGCAATTAGTTTATTTCAAAATGAATTGTTATTAGAAAGAAAAACACGAGGGCACCTCTCCTACAGTTGGCTGAAGTAGCAGTACCCGACTTCATAATTTTTTTTTTCCCCCCTTTCTATTTGGATTCAATGACTTTACTGCTGTGGAATAGACTCCTTCATTGAAATCTGTACATTGAAACCAGGGATTTATCAGAACTATGCCTTTAAATGGCATTGAAAAACAGCCGCTTTACAAGGAAGGGCTGATGAGGAAATTAATCTCAGGCAAGTTTTTCTTGATAAGGAAAGAGAACAGAGGCTCCTGGCATTTATATGCCAAAAATCAACACATGGAGAAAAATGAGTATTCCACATCGCTGTGGCAAGCACCATTTTTCTATTAAATCAAAATGAAGTTTTGAATAAATATATTTTCCCATGAATATAATACACTAGAGAATACAGTAAAGGAATGGATGACCTCAGTGTCCCCCCAAAATAAAAACATAATTATCCTAATGAAGAGCATATTCAGATAGACACATCTTCCTTGCAGGGGCGATTTAAGAACAACCAAAAATATAGATTAATAGTACCGTGTACAGGTGTTCTGTAAATACCAGGCATTCATAATTTTATGGCTCTCTCTCCTCATTCCTTACCTTTATTCATTCTCTTGGCAGCTCTCACGATACACAGTGTCTCTGTGAGGTGCAGATGAGAATCATCTCCCTTCACACTGAGTTATACTCTAGGCCCAGACCCTATATAATGTGAGGATCTAAAGAATCAATCTTCCAATTGCATTTTAAGCTGAAATAATCTTAAAAAAAAAAAGGGGGTGTGGGGAAAAGTCCAAATCTATAATTCTGACACACATTCAGTGGAAGGTTGCTTCCTTAGGCACAACACAGAGCAGTTGACTGGGAATTAATCCGAGCGTGTCTTCCCACTGTAGTTATTCATGTACTGAGCTGCTACCAAAGTGCCCCTCAGCCTTGAACCTGGACCTGTGCCGTGTGCTCTGGCCACGGTTTGTGTTGGTGAGGGATGTGTGTGTTTGAGAGAGAGAGAAATCAAGGCAAGCAGAAATGTTTATGGACAATTCCATCCCTCCCTGTGGACCTCTGAGGGCACAAGGAATGGGTCTGGGAGAGGAGCTGCCAGAGAGGAACTCTGCCTCCTCCAAGGATCTTGCAGGGGGCTCATTTTCAGGGGATCAGCTGTGCTTAGCACCAGGCATGATGCTACAGAAAAGAGCTTCTGCTGCACTGGTGAACCTTGTTGGGCACTTGCACACGGGCTTGTGCTCCTTTGTTGCCAACAGATCCTTGCAAGAGGAGCACAGGGAGGTTGGGGCTCTCTGAGGAGCTTCACAGGCTGGCTCTGCCTTGATGTGCTCACCATATAAACATGGGGAGGATTAGAGAAAGGAATCATTATGCCAGCCTCATTTTTAAGAAGCTGAAAATAAAAGCTTAGGAAATCATTGATCTGGCCAAAAGCACACGGGAAGCCTCAGAAAGACTAATCACTTAGTGCCAAGCTCCCATCCAGGGGCTTAGCCATATTAAAAACAAGCGCTAAGCCCCCAAGGCTCTTCTTCAACAGACCAAACTAAAATGTCTACTGAACTTTCTTCTGCAGTTAAAAGTAAATGTTTCTATTTTGGGGGTAGTGCTTCTGTTTGGGTGAGCGCAAAGGGTGGTAAGAGGAAGGAAAACGGGTCCTGGATGATGGGTAGGGTGTGTGGTGAGGGCAAAGGGGAATCCCAGCAATAGGTTTTACAACAGCTCCTTTAGGAGCATCCAGCAGTGCTGCCACTGCTGGTGATGCCACCACAAAGCACCAGCGGAATGATGTTCCTACCTGGAACCATAGCTTGGCTGCTGTTGTATGCATTTCATATTGATAGAACACCTGTCAGCTCCAGCCCCCAAAATAAGTTCTAATATGGCATATCAGGGGTGGAAATAATAGTCACTTACATAATTGCAATGTTACTGACACAGCTGATGAGCTGATGATGTTATTTGCACAGCAGTGATGGCATTCAAACCCTTGCCGACTCACGATTACACGGTACACGCTGAGCCCGAGCATGATTTAAATTACCGTGCGAGCACAATGAAAATACAGTCTCTTGACAAGATAAAGGAGGGAGGGGGGGTGGGGAATGGCTTAAAAATCTCTTTTCTGTGGCTGCAGCGTTCAGTAGTGCTAATTCATGGCTTTTTAGCTTGCACATTTCATTTTAAGAAAGTAAATTGGAAGCATTATGTTCTGCCTTTTTGCCTTGATTTAAAACCTGCCTGTGCCCGCTCCTCTCTGCCTGGCTGCAACGAGGCACCTTCGGGGCTCTCACTGGGAAATGCAAATTTCTTGAATCAATAGCTTCACTTTTTTCCTTTCTTTTTATTATTTTTTTTTCTTTTCCTCCCAGTAACTGTTTAAGTAAGAATCCACGTGGATGGGAGCAGCTAGAAGGACATAGTTTGTAGCCAGCCCAAACGTGATTAGTGTCAGAACAACAGCTGCTGTAGGAAAATGGATTTTAGAAAAGATTTGTGACTTATTCCCAAGCAGAGCAGTAACTGGCTACAGGTTGGTGCTGAGACTGAATCCCAGGGATATATAGCTGAATCCTGCACCTACCATATGAAGCCCAGTTGAAGAGCTCTGCAGGGCTTGGTTCACAGAAGAGCATTCACTACTGGTGTTGCTGGTGATTCACATGAGGCTCATTTTGGGCCCAATCCCAGCCCCCACAGAGATCAACAACGTCGGGTCAGTCCTTTACACTATTTGTATTTGGATTATGTCCTCACCTATAATCCCCTGATCCACACAGTATTCATGTGTGTCACAGTCTGTGCTTGAGAGCTGGGCAGCAGCATCACATCCCATCTGCAGGGACTGTGCTCAGCTCTCTGTAGCTGAACTTGCTGACTGACATTCTTAGAGTGAAGGCTCTTAAATAGAGCCCTGAGCATACAAAACCACACTGGTCCCATCTGTACAGGTGTGCAGTGTCTTCATGGTCTTCTTTCTCAAGTGCCTGGTGACCTGAGAACTTGGGAAGACAAACTGGTCTTTAAACTATTTTTAAACCTCTGCTGCTATGACATCTTACTTTCAAGATATTCTGAATATTCCCCTCTCCCAGCAGCTACTCACAGCATTTCTAGTTTGGATCAATGTCTGCAGCCCTGGTCTACCTAGAGGCTTCTTGATGCACGACTGCTAAATCTAGTCTAAAGTTCCTCCTGTTTCTTTCTCATTAGTTCCTGATTTCAGACTGCTCCTGACCCTATTTCTCTTACTGGATTTTTCTCTCTGTCTTTAGTCTGGCCCCTGTGATCAGATCAGCTGGAGGGAGTGGGAAAAGGGAATGAACAGAATGAAGATCAAATGGAAAGAGGGAAGAAACAGAAACAAAAGATGCCTTTAATGCTACTTACAGGTTCAGTCCACAGTACAGCTGTGTGCTACCTGTAGGTGCTTTGGGATCAAGCTATGTAGGGAAATGTGGGGTTCTGGGGACAGAAATCTGAAAATGAACCAGGTACTCACTGGAGTTTATTTTGTGCTTTATATCTTAACATTGTATTTATTTTACATTGCCTCAAAATTCTTTGTGTTTGAATTCTTGTATTGATAATCTCGTGGAAGATATCGGTGGTGGGAATTGTTGTTTTGGGGAGGAGCAGAACAAAGAGCAAGGGAATTAACAGTGAGAAAACACCCGGGTTTCTACAAAAGCTCACATATGTAGTGCTGGTGTTTTCAGCTGTCTGCCTTCAGCTTTATACCCATGAGTTATCTGGGGAGTCAAGCCAGTGGGTTACTCTGGGTCTGTGTACCTAAGGCCTCGTGGTATTAAGTTAGGGCAGAGAGAGATCTCTAGGCTGGTGGCTGAATGAAAACATGAAACAGGACAATAAAAGCCAACTTGTTTGGCCCACACAAAGGAAATGACGCTATTTTTTAAGCCAGATAAATGCATGGGAAGGACAAGGCCTCCGTGTGCCCTTGGGCCAAGGAGATCCTGGTCATAATGGCACAGCCTTTGCTGTGTTGCTGAGACACCAGAACAGACTTGCAGCACTGACAAGTCGTGCCTCAAAAGTACTGTTGCTCTTTTATTCTTGGGGAAAATCAGCTGAATGAGTGAGGTTGTGCCTGCCTTTTCTCAGTGCCACAAATCAAGGCATTTCTATTCCGACATGGAGTGAGAAGGTGAAAAGAATAATTAGTGCACCTGAAGTAGCTGAATGGACTGTAAGTCAATTATTCTGCTCTGAATTTTACTTCTGATTTTGTTGGGAGAAGGAAATGATCTGTGGCCTGTGCAAATACTGAGGTGATCAGCTCTTTCTTAACTGAAATGGTTTTATATTGTTCTCCAAGGTTGGGTGGAATCCATAAATACTTTCGGTTTTGTTATGTGTCTAATGCAGTTTATGCCTGCAATGAAAACACTGGGCTCTTTGGGTAACAGGCACTGAACAGGATTAGCTGGAGGGATGAACTGCAGAGGGTCTTATCAGGTGAAACAATATATGACGTCCCTTTGGCTTAGGGTTTGATTCGAACCTACAGGAGTTCTTGAAAATGACATTCTATAGGTCCACACAAAGATGAGGAACTCACAGGCCTTGTTTGGAGCATATAAAAATATTTCTAATCCTGCCCTTTTGTACATGCTCTCCAGTGATGGATAAAGGGGAGCCACTGGCTGCTGTGAGTGTTGAGCCCTGCTCTCTGGATGCCGTCCTGATTGATTTGCTCGTGGCACGGAGGGATGTGTAAGCAGCACTTGCTGGCTGCAGCTGAATTACAATCACTGCTAGATTTCAGTGTAAGGGCCTCTGGAGGTCATCTGGACCGACCTTCTCTTCAGAACAGGGCTTTGTGGGGAGTTCAGTTCTCCTTTTCTGAAAAACTTACTGCATTTCTGGTAATGTCCTGTCAGTCACTTCTGAACTTGCCTGGGTGCATCTGGTTGTGCCCTGAAATACCTCAGTTCAAGTATATTTCTGCTCTCATCGGGATAAGACATCCCACATATGGTTCCCAATTCAGTGATATGTACTGACTGTGATGGGGGAGCACTGTGAGACAATCCATCATTCAGCGTGGTTTTGTCCAAGTCCTGATGGGCCACAGATGTCACAGAACTTGTCAACCTTTGCTGTATGGGGCCATTCCAAGGAACAGATGTCTGTGTTCAGTGACTTGCTGACTGTCCAAAGGAAGCTTCACTGCTCATCCAAAAGTGGGAGAGCTGTCCTCATCACAAGCTAAGTTGAAAGCACAAACATCTTTTGAAAGATCGACGTGACTTTGAATGCAAATGCAAAATATCAGTTATAGTACCTGCTAAAGAGTTTAGAATAAAATGAAAAAAAGCCAGAATCCCCCAAGGAAAAACTCCTTTAGGAAAATAACGTTGTTTAGAAAAAATTTTAGTTGGACGAGCAGCAAGCAGACTCTGTAAAATCATAAAAGTGTGTCTCGCATGGGTGCGTGTGTGCATTCTCTGTAATGCCTAAACATCCAAACTTCCTAAATCCCAATACAAATCTGGGGATTCATGCTCAGAGAAGAAACAGGTGCTTTTGTAAATGTATGCAGGAGCCATAAAGAACAGGTAATGGCAAGAAGGATCTTCTGGCATACAGACTCTATTTTTATTACTTGCGAGCTATAAGTAATAGAAGGCAAATAAGCTGCTTTTAAACAGGAAATACCTCTCAGTGTTTTCCTTTGTCTCCTAGAGCTACTTGCTAAAGTGCTCCTTGGAGTACTTGAAGGGTCCATGAGTAAGTAGGGGTGGCTATATAGAGGGGTGGAGGAAAAGCTTGAGAAAAGCTACTCTTATTTTAATAAAAATTAAATCCTGATCCAGGTTGCTCAGAATTGAGGGAAAAAATTATGTTTTTACTGTTTGTGTGTGTTAAGTGAAGCACATTTGGACTGCTATGGTTGCTTTTGGAAAGAAGTAGGTTTGCACAGAAGCGACCTGAGCTGCCGTGGACAGGGCAAAGCCACTTCCCTGTGTTTGTTTGACCACACAGCTCTTGCCTTGAACCTGCCACGGGAAGTGTTCATAGTTCAGATGCCACGCAGAGATAAGTCTGCCCCTCACACTGATTCTGTGTTTTCACGTGCCTCATTTGTATGCACTGCCTTTCTTTAAAGAGAGAATTCTGACAGACAGCTCCGGTGTGTGTTTCCACTGTGAAGGGATGAGTTCAGTGAAACAGAAACCAGAGTTTGCCTGTAGGTCCTTAGCACAGTAACAAAGCCCCAGTGCTTAAAGCAGATGGTGGAAAGAGTCTTTGTGGACGAGGAACAGAACAAAAAATAACATTGATGCCGGTAATGAATTACGCTCATTAATTACCTTACAACTCAGACGGTCCTTTTGGTACTTCCTAAGCTCTCCTGAAATCCCTGTCCAGCACAGTGTTTTCTATGAGCAGCCTTGTTGACTCACACTATCTTTTACAGCAGTAACAATTCCTGGTAGCAAGCGTTTATAGGGCTGGAGACCTTCAGTGGCAGAGGGCACCAGGTGAGCAGACTGCAGTTTATAACTGACAGCACGATTAGCAAGGGCTGGGGGAAATGTTTACCTAAATCCTTACGTGGGGACTGTTAGTGCCCAGAATTGCCTGTGATTTAACTGCCAGGCAGCTACAACCACCTACATTATTCCAATTTTAGGACACTTACTGCTCAGTTGCCAGATTTGCTGCTATTTAAAATTATTCCAGTGACTTATCACACTCTATAGTTTGGTGGAATAGACCAAAGCCTTTCTCAGCACAAAACTCCTTCCTGCTAGCATTACCAGTGTTCTGTTGGAGCTGTCATGGCCTAAGCATCATGGATATAGATGATATGTGTTATTAGACTGACTTATTTAGCTGGAATAAACCCATGTTTTTGTGTACAGAAATTTCCTTCTGATGTGAAGCAGCAAACTTAAAATTTTCTATGTCTCCTTCAGGCTTGAATAAAACCTATTGTTGAAAGTTCACTGCTTCTTAGTAGCCACAGCCTCTGTTTTTATATTGCAATGCTGATCTATCACGAGTCAGAGCTGTTTAGTGTGTGATCACTAATCAGCTTTATATTAGACACTGGTGACTGGAGAGTGAGAAATGGGCAGGATTCAATTGCTTCTTCCAGTGTAGCCAAGGGCCGTGTAGGCATCTTGCTGGGGCCTCTTTTCTTCTCTTGTATGGAAGGCACAAAGAACCAGAGACTCACAGGGGCGGAAATTGATTTTAGAGACCAGGAGTATTGATAACTGCTGAAATCCCACTGTCACCTCGCTCTTACACAAAGGACTCTGTGAGTGCTGTTGTGCTTTTATTGTCCCTACAGGGGGGTGGAATGTATTAATGGGACTCTTTAGTTGTCTATGATTCTTTTGTATCACCTGAGATTCAATGGGGCAGATCTCATTTTCTGTTCACACACCCTCCCTATTCCCTCTGCCTGATCTAAAAACTTCACTCGGTGCCCGGTTAGAACCTAAGCCACAGTTACTTCTTATTCCTCTTGAGGCTGTTGCTTATTCAGAGTTAATCCTCCAGAATGTCTCAATATGTTATCTGTAATCTTAATGTGAAGCCAATCTTTGGTTAACTCTAATAAAAATTTTTACGTTTCTACCTGGCTGCTCTGCTCTTTGGTTTCCTTCACTCTGTCTACCTGAATCAGTGCCACTAACATTGTTTGCCTTTTGCATTTGCACTTTTCTGACTTCATTACACATTAGACATTACATATTAGGCTTCCACTCCTGTTTCAGAAAAGGCTTTTCCTACCCTTTCCCATCCTTTGCTGTCCCTTGTCACAACAGGTCCGTACGTTCATGAAGCACCTGGCTGCATCACAGCCCCAAGAAGAGAACAAACCAGAAAACAGTTTCCTTCTATAGTTTAGGAATAGCCACGTTCGAGCCAAGAAAGCGCAATAAAGCAGGACTTTTGAAGCCTGCGTGTTCCGAGAACAAGCACAGGTCTCAGTGGCTGTGGCGTGGGCTTGGATGACTCTGTAAGACGTTACAAAGTCATATCCATCAAATAACTGTCCCAGTACCCAGCACAAACTATTCAGCAACACGTCCACTTTCCATCAACATACCATGAATCTCCCTCCTTGCACTTCTGGCTGACCAAAAGCCCAGCAAGTCAGTGGCCCTTTTCCATGGTTTGACTTTCAATTAAGAGATAATGTGAGTGGAAGAGCACAGTTTATCAGATAGTGTTCCCCTGCTCCTGCAGAAGGCAGAGGCGTAGTAAGGAGAGGTCAACTGCTGAAAATCTACGTGCCTGGTTAAAACATTATATAATATGTTAGGCTAATTTTTCCTCATTTCATATTCACATATATTAGTGCAGCTTTTGTTATATACTTATCCTTATGTAAGTTACATCTGTTCTTTTATTCACTCATCCATGTTTGCTCTGCTTTCAGATTTATGAAACAGGCATTCCACTGAGCTCAGCAAATGATGGGCATAATAACTTATCTAAATTGCAAAGTATGTGATGCCCTTGAGGTAAACTCAGTTGTGAAGGTTTTATGAAGTGTCTCACATGTGGAAGTGCAGGGAAGTGTTTATTTGCCAACTTCTGTCTCTCCTTTGGCTGTTCAAATGATGTTAAGAGAATCCTGAGAAACTGCTATGAAAGCCTAGGGGCTAAATGGAGGAGAGAAGTAGAGCTGCATTATTATCTTTGTAGGGGAAGAAGAGCCACCGTGGCACTTGCACTTACACAGTTCTTCTCTCTTTGGTTGTCAAAAGTTTCTGGTTGATAGGCTCTAAAGTATCTATTTATTTAATGGAATGCCTCTCACTGTAACAATATTGTGAGGACTTATTAATTAATTTATTGTTATGAGATAGGAAAGTAATCTCTTTTATTTCTATATTTTTCTGTCTTACAAGGCTGCAGAGAAGCAAAGGCTCTGTAGAGGAAAGGGAGGGGCCTTTCTGCTATATCTGAGGTACTCTAAACCCCTCTGCCCATCTGTAGCTGCTATAAAGTCCTGCAATGTCCATGCAGAGACCTGACTCCTTGAGTTACTCAGGGCTGAGCTTTTCCACTAGTCCCAGCACTGATGTGCATGGCAGATGTCACCTACATCATGTGTAAGTCTGTCAGCAAAGAAGCTCATCAATAACATCCAGATCTGGCTATTAGGAGAGTGTCCTCACCTGCTTAAGGCTCAGTGCCTGGACTGATATTTGTGGGACTGAGCTGAATTATCATCCCAGTTCCGCCCAGAATCTCTTGGAAGTCTCCTGTTCATAGCTGCTGAGCCTTGTGCATCAGAGATCATTGCTTAAACCACTGGGCTAAATCAGACTTGTTAAAATAATTCAAATTACATTTGACTTTATTAAGAAGAGAATTTACACTTTAAAATCCAGTAAGCAAAACCACATTTCTACCTCTGTGACTGGTGAAGAGTTAAAGCCCCCTTGGATGAGTGGGGTTGATTCTCTTTCCCTTAACATTTCCTGTTGGCTGCTTTAGATACTATGCATAATGGGAGCTTTAGAGAAGTCCATTCTCATGCAATGCTGATGGTGTGATATTTATGAACCTTCAAGACTCAACCTCTAACACAATCTGGACAAAGGCAGTAACTAAAAGAAAGAATTCCCAAGCCCTAATATGGTGCCTCAAACCCTCTGTAAGCCCACTGGTCTGGCCACCAGCAAGTTCAGTTTGGGAATTTCTGACAACCATAAAAAGAAGGATGGTGGTAAAATTTTTTGGGGAAGACCCATAGTCTTGAAATAGCCTGGGTATCAGTCTGCCTGTTAATTGCTGGAAGGGTCTGAGCGTGTTTGTTTCCCCAAATTTCTAATATGAAACTCAAGTTTTATCAAGTGGACTGCAGACACAACTGCTGGTAAAATCCTGAAGAACAGGGATTTTGGGAGACTGACCCAACCTATTTTTCTGCCTCTCAGGCATTCTTCAGGGGTGTCTAGTGCGTGGGTAAAGGCTTTGTAGGAGGATGTTTCTTAATCTCCCAAGGTAATCTAGGCTTTCCTGGGTCAGCTCTCTTTGTGGCTGCAGTCATAGCCCAAGAAAGGCATTTTCTGTGCTTTGATGTTCTCTTTTCTCCAGCTAATTATGAGATAATATTTCATATCTTTGTGTTTAAGCATCCAAAAACAATTAGCCCACTTGATAAATTAGTTGGCTTAAAAACGTAAATCTGTCAGTGAATTGGACGAGAGGCACAGCACCCAAAACACTTGAAGCTACACACTTTGTCAGTCCTGCAAATTCAAAACTGTCCAAATTAATTTCAAACTAATTTGATAAACCCTCCAATGTGACAACTGGAAAAGTGTTTGGGTCTCAGGCTTTGTGCCCTTCCGTGTCAGATTTCAGCCTAAAGGAATTTTTTATGGCTGACTCTGGAATATAAAACTCTGAAAACAGTGGTTTGTAATGGCAATTCTGACAGACCCTTTAACCATTTGGAAAACAGGCACTGCCATAACTCTGTTGCATTAGAGAAAAATGTTGAGTGCTTTCATTAGGTGCAACAGCTGTTTCTATTGCAAAAGCCAAACCTCACTGGTGGGAGCATAGCTGTCAGCTTTCCAGAGTTCTGTGTTTATAGCTGTTTGTATAAATTCCTTTATGTTCTTTTTCACTTTCCAGCTAAGTTAAATCAATAGCAAAAATACAAATAATTGCCTTGTAACTAGATGTGTGTGAAGGTTCTTTGCCCTACAATCAGTGTCATGTAATGAGTGAACTGAGAAATCCTGAACTTTTGAAAATGGTTCCAGCACAAGTGATGTGTTAATCCACATGACATCAATTTTTAATCATCAGATTTAATTCTCCTCCTTAGTAAGGTGTTAGAGATCTTTAAGCTAGTGTAATATTCTTAATTAGAGCTGATTTAGAAAACAACCCAAAAAATCCAACAACCCCTCTCCCTCAAGCTCTCTGAGTGTTCTCCTGTCTCCTCTATTTAAACCGAAATTTTTCCTGAGAACATGCAGAATATGCTGAAATGCACTTTTTAAAAAGTAAAGTTGATGATGCTTTTAATTTCTTTGTTCTGATATAATACAGAAAAATATTTTTGTATTATGAAGCAAACAGTGAGTTCTGTTTGGAACAAAGTGCCTCAAATCAAATAGTTATCTGAGTTGTCATAAATTAAGTGCAAACGTATGTTCAGAACACGAACAAATTTTGAAGCACCAAATTTTACAATAGCAGAGAGCAGATTTTAGTGGATTGACTAAATTTTGATCCCAAATACTGAGTTATGCACAGATTCATGTGGCATAATATGGGATACCAGTTGGTTTTTAAATGCTAGTTTGATTTCTGTTAAAATTATACTGAAAGTAAAAGTATCCAGAGAAATATAAAGGACATAGGTACCTATAGACAAATACACAAAAGAAAATATTTTTTTAATGGAATTTACAATGAAATATTGGCCAGTATCTATTGAAATATGTGGGAATAAACAAAATTTTAAGGATTTATTAATAAATAGGTAAATATCTGAGTCCTTGGACACAACTGCAATCCATTCTCAACAGCTTCTGACCAATGATCATTCAGAGTTGTGAAAATGTGGCTGGTTGTTCAAACACCTGACAGTGGATTAAAATTCTGAGTTTTGGAAAAACTTTGAAAAACTGTCTTTGATGTTTGAGTCCACTGTCTGAAAATGGGAAGGATAAGAGCTAGAAAAGTAGAGGGATCTGGCTATTTGTAGATATATAACATTTGCATTAATCTAGTTATCAATGTTTATTATATATGGCAGGAAAAATGTATGTAATTGTATAAATATACATAATTAATATCATACCTAGAATTTGTTTTGCCAAAGATTATCCTCTGATCTGTAGGCAGGTGTGAGAGTTTTAGAGACTATCTGGGTGCAACGTCAAAAAGGTAGGAATATTTATCCTTTGTTTTGCCTCATGAGCATTTGAAAGATACGAGACCCAGTCTATCTATAATTTGTGGCATTCAGGATTTGATTACTTTCTGAAAACATTCTGTTCTTGGAAAACTTTATTAAAAGCCACTGATCTGACAGCTAACTGAGGCAATACACACCTACTCAGACTTTCTCTCAGAAGACATAGATACTTTCTGAAATTTTAATTCAAATAACTTAGAAATATACCAAATACAATCACCTTGAAATACCTCGACCCTCCACCCCTGTGGTTTCTGTCAGACATCAGTACCTTATTTGCTTACTCTGGGTACACTGACTCAGTGCAGGAGGGTTTGGGATTTTCAGTATCTTACCTGAAATCCGTCTGTAAACCCCAAATCCCAAAGAAGGGCAATTTCAAGTCCTGCCAGTGCAGAAATTCAAACCCTCTATTCACCACCCTCCCTTTGCATCCACAATTTAGAGCGAGTGTGCCTCCCTCTGGGATCTGATGGAGCTGTAAGAACCAATAATAACATTTTCCCTTCCTGGTGATGTGTTGCTCACGTCCTTCTCCTCACGAGTGGCTGAACGTCGATGGTGGTGAATGCCCAGAGCTGTGATTTGCTCTGCTTTGAAAGACTTTGTGAAAATATAAGATACTCCTATTACAACCCAGCCTGACCTATTATTCATCCTGTCGGGTCAGATTTGTCTGTACAGAGAACCCAACACAAGACTCCCTGCATTTCACAAATCCTTTCAGAATTAAATTGACCGGTTGCTGTGCAGAGACTCCAGAAAGGCATTTACATGTCTTTTACCTCTCACATCACCAAAGCCTCATTTGAGCTCCACTAAGAGACCTAATTTGTTGGGCTGAATTTTATTCCCTAACAATTTTCCCCCCAACATCCAATTAGCACAGTGCTGCAAATGACAAAGATGGAAGAGAATTCTAATTATCAGCAAAAAAGAAGCTAATCAGGCTGGTTTTTTAGCTTTTTTTTTTTTTTTTTTTTTTTTTTTTGTTTTTTAATGTGTTAAACAACCCCATGAGACTGTTGACATGGACAAAGTTCAACATAAGGGCTAAATCAAATAATAAATGTGTATTTGTGCTTAGTGCCTGAGCACTAATAAAGTTCAAGGCCTGTGGTCAAGTTTCAAATGGCACCTACTTTCTTTCTGCCTTTCAAACAAGTATGACTGAGGTGCATGTTACTACCCAGGGAATGATGCACCCTTGTGCCCTTTGCTGCAGGTTTTTACCTTCTGAATTTTACTCCACACACAATCTTCTTCACTTCTAACTTAAGGATGTCCATGCCACCAGCCATTAGTGACTGCAGCTGTGGCACCGAGATAAAAATTATCAGCGTGGAATTCACACAGAAATAACTTCTCTAAATACACAGATTAAAACCTAATTAAAAAATCATTTGTACGCCGATGATTTTATTACTCATCTTTCACACAATGAGCACTGCCACCTCATCTGTGCTTCTGCCATTACACTGTTATTATTGTGGGTATAAAATACTTCTCAATGGGAAAAAATCCTCTGGAAAATTTGTACTTAAGTCTATACATTTTAATGCAGTCAATGTTTATATTTAGTAAAGGAGGGCCGGGGTTGTAAAGAATAAAGGCTCCATATTTTATTCTTCAGCTGTCTGAGCTATTCTGTGCCGTACATGAATGCTTTTTAGTATTTTCTCCCAAGGCTAATGTATCATCATTTAAAGCAGCATGTAAAACCTCACAAGAGGACGACACTAAAGCTGAGATGCTTTTACTGTAGCTGGAAGGATCTAGCTCATTTTCCTTGCTTTTACTGCCCTTTTCCTTTGGCAAACCCCTCCTTCTCCCCATCATTCAGCATAACAGAGCATAAACCCAAGGCTGACAATTTCTAGTGTAAACCATAAAAAGAAGCTGAGGGAAAATACTTGCTAATCAGTCCTTAGTGTGAGAGGGGAAGCTAAAATTCCAGATAGCTGTAGCATTGCCTCACTCCAGTACCCTTCCATGGCATTGCCTCACCCTGCACCCTTCCCAAACACTTGGAAATGCTTCAGTTCCTCTTGGTTCAGTAAGAGAGGCACAAGGGTCTGACTCTTGAGCAACCATTGGCACTGGTGTCAAGGGGCAAGCTGGGAGAGACTGGTATTTAGCACCTGTGATAATGCTGTGCTCCAGTAGGTCTATTCCAAAATGTTTAGTTGGTTAAAGTGAACCCAAACAATAGTTTTTGGAGTCTCCTCCCAAATATTTTACTCATTACAAGGAATTGGCCAATATAAGGATTAGAATTCATGGAGAAATTGTCTTTTCCCTTGAGAATTTGTCTCTTCCATCTGTACCTAGGTGGGCAGCAGTCTAATACGAGTACACAGGTGATGAAACTTAAAACATCAGCATTTAGGCTCATTGCACAAGGTACAAAAATGCTGCCTTGAGATTCAAGAAGCAGATGTGCATTTCCTCAAATTATTCTATGCACTCAGATATTTGAAGTCAAAATTATTTGCCTGTATCCCAACACTGGATAAAGGATGCAGGAATCTTCTTTTGACTCACTGAAGAAATTTGTTGTGCTCAGTCACAGCCTGCTTCTTCTATGCTTGTGCAGTCATTAGGCTGGATCTTCTTGGTCCAAACACTTGATAAAAACTTTTGGTGTTTTTGAGTCATGTATCAGCATTCATGAAAAACAAAACTGCAAATTCCTGCCTCTGGCTTCAATGGGAAAAGAGTTAACCTCTCAGAAATCTTCCATCACAATACTTTTATGACAAATAATCTCCTTCTATGAATCCAGAATAGACACAGCCCGGAGATTAAGGGTATTAAGGGCAGAATGGGCAAAACACAGATTCTGCATCAAACTAGGCACTGGAGGAGCTGGTCAGGGGAAAGGGAAGATGTTTCCATTGCTTTTCGTGGAGTAATTCTCCCTGAAGAACTGGTTGAACAGCACCCACTGGGGTGGGGACCAGGACATTGGTCTGTCACCCATAAGGGGCTGCTCTGGTGGCCCAACCAGCCTGCAGAATTCACTGCTTTGGGCAAGAAGATAAAACAAGAAATCTTTACAATCAGAGTTTCATTGATATTGATACATGCCAGTGAAAAGTGCTCAGTGTGTGCTCTGGTTTTAATTTTTGTCATCCAAAGTTTTTCACCAGCTCTACTGGGAGGTAAACCAGGCTGCTACAAGAGCTGGCAGTCTGCAAACCACAGTAATTCTCCCATAGCTGATATTTTCTGGAAAATCCCCCCAAAAGAAATGTTGCTTTAAAAAAACAACAACGAACAAACTTGTCCTTTTTTTGATTTTAAATGAAAATAGATTTTTTTTCCCCTTTTTTTTTAACAACCTTTCATCTTGATTTATGGCGTACAAATATGGTGACATAGAAGTCATAAACCTTGGAAAGGTTTTCTTCAGGGTTTTTTCTGCAGTTGCATTCAACTATTCAAGCAAACTGAAACCACAGAATCTTTATTTTCCCAGGGTCCGTGAATAAATACTGAGCTAAAAAGGCCTCAGTTGAGGTTCTTTGTGCAGTATATTAGGACTCTATTTATTTAGTTACAGGAAGACATTTACACAGAAGAGTTTATAACTGAAATGCCTTTGGGATCCTGGTGAATTGCACTATTATAAATTCAGCGTGTTTTAAACTTTATACAACTTATTCTGTATGTGATGGCAAACATCTTTAGCCTTTTCTGACTCACACAATTTAACTGCCTTGCTTGGTCATAAAGTCTTATCTCAGTTTTACCAGTGTAAAGTCATAATGACCTCAGAGGAATTATTTTAAATTTTTATTAGTCCGAGAGAGATTAGAACTTGGCCAGCTCAGTTTTCTTCAACGGAAAAATTTAGAGCTCCGAAATGTTGGTGACGAGTGAAAAGCACATGGGGTCAGCGTGGGTGCTGTGATTCTGACCCCATGGACATGGGGTTGCCTCTGTAGCAGTCACTGAGAGGTGCCGAACCACACCAGTACAGCCCAGTCCTCCAAACATTTAATGCTGCCTGGACCCCTGTGAAAGGAGGAGGGTGACAGGTGGGCTGAGCAAGTGAGAATCTCTCACTCCCTGGGTGATTCAGGTGTGCAGACCCAACGATGGGCAGGGATGTTCTGTGCCTGATGATGCTGGGATGTGGTAGGGAACTGATCCCTACTGGCATAGTAAAAGCCTGTGCCATGTGGGCTGGTGTCACCAGGGAAGATAAAGCCCATTAATCACTCCCTGGTGAAGTTACTCTGCAAGTTCTTGCCTGTAGTCTTGTGCCTCGACACTGTGGTGCCCTAAGTTTACTCAAATATTCTGTTTAAAAAGCAACTGAGCCTCCATTTGCAGAGAGAGAATAAAGATATATTTTACAGCAGGATGGCAGAACAAAGAAAAATAAATGAATTCTGAATTAATGCAGTGTAGCTGGTAGAGATTTTCTGTCTTTATTCTTTTAAAAAACATTTTTACCTTGGGCTCAGTAAACAAACAATGCGTGTTCTGTTGAAAGATTTAAAGTCTGTCACTTAAATCTCCCAGCACAGACTCTTGTTCTGCCCAGTCCTACCCTTAAGAGACTGAAGACCTATGTCTTGGGTGGCCTAAAGCCTCCCCAGAAAGCTTTCCAGGGAGGTCAGCCTTATGATTACTACATGACAGAATACAGACAAGAGAGTAAGAGCCTTTGCTGAACTCGTGATGCACTGAAAATATTGTGCCCTGGAGAAAAACCTATCCCTGAAATATGTACTAATAACTCAAGACCCTTTAGTCAGCCTTGAAATGCGGGCCTGCTGAAGTTTAATACTAGAGAACTTGCATCAAAAGGAAAATGTCTTTTAATAACACAGTTTCTTTGCAATGTCGTTTCTCCTTATCTCGAGCCCAGACTTCAAAGTCTGGCAACCACCTCCTGCAGTTGCAGGCTGCTGCTCCTCTTCCCTAAAGCAAGCTGCTGTGAAGCTTTAATTCTGCAGAGCTTAGGAGCTTTTGCAGGACTGCAAACAAATGGCAAGGGGCTGGCTTTGGGAAAACCACGAGTTTTAAGTTGGATCATCAAAACTGAACTGCATTTAAATGCCGGGACTGTGGAGGGACTTTTATTTATTTATTTTTTCTAGAATGAAAAGCTTAAAATTTGCATCTTCCCGAGCTTCCTCCTTCCCCCATCGTAAAACCTGACAGCCTTGAGGAAGAGTAATCATACGGTGCTTTCTGATTGCAGCTTATTGATGTACTATCAGGTTATTAATGACTGGCATCACTGCCCTCCTTTCACAAAGGGAAAAACAAAGCATAGCAGGCACACAGGACTATTCAGGCACAGGGAGCAAGTTGTGGATGGAAGCAGGAAAGAAAACCTTTTCTCTCCTCTCCCTCAGCTGTAACTAGATTCGGCCTGTTTTGCCGCAGGTGGCTTCTGATGTTAGATAACTTAAAGTAGCACGATCTGAATAATTGCAATCATTTTCCCAGACTGATTTGGGGAGGTTTGGGGGAAAAGAAGAGGTTTTAAAAATATGCCCACAGATGAGTCATGCTGGTTCTATAAAAGTCATCCTTGCAGGTGATCAGCACCTCCTCTGACAAAGCACTGAAGGAGGATTAAAAAACTAACTACTTCAGGTCCACACATTGGAAAAATGACTTCCAGAGCAAATCGCAGTGCAAAGCTCTGCCCCAGCCCTTCCCTACCTGGCTCCCTTCTTCTAAAGGCCAAAATATGTGCTAGAAATGAAAACTGACCAGTTTGGCACCCTCCCAAGAGAATTCCTGTAGGTATGGAGGGGTGGCCGGCTCAGCCATCACTTGATTCATCACTTGGGGCTGTTCCTCCACTCTCTCTGCAAGCAGACAAGGAGGCTCGTGCAGTGGATCCTCTCCATCACTCTTGGACATGGTTTGTGCTTGTCCTGTTTCTCCAGCAAAAACAAGTGGATTAGAGGAGAGTCCCAGGAAAAAAAACGTATCCCATAAGCCCTATACCTTGAGGCTTATCGACCTGTATGTTTGTGCTGGTAATGCTTTGAGCAATATGGCATCCAGCACCTCTAAGATGATGTTGCTGACAATCTTTAGAGAGGGTTAGAAAAAAAGACTTTCTTGCCACAACTTCACTAGCAGTACTAGAAAAATAAATATGCAGTCATAACATATGTGAATGGGGACAGCAGATAACAAACTCGAATGCAATTTTCTCATTTGGAAATGGCTTTCCCATAATCTCCTCTCTTAGATATTACTTGACTTTTACAGATTGCTTCTAAAGTTTCAGTGAAGAGGTGGAGGAAGCACTCAGTGTGTCAGCTTACGGTTTGTTTGCAGACTAGGCAAATCTAGAGTTTTCAAATATATAACCTTGAGGGACTAAAACCTGCAGAGGTGGTCTCTGATCCTCCAGGCAGCCAGGCACATGGTAAATTTTAAGTGTGTGAATACAGAAACTCAGCCAAGTGCTTGCATAAAATCTCAGCACCTGCTGAAGTGTTTGATGGATGGCAGCCTTGCCACCATATTTTCAGAAGTATTCTGATGCCAAAAATGCAAATAAGCACCCTACTGAGATTTTCAAAAGCAATTTGGCCTAGATTCCCGACGAGATGGAGCCATTGCATATCTGAATGCTCAGCCCTTCAGAGTGAAATTTCCATTCATCTAATCAGGGTTTTGAATGCACTTAAGTGCCTGAAATTCCAAGAATTGGCATCAATTTTCAAAACCACTTCCAGTATTTTTAGCAGACCTTTGTTCTGGCAGTTCCATATGGTGGCACCCTGATGCTGCCATTTCCATGCACTTCAGGTAGGTGATTCTAGGTCCAATTGTATACTGAAGAGAGTGAAAGGAAAGTTTGAAATGACATTTATTTTTCAATAAATGGTGTCCTGTTTTTAAACTGAACTTCTCTTCACAAAGAATCTTGATCATCTGGTTTGATCTTGATCTTGGTTTTGCAGAAATTTTCACTAGGCAAGCATCAAGTGTTACCAAAACGACTATGACTGTGGTTCTTTTATCAAGACTAAGAATTTAGTAACAACTCTGATCTTGCTTTCTATACATCTTAGAGGGATAATAATAGAAAACCCCTCAGTTTTATTTAACTCTAGAAAAATACAAATAATCCTGATACAGTTAATTTTATCCCTTTTAATATAATACCAAAGACAGTGGTAAAATAGTATGAAATAAAAGACTGTGCTGGAGACCAATGGCAGGACTGGAGCTGTAATCTGGGAGCTCCAGATATGGGAGTAACTGGAAAAGAAAGAGCTGAGCCAATGAACTGGTATTTCCATTAGCTGAAGGAGAGAATCAGGCACTGCACAGGGAAAAGGAGCTACGGTCAGCAGTTCTCTGAGCATTGCAGATAGCTCCAATCAGCTGTGTTTGGAGAGGTTAATTTAAACCCAAGCATCATGGAGCAGAAAAGCCAGCACGGTAGGAGATACCTCTTTTGAGAGAAGTGTGCTTTGATTAGTCTATTAATGAAAATGCCAAGAGCTTATTATTCTTCTCAATAAACATAATGCAGGGCTAAATTCCAAAGAGAGCAAACAACTGAAAAGGGAAGGAGACATAAAAGACAATGATAGCAGAAGGGCCATTGTGTATAAATAGGTACAGGTAAGATTGGGGTGGCATTTAAGCTTCTGACAATTCAGGTTGAAGGTCTGCAGTGTGTTTCACCCAGAGTAGAAAAGAAAGAAAGCCTAACTAGTTCTAAGAAGAATTTTACTTAATTTATGAATAAGATATTTGGTGACACAATGGTGTATAATAGCAGGTGATTTGACTTGAGGAGACAGGAGAGTCCTTGCAGACCCACCTTCTAATGAATTTCTGTTGACCCATCTCTAAGAGCAGACCAGGACAACCTTCTTACAAACTATTTTTATCACTTGAGGAGCCAGTTTCTGAGGACCTGACCTAGTATTAGTGGGAGATATTAGCAATAAAGAAGATTTCTGGGCTCTCTGAGATGTGAAATTGTAAGTCTGACCCAGTCTAGTTAGAGTGGTTCTAAAGCAAGGAACAAAACAGAGCTCAGTCTCCACCCGATCTTCCGTGTCTGAAAGCCAGCTAGCTGTTTCCTCAGGTAGGGCTGTGTGCATTAAAATAAGGAGAAGCCATCAGTTCACGAGAAAGAGAGCTCTTATCAAAATGAAATATTCTCACAACATTTGAGATGCAGCAAACGGTTTTTTCCCTGCTATTCTTGAAATCCGCCCAAACCCTTTTTGTGTGAGCACTAAGAAATGAGTATGTTGAGTTATCAGCTAAGAAAGCAGGTAACAATCCTCTCTCATCATGCTGTGTCTGTTGGGGGCTTCTCCAGTGATTAAGAAAGCAAAGGCTAAAAGAAAACAATTCTTCCTCTGCTTGACTCTTCAGAAAAATATGAGAGCAGGCCAGATAGCCATGGGAAACAAAGTGGGCATCTGAGACAACACACACTCTATGGACACAGCAATGCTATGTGACTTTAGAGGAGGTTGGAAGTAAATAAATAACCAACAACAGGGTTTTTTTGAAGGGATTAGAGGGGGTTGAACATTGTCAGAGGTGCTGTTGCAGTGACAATGAGAAATGCAGAAAGAGGAAGTAAATAACTACTGCTGGCAGGAGAAAAAAATTCCACAGGGAGCTGATGCACATGATGAGAATTACATGAACTACAGCAGAATTCAAAGGGCTACTAAGCTGCAGTAAAAAACATAATAAAGTGACCTGACAATCAGATGAAGATGGAATCAGCTCAGGTAGGCACAGTGAAGGTTAAGCAAATAGCAAACTTAAATAGAGACTCCAGTGGAAAAGAATCAGGTAGCAAAGGAATCAACAAATGCAGTATTACGGAGTCACAGCTGTTAGAAATGTAGTAACATATTCAGATAATAAACGATTAAATGATGATGTTGTTGCTTTCTGGGTGGGTCTCACCCCTATTGTCTGGTATGCCAAGAAGAATTTAAGGGAAAAAGTAAAAATGAGCAATTGATGGGCTATTTCTTGAGGAATTGCTTCATAATGGGCAGTCTTCTCTGAGGCAGGGGCCCTCCCAGGTGGTAGCATTCTCTAGAAAACTTTTTGCTGTACAAATTCCCTTTAAGATAAAACCAAAAAGGGTGTTTGTTCCCAGAGGCATCTTTGAAGACCTTCCTGCTGGGAGAGAAATAAGGTCCTGACTCCCGAGGATCAGCCCTGTGACATTCTCCTTCCTCTGACCTTGGGATGAAAGAGCACCCACACAAAGCAGATCAGTCAGTTCTGGAGGGAGCTTACCTGCTATTTCTAAACACCCAGCACTAACAACCAGAGCAAAGCTGGGATGGGCTTTCACTGCAAAAAGGAGCTGGAGAGCATGTGAGAGGAATGAATCATTTGTCCTTTCATGTATTGAGAATTTCGGCACGATACCCCCCAGCTTTTGCTTTTCTCTATATGCAAGAAAGGAGTCATCCCTTCTGCCACTTCTATTTATAAATAAAGCTAAATTGCTGAGTGCTAAAGAAAAAGAAAAGCAAAGAGGTTGGTCAGCCTGGATTTTAAGCATCCAATATGCCCGGCATGTTTAACTCTCAGCTTAAAAAGCACCACTTTGCAAAAGCCTGGAATGCCCCCAGTAGTTCTTCTTTTCTATTGTGGAGTCTTTGCCACTATTTTTCAGCTCAGAAATGTGAATGAAGTTATGCCTTGCAAGCAGCTCTGTAGTGTATTGCAGTAACAAGCGGAAAAAATCCATCATAATGTTTCTTTAATGCCCTTGGTATCCTTCAGAAAGTCTGTGTGCTGAAATCTGTGTGAAATAAACACTTTCCCTCCACTTAAAAAATAGACAACAAAGCGGTGAGATCTGTAAATATAAGCATCATGCTGTGAATCATATGGTAGGTTTTGTTCACCTTTATGATATGAGCAGTATAATAAGCCCCTCTGGCCACTGTTTCTCCTCTTAAGTAGCATCATGTGCCATCAGCATGGGATTACAGCAGGAGGAAGGCAAACTTGGTGTATGAAAAGTAGGAAAAATTACCCCAGCGAAATAACCTTTGTAGAATAACCACTTTTCATTGCTGGCAATCTTGGCTGGGATATGAGTAGTTGAAGGTCTGGCCAGTAGCTATTTTTTTAAGGCAAATAAAATAACCTTTGTGCCATGGTATGTATTTCTGGGTAGAGGAGGTTTATGGCATTTCCCCACCAGCCACAGATGATGCTGCACAGGAACCAGACTGTGACATTCTTTCTCAAATGCTTCTCGCTTTATGATACACAAATGTCCCCTTGATTTAAATGGGACTGGCTGTTCTTTATGAAGAAGGTGGGGCAAGAGAAAATTCTCTGCTTTTTTAACATGAAACTTCACGTCTTGCTGACAGTGGTGTGTGTATAAAGCATGTAACTAACTCTGGGTTGTGTGGCTGCAAAACTGAGGTGGCAGAATTGACTTAAGTACTGGGTGTTGCCATGGCTTAATAAGCTCTACTTTAGCAGTGGGGTCTTTGCTTCAAAAAAAGCTGATCAGGACAAGAATTTGGACTGTACATTTTCATCTTCAAATGAAAAAGAGGACAGAAAGGAATGTTGGTTCTATTAGAAAACAAAGATAATATTTTTTATCTTCTTAAAGTCCGTTGTATAGCTCAAATCTGTAGCTGAAGTTTGTCTTACAGAAGTTTATAATTTAGTTTGTGTGTGATGGAAATAAGATGGGTCATATTTCTAGCTTAAAGGAAACTTTGGAATACTTTCAAGGAAGCAAAATTTGCCAGATCTGTCAGGTCCATAAAGAGATGTTCTTCCCCAATAGCAGAGCAGCTCTGACTCTGTGCCTGGCTGTATTATCAGGTGTAATTGGCGTTGTCATTTGCTCTCGGGGTCAGAGGTTCTGTCTTGCTTGGATCTTGTAATCCTATGAAAACTGAAGGGAAAGTGGATGATAATGAATATGGAATTAGTAGGTGTTCTAACTCAATGGGAACTCCTTCTACCTGGGAGCTTCCCTCCTCTCCACTGACCCCCAGGGCTGGTTATAAATCTGCAGGACCATGGTTCAACCATGTTATTCCTTTCTTTGTGTTGCTGGAGGTGGCACTGGGGTGGCCCTGGCCTGAGCCCCAGGGATGCTGTGCCGACCTCCTTGAAAAAAAAGGCAAGTTTGCTGCTGGCTATATAACTGTGGTAGAGGAATCTCACCTCTAAAAGCTCTATGTTACACCCAAAGAGAGAATTCTGGACTCAAATTTTTTTTATTTTAATTGCAGTTTTACTGAGGCTTTTGGAAAAAAAATGGGTTTATTCTGTATCCGGTACCCAACCCACTGCCTGTTTGCACCTGTAGCTTCTTGAAGCGCACTGAAGTGCAATGCCCTCAGCAGGAACAGATATTTCACTTTCTCAAAGATGCCACCTCTATTAGCCTGCACATCAATAACTTGGGCTTTTGGTCATTCAAAGCCAACAGCACAAGGCCTCAGGGAAGAACTGGAGAGAAGCAGCTGTGTTTCCTTGGGGATGTCTGACCTCAGCCTGCTTCTCCTGCCTCTCAGCAATGCAGACACTTCGAGAGCACCCGTTTTGGAAAAGTACTAAGCACCTTTACCTCCCACTAAACATGTGAGTGCAGGTACTTACTGTTGTTTCAGCAGCTGCTCTCTGAGACTAAAGGAGACAGAGCTTCTCCAAATATCTAGCTAATGTTTCTTCCTTGCTAGGGGTTGCTAAGTAGCAGTTTTTGTCAACCTCCTATCTAAGAATATAAATTCTGTGATTTGCTAAGACACCCCTGACGAGAAAATGGCTCTGATTCCCTCAACGTGCAGAAAACTCGAAACCGGTTATTGCTGGGGAAAAAGCATTAACATTAGCATTCACAATCTGGGGAGGAGAGGCTTCTTCCTCCTATTTTCAGAGGAATAATTTAAGAATTGCATTGAAACAGTCTAGTCTACATGCAAATTTGATTTTTGACCTTTTGTGCTAATCAACAGCCGCTGTGCCAAAAAGCTGTGTACATTATTGCGGAAGGTATGGAGTAGAATTAACTGCTATACCTTTAATATGTTTGCAGCAGATCTGAAGGTTATTTCACATACTTCAACACATAAGGTTCAGGATCTGAACCACTAGAAATGCTTCAAGTAGCAATTGTTACCACATAATGGAGATCCTGGTCGTAGGTGTAGTATACTGTGGGTATTAAACATATTAACAGTAGTTTTGGTGGTTATGTGAAGAAGGGATATAATAAAATAGGCCATAAAGAATTGAGAAAATTTCATGTAAAGGCATTTTAAATAAACTGGGTACACTGTTAAATAATTAACACTGCTTCTTAAAGGTATCTAAACCCCATTTGAACTCATCTCCTAATAGAATTAATGAAACACAATTTCTGGACACAGGAGGAGCACATGCAGCATGAAGTACCCACCAAAAAGCACAGGTCATTCACACACACATGCACACACAGAGGCTTCTGCCACCACACACACTACACACCAGCAAGGAATCTTATACTCACACTTATTCAGCTGCTTCTTACAAAATCCATTACTGGCATGATCTTGTTCCCACTGCTTTCCCCCAGTCTTTTTGTTTCTTCATCCATGGTAGGACTGAAGGTGCTTTCTGGTCTAGGAAATGAAATCACAAAACCATAGGCTGTGTTTATTCCATAGAGGATCCTTAAGGCTGAGGGTAAACTGGAGGAGGAGTGAAGGGGGTGGGGAGAGCTGTCTGGGCAGTCAGAGCTGCCAGCACAGAGAAATGGGCCCCAAGAAACCCCTCAACTCTCCTCATCCATCAAGGATCATGGAGAACACCACTGAGCTATTCCAGACATTAAGCAAGTTGGTGTACCTGAAAAGATTGGCTGTTTTCTAGTTAAAGACTTTTCCAAGTTTTTTCTAATATATTTGTTTCTGAAACCTAAGTACTGCTGGGTAGGTTCAGATGCAGCCATGTCTGGCCATGTTTAAATTCCATGATGATCTGGAATAGGGAAATGAAAGTAATTTCCACTAGCACATTTCTTTTCAGTTGTAAGAGAGGTGATTTTTTTTTGAGGGGAAAAAAAAAGGAAATCTAAAAAGGGGTGAAATGGATTCTAGAAGGCTTGACAGAAAAAAGGTGATGAAACCAACCCATCCAGCTCTAACAGTGTTTTGAAATTTCAGACTTTGCAACCTTTTGCATCTACAGCTTCAGTTTTGCTGATGCGAAAGATAAAGCATGTTCTTCCCATCTATGCACTTTTCAGTGCTGATCTTCTAAAGCATTATTAACTCAACCCTTCAGAACATAACATCCGGATCTTTTAACTGCAAAAGAAGTTGTTTTGTTGTTCCTTGAATTTGTGAGGTTTAATTTCCTACAGATTTGTGCTTTTGCCATCACCACCACCATAATCCCAAATTCCCTGTGTGTCCTTTCTGATCCACCCAGCTGGTACGTGACAGCCTGTGCTGTGGCATGTCCAGAGTTTGTGACTGCTGCTGTCAAAAACCCTGTGTGTCAGCTGAGTGGGTCTGCCCTGACCTCGGGAAGGACAGATGTTCAGAGCACTTGTACAAGCCACCTTTGTGTAGGGAGCCGGACCAGTTCTATCCTCCCTCCCCTTCCCCTGCAGAAAATAAACCTAGATTGAATGTCTGTGTCACTTTTCACAAAGGAGTGCTCTGTTTGCAGGGCGCTCTGCTTTTAAGATGCCAGGCTGTGCGGTCACAGTGACAAATGGACAACCCCACTCGGCGCTCTCTGGACTTACCCCGATATAAATCAAAGCAAGTGGACCTGATATTTCCCTTGCAGCATATTCTGCTTCTGATGGATTCCCAATTTTGTGACAAACTGCACTGTACACTTGGATTTCGATGTGTGTCTGCTCCTTTTCCCTGGCAATAAGAAAACTTTGAAATCTATTCAGTCCCTACACTCCAGCAGAACTCGGACTAAAATTGGACAGATATTTGTTACAGGATAGGAAGATTATTTAAAATAACATGTTCGTGAGATGTCTGGTATTTCACACCCTCTGTTAAAATGGGATTTAGCTTCTATTTTTAATTTCACCTGTGTGAGATACAGACCTGCAGTTTGGATTCTCACTTGGTACCACACTGAGCTGGGAGCTAAACTTGTTGCCCGTGTTGTCTTCTTTGGGTGGGCACTGTGATTTTAGGTCAGATCTGAATAGTTAAGTTGAGGAACCTCTATTGTCTCAGCTAACTTCATCTAACACTGTTTTGTCTCAGCACCAAGTGTAGGAAAAGGAGCCATGTCTGTTCTGCCTGAGAGGATTTCCAGGACTGCCCTGACAGAGACATTGTTTTTTCCCTCTCTTCTATACCACTTTATTCCTAGAAACTTAAGGGGTCCCAAAACCTGCACTCAGAAGAACTTATATAAAATTGAAGCAATTATTTTAACTGATAGATGCTATAGGACTTGAGTATTTTGCCCCTCTTTTTTTTTCCTGCTTTCTTTTTCCTTATTGGGAGGCACAAGAAAATGACTGGTGACGTTTTCAGACTCATTCAGTGATTTATGAAACAAAAAATCACTGAGTTTGCTTATGTGCTTTTGAAAGTCTCACCCTTGCTGTAAATTGAGGGAGTTTTGTTTTATGCTCCTTTTAATGCCAGTACTTTTGTCCCAGAATATTCTTTTCAGTCACATCGGCAAGTAAAAGGAAGACAGGGATTTTACAATTTTCATGATAAATAAGTCCTTATTTTCTCTCTTTGAACAACCCCAAAACTCTTGCCAGAAATCCAGTACATGGGTGCTCTGCAACTTGCAAAACACGATCTAGTTTTATACTGGTTTTCTAAAGCAAAACAAACACGAACAAAGAGAGTTTACTTGTGCTGCCTATTTGCACAGTTTTATGGTAAACACTTGGTTTCCTAACTCCTATTTGTGTTTTAGAAGTAGATTTTATTTTCTTCTCCAAAGATGCAGTGTGTCTCCCTTTGGAAACGTGATTTATCCACTGAAGGCTGGGCTCAGCGGGGTTAGAGCTGTCTGACCTGGGGGTAACTCTTGCAGGGAGCAGGCAGCCTCTCAGCCTTTTGGATGGCTGTGCTGGAAGTGGCAGTGGGAGGTGAGCTACACAGCCAGTTTGTGTGACGCAAATAGAGGCTTTCCAGAATTTGACGTGGGAAATGTACTTTTCCCTTTGTGTTTCTCAATCAGCAACTCAAAGCCAAGCGTTACCAGGGTCAACCATGTTCCAAATCACCAGGTTAATGACAGGAAGAAATGCCTTTTATCCTCCTGCCTTTCTTTTGCCAAAATGTCATGTCCATTCCTCTTGAAACAAGGCCACGGTCACCAGAACTTAAGCATCTGTTTACCCCAGGAGATGGTATTTGAGTTCACTGTGATGGGAGATGGTAATAGGCTCTGATAAACCCCTTGTTCACTCTGGATCCTACTTATCATCCACAGGCTAAAGGAAACCTGGCTGTCTATTCCCATCCCTGCAGCTGGGGTGCTCTCAAAGGTGGTGGTCAGCCCAGTAGAGCCCATAAAAGGGAAAGGTAATTTTGGAAAGGCAGGGCCCTGCTGCAGGCATGGCCATCGGTGGTCGTGCAAATTCATGGAGATGGGAATGAGCTTGAGTGTCCCTGTCACCACAATACACTGCAAACCTACCTTTGAGCAAAAGATTAATTGCAATAATGAAATCCAACGATGGAAATCTGGCGCTTCATGGATAAAAATAATATTTATGGGGATTTTCAGTATAAAGTCTGTACTTCACCTGAGTACTCATTCGATTGCCTAAACCACAGACAATCACAGAGCAGATCTCAGAAGACAGTTTTCCTCCCAGAAGTGTAGAAAAGTCTGGATGTCAAGCTTCAGAGTGTCTCAACCTCTTTTTAGGTCAGACATGTACACAGAGAGCACACAGTGCTTAAGAGCATGTGAAATCTGCTGTTACCTGTAAATATGTACCACATGTAATCACTGTGCTTTTTAGTAAAGGTTCTGTCTGCCTCCTTTATTTTGGCCCTCTCATCTCCTTTCACAAATGGTCTGTACACGACCAAAAAAGATATTTCTCTCTTGAAAGCTTCTTGAATTAAAGCCTGAAAAAAGGCGAAGAAACGATACATTTCATATTGGGAAATGGCTAGTTAAAAAAAATAAAATACCCCACCACATACACTTTCTCTTATATTTTCCCTTTAATAATTGCAGAGTCATGCAAAGATAACATATTTTGATCTTGAGTATTAATTAGAGGGGAATTTAAATTAGTTCCAAAAAACACTGCCTATCTATACTCAGAAAATCCATTTAATGGAGAAAGAACATTTGTAAACAGTTTTCAGTGCAGCGAGCCTATGTCCTCAATGAGGAGAAAAGTATTAGCTAAATTATCTTTTAGATGAAAAGAAAAAGTGATTCCATGCTCTCTGAAGGTCACAGCTTTCATCTGAGGGTTTTATTCAGTCCTTGGGAGTTGGTTAAACAATGCTAAGGATTCACATTACCCCTTGGGTTGGCATGAATCAGACGCTGTGCCTGTATGGAATATTAGTCTTAAAATATTGCATTTAAGCACCGTTTGCATTAAGAGTAAAATTCACTCCTGTGCAGAGGGCAACATGAAGCTTATGAACCTTTTCATCCCTTAAAAATGACTTAAATGATGCATTGTGCTGGTGTGATGTGGAGAGGTGGATTTCACACTCAGTGGACCCCAATGAACTGGTGCCAGAGCTGCCAGGAGGAGCTGCCAGACTTGGAACAGCCTTGCTCGGCCCTATTATCCATCAGGACAAGGGAGGCTGAGCTGCAGCTCCTCCTGGCCTGGCCTTTGGCTTAAGACCATGTTCAGTGCTGCTGCATCTGCATCTGCTGATAACAGCAATTTTGTCTTCTTGAAGTGGGCATTGCTTTCTGAAAACTGGGGGAACTGCAAGGCTTCATTAATGCATCTTGGCAAAAGAATAAACCTGGTGAAAAGTGACAGGGCTAACACAAAGTTAATAGAGATGGTCAGAAAAGCATGACATGAAAAGGTATGTGTGTTTTCGCAGGGTGTATGAATCTCCCAGATCCCCTTATCCACTGAAGTGATTCACAGAAGGTATCACTAGGGGTCCAGCTTGGTGTTTTATTGACAAGCCCTCATATTTGTTCTCCAGTCTATCCTCCACCTCTGTAAAATTATCCAAGACTCAGTGTGCCTCCGTGAGTCACTGGTTTAGCTGACGACTGTTCCCACCAGCCCAGAACGGAAGGCTGAGAGTGCCAATTAGTTAAGTATCCGTGTCTTTCTCTCTGATGGATTTAGAAAACAGAACTTCTGATGTGGTCTTATGCCAGTTTATTTCCATCCTGTTTATTGGTATGGGTTGTGCAGAAATACCATAGAAATGCTATAATTGTTTGGAGTAGATTTTGGGGATAGGCTGCCACACGTGCACCCTGAGTGCTCTTACACTGAATACTCTGCCTGGATCTTGAGGGTATCACTGGGGATCTGTTTGTATTTTAGAAGTCTATATTTAGTCGGCCCATTATCCTGTATTTATTGGAATGGAAGCAATCTGGAGTGGCCAGGTTAGCCCTGGAAAATTAACAAGCCTCAAATGTGTGTAATAGTATCATGACCACCTGGGGCAATAATAACATTCCACCCAGGTGAGGAGAAGTTCCAGCTTTCCATGGGCACAACCATGTTATCTGTGGGCACAGCTGTGTTACCCATGGTTAATGCCACAGATCTGGAGGTATCAGACCAGAAAATGGCAAGTGCGTTCTCCTGCCAAGAGCTTTGAGGACACACAAATGGATCTGTGCCCATTCCTTCCCGTGGGAATACTTACCAGTCTGCACAGATTGACAGCAAAGTGATTTTAGGTTTTCTTATTTCTATGGACTTTAATTATCTTGTTGTTCAGGGCCCTTAGAGGATCAGCAGTAAAACAATGTTGCCAATCTGACTTTCCAAGGTACATTTTTAAAAAGCAGAGGCTTACTTGTTCAAGTTTTGCTGAATTTCACGTGTAAATATCGGTGAAGAATTAGGTCAGCCTTATTTTGTGTGAGATGTTGGGTATTCTGCTTATTTTCTACATCTTGGCAGCCCTTTCCTAATCTGGATTGATAGGAGCACATGAATGTGTTTTTGGGGTGTATCCACACACTTCAGATTTAAAATAAGTGGAGTAAGGAAGATGAAAAAGTGAGTGGCTGGGCCAGACAAGCTCTGTATTCTGCCTGCAAAGTTCACTTTTGGGTTTATCATCCTCAAGAACAGCTCAAAGTCACACCTATGGCATCTCTGCATTGCCATGTGCCCATGGCTACTCTGCACAGAAATAGTGACCAGCTCTGAGGATTATAATGGGAAAATGTCAGCCAGTGGGGAAAAGAACAGATTCAATTTCTGTCCATACTGTTACTAAAGGTATTCTTATTATTACCCAAGAGCATTTATTTTCCCCAGGCTACTGACCCTGGACATAGCCACTATTTGTTTTACTATCCTCTTGGATTTTTATGGGGTAAAGTCTTTAAAGCTATGGAACTTCAGCCCATAAAAACTTTTGAGGAGAAAACTTTTTACAACGAAATCCCGAAGGATTTTTCTCCTTAAGCCTTTATGCAGTGAGGTCCATCACTGTGGATGAATATTTGGCAACATATCCAGGAAACAGGGATGCCTACAGAACATTTTCTGTGCTGTACACTGTGCAGTTACTCAAGATATAGTCACAGTGTGGAGAGGATTGGAAGGGCTCAGTGGACTTTCATGAAAGTCCTTGTAAAAGTGGGCAGGACAACTGTTTTTTCCCATTTTCATGTGGTTTGATGTCCTTGCATTGGAAGGGTCCTTCCTATAATGTCCTGTCAGATACAGCAGGGAAGATATTGCTGTTCTGCGCTTAGAGTGGAAGAAGAAGTGTCAGGCTCTCTCATAAGTGTGGGGGCAGCTCCTAAACTGATAAAATGATAAAGAAAGATGGGGTTTTTTTGTGTATCTTGCAAGTGATCTCTGCAGTGATATCTCGTCACGTGGCGCTGCACTCCAGCCCTTCGCTCCAGCAGAGATAGAAAATGTGAAGTCCTTGAGGTGACCTTAAAATGGAAGAAAGAGCTCCTCTAGCACTGTACTGTAATGTAAGGACTATGATTAACATAAGGCCACTGATTTTGGTGATTTACCTCAGTAGTGGACAGAATCCAGCTTCAGAAAATATGAAAAAACTTGTTTAAGAAGAGGCTGCAGAGTAATCTGGTAATATGAAAGATTTCTTTTTGTAGTTATGGGACTGACTCATGCTCTGCAATGTCAGGAGGTTTATATCCCTGTTTTGGAAGTGTGGGGAATCAGAGAAAGTCTGCAGAGAAACCATCTGGAGACAAAGTGTCTCAAGGAGTATTTATATTGTCAGCACTTCTATTAAAATACCAATTAATTCCTTCATGAAGCACAAGCTTGGGGGATGTCTCAAATACGGGTTTGAGGGATGTACATTGCTACCACGACAAATAAAAAGCCAAAAACACTTCATCAACAACACACTTTGCTTTGATAAAGGTTTTAAACATATATTTGATCCAATCCCACCTTATACTCTTCTCTGAGCATCTTGGCTATGCAATATCCAAGGTTTTATTCCCTGTGAGGATGGTGAGGCCCTGGCACGGGTTGCCCAGAGGAGCTGTTGCTTCCCCATCCCTGGAAGTGTTCAAGGCCAGATTGGATGGGATTTGGAGCAACCTGGTCTAGTGGAAAGTGTCCCTGCCCATGACACGAGGATTGGAACAAGATAATCTAAGGTTCCTTTCAGCTCAAACCAGTCTGTAATTCTGTGACTCAACCCTCACTAAAATTCTCTTAAGAACTCATAAAATGATAGGTAGATGCACAAGAAGCAAAGCTTTCCCATGCCAACTTCTGGTGGCGGATGATGTAACTACTTCAATATTTTTAAGAAGCTCTTGAAATTTGCCTGCTCAGAGAGACATAGGAGAAGAAAAATGGCACTGTAGTGAAAAAGTCATCATAACAGTGACAGTAGATTTCCTTGCCACAGTCCCTAACCTTAATCCTCTTTAACTACAGAAAGGTTTAATTTGGAAAATCCAATTATCTTGACATCTAGAATTAGCCAAAAATTTAGATATCTTCCCTAGTGCCTTATCTTGCAGCTGCAGTGCACACTCAGCCCCTGTTTCATTTACAGTACAGCAGGAACTGATGCTTTTATTGA
Source organism: Myiotriccus ornatus (assembly GCA_036023395.1). Lineage (NCBI taxonomy): Eukaryota > Metazoa > Chordata > Aves > Passeriformes > Tyrannidae > Myiotriccus > Myiotriccus ornatus. The sequence goes on from JAYRBT010000010.1 coordinate 4,893,939, forward strand.
TGATTTTTATTAATGCAATGGTATCAGTCAGGGTAAAGCCATTAGCCTCTTCTATGAACTGCTTCCACTCCTAGGCTGGTAGTTAGAATTACGGGTGCACTGCAGTGCAGCCTATGTGCTTTTCTCTATATCTTTCCAACCATAAAGAAGTTTCTGGCAGCCCTGCCACTAAGTCTGTGGCTGTTGTGATATGAATATCTTCTCACCAGCATGATCTTCTTACATAAGTTTTATTTTATTTTTTTTTTTTCTGTGGGAAAAATAAGTAGACAGAATGCTAGAGCACATCCTTTTCTCAATATGTTTATGGTATGAATAAATCATGCATTATACAATAGATGAGAACTTTCTGCTTATCTGCCATGTAGTGCCTCCCCATTAATGTAGGTCACATCAAATATCAGCTTATTTAGGGTCTTAAGTTATTAACGTATTTAAGTCTCTGCGAGTTATTTTGTAGGCAGCGTGTTTTGAAAGCGGATTTGTGGAGCTCCACAGCGATAGAACCATGTCTTCCCAAAAGCAGAGGTACTGCAGATGTGTTACCTTAGGCCTCAAGACCTGTTTGATACTCTATTAAGTCTCTTTTTATGTTTTGGAAGAAAAGAAATCCGTGTTTTATATCCTTTCAAAGAGATCACTATTCATTAAAGAAAAATCCCGGAATACATAGCATATGGAAAGGCTGGAGGCTGCTCTGGAAACTCCCTGTCTGTGATGCCTCTGTGAACATGCCAGTTATCCTCTACATTAATCCAGTGTCCAAACCCATAGTTTTTAACCAGTTTTATTAACACAGGCACTTTTTGAAAGATGAGAGAGTTTTTGTGGTGAGGAACACCGTGGCTGCAGGAAGGCAATTCACTGTGGCTGCTCTGAGCAGCAGCTGCCTTTGCAGTGCTTGGAGAAGCCTTTTGTCATCCCAAGTCCTCAGCATGTGTTGGGGCAGCTCTGCAGGGCTCCTGCTAGGTCAGGAATGGGTCACAGTTTAGCAGGTCTTTTTGTGAAAGAGGATTATAAACCTTGCTCAGCTGAACAGCCTTGGCAGCCTGGGCTCAGAGAGGCATCTGAACTCAGACAGGCAGAGCTAAAGCTTGAGGATCACTGGGTGCTTTATGAGGATGTAGTCACATCCCACTGACCAGCATCTGCATGCTGCATCCATCAGGTGGTTCAGGCAAGTGCTTGAGAGACAGAGCAATGAGTCTGGCAAGGAAATACTCTTGGGGGAAAGGTGGGATATTTGCTATAAGGGGTTTTCAGGGGTTTTAACCTGAATAAAAAAAAAAAAAAGAAAAAGGATAAAAAAGGCAGAAACTAACTGAAGGAGGTGTCAGTCCTTCTTAGCACTGAGCTCAACATCTTTTGGGAACTTGACTTAAATGTGAGGAGATGAATCAGACAGCCTGAGATGGTGACTGATGTGGTTAGCCTGTCAAATGGACAGCACTGCTCAGAGGGTCAGTGAAAAATCATGCCTGAGTCATTGCAACAGCAAACTACTTTATGTGGCTGAATGGCTGCTAATTTAGTAGAAGACAAGTTGACTGTGTATAGAGATGTTTCTGAAAAGTGACTCTATCTATTTTTGCATGGTGTGCTCTGTGGTTCTACAAGAGCAGATGTGCAGATGAAAAGCCACATCACCAGTAATGATCCCAGGAACAGGATACACTCCTGCCTGTAGCTGCGTTATTTCCCTGAAATAAGGAGAAGGTATGCAAAAAAAAAAAAAAAAAGGAAGAGGATAATGGATGTGAAAGTTCTTAAGGACCTTAGCAACTCAAGGGAACAATAAGGGCCTGAAAACAGCACCAAATGGCTGGGTTTCTGCACTGGTTTCTCAGGTTTCTTTTGTAAATCTTAAAACTCTGCTTTACAACTAGTAAAACCCAGAATGAATTGAACATTCTGCTTGTGAAATATGGACATTACTTTTGAGCTGCCCTGTAAGATTTTCAAATGGTCTGGAGCTTTGCTGACCGGGTTGTTCCTGTTGGGCATCTTCGAGACGTGATTTATGGGCCCCCTGTTAACAGTTACAACCCTAATTGGGTCAGTATTTTGTTTCATACTGGAATTTCAACAGCTACCAACTACAGCAAGGTATGTGTTTGCCTATTACATTCAGCTAATACTAAATAAATCCATCTTTCCTCAAATTAGGGACAATTAATACATCTGTCTTAATAATTGTGACATTTAAACTAATACCTTCTCTTAGCATTTTGATTCTATTAGTACTTATTCTACCGTGAATGATTTGGTACCGGAAGAATAGAAGTAGGTAGAAAATATGTGGAGGTAGATATTATTAAAGAAGAAAGAATGCAAGAAAAATGTTAAATTCCTTGGATTTGCACATGTAGAATTGTTTCTGGAATGGAAATATCAGCAATAACAACAGCAACGAAAAGCTCCCAAATCAGTAGCACATGATGGAAACTCTCTATTATGTTATTTTATTTGCTTTCTCAATCCAGTTTTCAATTACTCCATATTTTTACTACTGTACCTGAGAGCAGAATGATGCTGATTTTCTGCAGCTGAGAGTTATGTCTTACACTATTAGTGTATTCCAAAGCCAGACTGCTCTGAGTCCCTGAAATGGCATAAACAGGAAGAGGCTCCTTCTGCCCTGACAAAATGTTATTAATTCTAATTTTAGCAAGTTGCTTGAGTCATGATGCAATAAGAACATAGGAAACCCATGAACTGGTCAGAAGCTGCACTGAGGTCATCTGGGTACCCGCGCACTGTTTTAAGGACAGATTGGTCTTCCTACTTAGGGGCCAAAATCTTTTTGTTCCTCTGATATGCAGGATAAGGAGAATCATCACTTCCCAATTTTCCACCAGAAAATTAAAAGCTCAGTGTTTCAAGGCAAGTGTTGTCCTTCAAAATGGCCATAGGTACAGAAGAAGGACAATTACCTATTGGTGTTTATGAAGAGGTATAAGAGAAAAGTTGTCTCTTTTCTGGCATGAGAAAATGCAGAACTAATTCTTAAAGCAGCAACAAGCTGCAGAGACCTTTTAGACAGTATAGACTCAGGCACACTAGACACTTATTTCTGCCAGTACACCCACCAGTCATTGACCTCAAATGGATTTTACCCCAGATATGATTAAAAGCGGGACTTTATTGCAGTGAAGTGTGGCACAGCATGATCTGCTAAAATAGCTTCAAGAATTAATGAGAAATATGTTTTCTCAGTGATATGATGGCCAGGCTGCCCAGAGAGGCTGCCTGTCAGCTCCTATCAGTCATTCCATTAGGAGGATTGCAAAACACCCCTGCCGTTGCCAGCTTGGAAACCTCACGCCCCATGGCAGGGCACGGGTCAAGCGCGAGCACACGGGGCTGCTGACGGGCCTGGGCACCAGCTGGGACTGCACAGGAGGGTTTGGCTACCAAGGGCTTTTTCCCTTCACTTTCTTGCCTTGGATTTTCACCCCGCAAGGTGCGAGATAAAGCTGAGCTCTAAAGGAGCTGACAGCGTTCACCGCTGTGCTGTTGGTGTTCAGCCACCTCGCAGGGCTGGGTTATTGTTGGCTTTATTGTGTGATAGATATGCAGGTTGCTCTGCGCTTGAAACAGCCCAGGTTTTTTTGAAATGGAAGCACCTGATGTTCATAACAGTGACCAGAGCGCAAAACAAAGGTCTGAATACACAGACCCTCATGTGCTACTGGAAGCTTTCTCTGTGGCGTTGAGTTTAGCTGATAGAAATATCCTCGGAGACACAAGTTTCATTTTCAATCTGCTAAGAGCAGCTCTGTGATGGCTGCAGTCTTGGCCAAAACACTGGGGTTGAACTGGAACTAAAGCTAAAAGCCCGATTCACTCCAATGCAGATGAAAGGTCTCCATTTGAGCTGTAGCAAATACATGTTGGCTGCGTTCTGGAATTAAGGCTTTTAGTACAGATGGCTATGGAAGCATGCAGATATGAACCTACAAGCTTTGAAATGCTTTCCTGGGGTTCTGTTAGCTTCTGCAACATATGCATAGCTGGTGTAATGGCATTTAGTGTGAGACTTTGGCTGGATGGGATTGACTTTGGATGCATAAGTGCATAGTGGATGCTGGAGCTCAACCTCTAGTATAAAATAGGCCACATGGTTTTCAAACTGGAATAATAAAAGGAATTGTATTTGTAGTGTGCTAATCAGTTGAGACTGAGATATTTATAAATTAGGTAATAAAGGCACTTAACACTAAGATGGCAGTGCCAGATATTGGTGAAATCAGGCTGTGACTTTCAAGGTATTTGCAAAGTTCCCGTTTGACAACATCGGGAATTTTTGATATTGTCATATGGGTGCGATATATTTTTACTCACAGAATGAAACATCCATCTTATATTGCATAGTTTTTAGCCAGCGGAAATAGTTTGCAGAGGTGTGAATAAAACTGGACAGTTTGGAGAGGGATTCTTTCTGTGGGATGAAATATTACAAGCTTACTGTTTGTTTTGCTATTACCAGCTGAGAAATGGCATTGCTGACAATAAATGCTAGGGAGCTTACCTGATTATAGTAATAAGTAAGTTTAAACTTTGTCTTGCTGCTTCCACTCTGAAGATATTTACCATAATACATTTAATTTTTCCATTATTATTTATTGTGATGAACCCTATTTAATTCACCTATTTTCAATCTCGCAGCCAATACACAAATCATCCAGTGCATATCTGTAGTGGGCTATGAAAAAAAAAGCCCATTTATTTGATGATGTGTTAACTGGGAATGTATATTTTCAATCCACGGAATAAAATATTTGAACAGAGAACAAGGCCCAACTTACTGAATAATATTATCCATTGCAAATTACTTTTCCACCGCTCATCTGCATTATACCTTTGTCTCAGAGTAGAATGGAAGATGGGTATTAATATTCAAAACCAACACAGGGCATTAGATATTACGTATCACTGTACAGAAGATCCAGAAATAGATGATTTACTTTAAAGGGGACAATCAGAGAAAGCTAATCAAAAAGCTAATCAAAAAGAATATTTAAAGTTGCCTTGATCGTGATCCATAGATACATATACAGGGAGAAGATAACAAGTACTAAAGGACCTTTAAGCTTTCAGGAATTAATGCATAATATAAATTGCTGGAAGTTTGGACTGGATGAGTAAGATTCCAATTTGTAAACTGGGGGGAAAACCAGGGATAAATCATGCAACAAATCAACTATTAGATGGGCAGTGGTAAATATTTCTGTTCTTAAAGTGCTTAAAAGGGGATTGGGTAACTTTCTCAAAACCAGTCTCTGCTTTTCTCTCGTGCTACCAATGCGGGCAGTTGAGGGTGCAATTCTGTGGTGTTTTTATGCAGAAAGTCAGATAATTCACCAGTATGAGCCCATCTGGCTTAAAAATCTAGCAATACAAACCTTGCAGCGAGCCTTAGAGGAGGTACACAGTCACATGGAACAGTTTACTGCTGAAGAAGAGGAAACATGTAAAAGTTGATAATGAAGAGGGGAGCAATTAGAAGATGTTTCAAGAAGGATTTTGAGGAAAGAGGACTCCTGGCAGTTGATGTCAGGGATAGGAGAAGTTCAAAGGAAAGTATAAGACCCATATCAGGAGAAGAAAACCGGAGGAGATACAAGATAAAGACTGCTCTGAGCACAAGGAACAGATCAGAAGGGAAAAAAACAGTGATTTAGAAGTAGGATAAATAATAAAGAGTTTTGCAGATGTAAATTAAGGTCCTGAATTTTTTGCAGTGAAGTTGTCAGCTCAAGGATTCAAGTGGTCTGTACAAAGATTTGAAGCCATGGCAGAAGGAGAAGACAGGCTGTGGGGAGGAAAAGCCTTTCCCAGCAGTTAAAAGAATCATGAAAAGGAGAAACAAAAGTAGTCTGTGACACACCAGAAGATTATATACATGACCTACTGATCAAAGCAAAGAGTGATGTATCTAATCTAAAAATCTTTCTTCACAAAAGGAAAAAAACAAGCCATCCTGTTCCCTTTCTATTCTCTTCCTCCTTGGAAAATGTTACTCATGGTTGTGAGCCAATCCTGGTGAGTTCTGGGGCAGAGGAGTAGTTAGCAAGAAAAGCGTGCATCAATAGCTGTTGCTTTGGTTACAAAAGCACATGAGCATGTATAGTTGTGACAAGTTATTTTCAGCTTTACACCATGAAATAGAGAGAATATTAATAAAAAAAGATTATGCTACCTCCTGCTCAGTCTCTCTGTGGTGGAAAGTCCCAGAGCAGTGTCACATGCTGCATCATCCTGCATAATTGTTGCTGTGCTCTCTAATGACATAGAAGCCACCCCTGATGCTGAGTGCACAGAACTCATCAGCTGCATGGGGGAAAGGTTGTTACTGGTGCTGGGGATGTATCTTCAGGAGCAGATTCTCTTGAGTGCCAGCTATTAACTTGAGTGGGAGCAGTACTGGGCACCCAGCTGCCTCTCCCGCGTGTGTGTCAGCATCCCAATACCGCTGAATCCCTCGCGGAGCCCACGCTCAGGCACACACACAAAAAGCACAAAATTGCAGAGCAATCTCTGTCTCCTGGTGAAAAATCGAGTACAGTGGGGAATCAAACAAATGGTTAGATCTCCACTGGCATTTCAAAGCTCCTGCAGTCAAAGATGACAGCAAACTTGGGAGAAACGCAGAGAAGGAGTGGGAACGGGGCACAGACAGGACAGTGGTGCCTCGAGGTACCACAGGGGTCCAGGAAGACCCACACATGGACTTTCCATCAGGAAGAGGAATGAGCTGTGAGCTCTGGAGTGAAGTATGATGAGCCATAGTACTACCACTGCCAAATCATCTGGCCCTTGCTATCTGGCAGATGATGGTAATGGCTGGAAGCGATTCCATTGCCCCCTCAGTTCTGGTTCATTCCCACCTTAACCCAACCACAGCTTCTGGTTTAGACTCTACAAGAAGGAACTGTGATGAATCTTGTCCTTCACGCTACTTTTTCAGCCCTGTTACATAGCAGGACTGTCTAAACCCCTGGGGGAGAGGACAGCTATGACAGCTCCCCCTTTAAAGGTTTATTCTTTGAAGCTTCATGTCCATGACATCAAGAAGGGAAGTCAATGGATTCCAGTGTTAAGAGACAAAAAAAGACATTCCATTTAAAGAAATGACCCCTTCATAAAACGTGTTTGTGAACTCAGGGTTTTAAACAAGTCTGATCCGGTGGGGAAAAAAAATCAAACTGTTTTGTACAGAAGAAGTTCTCTGCTGGAAAGCACATAGGAAAGTTCACAGGCACTGCAAACAGTAGCCCAGTGGGTAATTCTCTGAATGAGATGCACTTTGCACTCGCAGCAGTACTGAAATTCAGCAGCTCCTGGGAATGAGATTTATTCCATTTTACTAAGAAGAATGCAGCTAGTAATAGTTTAAAAAAGAAAGAATTTACCATGTGAGGGAAGATAAAGGATCACATTCTGAACTTTATTACTCTGGCTTACGTCAGACATATTTTGCACCACTCCACATACAGTACAGATGTCACAGATGATTTCGTAGAATAAACCAAAATAAATACCATCAGAATCAAACCCTGAAATTTGGTTTCACAGGACATATACTGTTCCTAGTATTCTTAACTTCTTTGTGTGGAGAACCTGAGGACCAGGTACATTCTGGGAGTCTGCAGCAGTGGGTGTCTCCCACCAAAGGATCCAGCATCTGTTCACCTCCAAGTTTGTGTGAGAGCTCTGCTCAGAGCAGAAGGGATACCCTTAAACTTAAATTTGTGCTGATGGAGCTGAACAACCATCTCAAATAAGTATCACTCAGACAAGTCTTATTAAAGTCAATGGTCTACTCCCCACATAAGTAATCTTTGTAGAGTGGGGTCTTGCCTAGTCATCCTTCACAGAGCACTGCAGGTTCCTCTGAGACCAGTTTTTACAGGCATTTTTTTTTTGCTCCCCTTCTGGTTGAAGAGTTTGGAAAGGCATCAGAGGATCAGTACCATGCAAATTGCAAAAGGAAAGTGTCACTAAGGTAGGACGACGTCACAAAAAATAGCTTAGGGGACTATACAGTATCCAGAATTAAATTTTATAGCACTCCATAAAATTGAAGTATGAGTCAAGGGTTAACAACCTTGAATTTTTGCCCTTAAAATTAGTCCAAGGAAATCTACTTCATTATAAATACCGTGGTACTGTATAGTGTCCTGTTGATTGATATGCCCAAGAGCTACCTTTGTCGGCAGTCTTTTAAGCAGTAATCCTTCATTTTGATCTTAATAGTGAGATAGGCACCTCCTTCCTCATTGGGCTATCAGTTTTTACCTGCCAATACAGATGGATGAGGTCGCTTGCTGCGTGCACGGTGCCTCCCATCATGATGAACGTACAGTCAGCAACCGTGGGGCTCCTGATCACAAAAGCAGAATAAATGAGTGAGAGCAGGATGCATATAGCAATATTTAAAGGAGGTAATATTAGAAGACTGCAACTTGAGGTTTGTACCAAAGGATTACACATAACTCTCAGTTTTTGTCCAACTTTAAGATAAACATTTTTTGAGCTAGTTAAGCTATCTGCCAACAAGCAACTCTACATTTTATTTTAATAACTTTCCAGTATTTTACTCTCAGCAAATATTTAGTGGCTGCTATACAATATTTTAGCCTGGCTTTTCTTTTTTTGGCTTTACATTATTTGTGGGTGAAATATATGTAAGTACATTTGTTCTAGGAACAGCATCAATGTATATAATACCCTTTGGCTTGATGGTCTTGGAATATCACTTGTCTATGGCAAACACAGATATAGTTCACCTTTGATTAAACTATATCTTAAAACCCACCCCAAACTAAAAGTAATCAACTGTCTTGTCATCTAATTGAGTAAGCTTTGGTACTCCCACTGTCTGTGACAATCATTGCATTACTCTTTCTAGGCTGAGGGATATTAAAAAACTATTGTGCAAAGGATATTAATGCAGAGTCTTAACAGACTTTAGAAAATCAGTTTGCTTTTATGGCTGCCTCTCTACACTGCTCTCTGTTTCTTTTCCTCTAGAGATTCCAAATCCAATTAAATGTGACTAGATGTAATTCCGAATTGTCACTTTAGTCAATTAAACATACAATAATCTTGTGTACCTAATTACTAGCACCAAAAGTTTATTTGTTGATGTAGTGCTATCAATGTGTACTTCTGCATG
>JAYRBT010000010.1:4911333-4965127 GCA_036023395.1 Myiotriccus ornatus
CTCTGAACACTGCTATAGTCACTGCTTTTGGAACCACTCTGGAGTCAGTCTGTCGGAATGTTCCTCTCCTTTACAAAATGCATAATCTCATTTAAAATCATCTAGTTTCCTGAAAGCTACTCAGTGTGGGGAAAAAAGTCTGACAGCGTTCCCTCTTGCCTGCTGATGTAGTAAACTTACTGATTGCTTATGTGAATCAGAATTTTGTATTTAATCTTGAAGCCATATTTATGAACACCTTCTTGGTTTATGCTGTCTTCTCAAATATGGCCATTTATTTGTTTTACTTCTTAAGAAAGCTCAGTTTTTGAATGTGTATTTTGAAACAAACATTATTATTTTTAAAAATCTTCAACCAGACTTACAGGGGAAACCCTTTTTTCCTCCCCAACACCCCCAAAAAAATCCCCTTTTATCATTTCACCTGATAGGATACTGATGAATTCAGGGGTTTGAAAATACCCTGGGAAGGATTCCTCACCTGTCTAAAACATCTGGCTGAACCTGATGGTGACAATTTCTCTCTGACGGTTTTACATTCAAGTGAAATATTCCAGGTGCGTTTGAAATTGCATTTCTTAAGGAATTTAGAAAAAATGGTTTCCTTGCTTGGGGAGCTGATTTCTTCTGCCTGTACTAAGGAGTGAAAGCCAGTGGAGATTACTTTGACATAATCTCAGTGTGTGTTCTGCTGAAGGAAAAGTGCTTGTCTTGGTGTCTTTGGCAGAAGTCCTGCACAGAAAATTGAAGTTCATCTTCCCAGATCCTCTCTGCAACTCTGCTGGTCTGCTTGGATAAAGTCTTCTTCCACCCCCTGTACTAACTGTTTTGCTGCTGTTTTAACAGCTTCAGGCCTGTACCATAAGCATCCATCTCAAAGGATGAGCAAAGTGACCCTTTCAGTCTAATTCACACTGACTGCTCTGCCATTAGTTACCTAATGATTTGTGAAATATTTTGTGATATACCTTGTGGTCTTCAGCTGAACAGTCCTTTTAAGTGTCCAATCTTAGCAGTAATGGTGATACACAGCAAGTCACCATGGCATTTCCTCATGCATTTCTTTCAGTGGTTAAAAACTTCTGTTGTATGGTGAAACTTTAAGTTTCTGGCAGCATCAGTGGAAGCACACAAGTGGAGCTTCCTCTTGCAGGCTTTCCTCCTGCCAGCAGTTCCCGTTCACACCAGCAATCTCATCAACTGCGTACAGGCTAAATTTTGCAGCATAACACAGTGTACCCTGAGATCTTGATTATTTTTTTCTTCTCTTTTTTTTTTCTGTTTTTTTTTTTTCCTCCTCCCCATCATCTATTTGGAGCATATTTGAGCTTCTGCCCAGGGTTACAGAGAAACCAGAGAGTGAAAGATGCCTTTGTGCACGTAGCTTTTACCCCAGCACAGCCCTGGTTGCTGATCAGGGCTCACCCCTGTGCCCAAGAACCAGTGAATGTTCCTACATCCATTTGCCTAACTACAACCAGGGATGTAATTGGGATTATCCATGTCATGACAACCAGGAGGATTGGAGCTCTGCTGCACATGAGATCGTGTACACAAAGCCAACACAAAGCTCCCACTGATTTTGGAAAAGCCTGGATATAAGACGATATCCTGACTACTGAGAGCTGGAATGAAAGGGATGTAGAGAATCCATTAGAGAGCCACAAGCAGTGCCTTGCAGCTTTAGAATATCTCTGTAAGCACCAAAATCAAGCAGCTTGGTGCAGGTGATTCTGGGGAGAAGCTGGGTTTAGAATAATGCTCCTTTAAAAGACAAGAGAGATGGATGTGCTTAAATTTTTATTTCTTAAATCATTAAAAGCTACTAATAGTCACAGTTTAAAACATACTGTATGCACTTATTCTATACAACTCAACAGTATACCTCAAATGGACTCTTTCTCTTGACAGTTGTGATATACAAACATTAATAAATTTTTTATTGAGGTATATAATAGATGCAATTTCATTAGGATTTTGATGATCATACCATAAGTAACACTGCTAGAGTACAACTTCTTGTTAAACCCTTCTTCTGCAAACAGGAGTGTCAGGTGTCTAACCCATCTACCTGGAGAAACTGTGCATTTAGAATGTATTTAATGTTAACTTGGAAGATTCTGAAATACGTTCTGCACTAGGGATAGGTTCTACGTGGGTGGCCCTTGGCATATTTCTTGGACTTTAACAGATGCAGTTCCAGGTGTAATAAGTTATAGGTTTTAAGTCAGTGTCAGAAAAAGATGGAAGGACAAAAATAGCAGAGGCTCAGCAGTTAGATTGGCAGGCAGGGTGGCCTTCTGAGGGGGGCAAGGGGAAGGTAGGAGTGACAGCTCCTACATCTAATTAGTTCCACTTGTGGGATCTCCAGCAAGTGACTGGTTTCTCTGGTCAGCAGCACTGCTCCCAGTACGTGGAGAAAAGCTACACAGACCTTGTCGTACAATGTAAAGTTTAGTATTTATTACTACATATGTCCTTTATATTTAGATTAGGACATCAACAAGGAGATTAACACTACATTCTCTTACAATGAAAACTTGCAAACTGGCTTTTTTTTTCCTCATTGAGTTTTGAATATCGTGTTAGCATAACAAACTACTGCCTTTATGATTTCAGTACATTAATAACTACAGAGCTAATCCTTTTCCTAACCAGATCATTTATTAAAGTTTATTCATCATCTTGAAACTATGGTATGAATATATATGTAAACACATTCAGCTATAAATTCCCATTTATGGAAAAAAATGGTGCATTTTAGAAGTTCAAATGCTCTCTTTCCTCTGTGTGTTCAGCACTCACGAACTGTACGAAAGTGGCCTTCAGAAGGGGCTTTTAAAATACATTGAAACCTAAAAGTATCTCCAAGATGCTGTAGACTCCTGAATCAAATTAACTCTTTCTCCAAGGCACAAAGAAGAAGGCCTGAAGCTCTGAATGGTAACATCTGCATTTGCAACTAATTAGATAAATAAGGATCTTTCTGTTCTGGCACAGTAAAGCTCTACTCTGTATGAGCAGAGCTGCTCTGTGCTCTGGAGACGCAGTTGTGCTGAAGAACATCCTGAGGAAGTAGGAAGCACCTCAGAGCTGTGCTTTCACAGTCCAGCACCTGAAAAAAAAACGCTCAGAAAACTGTACTGAGAGAAAGCATCACTCTGCAGGAACTACCACTCTAGGAAGAAGGGCTGTGTGTGTGTGTGTGTGTGTGTATAAAACCTGTGACAAATGAGCTCATAACTTAACTGTGTTACCGGAGGAAGCACAGGCCTTAGTGACTGGGAGCACATCTAAATACTGAACTAATACAATGTAAGAATGAGCACAGGATGTTAAAAATTAGTTGCTCTTAATGAGGGAATGAATCACCCTTAGCAGCAACGAAAAGATAAAGCCAACAGCAAACACTGCAGCTCTCGGCCAAACGTAATTTAGATCTGAAGTTTAGACAATACTGATGGTAACCAAAACTTAATTCGACCAAATCAAAATGACCAAACCATCAAATAATATCGTTTAATGATTTGATCAAAACAGTAGTGCTTTATGTAGATGACGACTGGTGACTCTGCAAGCCGTTTTAAAGATTATTGCTGCTGTAAACTGTAGTCAACACTTGATAACAATAGTATTGACTTTTTTTTTTTTTTTCATTTTCACCCCCCTCTCCAAGTTATGGCTTCTACCACAGCTAAGCAATAGCACTGTGAGGGAAAAAAATTAAAAGAAAAAAATCAATGATTCCTTGGTAGTTAGCAACACATTTTCTGTAAGACTTTGAGCAGGATGTACTGGGATAGGCTTATAATAAATATAGAACTGTGGCAGATTTTCATAGAATTAGATATCAGCTCTTCCTTTTTCCATCTCGATTTTTTTTTTTTTTAACATGTCTCAAAGAGATCAACTGCTTCTCTTGATCTATAAATTCTATACTGAAAAATAATATAGCATGCCCTAAATAGCATGAGCAAACAGCAGAAGGCTACCTTTGACTCCTGGAGTTTGGTTTGATTTTGCTACCCTCTCTGTAGCCTATACACTCGAAATAATTCCTGCTGTATTCCTACTTTCCCCCAAAGTAGCCCTTTGCTGTGCTGATGCAGCTCCAGTTCAGTGGCCGTTGTGCAGAGCAGTGCTGCTTTAATGCCAGGGGTGCACCAAAGCTGTGAGGAGCTGCCCCTTTGGCTTTTAAATCTGACTCTGATGTGTTTCAGGTGATTTTGGTTAAAAGGAAAAAAAAAAAAAAAAAAAAGAAAAAAAGAAAAGAGGAAACAAAGTACTTGTACAAACAAAGGTTAAGTGGAAAACCCTAATTCCAGGAAGTTTTCCTTCAAATAGGAGCAGATGGCGGACCCATCTGGCCAGGCAGAAATGTGCCAGGCTGGGCATACTGCGAACAAGTCCATGCTCCAAGATCCACCTCCAGCCATGAGCATCTTGATACTAGGCTGGTTAATCCAGTAATTAATTAGGAGGGATGAGTTTCAAGAGTGAGGCTTGAAAGGAGAATTGGGAAGGGAAGAAGGTGGTGGACACACCGGTTGCAGCACAGTTGGGACAATTTCTGGATGTGCTTTGTGCCATGTGCAGAAGCATCTTTGGTCTTTTTACTCATGTCCCTTTCATGGGATCTTCACACAAAAAAAACCAAACGGTTCTTTCAACAGAAAACACCTGAAAACATTCTGAAAAGCTCTTACTTTGGACAGAGAAAACTTCTAATCGACAAAACTGCAAATAAAGTCACTACATCTGAAGATTAAAACTTGTGTTCTTGCCAGGTTTTGCCCTCATCTGTCAAATGACTAGGCTAAAGTAAACTTGAAATAGATTTTCATTTATTTTTCATCTTCACTGTAATCCAAAGACTGCCCTGTTAAAAGCCTTTCGTAAATCATTTGGTCAGTTTTTCTCAACAAAACAGTCTTTAAGTAATGCTGTATATCAGCCTCTTTTTTGACGTTTTCATTTTTTCATCTTGACATCTTCTCTTAAAAATAATACAGTGTTTGTCCTGTTATCTTTTTTTCAGACTGGAGGGGGGTGAAAGAGGGGAAGAAGGCATCAGCTCTCTCCCCATCACAGCAATTGGAGTATGCAAATCGAAGATGTACTCGTCAGCCCGTGGCTTTCCTTTCAATCTTACTGCCCAGTGTTAAGAGAGCAAGTGTGACAAGAAACTCAGGTTGCTACATCAGAACTGGATGCTGGAAATCACACAGCCTTTTCCCTAAGGTGCACAGTCTCTATCAAATTCCTTCCTAAATGCAACAGGGATTTAACTCTAATCTGACTGACATGAAGAAATGCCTCTGCTACAATCCACTGCATCATTCGTGTTTGGGCTTTACAGGCCAAGAAAAAGTCAATGAGATGATTCTATAGATGAAACAAGTGAAAAAATACACTTCAATACTAAAGCAGATAAAATCATTTTTCTTGCTAGTCCTGTGAGTAAAAGCCAGCTGGTTCGTAAAGATGCGTGCAGTTCGTTCTTTAATTAGAGTAGCAACTTTTTCTTTTTCCTAGTTATCCACACACTTTCCTGAGATACAGCGTGGTTAAATAGTCAGTTATAATTGACTATTAGAGAGGAATTAGGTGATATATCAGAAGTAAAAATTCAGTGCTAAAGCAGTATCTCTGCAGAGAGATGTAAAGCTGCAGGGGTGGGTGCCGAGTGACTGCACAGATGCAGTTGCTGAGCCATTCTTCACCACAGCACTAAAGACAATGTCAGTGCAAGTGATGTGTCAACCAGCATTCAGCAGAGCCATGTATTCAGTTGCTGTAGACTAATACAATGCTTTTATCTTCAGTGAACACTGTCAATCAGTACAGCTGGTGATCCAGCCCCAATGTACTTGTGGATGAACCTGATAAATCCTGTATAATTACACCGAACCTCAACTTTCTCCTTTTTCCTTGTTTCATCCGTGTGGCAGGCAGCTTATTATCTGTGGTATAGTTCTAGTCTTACATTTGTTTGAGTCTGCTGTGCTCTGTTCTGTGATCCCAAGGGCTGGTTTAAGAGTTCAGCTCTAATAGAGACAGATTCCTGAACCCTGTGGTAGCCAGGATCAACCTCATGGTATTGTCTTGTGATTTGCATGTGCAGTGATATTAAGATTTTATTTAAGTTTTATCTAAGGGCCTCAAGGTGGCACGTTTGCTTGTAGCCAGGTTTGTGTTCTAAACCACTTCTCTTCCTGGTGTGTTGTAGGGAACTAAGAGGGATGTGTTTTGGATGCACAAAAGCTTGCAAACATTTTTCCTCTGTTTGAGAGTTTACCAAAGATGACACTTCGAAGAGGAAAAAACCCTCCCTGTTGGAACAAACTGGTGGAAATATTTGGTTGGCTTGTGAAGGCAGGCACGAGGAAGCTCTGTCTCCCAGAGGACAAGAGTGAGGTGGTTTGGTGCTCTGGTCTCTGAAAGAGGGAGCACCATTCCCTCCTTGCCCTGGCCACTCTTTTTAAAGAAGAGATATGCAAAATTAGGTAACATCTGTATTACAGAGAAAAAAGCTGGAGGACAAAGGGGCCAGGATTGCTTGGTACATGTAGCTGCAAGAGTAGCTGCATGGAATATTGCTTACCAAGGAAAATTCATCACTGAACCAAACAGACAGAAAATCTTTTACCAAACCTAGGTGGATGAAGGAAGAGGACCAAGTCCTCTTACACTGAAGGAGGACATTTGACTTCTCTTTGTGCAACTGGATTTTTTTTTTTTTGCATGACCCCTCAGAAATAAATGCAGTTATGGCATCTGTGGGTAAGGACTGTCAGCGTGCAGAATAAACCATCTCATGATGTTTTCGTATTTAAACAGACAGAGAGGGAGGAAGTGTGGGTTCCCAAAAAAGGTTTCACACAACGCCTTTTCTCTGTCAGTGAAGTGAAATATAACTGCCATGCTAAAAGGTTTTGCAGCAGCAATTTGCTTTGAATTGCAAGCATAAGATAAATGTGCTATACAGGTCTCAATTCCTGAGCTGTGAAGGTGGTAAAAAGGAAAATGTTCTCTGGTCCAGAACAAAAAGATATTTAGAAATATCTTGTTTCAAAGCTCCCAAAGCATCTTAACACAGGTGAAGATACTCTGCACTCCCTGTCTTGTTTGCATAGTGTACTGCCCACTACCTTTCCAGCTGTAGCACCGAATTTTCTGCTGTCATTAGGACTGCTGACAGGTATCTCAACTCTAAAACAGGCTCAGTGTTGCCAGACTTTTCTTTCTACAAGGAATTGTATGTCTTCATGGCTTTTGTTTTATTTTTCAAGTGTCCCTTTGCGTGACAGGATCCCACCACACGGGTAGATAAATGTTTTTGCAATATAGCATTGTCAAAGTCAAGAGGGATGTAGCCTTTGACCTCAGTGGAGGAAGTCTCAGCCCTTAAAGTAGGAACCATGTCACTGATATGATGACCTGGAAATAATTGATGGTTCAGAGTTGAGAATCAGAATCCAGAGAAAATAATGCTCATTTAAAAGGTAATAAAAAATTGAAGCACATAGAAATATTTGAAATACTGCATGAGAAGGAATTATTTTTAAGAGTACTTCTGGTTTATATTATCCAGAGCATCCCAATGGAATAGCTCTGTATTAATAATATCTCATCTATTATGTATATTGTAATATGCCTAACACAATTGCTGAAGTAATTTGGTGCTGCTAATTCTTCTCTTTCTTTTTATTCCCTTTTCTGATGAGGTAAAGAGATTAGGAGGGTAGTTAGAGCAAAGTATACATTGCACTATAGACTTCCCACAGATTAGAAATATCAGTTATTACATTTCCTTGTTTTTCTATTTCAGCCTAAAAATCTATGCACTCCTTGAGCTCTTCTTTTATTCTGCCTCCATTTTAATGCCCATTGACTGCACTGTATCATCTCATCATTGTATTACTTATTTTTGATTATTTAGTATTTCACTAGAATTCCATTCTAAAGTTACTTTAATATAGTCCTATTTTAAAGGTGCCAAATAAGGAAGTTAGGGAATGAAGAATTAGCTGAGTATTGAATTTTTAGCCTGAAAGTTCTGAATAATCAGGGTTAAAGAGTCCTGTCTGGCCCTGTCTTTAATACACTGACCAATACGAGATGTCTTTTAAGATGTCTTTTCTTCTGACAGATACCACATAAAGCTTGATCATTGTAAATTATTTTAAACCCTTTGTAAGTGTTTGAAAAGTCACTGGGAAAAATGCAGAGGATTTAGAAGTAAATCTGTGAGCCTTTAGCTGTTTCAGATTTTCCCCCCACTGTGCCTCCATAAGAGATTCCCTCTGTTAACTCATCACTAAAGCAATCGTGTACTACTTAACAGAGGTGCTATTTTCTACTTCATGTGTCTCCCTATGAATTGTGCAAGAGGCATTAGAGAACCCTGCCTTCCACTGAACACATAAAAAGGCATAGCAGAAAAAGCTTTACAGATTTATTGCATTCTCTAACCGTTGCCTTTCTGGGGGAAGGGAGAGAATTGGCAGCGGGTCCTGCTGTGGAGCAGAGTCTGCAAGGACACAGGAAAATCTTTGCTAACCCCCAAAGACTTTGAATAGCTCTGTACAGCAGTCCTTATTATCATGTACATATTTTTCAGGCACTACTTAGAGATAACACTGAAGAAATGTGCCACAAAGTCTGGCTCCTCTTTTTCTCCTCAACCCTTACATCCATGATTTCCAGATCAAGGAAAGGATGGCAGGGACTGAAGTCCAGGCAAGCTCCAGGAGGAGGCAGGACACAAGTACCTTTCCAGACAGCATTTCCCAGTGCATCTCTCCCCACCAGTCATAGGTTTCCTATGGCGTGGGAGCTATCCCCTTGGGAAGAGGTGTGACTTTCCACCTATGGTGGGCAAACTCGCGTCCTCACTGGGGAACCAATTTCCAGAGGAGTCCTGTGGCACCAACAGCCATTCTGCAGCTGGGCAGGGAGTGGTCACAAAGAGGCAGATATGAACCCAAATCTTCTTTGTCACTTGCTGCTGGGTAGGTGGCATTAACCTCTTCTGCATTTTCTAGTGCTTGATCCGTGTACAGAATCTCTATGAACAGCTGGTGAAGCCACATGTCTGTCCTTCCCCAAACCCTGTGTGCCATGAGGACCACACAAGCAGGGTTAGTACAGCAGCAAAATGCATCTTTCCAATAGAAAGGTTCTCTGTTATTTTCTCATGTGCAGACAGAAAGTCCCAAGCTCTCAATGCAGATTTATTTTATCTTGCTTGGGGGAAAGCCAAAATAAACAAAGAAAATTTAAGGGTATATAGGGTCTCATTGAGAAAGTTACTCATAAAATCTATCTCCATCTTCAATTGTCCTGGAGTCCAGCATGACTCTCTCCAATTCAAATAAAATTGAGTCTTAACAGTTGCTGAGCTGTGTAAATGATACACCAAGGGTTGTTTTTCCATATGCAGTTGTGGCTTTCTGGATATCTCAGTTGGGCCTGGCCCTCTGAAGAGCAGGTTTAATTGGGGGACTGCTCTGCTCAAATGCCATGCTCTGCTTCAGGATTGTTTTCATTTGGGGCAAATATTCAACCACTGACATTATTAGGCTGAGCAACATAAGGCCTAAAGTACTAATCTGAGGCTTCTTAGTCAGTTCTTGACTTCTCAGACCTTCACTGTTTTGCCATCTGCTGTAATTGAAAATTGCCTTCTGCAACCAAAGGGAAAATCTAATTTCTCAGCAAGCCATATGGGGTTATTAAGATCATTAAACCCTGGTATGCCATAATGCCTGGGCCAAAAGGACCACAGGGCACGTAAATATTGTGTGATTCATTTTATGGCTTCAGACTGCAAGTTAGGAATTATTTTGATGGCTATCTTATGATGAAAAGTGCTGGTCAAGTAGGTTGCAGCAGATGTTGATTGGTGAGGTCAACCCATGGCATGTTTGCTCAGAGCTGTGATGGATGAGACATGGTTTTAATGGTGTTTGATCACAAAGGGTGAATTTTTTTGTATCAGCCTGACAACTGATCAGGAACCAGCCAGTGTCCTTAGTTGTGCCAGTGATGCTAAAGGCAGCCTTGAAAAATAAGAAACCAGAGAACACAATTTCCATTTTTTAGGAGGACCCAGACTTGGCTTCTCATGCAGGGTCTAAAGCTGATGATATAAATTGTACTCTCCTTCCTTTCTTAAGAATGGGAAAGCTATTCCCTTGCAGATGCCTGTTCTTGAACACTATAAAACTGAGCTGCTGGAATTTTTCCTCTATTTTCTTTGTTTCTCTAGTTATGATATTTTGTGAGATTTCTCCCTTGCAAACCCACTTCTATATATTTGATACTACCATGTGTGAGAATATTAAAGCTGATTTTTGGCTAATAAGGCTTCAGAAATGAATGCAGGAGCTGAGAAATTTACATGAAATTAAAGAAAGAATAGTTCAGTAAATGCAAATAAATGCAGAAATGAATATTTTAATTTGGATTCATGATTAACGCCAAAGGATTACCAGCAAACCATTACAATGTGATGACACAAAAACTCAATGGGAATAAAAATTCTATATGCACTAGTTAACTGATGGAAGGAAGCTATTTTTAGTAGGACAGCTCAGACTAATTTATTTGTTCTTTTAAAAAAAGTATCTATTGATTGTATTTCAAGTCTTGTCTATGATAATTATGTCTCTGAATATTTTTACTGGTATAGTATTGTATCAGTTTCTGCATTTTACAATGGGACAACCATTGTTATGATCACTAGATTTATGCCCATTCTTTAAGTTATTAAATGAATGGTATTGAAAATAGGCATTACTGATTGCCACTTTTCTTTATGAGTTAACTCTTGGGGAGTTAAGAGCAAATTGTTATAATATTATACAAGGATTATATATAAGACAAAAAGGTGACATTTTTTGCCCTCCTTCAATTTTCCAGCGATCTCAATCTGACTGCATTTATTTCTTCTGTGCGTCAGGGGTTTCTGTAGGTCATGGTTTCTGTTTTAAGACAATAAGAACCAAAGCATGTCTGAATAGGCTTTAGTTTCTGTAGCACTGGGGTCAAGACATATTACTGTTTTGAAATCAAGATAAATTAAATGAGGTTTAAAAAAGTATTTCCTGTTCTAGTCATACTTTAACTGCCCAAATAGCTTTTGTATTTGGAAATCACAGTTAGAATAAGAGAATGATACAATTTTCCCAAAAGCTGGGAGTCCAATCAATCTTTATATATATATTTTTTATTTTTCTTTGAGAAGCCATGACAAAGTGTGGTTGGTTTTTAATTTGCATGTGGCGTGTGTTTTTTGAAGTTTTTGCTGTTCTCTACCCTACTTCTCGGGCTGACAGCCCAGGATGGTGCCTGGAACTAGTCTGAAGGATGCACACGCATAATGTGCGTAGGCTCCAGGTAGGCAAAGCTTTCCAGACCAAAAACGCTTGGGAAAGGGGTGAGGATGACTGGAGATAGGAGCTGAAGACCTTGTCATTAGGTCAGGATTCTCAGACATCCCATGGCTGTGTATGTAGCTGAGTGAACCTTCTGCCAGGATGGCATTGCATTTCCATACCGACATACCCTTCCCTGCTGCGTCCTGTGCCTTAGACACGAGCCTGTGCCTCCTCTTTTGTTGTAACTACTCTTCTGTAGTTACATTCATTTGAGATGACTGCATGAAAAAACCTCACCCTGCACTAATTGCAGTGTCCATCTTAATACATCTCAAACAAGGGGAAAAATGAACGGAGGCCTCAATAATGAAGTGTTGCTGGCATGACGTGCGCGCACTCAACAGAAACTATCATTGTGTCTGAATGCTAATTAAAGGCAGCACAAACCCAGCAAAATCCGAACTCATCTGAAACTAATGGGGATTTTATCTCCACCATTTGCAAGTTTTGTTTCTGGCGTCTTTAAGCGCTGCTGGTGGTGCTGGTCTTTGATGTGGATCACAAGTGAGCCCATGAGGAATTATGCAATGGAAATAATTTGAAGCCATCCCTGACCTAATCTGGCCTGAAAAAGATCAAGAGCTCGTAATATGCTTACTGTCATATAAGGCTGAGGATGTTTATATTTGTTTAACTTCAGTTTTGAGCGTGCCATGAACTATGGATGTGAATTCCCCATAATATCCTTACCTTCTGCATTATCAGAGCAGTAAATGCATACATGGCTAATGTGGTGAATGTCTCAGATTATGAGAATTAGTCCAATCTAAACTTCAGTGCCATATGCAAGTTGTGTTTTATCGATTCACCTTTTTCTCATTGTTAGACTGATTCCTTCTACATGGGATGTATTCATAGTACTTGCTTAATTTTTTATTTCAGGCTTAGTTGTGTATAGAATCAAAATTTATTTTTACTTGTGTGAATGATTCATGGCAATATCAGGTTTCCCCAGTTTTTAAGTAGCATATTAGAAGCTTTGCCTCAGTATCACTGGCAACAGTGCAAGCATCTTTTGGGGACGTCTTCAAGGGATGGCCTTTAGTGCAAAGCTGTACAAGAAACAAAACCAGTGTTTACTAATGTTATAATACACTGTTACGCAGAAACATCTTTTGTCACTGATAAATGGAGAAAACTGAAGTAAAATATACCCTGGTTTTAACTAAAGTTAGCCCTACAGAAATCAGTGCAAATATATGGGAACATAATACAGAACGTGGTGTCACCTTCCCAAAAGGGAAAGAAAAAAAGGCAGAGAATGAGCTAAAAACTAAAAAGCACTGTTTGGGAAAGATACAGTTTCTTTCCTATTTTCAAAAATTAAGGCTGAACTTCAGGCTCCCCAAATCCTTGGCTGTCTTTGGGTCAAGGCTGGAGAAGTCTGAGAGCTACTTACTTCGGTAAGCCAGGGGTGAACTCTGCCTTAGGCTTTGCTTTGTCCCACAGGTAGGAAATGAAAGAGGGATACAAGGCAAGGAAAGCAGAAACTCTCTCCCTCATTTAATGGGAGGACTTTTTCTTCCAGAAAACTGCTGTAGAGAGTAAAAGGGATGAGTTTAAGCATCTTTCCCATCTTCTTGAGCTGTACAGAACTTAGAAGAGAGAAATATCATGTTTTTCTGTTGAAAATTGCTCTTTTTTTCTGGTAGATAAATCACCTGCTGTTCACCACAGCCAGTGACTTTCTCATTAAATAATGTTCTAATTAATAATGTGCATCATTAGAATTAGAAAACTCACAACTTCTTACAATTTCAGAGAGCTCTCAGCAGTGGCAGAGCTGTGACACTGGGCAGGACCTCCTTCAGTCCTCAAATCTTTGTTTTATTGATCTGCAGGCAACCTGATTTTGTAATGCCAGAAAGCAGTAAAAACTGACATTCAGTTCTTGAGTAAATTCAACTCTAAGCAAATAGATTAAGTCTAAGAGCCCTGTCTTTCAGGACAATAACCATATAGTGCTACTAATGAAAACGCGATTGAACGCCCTTTGCTTGGATAAGCTTCCCTGACAGGATTGTTTAGAGTGCAATGATTTCGTCTGACTAAGTGACTTCACTAAGAATCAGCTTAACAAGTAGATTTCTAATGAAGATTAACAAAGTAATATTTTTCTAGGCTGTGTGCTTAAACTCTTGGAGCACACTGAGACCAGTGCTGAGGACCTGCTGATGTGGATGAAGCAGATGGAGGCAGCCTCTGCTTTAAGTGGGGTATTAACTAGGGACTCTCACCTGAATCTGTTTTGCCAGTCACCACACCTTTAAAATGGAAGGAGGGGCATCTGGCCTGTTTGTCCAACCCCTCATCCCTGACGAGGTTAGTTTTAATAATTTCTTTCTGTGCCTATATATTTACAATTCAGTGGTTGATCTTTAGGAGGTGCAATGTCAACTCAGCAGGTTGAAATCTCTTTAGATGATTAAATCTGTCAAGAAGAAAAGCTCTTCTACATATGCTTTTTCCTCCCCGTATGTGGTCCTTAAACACAAGAAAGGTTGTAGATTCACATCCACACTTAGCACCTACAGAGCTAACCCTGTCTTTCATATTTTTGTCCATTGGTTAGAGAGATTAGCTCAATTCTTTACAGGCAACAAGGGTCTTTCAAGGGAATGTCCCCGTAGTTCAGGTGTGACAAACATTTTTTCTTTCCCCCTTCCTTCTCTGCTGAGTAAAGTTACACAGTGTATATAATAACACCCATACATTTAAGATTTTCTATCATCTTGTTACCAGTAGAAGTTATAAATCAGAGTATTCATCACTTTTAACTTTGCTTATGGTACTGTATATATCTGCTGAAGTGTCTCTGTGGATAAGATGGGCTATATGTAGCTAAAAGACCCAGAGAATTATGTTCACATCAGTGAACATAAAAGTATCATCAAGTTTTTCTGTAATAACACTTTTCAGCTGAATTGGCCATGTTGTGACCTCTGTTAAATTTATGGGAATGAGAGATTTGAGGCTACTCCCTGAACTTTCAAGTTCTTGAATGATTGTGAGAAGAAAAGAATCATGTAGGGATCCCTTCAGTATAAAGTGCTGCAATTCAGAATTTCCTCGAGTCTTAGTGCTGATATGAAGAGTTATGTTTAGACCTACATAACCCCTCAGTTATCTTTGACAAAAACCAAGACATGAGTCTCTTTAAACCACATCTGAACAGATAAGGATTCAGAAAATATGTTTAAATACAGTGAAGATCGGATTCCATCAGGTCTTCTCTAAGACATCTCAGAGTAAGAGTTCAAAGAAATTAATAATAACTCAATCTTTTTTCTCACAAAATCAGAGTCATATTTTAAAGGGATGTGCCTGTGTTTGGGGCCATCTAAGCCGTATACCTTTTCTGTCCCAGTCTCTCTCCTGGTTTTTGTGTAGCATTTCCACAGCAGATCACAGAAACAACAGCAACATGCACAAAAAGATTTAATTTAATTTTGCAGAAATGGTTCCTTCTGTACTAAGCAGAAAAGTTGTGAATGTACAAACTAGCCCTAATGTCTGGTATTAGTGAGATGCACAGTTCAATCTGCTCACTGCTGTAAGGACTTTTTTGGTAGCAATATAGACTCCACTGGTAAAAAAAAGTTGGGTGAACTACCTCTATGCAGCCTGAAAACCACATCATCATTTTCCAAGCTCTGATGCCTTCTATGTGTGTGTTTCACCACCCTTTTCCTGGCCTTTCTGATAAAAGCTGTGCTGCAGGAGAAGGACTGTTCCCTGGCATTTTGCTGTCTGACACTGAATATTGAGTCTGACTGAGTGTTCTTGGGGGGTAAGGCAAAGACAGTGCCAGAAAGCACCTGAGAAAGCTCATTTGGGGAAGTTCCCAGGGGAGGAATTAGGCAGGAAGAAGACAGTGAACTGGGACTGTCAGCACAGCTGGGGATGTGGAGAAGAATTGTAGAAACACTCAAATCTGAGTTTCAAAGGGGAAGAGAAGAAGGGAAATTTCCTGGTGATCCAAAGGAACCTCTGTAGCTGTAACTTTGGGAAAGCCTGCTGCACTGAGAGCAAGGGAACAGTAAAGGCTCTGCCATGTACAGACATAATGAGCAGGGAGGAGATTTGTTTGCAATTTCCACCTTCCATCTAGAAAAACCGACCCTTCTTTATCTTTCTGCAGTCTGCTGTCCAATAGAACAAACTCTGAAGATAAAAAGGGTTGTTGGTGGTTTGGATTGCTTTAAGTAAAAGGTGAAAACATCTCCATCACCTCCTCTGAATACCTTTAGGTGTTGTCACAAGGACAGGCAAATTTAGGTGTGGGCTTGGAGAGGCAGCTCCATTGTGTACCATTGAGGGTTTCTTTTCCCAGAGTTACGTTACAGAATTTTATTTTAATTCCAATCTGGGAAATTTGTGTGCACGTCTTACTTAAGACTTTCAGTCTGCAGAAATCTTGCCAAAATCCTAAGGGTTATAGAGGCTATGAAATTGAAGCAAACAACTTAAACATTTGAAGCTTTACAGCCAATCTGGGGTTAAAAAGCTGAAATGTGCCATTTTACATCCTTCTTTAACACAGCTAGCAAACCTAACATCATCTTTTACTTTCAGACTTAGTGTACTTGAGAATACTCCGTGCAGTAGATAAGAATATTTGTCCAGAAATAATTTAATTTTAAAAAGGGGGCCTTGTTACAGATGGAGGTCACTGTGCAAGTTTTGTGTACATGTGCCTTTTAGAAGACTGCTGCAGACCATTTGGAAAACCATTCAGAGTTACCCAGTATATAAATGAAATGTAGGAAATGAAAGCACTAGCTGAAATTTTTGTATTAGTGGTGAACTGACATTAATTATGTTAAACTTTCACTAATAAAGGAGGTTTCTCTCACAATGTGTAGGACCCTAAAAATATATTGATGAAACCACAGTTGTATAAAGGCTTGTGATTAAGTAGTTCGCTAAAGTTCAGAGAACAAGACTGCGACACTGTGACCTCAGCATAGATCTTGTGGTATTAAGGCTTTAATTTTGGCAGTAAGCAAGGAAATGTTATGAGTAAAGATCTCACAGGCATTAGTTAATAAGAAAGAGAGGAAAAGATCTCAAACCCATTGTGACTTTGATAGAAAAACAGTGGAAATGCTGATCATTACAGTAGCTCCTAGTTATCGTGTGTAATTTGGAAGAATAAAATAAGATCTCTGGTGATCTGTACACTGACATGTTGAATTGTTTTCACTGAAAACAAGGTGAAAGGTTCAAATGTCAGAAACTGGCAATGGTAACAGTTTACTGATCACTGCTATAGGTTTGGTGCATGTTAAATTTGGGAATATGGTTTGCTTTAAAGAAGGTGCCAATAGATATCCATCTATGTGTATGGATATAGATACATTTTGACAGCAAATTTAGCTCGGGAAAGCAAGTAAATCTGGTCAAATGGTGTGTGGCAATGAGATTTTTTTTTTTTTTTAAACTGCCAAGAGATCAGTCAGACTTTCGCCTGCCAGGCTGAAAGGGTTAAGTGCTAGTTTGAATACAGCAAAAACCTGCCAGCCTTGCTGGAGATGATTGCTTTCCTTTTTTTTTCTTTTATTTTTTTTTGTGTTAGCAGAGGAATGTTTAATCATCCCTCTCTGTTTTAAAGATAACGGATAACTGCTTGGTTTTCCCTGGAGTGATTTTTAAAGTGGTTAATCAGAGGGACAAACCTGAAAAGGCAAAAAATACTTAATTAGTGCCTTTTCTTCTGACCAGCCAACAGTCCTGACCAGATGCCTTCACTTCAGAACCATCCAAGTAATCAGCCTGGTAACGTCACTTCATCGCACATCAGGCACCTGGCAAGTTGGACACTGACTGCATCCCAGAAAATGTCTGCTAAGGAAGGCTACTTCTGAAAATTACTTTCAAAACCTGATAGCAAGCTTCTCACAGGGCTGGAAACAAACTGCTTTTTGTATATTGAACTGTAATCCAGCCCTTACAAGTATTAGGCACTATCAAAAATACTGCAGGAAACCAGCATAACAAAGAACCAGTTAAAGGCGGTTTTGTTTCAGTGGAGAGAGGGAAGAAAAAAAGTCAGTATGGAGAATAAAAAGCATGAGGGTTTTCTCTCAGTGATACGGTTTCATGCAGCATAGCTTTCCAGCTTCTATTCAAAGTCATACTGGCATCCTGGTATGCAATTTCAGTCAGTAGATCGGGAATTGTATATAAACCCCCTGTCTTTATTGTTAATGAGATTTGTGTAAATAACTTGCTAGAAAACATATCGAAAACATATAATTCACTACTAAATATGAATGCAGATGGCAGGTAAGAGGAACTAAATTTACTAGCGTTCCTGCAGTGTGCTCTGCAATGGATAATTCAAATAACATATACGTATGATATTTTTGGCATATTAGCTGCTCTATGCAGAGCTGGCACTGGATTTTGTAATAATAATGTGTGTGCAGGACACATTTGCTATCTTGAGCATGCTATTGGTTGCACAGTACTGGCTGTGAGCCAGCTGTACCTCAGATATGCTAAGTTATGAGAAATGATCCCTATTTCTATTCAGAGAGCCACTGCTTTCCAGAAAATCATGGATCTGGTGGGTATTGACTTTAGCAGATGAGTTCAATAGGCTTCTTGCCCTCACTGTGGTGTCTGGTGGGGAAGGATTCAACCTGCTCTCCCCACATTGCCGTTGGGTTTATCTTTAGTCCTGTCTATGTCTAGGCTTAAGCTCCTTCTTCAGCTACAACCAGCCTTTGTGCAGGAACCAGGGGTACATGGAAGGGATTTGGTGACTGGGTGAGGCAGAATGTTAGAGAAGTTGAAACCCAAATTTTATGCTCCCCAAAGGCTGACAGGTTTTGCATACCTGTCACTGTTTTGGCCTTTTTTGGAATCAAGAGCTCTCTGCAAAAATGAGATTTCAAGTGCCCACCGAATTCAGAGGCTATAACATTTTAGTTTGTGCTCATTTCTAGGTGGATGCTGCTTTATAAAAATAAACTTGACGTGAATCTTTCCCTCCCACGGGAGCTAACGATGTTCCCTGCAGCACTCCCAAGCCTAAGTCATTCCTGTTTATTGGCCCAACTTCAGACAAAATTTTTACTTCTCCCCCATGCAAACTTAGGGGTCTTCCTGATAAAGTAAATATTTTGCTTTACAAGCATTGAATCAGGAGCAAAGGTTTTAGGAAAATATCTGTTTGACTTCAGCTTAGTCTGTGTGCTATGCTATAAATCTTTGCCTCTCGTTACCAGCCCCCATTTTATGGATTGTTCCTGTTATATCACTACTGCCAGGGTGAGAGGAATAGTCACAGAAGATAAAAAACCAAACCAAAACCCAACTCAAAGCTCTAATGAAACATATATAGTGGAATCATCACACTACAGCAGTTTCTGAGGAACTTTGCACTCTGTACAACACACCAAAATCTCCTTTAGAGATTGCCTCTGTAACACAAAATTTGTCTGTCCTCTTCTGTGAGTCCATCCAAGATCAAATCAAAGTGAGGATGGTGTAAATATTCCATGTGAGAACCAAGTAATCAGACAAAAGTCCAAACTGATAGCAGGACCTCCTCTTGATAGGGGTGTAGTTCAAAAAGCCTATTGGACTCTGAAGCAGGAGCATCAGTCTGCTGATAATGTTCACAGAAGGAGCTGGCCAAAATGAATGCTTTTTTTTGGAGGGAACTGTCAGCTGGTGTGATGTGACTATATATTGTAGCAAGATTCTGAGAGCTGTCATGATTGCTTGGAAAAAGCAATATAATTTCAGGCCAACTAATTTAATTCCTTTGATGCCAAGAGATTTGCTACTGCTAAGTCCAAACACAGAGATATCTCACCAGCACTTTTATTAAGGGAAACTATGTGAAAGGTTCACTCCACTTTGATGGACAGATTATTAGGGAAAAGCAATAATTTGCTGAAGCCTTATTTTCATGCCATTTCTGGGTATGATATTGAAGTTAGCTGGAAGGCCAGCTCTCACCACCTCAGGTTGGTGTGGATTTGGTAAACTCCACTAAGAATGCTCTCGACAGTATTGTCAGCATTAGAAACACAGCAGACATCCATGCCTCAGGAATAAACAGAAATAAAGCTCTTCCCTAAAGTAACCTAACCAGAATTCATTCCCCCCTACTTTTTATTGTTTGGTTCACCTCTGTAAAGCTTTTCAGCATTTATATTCATTTTACACTGTCAAAAGCTGAACAGAAGTAAGATAACAAATGGTTCTGGTAGCAGCTGTCACCACCTACTGTCTGTGTATGCCTGTGTGAGCCTCTAAATGGAAATAAAGTACTTTAATAACACATTTTCTCTAAACTGTCCTCATGGATAAAGTTACTCTCAAATCAGTCCATGAACACTTTCCAATTCGGTGCCCACTTCAGCCTGCATCTCTGTCTCTCCTCTGCAGTGTGTGTAGGTATGCAGCAGTATGATTTAAAGACATTTCAGATCAGAAATACTTTAACAGCACACCTTCTCTGGCTGCTGCTTGCCTGTATTAGCTGCTTTTGGTGTTGGGCCCTTCTCCCAGCTTGCCTAATTTTGGGGCTGCACATTAAGCTGACTGTATATTGAATTTTTGCTCAGTGTTGGCTCTAGCCAGGAAGAGTCCAGAACCACAAATTCAGCATGAACTGCTCTGCCCTCCCTGTTCCTGTACAATCCCTTCCAGGGGCAGATGGCAGCTGGGAGGACAAAACACCTCCCATTTCTTAGGGCCCTGAACAGAAAGAAATTCCATTTCATTATGAGCTCTAAGGTTCTGCTTTACATTGAGAGAGGTGAGGCAGCATCACGCCTTTGTGCTTATCTGTCCTTGGGTATCACAATGCCTTCAACAAATGCAGGAGCTGTGGGTTCAGGTGCCTAAAGCTCTTTAGTTTGGAGAGAAGCCCTTTGTGGGTCCAGCCAGCAGCGACATGACATGCCCTGAGCTGTGCAGGATCGTGAATGTTGAGCAGAAGTCTGAGCCCATGTCTTTCAAGATGGGTTAATACCTCCTCCAAGGCTGTCCTAAATATTTTTTCCTCTCTTTTTCTCTCTTTATTAATTTTTTTTTAATGTTACCTTCTGAGGAATCTACTACATGGACCTTGGCTCCGTTTCTCAGTGATTGTGAAATGTGTGGTTTGCATCTTTTTAGGTCAAGGAGGCTTTTGGTTGTAAGCGACAAGTGTTGGGTGATTATTTTTAATCAAATATACTGCTTAACATTTACAAAGTATGGAGAAAATATTTGGTGCTTTTGAGCACCTGTCACCTCCAGGTAAATAATTTAAAAGCATGTGAGGAAGCCAATTAGAGTTAATTAGAAATTGACTGATCTGCTTTGGCACCAAAATTATGGGAAAATATGTCCTGTCCTTTCTGGAATAGAGATTTTACTCTTGTGCACACACATGAGTGAGGAAATATATTGTTTTATGGCCAACATGTAGTATTCCTATGAGAAATAAAGCACTTCATAAGCCATATATGTAACAGCAGTTCAGGCAAGAAGAACAGGGGCACAAATCCTTGCAGACAAATAGCTGAGCGGTTCCTCAGCTTTATTTCATGGTGATGGGCATGCTGGAAATGTCTAGAAGATTAATAGATTCAAATTCAGTGATCAGAAAATGGGAGCATGTCTAAATGGATCATTATAACAGATTCCCACTTTATCTATTGCACAAGCCAGATATGAGCCATCTGTAAGCTTCAAATTCCTGGTCTAAAATCTTCTGCAGCCATAAAAGACAATAAGTATCAGTGGGGGAAAAAAAATCAATTTCTTGGCTTTGCTGCCTAAAAATATAGTGATGGGACTACAGGGAAAGAAAACTGCTGATTTTTTTTTCAACTTTTTTTTTTATTATTATTTTTAAGCAAGTTAAATGAGTAGGCACTATTTAAGAAACTACTTTGTTATTAGTGGTTTAAAGAATATTTCTAGAGAGTAAAGTCAGCATTTCCCACTCAGGCTTTGGGGGGATCACTGACTATCATCTTTGATATTCTCTGTCTAAGACCTGGTATAAGTCCCAGGAAGTTTCTAGAGGACCTGTGCTCATGATAAGATAATTTCTGAATCTGATTTTTTGCTCCAGAAAGTTGATTCTCAAAACAAATATATAGCCTTTAACTTTGTTCTCCTTTGATGATTTTCTTGGTGTTAAACTGTGTCTAGTCCTTGCACAGCTCTTTTAGTGAGTGAGCACAGGGAAAACTCTATAACAATAAAGTCCCATTTTCTACCCTTTCCTGTCCAGTGGATAACCAGGAATTCCAGTCTGTGTGTGCAGAAGGAAGGGATTACACATTGTTACACATTGATGGCTTCTTGGATCTCAGTACCACCTGCAGAAAGTGTCAGCACTGGGGCAGGAGGGGTGGGCAGAAATGTAACTGTGCCCTGATGTTTCTGCCCCAGCTGATCCAGTGGTCACAACAGGGAGCACATCTGAGGATCCCTGTCCTACAGCACTCCCAGGATTGCCCTTGCAGCACTGATGCCAAAAAAGCCGCCTATGCTTTTCTGATGCACCCTACCAGTGGATAGCCTGCTTGAGATAAGCTCCTATTTATGCAGGTATTTATATAGGAAATACTCTTTTTTTGCTTCTCATATTAGGAAAAGGACGGAAGGCTTGGCTGGACCACGCGGCCTCGCTCTATATGGGTGTGTAACGACATCCACAAGGCACTGGTGCCGCAGCCACTCTCAAAACATAAGCTTTTTGCAGATATTGTTGCCTGGAAGAGGGCGCGTTGTCTTGACAAAGCCTTCCCTGCCAGCAGTGAATCACGAGGCAATGAGCCGCGGGAAAGGTTAATCTGAGGACTCAAGGCGCGCGAAAGAGACGGCACTAATGTTTATCTCCCTGCCATAGGAACAGTGCCTGTAACGGCCATCTGTGGAAAACGGAGATATTCCAGCGCGTGGAAGGCACCGCAGCAGCGCTCTGGTGAATTAATCACGCGCTGCTTGAGGCCTTCGCCTCACACGTGGGATGCACTCGGGGTCTCTCGGATACTCTGCGCCGAAATCTGTGTGCCGAGATACCGCGGACTTCTTCCTGTGCACGGCAGCCAGGAACCCTCCCCATGTACTTTTAAATCACGGAGGAGGATTATTTTCGGAACAACAGGGCCTGAAATATAAATTTGGCCAGGTTTTTAAGCAGGCTGATGTTTCTGAAGTTTTTTTTACGGTGTCTGATTTTAGGAGATTAGCGTG
Source organism: Myiotriccus ornatus (assembly GCA_036023395.1). Taxonomy (NCBI): domain Eukaryota; kingdom Metazoa; phylum Chordata; class Aves; order Passeriformes; family Tyrannidae; genus Myiotriccus; species Myiotriccus ornatus. The sequence goes on from JAYRBT010000010.1 coordinate 4,933,995, forward strand.
AGACAAGATCTTTTGATCCTCGTAAAGGTTTAATGTTATTTTGTAGCTAAGCTGTTAATAATTGACTAGAGGTCTTATAGATATACGTATATGATATGGTTTCCACTGAGGTTTTAAGCTAAAGAGCTATTTCTCATACCCTTCATATCCCAGTCCAGATGTTCAAGTTCTATTTCCCTACATTGCAACAGATGGTTGCCAAAAATTTAGTGAAATTTGCAGTGTTTCTCAGTGTAGTCTATATATAAATTCTGTATTATAGAAGAGTGAAGACTATGGCCCAATTTCTGCAGCTATTTTCCTCACCAGCAGCAGAAAGCACTTAATTCTTAAGCCCTAATGGTGAGAGTTCTCCAAGGGAGCATTATTTTTTCCTCTCCCAGGCCAACTATAATGAAGCTGACTAAGTCCCTCCTGATTAATTTAATGGTAGCTAAATAGTGCAGAAATAGTGAGAAGTCACCAATTCTTCTCCTGATAACTCTGCCCCTGATGTCAGTGATAATCAGCAGCATGCTGTCCGACATATAACATCTCTAAATTAAGCAACCATTTCTATTCTTCTTTCTAACAAATTTCCTTTCTTTGTTTTTTTCCCCCCAATCCAGTAATTTCAGTGCCAGGCATTCAGAAATGCCTGTTATTTGCACATCTGTAAAAAAACATGATCTAAAGAGTATGGCATGAGTATATAGATGGATCTAGAAAAGACATTTTGTCTTGAAGAAGAGCCAAGAAATGTATGATATTTGCAATATGTAAGGTAGCACTAACTTTAGGGATATTATTCACATTTAATGCTATGCACACACTTTCCTCGATCAGGATCTCTACCTCAAAATGTTACAGGGTCAGACTAAAGCCTTAATTTCCTTAAATCTGAAAAATGTCTGGAAATATTTTGCACCAGAAACCATAACTTTGAATTTCCTGACCTTTGAGCTTATTACAAACCATGTGTCTGTTCACCCCTGCAAAATGCAGAGGAGTTTCTGTTTATTGCTTCAAAAACAACAGGCAAAACAATCCAGCAGCTTTAAGTTCGCTGGTTTTCTCTGCACCGTCTCCAATTTGTCTACATCCGAACAAGGCAGCAAATCGGAGATAATGCAAGTAAAACAACAAAAATGCAGAGGTTTAGAAAACATGGCCTGGGAGGAAACGCTAAGAGGACTGAATTTCTTTATTTCAGAGAAGACTGAAAAGGAATCTGCTAAAAGGTTTCAGAGAGAATAAGGTGACTAGTTGCCCTTCATGTGAGGTAAGGATACAAAAATATTATGGGCTATTTTGCAGCATGGAAGATGTGAAAGAACTTTCTGTATCAGCTTGCTGATATAGATAAATCTGTCTCACTGGAGATTTTTTAGAAACGGAGTACAGAAGTGTCTTTCAGGGATGTTCTGTGTTTTGCTTCCGAGGACAGCTGGATTAAGAGACTGCTGACAAGCCCCAGCCCTACAATTCTGTGATTTCTCAGTCACTCTGCCCACACCACAATCCCAGGCAGAAATTTTATAATCTCCACTTATTCTTTCACCTCCTTTTCATTTCCTCTTAGGAGGAGACAAGTCCTTCTTTCTTCTCAAGTGGCAAGTGTTTTTGTTCCCATCACAGCTCATTTCTCAATGTAGGGGAAAAAAAGCACCTAAAAAGGGTGACACTCTCCGATCTTACTCATTTAGTGCTATTATATTTATTGCTTTAAAATAAAGCAATTGTAGAAAAAAATAGGAATCAGATATTTGCTTGTCAACTGAAACCATCTAATGTTTTAGAAATCCTTTTGAATTAAGGTTGGCAGTTCATTGCTGAAACAAGTGTAGTTGGACCCTTCTTCAGGATAAGTGCAGAACTGAAGTGATTGGGGTCAGACTGGAGATAAAACATTACAGTCCAGAGAGTCCATCTTGCAAGTTCTCTATTCTCTTCACTAACTATGTTCCTGTAAAGTAGAAAATGGCTCTCTTTTTTTATTATTTTTTATTTTATTTTATTTTATTTGAGAAGCAGAGCTGGCCTTTAAAATCCTTACCGCTACTAAGGGTTTTTTTGCATCTTGTATTGCAGAAAAAGTCAAGGCCTCATCTGCACAGTAAATGTTAGCAGCCAGGTTAATTGTGAGGATATAGGACATCTTTCAAGGTTTGTAAGACAGCTGAGCCCTTGGAGATATCGTTTTCACAATGCTCTAATGCTGCCTCTTTGAGAGCAGCCTTTGGCTGCAGAATACCACTATTTAGCAGGTTTAACATTGCTAAAAATTGAGACATTGATGCCATTATTAAATTTCATTCTGCACACAAGCAAACAGTTTATCGTAGTCTGTTCCCAGCAATTGTAATCCAATTTTTGTTATCTTACATTGTTTAAAAGAGAGAGAGAGAGGGAGAAAGATACTGTACATCAATCTGATAAAAATGTTTAAATAACTGGTGCTTTTTTGTGATTATGTTGGTTTTATAGCAGCATTATGGAAACACGACAGGGTAACTAAAATCTGATTACGCCTAAGTCCTTGCCCATTATGTGATTATTATGAACCATGACTTCTACTGGCACATTATGAATTACATGGTCATAATACAAGGGATTTCCAATATAATTAACTGAGATTAGCAGCACTGGAGAAATCTGGGAATAATGATACAACTTTGAACAATCAGTTTTACTGTAAGTGCTGCTGGCTCTGGCTTCCAGGAAACAGGAGGCTGGTGGATGGAGCAGTGACCCACCTGCTGGGCTTTCCTACACCTCCTTTCTCTTCCCTCCCCTCTGTGAAACTAATTGCAACCTTGCCAGAGTGTTAGATACTCACTCTTTTACTCTTTTCTTCTTATATTATACTGATAAATCGCGAGGTTGGCTAAGATTGTGAAGAAAGTCAAAGGTATGTAGATCCCTCCTTTAGGGGGCTCAGCTTGAAACTGGAAAGGATTCTGCTATTGAAAACTCAGAAATAACTACTTATTGAAGAACAAGACCATTTAAGACAGCTCTAGTTCGAATACTTAAAGGCAGAATGTCATGAAAATCACAGATTAGTTTCAAAGATCATAGCCAAGGTCATATTATTTCTTTAGTATCTCAGGCAGCCAAGAAGTCTTTCCACAAAATCCCAGCTTTTGGACTCTTGGCTGCTGAAGAGAAGGCCATCTGAATCCCAGGGGAGCTGCTCACTACGGGACCCTTCCTTTCTCATGCAGAATGAAAAGGATTTAGAAGCAGTTTCTTTAGAGGAAAAATAGAAATGGAGGGCATGATGGAAATGCTGTAGTGGGGGAAAAAAGAGACTAAAATGGACTTTTTGTTTAACCAAAGGATGTTTGACCCACTAGTGCTTGGGCATCTGGGGCAGAGTAGGAACTCCCCTGATTACTGAGATGTCATTTGTCCCTGATAGAGCTGGGATTAAAAAGTGGAGCATTTTTTTTCACTCTGTGGCCTTTCAATTCCCGCCATACGCAAATACAGTTGAAGCCTTAGAGAAAAAACACAAAATCACCTGAGATTTTTTGGTTCAGTCCAGTGCCCTTCTATTATGTATGTATAGCTCTTAACTTCTCAGGTTTCACGTGAATTTGCATCTCAGGATTTTTATTCAACTCTGCACACCCCAGGTTTGTGCTCCTGGTTCACTTTGATCTTACTGCACCCAGTTACCACAACAACTGCCTCGCACTGACCCTGATGTGCCGATTGTGCTTCTTTAACCCCGTCACTGTGGAGAACTTGGCTCTGCTGCTGTGTACTCCTGCTGCCTGTGGCCAAGTCCTGCCTTCCCAGAGGGTCATATGGAACTGTTTTCCAGTGTGGTGCAAAGTGCTGTCCTTAGGTGGTTTTTCAGGATGTTGACACGCTGTTTGTGTGATACCAACCCTCCCAAACTCAAGGGAAATGTCGGAGTCATCGGTGTAGAGCAACTCTCTTTCTATTTCCATTAGTTTTGACACAGATATGCGAAGCAGAGGTCTTGGGAATATCCACTTGCGAGCCTCTAATGGTGTTTCTTTTGTCCTGCCTTGTTTTTCATTGCTTTCCCATTTCCATTTGTGGTTTTCTCTCTCTGCACCATTTCTTTGTCGTCTTTCTGTTTCTCTGCCTCCTTCCACGACTGAAAGGAGAGAGAGGTGAGGGGATAATTGTGTGATTTAAGGTAATTTCAACAGACTTTTTTCAACAATATGCTGAGCAATCACAGCTCCTGCTGAGTTCAGTGGGGATGGAAAACCACTGCCCCTTCCCAGATACTGCTCCACACTTGTCAGAATGGAGCTCAAAGGAATCATATTTATAGCAAGCTATTTTGAATGGCAGCAGTAAAGCAGCTGGAGAAGGCTAATGTACTTGCAACTGGCAGCAATTTTACCTGTTTGTAAGACATTCAATCCCTTTTTAAAACAAACCAAAGCACAGCCTAAAGACTGGAAGCTCCATTTTTCAGTTCTGGCTTCAGCACTAGGTAATTTGGGAAATTATGATTTATCTTCACTGTGCAGCGGAGCAGAGAGACTCCAACTAGTCCCAGTCCCAGCCCCAGCTGAGGGGATGAGCCTGATGATCTTGGTGCCACGTCATGCCAACAAAACTGTCACATATGGGACCTGTACTGGAGCTCCATGTGGCCCTGCAGCACATGGCTGTAGAATGTTCTGGAGGGGAAATACAGGACTTTGACAGCCTCTCGAGTGGGTTGCTGCCTGAGGGCCCTATAGAACTCTGAAAAATAAGTTTTAAGGTTCTTCACCATATATTTTTGCAGGAATTTTCCCCTGAGCAGCCATATGGTACTTAAGAGCCTGCAAGGAGAATTATCAGGCTCTTCTCCTTGCCAGAAAACTAACAAAGGCAAAGCCCTGTATCTGATTGGGGGTAGGGGGGTTGATACCAGTGTGAATGGGAAATTGGCTGGACCAAACTGCTTGCATGACACTGTCTTAAGAATTTAAAATTAATTTACCCTGAAATAAAAAGAAGAGAGGAAAAAGTAAAATGCAGACCAGTTAATTCTTTGGTCAGTTACAGACATTTCTCTGGTGGACCAGAGAAGTGAACTTTGCTGTATCAAGTGGATTTACACTGTTCCTACTGTATTTTTAGGTATTCAAGCTGATTAACATGACTTTGGGTCGTGCAATGGAAGCACATTATGACTCAGGCAGGCTCACTTTAATCACTGCCTCAATGAAAAAACAGTTCCAGGGAAAAGCTTTTAGAAAATCATTATCTTTGTCAGTTGACTATTTCCCTGAGACTTTGGTTAAAATGTCTGGTTTTTATTTTGGAAACGTTTACTGTAAAATGCTTCTAATGAATCACTATACAGGGGAATACATATAGACGACTTAGTGCTATAGTTAGAAGGAAACTACTCTAAATTTGTGAGTTCTCAGGAATGATCTTCCTGATCTTTGATAAGCAAATTCAGCTTTCTGCAAATTTGAGGGTTAATCTTTGCTAAGAGGTGTCTGACCCTGGCACTACCAGCTATGTAAAATGAACATAAGATTATTTGTCTTTTAAAATCTACTCTTCTCTGCTGATTTCCCATTCTATCTAAGAAACCTTCCATGGGAGAGTGGCCTGCCTACTGGATAATGTAAACTTCCTTATGTGCATAATTTTATGAACCCTATTACTTATGCTTTTTGTTCTGTATCTAGTTTGATTCTGCTTTCAACACCTTCTCCTATTATCTCACATCAGATTAGAGAAGAACCTGCTGATAAATCACACAGGCATTTCAGCCAGCACCTAGTTGTTAAATTCTTTGCCAGTTCTTTGATGAGCCCTCTTTTCTTCAGAATTTAAACCTTGATTTCAACCAAAAAAAAGCTTCTGCCCTCGAAGACATGAAGTAAAACCTTTCTACACACCAAAGGCTGCAGTGCTATCTTCCTGAATCTACATACAACAAGGCAGAACCATTCAGCATTGATTGGAATGGAGTGGCAGGAGAGAGGAATTTCTTTCAGTAGTTCCCAGAGGAACTGGAACCATTGCATTGCTATTACCTGCTCTTTGGGGTGTGAATTCTGTGGGACTGCACTGCAGAAAAAGATCTGTTTCCCAATTTCAGTAAACTCTGTCAGTAGACAGCACAAGACTCTGTTTCTGAGGATTGCAGTTGCCTCCTGCAGTTGCAGAAGGGATTTGTCAGTGTTGGCCTGCTGGATCATTCCCTGGCACGGTTTGTAGATCTGGGGGGGTGTGGTGTGTGTGATAAATCAGCTGAGAAGCAGAACTTCAGTCTGTTTCTTACTCTGGAGCAGGTTCCTTACAATGACCATTTTACAGCAGTCCAAGGAGATCCATGATCTGGGTTTGAAGGCACCTTGTTAGGACTCAGAGACAAATTAAGCATCAGATCTGCAGAGAACAGTAAATCTCCCTCCCCCCTCCCTGGTCAGAACTGGCAGAGATTGCTGTTGTCAGTGTTTTGGTTTGCTTTCACTTGCCCTGCAGCACAAGGTGGCCTGGGACCTCATCTGCTGTCCCAGAAGCTCCAGTCATTAGTGGCCCATCTGTACTTTGTGCTCTCTGCTGTAAATGTTCCATGCTGCACCGTTTCTCAAGGCTAACATCCCAGCATTTTTCATCCACACCATGATTTTATCTGCAACGCACGTGCATTTTGTGCAAAGATACCCCACCTGTCTGTCAGCCAGCTCCCTTGCCTCCCAGCAGCCCTAAAGCTGTGTTAGCCTCATACCCCACCATGGCTAATTCACCCTGCTAGGAGATACCTATAATGACAACTGCCATATTGCTGTGCTGCTTAGCCAAGGATGGGACTTTTCCAGAAAGTTATAGGAACGGAACTCTTTCATCCATAATGGTCCTTTCCTCCCAGAAGGCCATTTGAAATCACAGGGCAATCATCTGCTACAGTTCATTTCAGTGCAACTGTTGGAACGGGCAAAACTGCGCCCGGAACTGTGGAGCAAGTGGAAGAAAATTACACCACTGGTACTTGTGTTATCCCACTCCTTCAATGTCCTCTAGTACAGACAGGGAAATACAGTACTACAGCAAAACACATCCAAAGCCCCACAACAGGTAGGTCATTAGCTGCCCTCCTCTATAATAATTTCACTTATATTGAATTCCAGATATCCTGATCCATCTCTAAAGGTGAGGATGCTCCGGTTTTATCGCTTAAAAATGAAGCAAGATTTATCTGTATTAGATTTACAGTCAGACTTTCTGAATGAGCATGTGCACTGACAACAGCTATGCTGAGATCTGAACTGGAGATTTTTCCAGTCCATCTTTCAGCAGGATGACTTTTTAAGCACTTCCTTTACTGCTGAATACCACAAAGGCTCAGGCAATCTATTGATGACGAAGGTCAGCACCTCCTTAGCAGCCCATAAAGTGAGTCTCTCACAATCACGTTTCAGACTTTTTAAGATTCTAGCCATTTCTTTAGGCAATGAAGCAACCTAGTTCTTTTATCTTGCTATTTTTATTGTTTGAAAGCCTGAGTCACATCTGATCTTTTTTATTTTTAGTTTTCTTTTGGGGGGAAAAAAAAATCCAACCCTTAATGTATCTTTTTTTGTTCGGTACCCTTGTTTCTTTGTGATAGACATAAGTAATGGCTCATTCACTGCAAATTCAGGACTCCTTACATTTTTCTTGCTGTGATAAGGGCACACTTGCCATTATTACAGCTGCATTGTCCACATTGCTGCAGTAAAGGTTTTGTCAGCACTTCCACTCCAAACACTATTTTTACTCACTGTATTTAACCTGTTTATATTAAAAAAATCCCAATAAATTTGGGATTTATTTAAAGAAAGCTAATAAATTTGGCTCTGGGCTGAAATTTGGCAAGGTTACTCGTGGGCTTTTCATAGTAGGGATTTAACCATATTATGCTAATTGCTATCGGGAGGCTGAAGCTCATTTATCAATTGTTTATGTGGTGCTGAGTAGGACAAAGCACTAATCTCCTTAGGCTATAGATATAAGAGAAATATTGAACTGTATTAATAATTACTGTTCCCAGCTATCAGATAGTTTACTAGGCACCCATGCAAAGACAGTAGGCTTAGGGTTAAGGTTAAGCTTAGTCTTACTGTTCAAAGTAATACAACCCCAAACTCCTTCTATAACTCACAATAGGTTGTGGTAGCTAACTTAAGTTGAGGGTAAATGTGACTGAAACAGAATGCAAGAAACAAATCCTGGTTAAAATACCTATTGTGTCTTTAAGGAGAACACGCAAAATTAAATGGGAAATACAATTCAAATAACCACAAGAAGTTTTCACTGGGTGTGTTAGTAATGTAGTTGCCATAGCCTTCTTGAACAATGTTCAGATGTAGAAGAGATAAGACAACATGAAGATCACTGTAATGTGTCCAGGAATCCAGGATACTCTTAAGAAATACTTGGGCATTGTTTAGGCAAAAAAAGGAGAATAGATAAATCCCTCTTCCTCCAACCTTGAATAGTCTTGAATAGTAATGAGATTCACTTCCTCTCTCCCTTCTGAATCTTTCCCCTTTTTCCCTCTATGTTTTATCTGTCTTATCATTCTTGCTTTCTTGAAGAAAGGATACAGCCATCCATGGTCCTGCAGAGCTGGCCCGAGTGATTTAAGAGGCTGCTTCTTCCAGATGGTCAATACTTCCCTTCTCTCCTACTGCTGCAGCTCCCAGTGCATCTCTGTGCTAATTAAAACAGCATAGGGTAAACAGATCCACTGAAATACCTGGGATCTGAGCTAATCCATTTCATTTGGTGCAGGCTGGAAGTATATATATACCATGAACTAGGAGTACCCAGTATGTCAGACATGGGAGAGGGGATAAAGGGAGGGAGACAGACCTTGAAACTTCTGCTCTTTCTGTCTTCTCCAGTGAAAGCCCATCACATGCATTTATGTGGTTTGTTGGCTGAGACAAGACTGCATGTTTGGGCACATGGCTGCCAATCTATAATAATCATTAAGACAATTTTTTTAAGTTTTAAGGAAGTTGAAACCAGGACAAGCAGCATCTCTAAAAGTTACAGTATTTATTGAAACGAGTGAGCCAATCTCACAAGATGGCTAAATAAAGCTCTTAATATTTTCCATTTCTTTGGGGCCTCTTCCCCTCCATGTGTTCCTTAAAGTGTTATTTTAAAACTTAACTTTTGCTGTGATACTCAGTAATATAAACTGCCAGCAATTTAACACAAAATTAGGCACCTCAATTAACTATTTATTGCTGTGGAGATGCTCAAGGATCTTACTAACAAGTTGTTTGAATAAAACTGGAGCAGTAAAAGGACAGTAGGCTAACAACTACAATTATAACTCAAACCCAAGAGGAATCAATCTCCCCAGCAGCATGTCTCAGGACAGTGAGGCAAAGCAAATACAGAGACGAACCACCAATGGTCACAACGTGGAAGAAGGAAAAGAAAGATTCAGTGAGGGCTCAGGATACATGGTCGGTACCTAGTGTGACTAGGGAAAAATAAAGAGGGAAAAATCAGAGATGTTTTCTGCATATGTTTTTCAGGCACTGTGTAACTGTCTTCCTTACACTCCCTCCCAGGGATATACTTCCTCTCAAAGTGTGGGAGCAAAATACCAAGAGACAAAAGAGACAGCAGGGAGAGCATTCCAGCTCTGCGTGATGATGTCACCCCATTAGCACAAAGCCCCGCATTGTCAACTGGGGAAAAAAGGTCAGTGCTGTGTCTGACGGGATGTGAAGCCTGGCCAGCCTTCCATGCCTGGCCAGCCTTCCATGCCTGGATTCAGCAGCTCTGCACGGCGGGAGCAGAGCAGTTCATTTTCACAGCTAAAGGGCCACTGAGAGGGAAGAGAGAGAGAAAACGGAAATTTTAAAACGGTAAAGGTTTTTACAGTAGGCTCCTGAAAAGCGGAGTTGTGAGAACAAATAATTTCTCTGTGTGAGGAACAAGAATGTGTGTGTGTGTGCCTAAGGTATAAACAGAGCAGTGAGCTTAGGGTAATCCCTAAATGAAAAGGAATACAAAGATTGGTCCTACCTCTGAGACGTTGTGCTGAAAAAGCTTGAGGTTTTTTATATATAATTTTTTTTGGTACTGCAATATTTCCTAATTCTGTTGGGAAGACAAGAAAGCAATTTTTGAAGAGATTACAAAGCAAACGTCCAAGTGTCCCACTTGCTCTCATTCTGAAGGAGATGAAGAACTATTGATTTTCTGAAAAGATTGCTTTGAAATGGTGGGAGCTGAGTACTTGTAAAGAACGAGTGCAGAGGGGCGAAGTTTGGTTTAGGAGGGTTGCTGCAGACTGTGCTGTGGGCTTGATTAGATCTGCCCACATGCTATTAAAAGGTCTGCATCTCAGAACTGCTCTGGGCAATCCTGCCTCTGGGATGAGGCAGGAATTCAGTGAGAGCTCACGGTACAGAGGGAGCTCTCTTTCACTTCACAAAATAATCACATTCCTATGGGACTAAGCCCTAGGAAAGCCCAAACCTAAAGGAGACATTTTCAGACCTGTAGTGACTTCCATTACCTATTGTGCAGTAACAAAAGCTGTCGGCCTCAGATCCACGGCAAAGAAGGGGCCTGACTCCTGGCACAGCAGGCACTTGGATCAAACACGGCCAGAGAGGTGTGGCTGGGAATACAGATCCTTTCCTTGCTTTAGCTCTATCAGACAAACAGGTTACCCCGATCAAACCCAACCTGAGTTGCTGGTCACCATCCCAGGCAGGGTGTCCCCTTGCTGTCCCCTCAGTTCTGCTCATTAACTCTCATTGATTAAAAAGAGATGTGTTAGATGAGAGCTACCATTTTAGGTGTTGGTGTTCACCGGATGCAAAGCTCCACCGCTAACTCTTGTGATGTTATTTATGGTAAAAAGTTAGCTGCATCTCCCAAGCTCCTAACTGGGACCACCCCATCTGAACAAAGACAACTTTGGTAGCGATCCTCCCTTTTGGTTGCACTTTGGAACTATAATGAAGCTGAGGCATACAGAAACTTGTCAAGTCAATAAAAATGAAATATGTACAAGGGCAGGTAGTGACAGGACATGGGGGAATGATTTCAAACTGAGATTAGGTTTAGTTTAGATATTAGGAAAAAATTCTTTACTGTGAGTGTGGTGAGGCACTGGAACAGGTTTCCCAGAGAAGTCATGGATGCCCCATCCCTGGAAGTGTTCAAGGGCAGGTTGGATGGAGTTCTGAGCAACATGATCTAGTGGAAGGTGTCCCTGCCAGGGAGGCTGGAATGAGATGATCTTTAAGGTTCCTTCCAACCTAGGCCATTCTATGATTCTATGACAAATCAGTGCTAGAGCTTAAGTCAATGTTTTTATTGAACACTTAATAAGAAATCTACTATGTTTCTTTGTGTACATAATTCTTTTCTCTAGTAATAAAAAAATACACAACTCCCCAAAGAAAAGTCCAGCAAAAGAAACAACAAGGAGAAAAGCGAGGCATGAGAGTGGGAAGAAAAGGAAGTCTGCAAATAGGGCACCGAGAAACTAAGGAAAGGTTTAAAAAGGCCATTATATCAAGATGGAAAGGGAATTTTAGTGGACTGAGGGTCTCCTTTGCTTGTGAATGTCCTTTGTATTGCTCCCTGTAGGAGGAATCTCTCTACATAGAGGTCATTAACTGGCATTCTTTTTTCTTGTCTTATGTTGTTGCAGCTTTTATTTCCTTGGTGCTGCTGTTCTTTATGACTGTTGTATCTGATTTCCAATGTAAGAGTAATAAATGAAAGTGTAAAAACCAGCAGAGTACAATGCAGGGTGAAGGAACAAGGGAGCAGAGAGCGGGTTCTGGAAAGTCCCTACTGCTTTTCTCCCAAGAAGGATACTCATGCAGCAGGGATCCACAGAGAGTACGGCCTAAATGAGCAGTGGGAAATTTTATAGAGTTAGTCCAGGTCTTCCAGTGGTATAAATTAACACTGATCTGTCCCAAAGATTTTAGCAAGTCCAGAAGAATGGAAGCTGATGAACCTTTTGTCTACGGAAGAGTCCCTATGATCAGAAATTCACCTTTGCAAAGAGGACCATGCAAACATGCACCCTCTATCCCTCAGCAAACAAAACTAAGTTCTCTTTTGCCAAGTTAACTACTGATTTCTATGACCTCTGCAGCACAATTTGTCTTGAAGCTTCTACTCAAGTGACCCTTAAAAGCAGTAGAGAAATTCTTCTGCTTGGGTTATGGAGGCTAATAAAGAGTCTGATAACTGGTGGGAGGTCACTGAAGCATTCATGCATATGAAATCCTCTGCACATCTATAACCTGAGAATTCTCAGATGCCATGGAAAGAAATGCAGAACTAGTGGTGCTTAATTCTCCTGAACTTTCAGAGCTGTTTCGAAACTCAGGTTATCTCTGCAGTGAGAGATGGTTAAACAGGATGGGTATACAAAACTTAAAATGAAACAAGGTGAAGGTGCTTGTTTCCAAACCAACAAGGCTTTTTAGTTACCTTCAACAAGCTGTCTTAACAATTAATGCTCACCAAAGTTAAGGGCTCACCTGAAACCTGGAGCTGGCTTTACTGAGTGTATTAAATATACAACAGTGAAAACTGTAGGGTGCACAGGAGCAAAAGGAGGGAGAAACTTTTCTGGTGGCAATAAAACCTGTTGAAATAGCCAAAGCATCATCATCAGGGACTAATCTGGCTTGGAGCCTGCTTGATTAAAAATGAGAGACAATAATTTTCTTATGGCTCTGTAATTCAATTGAATAACTTGGTTTGTTATCTCATACTACTTTGTCATACAGAATGATCTGTATGTTGAAAGCCCTGTTCAGGCATAAACTAATTAATTTTCATGGCAGGACCAGTCCTGTGAAGTGCTGTGGTTCTACAGTATAAGAGGAACTGAGGAAGTGCAATAACTCACAGGGTGAAGCTGAATTTTGCATTAGATAAGTAATTAAATCTGATGAGTCCCCCTGGGATGCAGGGATGGTAAGCAGAGATATTAAACGAGTTAGCCATAGCTGTGTATCCGTCCCTCTTTGGCCCCTGGTTCGGAGCACAGTGGTGGCAGCTCTTGCTGACCCATCCTCTAGGCTCCCTCTTCATACCACCACTTCTGCCTTCTGTTTATGGCATCGCTCCCAGGGCTTTGGGCTTAGAGACAGTCTTTGTGCAGTCATGTTAGACAGAAGGAAGCAAAATTTAGGGGTCAGAATATAGGATAAAGCATCTGGACAGTTTACCTGTCCACCTCTTTATTTCACTAGATGCTTTAGTAGATACTCAAGTTATGCTTATTCCATTTCTCACAGTATGAAATAATGAGCTTTAAACATTCCTAGGCAAAAAAAGCTTGTGAGGAAGGAAAAAGAGAAAGGTGGAAAGATAAAATACTTGTGTGACACCAGGTGAAGCACATGTCAGTAATTTGGGGATTATACTAATTAAAGAGATATTTTAATACTTTCCTAAGTCATCATTACAAACCCAGAAAATTTAGAGTTAGGGTTTCTGGAGGTTTTCTTAACCTGTGTATTACAACTATGCATTTCACCCTAATTGCTTTGTAATTTGACATGCAACGGTTTAATATGGCAGCTGAAGCAAATCCACTAACAACTGGGAGCTAAAGCACACACAGAAAAGAGCCCCTGACAGGCAGAGCTTCATTTCAGCAACTCTGTACAGGCAATAGAGCTGTAACATTAAAGTTAGCAGGAAAGAAAAGGTTCTGAAAAAGGACTGGCTAAAATAGCTCAGATTAACATTCAAGGCAGTCCTTTGACAGCTTTTAGTTTCTTAGTATGGCTTCTGCTTTTAATTTCTTCTTTTAGGTTGGTGTCTTCATTTTGCAGTGCAGAAACTGTCTTTTGTGCAATTATTTTAATCCCTACGAATGTTTATTACCTCTCCTGCCTTATTTTTGTCAATATGAATTTTAACCTTGAAGTGCTACAAGAACAGCAGGGAAATTTTTCTTCCCTTGATGAGCAGAAACGTACATGGCACAAGTTCTATAGGTACAAATTTCTCATTTGGGATTTTGATCAAACCATGATCTCCACCATTGCTGTATGCAATGACACAAATCTGTAAGGGCAGGAACAGCCAAGGGAAATCCCATGGTGGTTGTGAGCCACTGACAAAAAAAACCACCCAAAACTCAGATCCAGCCATTGATTCTAACATGTTTTTGTTCATTTTATTAAATGTGTGCTTGGTTCCTGCCTTTATTTCTTATAAACCACACTGGGACTGAAGCCAGTGCTGTCACAGGCTGATGCTGATTCTGTAGCCCCTGCTTTTGTAACCTTTAAGTTACACTACTCGAATGTTTCATTTTATGACCTTCCTGAGAAAATTCTGCAAAGCTCCAGTGGATGCAAGATACTCCAACCTGAATACTAACTGGTACTAAGGTGACCAAATGTCTTATTTGTTGAAAGAGAACTATATCAGTATCTTTTATCCAGATGATTTTGCCAGGAGGAGCTTGAAGGGTTTGGTGTGGCTACACATGGAATGCAAGCACAGAGCTATGAACTTTGCCATGAGCAGAAGTCTTCCAAGGTGTTCTCTTAGCTCTGAAATTTAAAATTAAAGAGGAGCAGGGGTTTACAGTTGCTTCAGTGAGCTGAGTACAGGTCATTTTTGGTCAGTAATTGAATATACCAAATTAACAGGCATTAGGACATTCGGATTTGGGAGGTGAATGATGGTACTTTGCTTCTTTGGATCACCTGTTGTTGTAAATCTCCATGGGAACTATTTTTCTGAAGGCCTTAAAAAGTGACTGTGAAAGACAGAGTGATGTGATTTATTCCTGTTGGTTTTAAGTTATGTGCAAGGCTTAGTTTCAAAATTATTTAAAATTGTTTTTATCAATATCAACCTGTCCAGGAAAGAACCAACAAGGCGTCAGCCGTCTCCCCAGACCCGAAGGTTAGGAAATGGGGTGAGGATGGGGTCAAATACCTTTGGGATTTCCAAAATCTAGGTTTACCCAGTGCCTAGGGTTTTGAGGTGAGAGCCCAAAGGAATAAACGTCTTTTTAAACACCAGAAACGCAAAGATGCTCCTGTACACCTGCACACCTCACCATGAAGTACCTCCCCTCCTTTTTGATGCTGTGTTTTCTTCTGTTACTGTCTTAGTGACAAAATGAACCACAATTTGCTCCTTTCAGAGAGAGTCTGGTTTGCAGAAGACAGTAAATTCCAGGTTTTTCATTTGTGAAGCAAAGTGAAGCCATTAAAGTTTTAACCCTCAGTTATTCCCAGCAAGGCATCATTTCAGAGGATGCTGGAATTAAGCAAATAAATAAGTAAGAGAAAAAACAAACCCACAACAGAAAGCTAAAGGCAAGGGCTTTGAGCAAGTCTTGCTTTACATCCTGGCTTCTGTGAATTCTTGCTGCAGCTGCAGGAGCAGCTGCATTATTTTCAACATCAATCTGAGCCATGCCATGTAACAGCCTCGTTACAGAAGGAATAAAGAGCTAACAGAATCCTAAAATCTTCAGACCTTTTATAAAATTTACATTCAGAAATACCATATTTAAGCCATTTTTCAGTGTTTGAATTTAAATGGGCACAATTAAATTGATTTTTGTTTTGTTTTTCAGCTGGTAGTTATGACACTGAGCAAGTGTTGCTCTCGGTCAGGGCCCTGCAAAAGCACATGTGCAGCATCTGAATTCCATGGGAATGAGGAGTCTCACAGAGTTGCATAACATTAAACATGCAAACAAGGAGTCACAGGGTGAGAGCTCGCATTTGCAAGGAAGGAATATGGAATTCAGCAAAACATTTTACATTGAGTTTTCTGCATATCCTTTCAAAACAGCAATGATAAGCAGAATTTCCTCATTGTTGGCCTCACTTAACACTTCAATTGGTTGGTAAAAGCCCTAATGACTTTGTTAGAGCAAAGATTCAAAACACTTTAAAAGACCAATTTTTACATGTGTTTGGAGATTGCCCATAAAAGTTTGTCAGTGGTCACATTTGAACAGTATTACCACAACACTTCTCTGTTTCCTAAATAATTTTGCAAGCTTAGGTATGGATATCCTGGCCATACTACCACTTTGCACAGATAAAACTAATGACCTTTTAAGGACTAGGCATCATAAAGGGAACATATCTAATCAAATACTCAATCTATTGATTCTAATGTAATGTGAAACAATTTTATGATTCCTGAAAACAATGCAAGTACCAAATGAGTGGTATGGCCACGCTGAAGTACAAAAGGTCTCCTCTCATTTAGCAGGCTGCTTACAACTCAGCTTCTAGAAGGCATGCAATTAGATGACAATCTCAATGATATTTTAAAATAATTTCTCTAGTCCTCGTGTCTTCAGGAAAAAGCTTGGATATATAACTCATGTATCATGTAGAGGCTCAGAAAATAAAAAGAAAGAAGTCAAAGGGTATATTTGTAAAAAAGAAATACCCTTTTAATCTAGCTAGATAGTCCTGGTTGGCTGCCCGAGGATGTTTAATGTTTCAGGTTAGCAGTGCTGGATGACAGAGGGAGGTTTTTACGGGTTAAGGAGTGTAATACGAGCTTTTTTTTTTTTTTTTTTCATTCTAATTATACTTTTCATGCATCTTTCTGGTGAGTGTGGGCAGATCATGTGATTTCTGTGTCTCATGGAGGTAATAAGACTTCCCTTTTTCTCAGTGCTGCATGGATCAAGTTTCTAATATTTGCGAAACACAAAGGATTTAGAATGATGAACGCCCTATAAATAAATAAATGTATCTCCATTCATTAGCCAGGAAAGCTCTGTTTTGTTTCAAGAATTGATTTCTGGAAACGCTTTACATGTATTTTATCAGCAAACAAGATGACATTAAGTGGCAATATGTTAAAATTATTTGACTTTCATTCTTTTAACTTTACTGGAAAAAAAGTTACATTTTCTTTTCAGATTGTATTTCCCCAAGTATAAAACAGATGCATTTGGATAAATAGATTTGAAACATATTATTAAATTAAATGAAGAAAAGGAAACATAATTAAATAAAATCCAAGTATCTGAAAAAAAAAAATTCTTTTCACAGGCCTTGAGTGGAAATCTAATGTTCCTTCTCTACTTTATTCTGGTATAAGGATGACAGGTATTCTATCATCTCTCAAAGTACCATCTGAGATGCCTCTTGTGATCTGAACAAGAATGGGTGTCCATTCAGGGAGAATCCAGTTAAATGTATTAAATCTGTTTCTTCATGGAGCACATTGCTTGTGCTTAATACACTTATTACTACTATTACAATAAAACTAAATAGTGCCATCTGAGATCAACTTCCTATTATAGTGCTACATATTCATTGTAGCAGATGTTTTTAAGTAGACCAAGCAGAGGAAAGAAGTCTCCTTTGAGGTAAAACGGGGGTATGGAAATGAGGCACAGAGGAATGAACCCTCTTGAGGGACAGACAGGAGAGCCACGGCAGAGCAGCTTCTCCCTTCCAGGGTTCCTGCAGTTCCCTTCCCTGAGTCCTGTTTAAAAGTGGTCCTGAGCCAGCTCAGCACAGCTGTACTCACCTCGGGGGCTCTCAGGGGATGTCTCCACTGGGGAAACATTTGGGAAGTGAACCACTGGCTCAGTCCAAGCCCTTGAGCTTCCTGGAAAAACAGGAGAAAGAGCACGCTCAGATTGCATGTCTGTCCCTGAGGCAGTCGGTCCTAAATGCTTTCCAGGCTGCCCCAGCTCAGTAATTCCAGCTCAGCTCTCACTCCTTGGGAATACTTTCAGCCCAATATTTGGAAAATAGTAAAAAATGAACCTGCTGGAGGATGCCTTATTTGTATATAAAACCAGAAGGGAATATCTATATCCCCACAACCCTTCTGATACCACTTACATTTCAAACCAGTGAGTGTAAGCAGAGGTTTCTTCCTGCATCAATGGAGAAAGTATATTCATGCTCACCAGGACTTGAGCTCCGCTAATGTACATGACTAAAAAGAAAAGTAATTCTAAAATAGGTTTAGAAAAGAGTTTAAAGGTCCTTATTCATTTGTCAAGAAACTAAACTCCTGAACACACTCGAATCACAGCAACTTGATAACCTTACTTTCTACAGAAATTCTACAAATGCATTTAAAAAATGCATTAAAATATGAAGTCTCTTCTGCCTCTAAGTCAGACAAGTAAACCTTGTAACTGCAGGCCACAGAACGGAGCTGATGGAGGAAAGCACACTGGAGTTATGTCCACAACCTGGAACACTGCAAGGGTACAACAATCAGTCCAGAATAGAGTAGAAAATGGCATCAACATCCCAGACAGTAGTCCCATCCCAGTGCCAAGCATTCCTCCTAGGCACTGAGGACTAAAGAATCCCACAACCAGAAGGAAACAAATGAATAAGAAACACAAAGTGAAATCAGCACAATTAATGAAGTAACTAAGATGCAAAATCTCAAAACAGAACAAATGTGCCATGTTGTTCAAAAATGTTGCATTGCAGATAAATGAATAAATTTACTTTCAAGACAGGCTTTTTTTTTTTTGCTTTTTTTTTTCCCTCAAGTAACTTCAGCCCTATTGCTTCCTCTGCAAATTTACTTCCCCAGGTGCAACTTAGATATGACATCTAAATTTTCCTGCTGTAGCTGTACATTTGAGGTGAAAGCTAGAGGGATGAATCACTGCACCCTCTCCATGCTTGCTGATCTGCCTGCTCCAAAGGCAGAGCAAAACACAGCAGGGCTAAAGCAACAAAAGGGAGAAAGAAGCTTAATGGAAATGCCCCGGGATTCAGTAAGAGGGCAGAAGCATTGGAGATCTGAGGAGGGAATAGAGAAATAAGGGAAAATGATAGGAATGTGAAATGTGTAGCTGGATGATGAGTAGAGCTAATGAAAGTGAGCTTCGTCAGCCTGTGTAGCTGGGCTCTCTGGTGCCTAATAGCATGTGAGCTCTGATCAAACCTTTCCCTGCAGCTGGAGTATTCCCAGGGTCTCTCCCTTGTGTGATTTCCTAGTGTGGTTGTTGATGGTGCACTAAGTCGGAGACAGGATCCAGGGAGATGCAGATAAACAGTAATTAAGGCTTTTTCCTCAAAAGAAAGAAAGAAAAAAAAAGAAAAAAAAAAGCTGCAGTCACAATGAAATGGGACTGGCAGGAAGATGTAAAATAGAAACAAAATTGGAATAAAAAAGGAGAAGGCCCTTCTCCCCCTAAACCTTGAAAGCTGTTTTTTTATTTAAACTTAAATGACTAACAGGAGAGGAAAAAAGCCTCAGGATGGAGAGATTGGAGAGTGGTTGAGACAAGGGTCTAAAACCAATCCCTATTGCTGGACAAGACCCCTAAGTGGGATGGCTGAGCTGTAAAGAAATTGCTTTTAGCTGATGGAAAGAAACAGGGGATTTGGGGCAGGTGGGAGAGAGTAAGGGAAGAAACCCATTGTGGTCTCTGGAAAATGCTGAGGCTGGACTGCAAATTGGGGTGAGGTGAAGCAAATGAGGTAACTACTGTTAACTTCCTGGCTGGCAATTGCGATCCGATCAATTTTTAAAAACATCTAACTTTCTGTGTCTTAGTACAAGGGAAATGTGAAACAAAAAGAGAAGCAAAAACTACGAAAGGTGAATTAATCAGCAGGTTCATTATAGACACTGTCAGGTTTCTCATGTCCCCTGATTTATGCTAAAAAAAGAAAATGTACGGGTACAGATGCATTGCTCATAACATGTATTCAAAGCTGCTAGTCCAAACAGCATAATTTTTAAGGCTAAGCATTCCCTATACAGCAATGTTAGAGCTGAATGCTTTTTATGGATGCGCTTAGTTGGTAGAGCTGTGTGATTATGCACATGGGATCTGATTCACAGGATTTCTTCTTTCTTCCTTGACAAAGCACAGATGTAAGAAATAGCCTAAAAAGGTTTGTGCTGGTTAAAAATACTCATGAAAAGTAAAACTTCAGGTTTAGAAAAGCCACAGAAGGAGAAAAAATGGAGTCTCTGGATCTTTTGAAATTTCTACAGTGCAAAGAGCTGTAGTGTTTAAGGCTCATAAAATAGATTAAGAATCCGGTGACATACAAGGGTGGATTTTTTTTCTCTGCTCTCTATTTGGCTGTATATCAACAGGTTTTCTAGGCAGAAGAAGAGTCTTGCTGACTACATCAAAGATACCTCACTAGGAACAGACCTTAAAAAATAGGCCTACTTGAAAATATTTGTCAGGTATTTTTTAGTGGAGACCTTGCTTCTTCTCCAAAAATATTTTTTGCTTTTCATCTCCAGAATGCTTTGTCTTGAGTACTTCCATAATAAAATTGCAGGTAGCCAAAGGTAGGCAGGAGAGGGCTTTGGAGAGGGGCTGGGACAAACAGTGGGGCAGTGACTTCCATTGTGGGCATCCTTTGGGTGGGAGCAGTCACTGCCCCTGGTGAGGTGACTCTCTCACGTGGCTGCTACATCCCTCTGAGAGAAAATAAACTTTGGCATCACAGGCTCATGAAGATCTTTTCTGGGCAAAAGCTGGGCTGCTACATTAGCTGTTGAATGTATGTCTCTTATAGCTCTAGGATGACTACACAGCTCTTCCCCCCTTGGAAGAGGTGCAGCACAACATCCATGTGTTCAAAGGCCAGTGTTCATTTTGGGAGGTTCTGGAAAGAAATCATAAAGGACCATGGGAGATCAGTGATTTGGAAACTGGAGAAAAGATGTACTGGACAGGGAAGGTCACAGATGTTTCCTACCAATCTGTTTGCTCGCTTCGCTTTTGCAACTCAAATTTCCCATTCCCGACTGGCTCCACTTTTACCAGGTGATTTCTGTGCAGGCACTTGTTAGCTGCAGATCATACAGCAACAGCAGCTTATGTTTGGACTGGGAACTATCTGAAAAGCTCCTGTTAAACCCTTAGGGAGGCAGTTGCCTCTGGTAGCTGTGCCCTTCAGAAAGCAAAAGCTCTTGCACTATTGGTAGATTTGCATGTTCCCATATCCAATAACTCTGAGTAAGTGGCATATTTAGAGCATCTATCATAGCATTAAGAACAGGTTTCTGCCATGCTGTGGTGATGGAGTACACTTTGTGACACCCTGGAATTGAATTCCCCTGTTCTGAACACACCCTCTGGCTTTGGATACCCTCAGTCTTACTTGCTGCAAAACACATTGATTTTGGAGGCCTATTTGTTTTAATGCCTTTAACTGCCTGTGTCATTCCTGAGAAAGGATGAAGCAGTGGTATGTTGGCACATTAGTCTAAAAATCAGGATAATGCAGGACTGAGGTGAAAGCAAGGAGTATCACTACCACTTTGGTCAATGCTGAGGAAGGAGAAGCCCAAGGAAAAACATCAACTTCTGTCTCTGCAACTGTTTGAAAAATAGTAATAACAAAAGAACAACAGAAAGTTGAAGGAATTTAGTCCTCAGTGCATTCAGGCTCTTGCTCCTCCCCCTCCCTGCAATTTTTAAACAAATCACTTTTAATATCACCTAGATATTAATGTTTTAGACTGGGTACTCTTCATGCTCCATAACTGCTTTTCACAAATGTTTTAATTGGTCCAGGCCCAACTCCACTGAGGTCAATTAGAAGATTGCCAATAAATCCTTCCTTCCACTCCCTGCATTAGTACGCAGCTTGTAAGAGGGCTGACACTGGTCTGTGTTTTTATCTTAAAATATTCCAAAAGACAATTTCCTAGGGAAAGATCTATCACTGTATAATTTGTGGGTGGTACTTACAGGGATGTTACCCAGGTAAAAACACTTATCTTTAATTTAGAGCCCAATTTTCAGACATGCTGAACACAATTCAACCTGAAATTAAACATAGGCTTGAAGTGGTCAATACTTCTGAAAACCAAAACCATAATTTCTAACATATGCCATTTTGTCTCAGGCTTGTATTCCAGTGCATTTCAATGTGTTCTTTCTGCAAATATTGCAGCAAAATAAATTGGTATATTATGATACAGTATGTTCTGTTTTATTTATGTCTTAACTTTATGCCTGTGAGTATCTGACTTTAATGAAATTCATTTTTAAATGGACCTCAAACTTTAAATAACTACAAACATCTTTTTTTCCCAGCAAGAATATAGTAGGTCTTTGGTTTGATATGCCAAAAAAAGGATGGAGGATGAGCTGTAAAACACTTTGGAAAATAATGATTTTTTTGTTTGCTCATGTTATGGGTGGCAAACTGGATAAAGACTACTATGGTTTGGTGCAGAAAACCAAATTCAAAATTCTGTTGTACCTCTGAACTTGCACTATGGTCTGGGGCAAATAGTTTGCTGAATAAGGCCCTAAGCCTTTGTGCAATACATGCCTAAGGCTCTGAGCCCCAGAGGTCTAGTGGTAATCACAACTAGTTTGAGAGTTTGAGACTACTCCTTTAATGCTCTTTAAATGCAATTTTTATAAGTACTTTTTGGCACTCTCTGACTGCAGAGTTTCACATTTTTCCAGGATGTTTTAAGAAATCAGAAATGATTTCTGGTGTTTGAAACCAAGCTTGAAATTGTGCTGAAAACTCAGTTCTTGCAGAGACTTCTCAGCTGAATTAATTACAATACAATCAAGCTGTGGCATGTGGGACAAGAAACATCTGGTGCTAACCTTGGCTGATCTCACTGTAGATTGCACTCACTAGTCTAAAGAGTTTTCTGAACTTACTGATACAGTAATTTTGCCCTTTTCCAATTTATGTACTTGTGATGGCTTTGGCCATCTTGATAAAGCAAATCCCACACTGAGGTCAAGGTTTCTGGAACCATTAACTTTCAGTGAGAAATTACTCGCGGACTCATTTTATGTTTATTGTCTGAGGCTCCTTGTAATAGGAAATCTGTTTTGTACATTAGCATTGTACATCATTAGCTTTGTATATTCCAACTGAAACTATCAGAAACACATCTTCCCCCACGAAGAGAACATGAAATAATTCAACAAGAGAAATAAGAAATCAAGCTGCGTTATTCTTTTCATTGTCTTCTTGTTATATTATCTGTGTATGCATATATGTACTGAGGAAATGCAGTGGCTAAATAGCTCCAAGACAATTCTAGCTTTTTAAAAGCTGATAGAAAATCATCACTCTGTGAAGCTGAACCAGCCAAACAGCACCGGGAAAAAATCCCCCTATGCCTAATACGTACCTATATCGCCTCTTTTATTGTCAGCTGCTTTGTGCATTAGCAAAATGTCACCTCTGCAATCTGGGGGGGTTCTCTGTCCACCCTGATGAGGAGCAAAGAATGAGAAAAGATTCAGGGCAAACAAAAGCCAAGCTGTCTTAGGTGTTGGTGTCTTCTGAGTGACGAGGTACTTCTGGTGTTTGAAATTTTATAAACATATAGTTCTGAGATTATCTGAAAATTGAAAACGAAGACAAGTCAATCATGCACATAAACATACTAAGTCCCACTGAGCTTTCTAATAAAATAAAAAATCCTGACACTTGCTGGAAGAAATATTTCCAATTGATACAACCTCTCAGACAGTAAGGAGCAGCTTCGTCACACTGCTCTTTTCTTGTGAAACTGCACCTTTGTGTCCACTTCTCTCGAAGCATGAAACCATCCTGGCATGGGCAGGTCCCATCTGCAGCATTGACAGGCACTTCACAAAGGAAGATTTCTGTGAAATGGGCATACCTCTGGTCTCTGTGCTTCCCCAGGCATGGCAGGTTTACAACTCAGTGAAGTTATTCCCTGGCAGGAGGGGCCCAGTTGTGGCCTCCTCATGATGGTTTCCTCCCAGTGCTCTGCCGAACAAGTCAGTGCTGAATTGTTTCACCACGTGTGGTTTTACAGCTCACCTGCTACTTGTCTCTTTCTTCCCTGGCACAAAAAACAGCAGCTGGGGTTCTGCAGAGGCGCCAATTTGGATGGAAATGGTTCCACAAGACTATAACAAATATTACTGCCTGTTTGCAATAGGTGGGACGTGTAACATCCTTTGTGCTTTCTAGAGGCAATTGGAGGGGGAGTGATTTTGATTTGTATAGAAAATCTATACAGATATTGTCTTCTCTGACAAAGAATTCTTTTTTTTTTTCCCTTAGATCTTCAATAGGTCTTAAATTTCTGTATACCCAGATTTATGACACACTGCCTCTGTATTTATTGCAAATTATAAGGGTTTTGCCTAGTTGCAGGTAGGTACAGGGTTTTAACAATGAGTAGAATCTGATCACTGTAGCACTGTTTAAATAAGGAAACAAAGTCTATAAAAGCCCTTTGACCTTCACGGTACCCACAAATACTGTGAACTTGCATTACATTAGGTTTTGGAGATACCCAGGGCATATTCATTTTAAATTATACAGTCAATCCAGGAGAAAACTTGTTTCCCCTGAATATTAGATACATCCAGACATGTATTAAACATCTCTTGAGCCTGTAAAGAAATATTTCTTTTCTACTTGATAAACGTGGGCCCAATTCTCTTACTTTCACTGGTGTAATTTCACTGACTGCCACAGAACTACTGCTGCATCATGTCTATGAAAATGATAAAGCCAGCACTTCTGCTGATCACAGTATGCAGCCTAGAGACAGGAGGGAGACTCTACTTAAAACTCTCATGCCAGCTGCATTAAATCTTGGTGCAAAAGCTAAAGTTAACATTTTAAGAAATGTGTATTATAAATAGTTTATGAAGAACATTTTTTTTTCTTTCTGTTTAGGCTGCTGCTATTCAAGATTTCATATGATTTGTGAGATTCAACATAAAATTCCCAAATACGGCGTTAATATTTCCCTGGGGATCTTATGTATTTATGCATATGCAGCCTGTTTTCTTTAGCTGTATTTGAAAGCTGCTTCACAGTACAATGAGGTCCTAATTTTTACAGCCAATCAAAGCTGTGCCTTCCATGTAATCAACTCTTTGCTTGTATAGCAGAACAAAGTGACGTCCTATGAAAAATTAACTTGTATTTATTTTTTAATACAGTACTCAGAATATAAGGCATATAAATCACAAAAAAAGAGAATCTAATTAAATTATCAGTTCCTACAGCAAGTTCTGCATCTTCTACAAATAAGTCTGTAATTGTATTAAACATATCACTGCTTAGGAATTCCCCAAGCTAAAGCTTTTGATGTTTCCTGCTAAATTCTTAGCAGAAATTACAAAAATCCAAATACTAACAGGGCAACTGAAACCACCCTGTTGGTTAAACAACAGTATTTTTAAGTGATAAATTCTGTATCTCCAAGTCATGCTCTTATTTGACTATCAAGTATTTGCAAACATGGCAGAGTTTTCTGCTCTCACTGGGCTCATGTCTGGCACAAAGCTGTGCAGCAACAGGGAACAATCTAATCAAAAACCCATCCAGATTTTTATGTGTGCTTGTCAGCTTGCGTTTTTCCCCCCAGGCCAGTGGGACTCAAGAAGGTGTGTTTGGTAACTGAAGAGCTTGTTCTCCAGCCTCATTAATCACGGCTGGATGTATCTCACACCACACCTCATCCACCAAAGGAGACACAGACTATCCCCTGACCTGCTGCTCTGAGCACTGGGACTTTCCTTCTGGAATCCACCCATCATCTTGGAAAACTTAATGGCTTCAAACAACGCTATCCATCTGGTACTATCCCAGCATTGATTTTTTAAGTTTAAATGGAGAGGGAAAACATCTTCTGAAGCAACTGTTCTCATCTTTCCCTCTTGGGATACCTCACAGCTAAGTACAACAGTTTTCCTATCTTTAGGTCTGTGGTTCAGCTTTGGAATTTGCTTCCCTTTGCAACGTTGAGCCAATGTCAGGAGAGGACCAGCTGCAGGACAAAAGAAGAAATTCTTTATTCATTTCAAATTCTTGAAGTCATTCCCTTCGTATACAGATAAAATTCCTGAAGAGAAAGTGTGTTGCAGTCGTAGATATAACCTGAGTATAAAACCTGGGGAGTAATTGCAGCAAATACTTCTCAGACAGACATGCAGCTGTGGGCCACGTCTGTACAATAAATGGTGACTCAGAGTGCATGGACACGCTTAAAAAAGGTGTAATTTATAAAAATTTACAAAATACAGCATATAAATGTACTTGTTGACAAAAAACACCTAGAGAATCCTTCCCTCTTTCCATTTATTTTAGTATAGCAAAAGCTAAGCTGCTGCTAAGGAATTACCTTCCTCGATATGGCCTTTGCGTGTGTCAAGGAACCACAAGTTCCTGCACACACAGGTTATGAGCAACTCACAAACACTGTGGGAAGCCAAGTGACACAGGTGAGAACCCAAAGCCCAAGCTGATTAAGGTTATGTTCAAGTTCTTATAAATAATACTGGCATACTCATGTTTAGCCAAGACATAGAAACCAGTGGTAGTTCTGCACGTAATGGTAATTTGACTGCTCACAATCACTCATGATCATTTGAGCACACCTTCAAAGAGCCTTGTCAAATGCAGCTTGGGTTGTAATTCAAGGGTTGCCCTGAATAATGTTTTGTCTGCTGGCAAAACTTTGAGTACGAGTATGCTGCTACCATTAATTTGACTTGCCTGGTTTCTCAGAAGGTGTGAACTAAAGCTGAACTTACTATTACTCATCAGTGGCTAACACAAGCACTTTACAACAAATAGCCCAGCTCCGTTGAGTACATTTCAGGGATTTCCTTTGTGTATTCAGAAAGGACAGGTAAATTATTTCAAAATTAAATGTGTAGAATGACCCAGTTTATTGCAGCTTAAATAACTGTGGAACACATCTTTGAGAAATCCCAAATCCATAGAAAAATACATTACCTGCAAGGGTGCAATAATGCTGAAGGGCTGGCTATTTTTCCTAAGCTTGGCTAATTCAAGAGGAGTACAGTGAGTGCAGCTCACTTGCCTTCTCTCTGTGATATAACAGAGCCTCATCTGCCCGTGGTCACGCACAAAGTCTGTGATGGGGCATGAAAGTAAATTTGAAGCTTAGCCCTCTGTAGCATCCTAACCACTGAAAAGAGGAGCCAGCAAAAAAACATAGAGCAGAGAAAGCAAGTAGAGAATAAAGGAACTTCCTCCCTAGTTATCCTCTCACTTTTTATGTCTTTTATGTTTTGAAGGCCTTGCAAAAATTTTTCCTTGTAGCATAGTTATCTTCAACACAAAATAATCTGATATCCCACTTATCTGCAATTTTAGGAGCCTTCATGCACCACATTCATATCTAGCAATTGTTAGAATGATGATTTTTATCAGTTGCAAATATTTGTTCATTCAATATGCAACAGAAAGTAATCTTAGCTCAAAGAGTTTTTAAAAATATTTTCCATAGAAGTTAATGCCCGAAATACATGAAATAAAGTTCAGTGTAATTAATATAGTAAAAGTCTCAGTCACCAAAAGGAAATTGCAGAATGTGGGTGTCATGCTGCTACCTGTTGCCTAGCAATGTTGCATACGTGTGGCACAAGATTGATAGATATCACCCACTCAGATCGCTGGATTCAGACCTTCACCGCCGAGTTGTCAGCCAGAAAAATTGCCAAGAAGCAGAGAGAGAAATAACAGATGGGAGAAGAAGCATCACAGAGTAACTTTGCCTCAGTGTCCAGCAGCACAGAGCCCAAAGGATCCGGGCTGTCAAATTTTATCGAGTCTCTTTTTCAAAAAAAAAAAAAAAAATAAAAAAAAATTATATCTGTAAATACATACGTGTATATTAATTGATGTGTAAGAAAACTTGGTTCCTAGCTAGGTGTATCTGGGTCGTGCAAGCTGAGGCAATGATATCCTGAAATTAAAATGGCAATTCAGTTTCATAATTTTTAGTGACTCACGCTGTATTACCTTTAAGTAGGATGAACAGAAAATTCTCTGATATTATAGATAATTATAATGTTATTATAGCATTCCTGATAGAAAATGCTAAAGTTAAGATTAAGATGCAACACAGCATTTTAAGCAACCCATACCTTCTCAAAATACACTTTTTGCTAAAATTTTCCATGATCCACTTGGCTTCAAAGTCAGCTTTTTCTGAGAAATCTTTCTATGGAATTAGTTCTGCCATTTTTGAACCGAGTCAGGAGGCTCCATATGTTCTATTTTAAATTCTGGACTTGCATAATTCCAACAAATGACTAAAGATAGAAGCCTCAGACCTGACAGGTTTTATAATACTCATTAGAGGAAGAAAATAATCATGGTTTGAAGAAAATTAATCAAGTGTTTAAAAATAATAGCATTCAAAACAATTTCCTTCACATGCACAAGTAGAGTCTGAAGATGGTTTTTCAGACCAAAATGGCTTTAACTGCCATTATATAAGAAGTCCTGCTCTTAATTGTTTAAAGTTGTTACACTTGAGGAAAGCCTTTTTTGTTTAGCCTCATCCATAAATAAAGATTCATTAAAATAATACAAAGCACCAGAAAAAAAATCCAATTATAAAAAGACCAAATAATCAATCCAATAGAGCATGAACTGAACAGCCATCTGTTGAACAGTCCCATTTGCTAAGAATTCAACATCCATCTTAGTCGTGGAAAACACAGGAACTAACAACACAAAAGCCGAAGAAAGCATGGTAAATAATAATGAGACAAGGAAAATAAATGGGAGTTACAGTCAGTCCTAATGCCTGTGAAAGGTGCAGATTGCTTTTTTGGGGAACACAACAGCCAACCATTGACGGATGCTGAAGAGAATGAGGGTACCAGCCCAGACTAGCAAAATTCACGGGATGAGATGGAGAAGGATATGATGGCACACAGCACTTAGGGCTACTGTCTTCAGCCAGCTCCTGTGCAGCCTGGGGTGTTAGACCTGCCCTAACTCCAGCACTAAGTCTGGGCTTGGTGCCTCCATATGACTGTACAAAGGTCTGCTCTGCAGCTCATTTTAGGGTGAAAACACTTCCCCAACAATCCACTAGGAAAAGGGCTTTTTGTGTTCACAGGGAGTATCTTCATTGCATTCTGGTTTTGCTGACATTTCGCGGTGTTCAAAGCACTTAGAGAAGATCTTCAGAAGTATCAAATGACTTTAAAACTATGAGTATCAGTAAGCTGCCTCCCAGCCAGCTCCTGAAACACCCACACAGCAGTT
Source organism: Myiotriccus ornatus (assembly GCA_036023395.1). Classification (NCBI taxonomy): domain Eukaryota; kingdom Metazoa; phylum Chordata; class Aves; order Passeriformes; family Tyrannidae; genus Myiotriccus; species Myiotriccus ornatus. Next base: position 4,962,995 of record JAYRBT010000010.1, read on the forward strand.
GCTGCTCACCACAGCCAACTCCCACACTGAGTTTGGGACTTGGGGTCGCTTACACAGAGCCTAAGACCCAAGGAAGGCAGGTGCATGAAAAGCTATTTAGAGCTGATTAACAGAAATCGTTAAAAGGAGAGGTGCTGAGGGTGCCCCACCTTTTCCTCAAGGTTGGGAACCTGAGGCAGCTGGGGTGGTGGACTGTCACCTCTCGTGAGGATTCCAAGCCCAACCCTGCTAATGCAGGTAGGTAGCTACACTACATTTTTGAGAGAAACTCATAGTTATCTCTTTATTTTCGTTTAAAATAGAATGAGAGGAAGAATGTGTCTGTTTATCCCCTTTTATGTAACCTTCTAGAGGTAGAATGGCTGAAAAATGGGTAATTTATTTTGCTTGCACGTGTTCTGAGTGGTTCTAAATTGTACCTTTGACCATGTGATTTTGACTACAAAGGAAAATGAGGAGCGTCTGTCCTCTTTGGTGAGATGCACAAGCTTTGTGGCAGGGAGTGAAAACTCATGGGCTTGCGGAGAGAGCACACAGGAGAGTTAGGAAGCTAAAAAGGATGAGGAGTTGTTGTATTCCCTACCCTATTTTTAGCTATTGCTGTTATAATACAAAATGTTTTCTACAGTCTTGAGAGTGGTTTTAGGAACAGTAAAACACAGAATGACAAAATTATGAGGAATGGGGATTGGGGCTCTAATGAGAGGATTTTGCTGACATTTCTGCACTGTTTCTTGACCTCGACATAATATTTGTCTTTATTTTTTTGGTAATTAATATACATCTTCTTGGCAGCTGATGGTATGAAATTATGGTGCTTCTTTTTTTTTTTTTCCCCCATATAGTAAAGGAGAAAGTATCTCTTTTCATTTATAGCTCAGGGAGCAAGGCAGGAAGCCTGGTCTTCTCTTCCATAGCAACGTGGGTATCCTGAGAGAGACGCGAGCTGGGAGGTTCTGGAAGAGCATGTGCCATTACCCTTAATCTTTCTGTGGGTCTCGTAGCATTACCAGGCAGAATTCCAGTTTGGAGTTTATATTTCCCCTCAAATGTTTTGATTTAGTTTGAAAAGAACTGAGGTAAGGTAATGAACCAGCTCAATCTTGCTTAAGCCTGTTTAAAGATCCACACCTTCCCTGCTTGAGGAACGCAAAGTTTCAGCTCCATTCTGACTATAAGGAAGCCTTTTCTCAACTAAGAGGGTGGAAAGGTGCCAACAGCAGCCCTATTATTTGGCAGGCAGGAGGTAACCTTACAGTAAACAGCTGTCAACTTTGCAGTCTAGCTGAATTTTAATGGCTCAAAGACTAAAGAGAGTTACGATTTTGTCTGACCCCTTGGGGTCTGGGTTGAATTACTCCGGGCTACACTGAAGATACCACATTAGGGTCACATGGCTTGTCTATATAAATTCCTCAAATGTGCCATTAAAATGTCAGTTCTTAACTTAGCTAGAACTATAAACCACTTCAGCACAGTTGAAATCTCTCATCTGGTATAGAACAATCAAAACAGAATAAAAGGGATATTGTGTGGCTGGAGGCATTGTCACTTTTAACCACGTGCAGGTGGATGTCATTACTCCAAATCATTTTGGGTTGGTCTTGCTCTGCATGCAATAGAGTGAGGCTTAGCCCAGGTAAAAATGGTGTTAGTTACTGGAAAACTTAGAGAATTTGGCTTTCTAACTTCAATACAGTGTGTCAATGCCAATCCCTTTCCTCATTCCTGAAGGTTCATTAAAACATAAAAAGGATTCCCAGGCACACAAAATATGGACAACTACTTTAAAAGTCCCTCAATTTTAAGAGAAATACTGATTGTGAGTATTAGCACTCTCAAAATATTGGAAGGGACTGGAAAGCAGAAAGGACCATAACTCTTAAGTCAGGCCAGTGACAAGTGCAAGCATGAATCATAGCTTTAAAAAGGGGCAAAAAATCCCCTTTTGAAGCAGACTGTGTTGAAGCAACGATTTATGACCATTTCTTACACATAGAGAACATTTAAATCTGTTCTGTAATTCTGCACTTAGGCAAGTACCTTCAGTTGCTGTTGTGCACTAGGCACACACACTTACCTATCTGTCAGTGACAGCAGACAATTAAAGCAGTAATTTAATTGGGGATTCTG